>JAPDEQ010000005.1:0-600000 GCA_027569205.1 Aspergillus kassunensis | reverse complement strand
TGGGATGACAGGCATGGTGATATGTTCGGTGCTGGAATAACTTGAGAAATTTTAGTTGGCCCGTTTGGATTGTCTTGAAGTAAGATCTAGGGTAGGTATGTGGTTATGATTGAAAATGAAACTGCCTGATCGTTGGTTTATATAGGAGGATGACTGTGACGTCATTTGTGGTATGTAAGACGTAGAGACTAATTTATTTCTGTAATAAAATATACTCTTATAGTCATGAAAACACCGTAGCCTGATTGTATCATGAGATTGGATTGTATACATATCAAGTTGGGCGGGCCATGAGAATATATATTTCAGCCTAGATATTGCCGTGGTTCGTGGTCGTTGATGATCCGGGGTCACAGAACTTCAGAGGATGAAATTAAGTAACCATTGGCTTCTTCTGACTAGTTTCGAACCCTTCCAGAGGATTAAAGCTGTAAGGGTCCGTGACTTTGTATACTTCGTAAGGCTGTTATGTGTCGCATGCTGTCCCCACCACTGGGCGGTGCTATTGTTTAGCGGCTGCGACTCCGCTCTGTGTCTACCTTGAACTCCGCGAGGTGACTTCCTACTCTTCAATCTGTCTTCTTGGAAGACTTTGCCCTCCCTTTCCAACTATAACACCTCAATCTATTGTTACATACCTAACATAGGCCTACGAATCGCTCTATCCTCCCTCGGAATTATCTACTATCCCGATACTGACCCGTCCCTGTCGCTCGCTGACATTACCACCTACTATCTGTCCCGACTCCCCAAACGCCCCGTTCACTCCGAATTAGCAGTCTCTCCTGCCATGTGTCACCGGATCTTGACTTAAGAGCTTAAATTTCCTTCAGTATCCGAACTACTCGAATCTACGATCTACCCGACCCTGCTCAATTCGACATGCCGTCTATCCTGACTGACGCCGACAAGGAAACGGTGAAAAGATATGTCCCGAAACCGGCGAATAAGATACATGCAGTGGCAGTTGCACGGCTGTATGTAGCCTATCCAGATCCGCATAGATGGACATACACGGGTTTACAAGGCGCCCTTGTACTGGCGAATGATTTGGTTGGGCGCACCTTTTGGTTGAAGCTGGTGGATGTCTCGGTGAGTGGTATGCGTCAATAGTACTAGTAGCGGACTCCTAACATATTTTGTCGTGATCATAGCCCATGGGAAAGGGTGTTATTTGGGATCAGGAGATCTACGACAATTTTCAATACAATCAGGACCGAACGTTCTTCCACACTTTCGAGTTGGACGATTACCCCGCCGGGCTATCATTCGCCGATGAGAAGGAAGCAAAGACTTTCATAAAGAAGATGATAGAGCGGGAGAAGAATGCAAGCAAAGAGACGCGCCAGACACCCTTTGCTTCTACACGAGGACAAGGTCCTACTCCCGTGGTGAACGGAAAGTCCGGTGGCGTAGGCCGGTCGATATTTGGCAGCCTGCTAGGACATCGATCATCTTCAGGACCAACGCAAATAACACCTGCCGAACTCCCCCCTGCGCCGGCAATTCAAGTTGCCCCGCCTCCTCCTCTACCAGCAGTTACCCCCCCACGTAAGGAGTTGCCTTTCGACACTAGTGACCCATCATGGAAGGGCCTGCTGAAGGAGCTCGAGGCAATGGGCTTTACGGAGGACCAAATTGCGGATAATGCAGACTTCATCAAGTCCTACATCGAGCAAAAACAGACCAACGAAGCAGAATCTGTTATACCACCGGCTGATGACCAAAGGAAAGCAAAGGCGCCCCCTCCACCCCCTCCTGCCGCACCGCCAGCAGCCAAGACCAGTGCTCTAAGCCCCCAGAACACTGGTAACAGTGCAGGCAGCCGACGTGGCGCCCCTCCTCCACCGCCGCCTTCACGTAAAACCCCTGCTAAACCGGATGAAGTCGCAATTCCCGCCAGGGAGCCGTCGCCCCCACGGGACAGGTTCCGTGCGCCGCCTCCTATCGCAGATGCCGGCAAATTCGCCCATACTGTCGGTCCCGCTCCTCCAGCTCGGCAACGGGCAGTGTCAGGTGCGAATCCTGGGCCACCACCACCGCCTCGTCCTCCGAAGGCTCCAATGGATGAAGGCGCGAATCGATTTGGAGTTCCTCCCCCATTCCAAGGGGAACGGAAAGTGTCTGCCCCGCCGGCACCCCCCAGCCGTAGCCCGCTACCACCAGGACCCCCGCCTCCTCCACCGCGTACAGCAAGCCCTGCATCACCGCCGCTGCTCCCTCCTAAAGTTCCGAACTCCGGTTTTCCGGCGCCAGGGCCTCCCCCACCGCCACCAAGGAGCCCAGGTTCACAACCTCCGCCGCTACCTTCAGTTACTTCACGACCTATCCCATCGCTTCCTTCGGCAAATGCTGTTCCTCCGCCTCCTCCGCCTCCTCCACCTTCTTCAAACGTTCCTCCACCACCTAGGCCCCCTCCTGCAACACCAGCTCGCCCAACCTCAAATATTCCACCCCCGCCACCGCCGCCGCTTCCAGCAACCTCTGGACCCCCAGCACCACCACCGCCGCCTCCTCCAGCACCAGGTGGCTTTGCCCCTCCACCGCCTCCACCACCCCCAGGAGGTGGTCCTCCTCCCCTACCTGCACCCCCGAGCGGCGGTCCTCCCCCGCCCCCACCCGCACCTCCAGGGGGCGCAGCTCCGCCACTACCTCAATCCACTGGAGGCAGGGATGACTTGCTGGCATCTATTCGAGCGTCAGGTAGTGGAGGCCTGCGAAAGGTCCAGGATTCCGAGAAGAAGGACCGGAGCGCAGCTTCTGTACCAGGGGGGACTAATGAGTCGTCAGCAGCAACCCCCAGTACAGGTGGCGCCCCCCAAGGAGGATTGGCGGGAGCCCTGCAAGATGCTCTGGCTAAGAGAAAGCAGAAGGTTAGCGGTAGCGGTAAGTACTATGTTCTCAAGTCCATTGACAAATGTTCCTAACCCAACAACAGATGACGAAAAGGATGACGACGATGATTGGTGAGCCGTGGGAAAAACGCGTCTTCTGTGTGCTTATATTTGCACTTCACTGCGTAACCTTGTTCAGCTTTCTTGATACCACTCTACATCTTGTTGTGGCGATTGCCCTGCTGTTAGTCATTTATCGGTTGCAAGCCTTGAAAGGCGTTTGTCGACTTTCTAAATTTGCAGCGTTGTTTCATCTTCCAGTATTGATCCGAAGTCATTGCTCAGGCTACAAAATCTGACCATCAGCGTCAACTCATGATGTATAGAGGGAAATGAAAGCTATTTTACACTTATACAGACTCATTGCGTATGTTTTTGTGGTTTGTATAAAATATCCATATATGAGCGGATTATTGTTGATCCGAGCGGCTTTGTATGCGGAAAACCCAAAGATTGTCAATGTAGACAAATACGAAGCGGAACGAGCAGAAGACGAGTGGATGTGGAATTGCGCAAAGAAACCAAGCCAGTGCACTCTCTACTGGCCTCTGTCAACAATATCCCGAAATGCTTCCATCATCGCCGTTAAAACCCTCTGCCCCGTCCGCCTCACTTCTCCGGTTTTTGCGCGCTCAATCTGAGTCGGCTCTCACGACACGCCGTCATATCTGTACAAAGCTTTCAACTCGGCCTTCTGATTCATCATGGACGACAAGCTCGATTTGCGCGAAGTTTGACGTCGTCCCCTGCCAGACACGCCTCTTTTCTGCCCTGAATATCCCGTCTGAACGCCGCACAGCTTCTCGATGCGAAACGCCTTCGGTTCCATCGACGCCTTCCACCACAATTTGCCGTCTCTCACGATCTCCTTCCTCTCGGAATTTTTCCACTACCAAGGACCGTCCATTCCTTCGCAAAATCTGGGACTTCAGACGAAAAAGGGCCACTACAGATCACTGTCGCGGACCTGGGTTACTCGATGATGGTGCAGATGGAAACTTGAGCCTTGCGCGAGCTCTAGCGGCTAAAGCGTCAAATGAGATGCGACTTCGATGCACGGAATTTGATCTGAACGGTGATGTGACAATGGTGAGCGGGGAGTTCAAGAAGAGCGAGCTGATAGCTAAGGTTGGTATTGTTGGTGTGTCAGATGGAAATCACCATGGCTAATTTATCTTAGTATGGCCTTCTTCCTCGTGACCTTCGAAAGATTGATTCCTCGACGCTGCCTCATATCTTTGTGCGACCAAGCACCATCCTGATTAACCTGCTTCATCTTCGCGTGCTCATCAAAGCAGACCGCGTTTTGGTTTTCGATGCGTATGGGTCGACAGACTCATATATGCAGTCGTTGTTCGTGTATGATTTGGAGGGCAAGCTACGGCAGAAGCAGACTCAGGGTGCGGGTGCTCTGCCTTATGAGTTCCGGGCTCTTGAAGCTGTCTTGATCAGCGTTACTACCGGTCTAGAGGAGGAATTCAACGGCGTTCGAGAGCCAGTTGTTCGTGTTTTGCGGGCTTTGGAAGAAGATATCGACAGGGACAAACTCCGGCATCTACTTATTTACTCTAAGAAGCTGGGAACATTTGAACAAAAAGCGCGACTCGTCCGAGATGCAATCGATGACTTGCTAGAGGCCGATGATGACCTCGCCTCCATGTATCTCTCCGAGCGGTCGAAAGGTGTCCATCGTGAAGAGCAGGACCACCAAGAAGTTGAGATGCTTCTTGAATCATATCACAAAGTCTGCGACGAAATCGTCCAAGCCAGCGGAAACCTCGTAACAAGCATCCGCAACACAGAAGAAGTGTAAGCCCCAACCACTTGAAATCAAGACATTCAACCATCAAATCTAACACTTAAGCAATAGAGTAAAGGCCATCCTTGACGCTAATCGAAATTCCCTCATGCTCCTCGACCTGAAGTTCAGCATTGGCACCCTCGGCCTCGCAACGGGGACCCTATTCTCGGCCCTCTATGGCATGAACTTGAAAAACTTCATTGAAGAATCTGACTTCGGCTTCGGAGCTGTTTCCGTCTCCTGCTTTGCCGCCTCCGCCCTTGTCTGCGTCTACGGCCTCGCAAAGCTGCGTAAGCTGCAACGCGTCCGAATGTGGGGAGAGTCCGGCGCTGGTGGGAGTTCTATGATCTCACTCCACCCAAGGGGCGGCGCGCTCCCGATTCATCGCTCCAATTGGCGTGCCGACTCTATTGAGCCAGTTTGGGGGAGCGTGCCTGGTGAGGGGAGGGCAGAACGCATCAAGCGCATCAAGGATAGTTCGGCGGCGGCTGCTGCTGCACGGTCTGCCTCTGCATCTGCCTCGAAGACGCGGGCTAATTTTGCCTCGAAGACGAATTCCCAACCTAATAATATCTAAGCGGTGGGCTCCTTTTCGCTCTCGCTCTTCGACTCGCATACCACTCACCTCGCTTATGTCTTGACGATATCAACTCGAGCTTTTGCATACGTCCCTGTTTTTGGACCTGACAATTATTTCTCTGCATCTGAGATGGGGAGTATAGACACATAGACATACCTTTCTCAACTCTGCCTTATCTGATTGCTTAATTTCATGGGTTCGGAGTTGGAGTGGAGTTTTGCCTAGTCCTTTACATAGACATACTATGTTAATGCTCTCAATCAAAGAATGTACAATATTAATATTGTATCTCATCTATACCATGATGTACTTCCCTGAATTATATCCGGTTCTTGCCGGGCAGATGACCCGACGGTTGTTCCTTCCTTAAAACTATACCTCCACGATAAGGAAGGTGCGCTTGAGTTCCTGGGTCGCAGCTTCCCTTCCTGTTACATATGGGAGTATGTAGGAAGGAGCGAACGGGAGGGTGCTCTTTCCCTCAGCTACAAATCCTATTTTATGATAGGAAGGTGTGTCCTGGATCGTGGCTGCCATAGTGGACCTGTGGTATCTAGGACTAAACAGGAAGGTGCGACTGGATGCTACTCCTTCCCTAGATATCATACCGCATAAGTGGAAGGCGCGTCCTGGGTCGTAGCTTCCTTCCTTGTGCTAACCAAGGTAATGAGGTCTAATTCTACCTATTACCCTGGACTGTGTACCTTTTCGCTCAACCCGACTGCCCTCTCAACCCACATCCTAGCAGCAGGCTTGACACCACCATCACGCGCACACTCCCGCCGAACAATCTCATGGACCTTGGCGAGGGCTATTTCACTATTCTCCCTCTTTGACCGTAGTGCAGGGTCTATACTTGGAGAAACCACACCCTTTCCATCGTCCAATTGCACAGGGCGATTCGCATCCCCAATAGATATAGCCTCGAACTCACCTGTGTGGACATTCCCAAGAACAGCAATATTCCTCGTACTCGGAATCCGAACCAACGTCTTCACAGTCTCGTATCCGAGCTCTTGGGAAATAGAGACAAGTTTCGCAGTTAAGGCGCCGTAGGTTGATTTGTTGAACCCGTCGCTTGCTGGATTGCGGGACTCTTGGTGGGTTTCGCGGAGGGTCTTGAGGGAGCCGGTCTTGTCTGTGTTGTCTGCTGTAGCTTGATTTGAGTCGGAGTTGGCGTTCGATGGGGGTTCGGCTTTAGCTTTTGTTTCAAGAACAGGAACCGAAACAGTGCCAGAAGAGGTGCATTCGGGAGGCGGGGCTGGATACCGATATCTAGCCCCAGAAAGTGAATGCGAGCAACAAGGTATAGCGAAAAAGGGCGGCGGGTTGATCGGGTTGATCAGGCTAGCGAGAAGCGGTGTCCAGAGGGTAAGTTCGTCTGCGTGGTTCGAGATAATAAAAATATCCGTTGGAAACGTGGATGGATGTATTGCCGTGTGTATTTTCACGCTGGGGCTCATTAGATAACCGTCGTTTAGAGCCGAGGAGTCTGGCGAGGAGGATGACGAGAGTGATGATGAGGAAGGTGAAGGGAGTTCAACAGCGAATGGTTTCGGGATATAGGTCTCTTCCTTGAGACATTGTTGGATTTCATCTGGGAAGATGCTCCATGTCTTTCTGCGTCGGGCGTCGAAGCCCCAGCCACGATAGCCCTCTTGGATGAGGATATAGACCAGCAGTCCGTTCCCGCAGGCGATGTCTACGAAACCAGGAAATTTCGTCTTCGCCTCGCTTGAATCTGATCTTGAGTCTGAGTCCTCAGTAACGTTGGCCAGCGGTGCAGATGCAGATGTAGATCTCTCATCCACAGGAACAACCCCATACATATCTCTCCACAACTCAATCAGAAACGCCGCAATACTCAAGTCCTCGAACACATGCTTGCTGGGCTCCGTATTCTCAACCCAGCGATCACACAGGTCAGCCGAGTACTTGACTTTAAGGCGCGAGTACGTATCCTGGCCTCTATAGCGTGGAATGACATTGTCCTTCATGGAGGAGTAGGGACTCTTAAAGCCGCGGCGACGGCTCCTTGTGAGCCGGATATTCACGTTTATGAGGTTTGAGAGAACACGTCCTAGACGGTTGGGGATTTCGTTGTTTTTGGGAAGGAAATGTATTGATATTGTCCCGGACCCTGAGTTGGGTGTGGGGTCTGGTTGATCTGGTTGGTCTGATTCTGTAGAGATAGATGCATCGAGCTCTGGTTGCTCTGAGGAGCTATGCATATGTGATGGAGAGACAAATTCATATGAATATGCCAGAGACTGGACAAATGGGTGATAGAACGGTAATTCCCCTTCTTTCGAGACACGGGGCGTATAAATTGCCAATAACCGCCTACAGAGCGACTTCGCAGAAGATGAGTCCACAGAGGAAGTAGATGAAGGAGAAGAAGAAGACCGGTAAAAATGAACCGTTTGCTCCAGTCTACAATCAAGTTGGCTATTCCTCGGAATCATTCTCCTAATCACCGTCCTCGTCAGCTCGAACCCAGGGACATCGCGAGCAGGACGTGGCTCGACCCCCACACCAGTTGCTCCTTCAAGTTTCTCGTCGTTGCCATTAACATTGCTCTGAAAATCATGCGCCTCTGACTGGGCAGCAACCCCCGAATCAAACAAGATATCCGCCCGAAATAGGACAGTCGATCCCAGGGCTGGATTCGCCAAGAGATATAGCGAAGTCTCCTCGGTATCCTCTATCGTAAACGGGAGTTCGTACTCCGTCAAATCAGGCGAAGTCACCCAGGTTTCAGAAGCGTTGCTCAGAAGCGGAGACGGCTCAATGGTTTCCGCGAGCGGTTTGCCGGAGAGACGGCTCTCGTCTCGGTGAGACCTCTGAGATGATTTCTTTTTCCTGGCCATTGCTGGTTGCTTGTCGTTTCATTGATTGATCAAGTTGGGAAAGTGGGATGTCCAGGTCTTGAGGCTTGCCCATCCAAGAGGGGGAAGTGCTTACCTAACGGCCATTTTGGTGACATCTTTAAAGTTGCTGGGAAACATCACGGCGATGTTCAGGACCAGGTTCAGTAAAGTCCGATCAAAGTTTATTTCTTTGTAAGGATTCTAAATCCTGAATAACGCCAGTGCAGGTTATGTTGATAAGCTTATGGAGCCATGACACACGCTGACAGGAACGAACCAGACCCGATCTACAGCATTCCAACCTTGACTCCATGACGCAACCCCTCCATTGTACCTAGTATAAGACCCAACCCATCCCCACGGCCCCCATTAATCCAATTTTCAAATCAAACCAGTCTCTTAAAGCAAATTCTTCCTGCCTTGCCTTGCCCGAACTCAATTTTAGTCAATTCAACCTTTTCCTAAGACAAACAAAATGGCGCCTCGGTGCTTCATCATCCGGCACGGCGAAACTGAATGGTCGCTCAACGGCCGCCACACGGGTATCTCAGACCTCGCTCTCACAGAAAACGGCGAGAAGCGAGTCAAAGCTACAGGGAAGGCTCTTGTCGGAAACGATAGACTTATTGCGCCGAAGAAGGTTGTGCACGTGTATGTCTTCACGATATCCATTCGTACTCTCCTTTATCCTTTGCTTGTTGAATGCCGATGCCGATGCTGACCCTTATGATGATAGCTATGTTTCCCCCCGGACACGCGCACAAAGGACGCTCGAGCTCCTTGAGATCGGATGCCGAGAGCGTCTTCCCTGGACGGAGAACCGAAAGCCCGAGAACGAGGAGCCGATCAAGACGGAAGCGAAAGTGGAAGTCACCGAGGCGGTTCGGGAGTGGGACTACGGTGACTACGAGGGTTTGACGAGTAAGCAGATCCGGGAGATGAGGGCGGAGAAGGGTGAGAAGCCGTGGGATATCTGGCGGGACGGGTGTCCTGGTGGAGAGTAAGTCTCCCTTCCATTCAACTCGTTATTCTGTCATTGGTTGTTGTGCTTTGATATAGTGCGATTGAAGCAGCTTGCTTACGCCATGGTTAAAGATCCCCCGAAGACGTCATCAAACGACTCGACGCCGTGATCGCAGACATAAGAGAGAAGCACCATGGCCCTTGTTTCTCCTCCGAGGAGGAAAAGGGCGACGTGATCGTCGTCGCTCACGGGCATATTCTCCGTGCGTTTGCGATGCGCTGGACGGGCAAACCACTCACGGAGACAGCGCTGATACTGGAAGCCGGAGGAGTGGGCACTTTGAGGTAAGAGACCGCTGCCTCCTAGTGTCGTACCGAAACCCGTTCTAATAGTTTTCTTCCCAGTTATGAGCATAGAAATATTGAGGAGCCGGCAATTATTCTGGGTGGAGGGTTCGTTGTTGATAGCTGAACTCAATTCGACTCGACTAGACATTATTGAGTTAGCCAAATAGAGAGACATAGAATATCAGAGCTTAAAGAAGAGAGTAACTCACCCGGAGATGCCAATTCCTGCTCCTTCGCCCAACTAAACTTGATTTGACTTGACATTCTCATTTCTCATCCGCACTCTCCCCGTCGTATTCCTCACCCTCCTGCTGCCCTTCTTGCCGCTTCCTCTGCAGCACATCAGTCTGCCCTTTAACCCCTTCTTCCCCAAGCACCTTAGCAGACCCCATAAACAGCGCGCCCATATACCCGCCTAAGAACCGCATGTCTTGTGCCTGCACCGCCGTCATCCGGAGCAAATTCTCCGTATCGGCTAGGTGCGCATTCAGCTGGGCCAGCTGGGACTGTAGGTGCGCATATTGCCTGGTCTTGGCGGCGGACATTGAGGCTGGACCGTTGGCGGTGCTTGATGAGGGGAGAACGGAGTGGCGGGGGAAAGATTGAGATTGGGAATGGGAGTAATTGTGGGCGGGGGCCATGGTTGCGATTCGAGGTGGTATTATTTGGGAGTCTTTGATCGTGTGCTTATTATTATTATTAGTGCACAATGCTGGGTACAATAATAAACAGTGATGGTGTTGGTTTTAAGTTCGCGGGTTGTTTGTTTATGAGACAAGTCACGTGGGGAGATGGGCAACTACATGACACAGCTTGAACTCGTCGAATCCCAACTCTGTTCGAGTGACTACAAGATTAGACTAGAATTGACGAGGCGAGCGTTCTGTGATGCGCAATCTCAATTGAATAAACACGACCCTCATTAAACCTACAATAACAAGAAACCCAGCCAATTCATACTCTTTTATGCGCCAAACAAAGACAGAAAATAATCGCGGAGTAGCGGAATGGCTAACAAGCCTGTATAGCATGTGGGACAACATGGGTGGGAAATGGAGATATAGGCGTCAAAGAGGAGACGAAAGCTGGCATGTCTGTAGAAGTCAAACTGTCATGAAGCACCGACGTGATATGCCGGGGTCAAAGTATGGTACAGCAGTGTCTCATGGATAGGATGATCCACGTTTCGCGTATTAAAAAGTGCGGTTGGTATAATTGCAAAAAGTCAAAACCGTGCTGTCCACTCGCACTTCTGGCTTCGTGTTCATTAGATAAAACAATAATGTCGCAGGAATGAAAGACAAATGACCATATGCGATATAAAAACACCCACCCACATATGCGCCCACCCAAAGATGAAACGAGAGGGAAAAGAAAAATGAAACAATCACGTCCCGTATGTCCCTTGTGTATATGTAGAGAAAAGAAACAGAGTACGACAGGGAGTCTGCTCTCTTCCTCCTTGTCTAGCATCTCATTAGAAGGTATTCTTTATAACAGGTAAACAGCGCTGTGAAAACAAAGGTTCTCCGGCGTAGAAGAGTAACAAATGCTAGGAAACTCGACGTGTGTATGGGGAAATGAGGGTTGTGTCGCTCGGTTGCGTTGGCGGCCGCGGCGGCGACGGGGAAGGAGGTACGCGGGGGCCGTTTGGGTATCGTCGTTTTTATCGGACAGGCGCCGTAGCTTGCTGTGCGCGTAGGCTAATCTGGCTGCTATGGGCCGAGTTTTCGGAATCAATAGTGGCACTAGCTCCGCTATCACCACTCCCCGCGCTGGCGCTCGCACTTCCGGTCAGACTTCTTTGTTTTGGAGTACCCTTGGCGGAGTACGGGTTGCTCACCCCATAATGTTGTTCAACTTGCTGCGGACCTACAGCATTCCCTTGTCCAGGAGGGTGCCTGGGAACGGGTGCTCGCATGGCTCCCGGTGACGGGTAGCCGCCGTTCATGGAACCGTTCATATGACCGTTCGTCGGACCATTCATAGGACCATTCATAGGACCGTTCATCGGGGCATTCGGTGGGCCATCTTGGGCAGTAGTTGGTCGGGCCATTCGAGGGCCGGGACCGGGGCCACCTAGAGGCGTCCCTGGAGACTGGCTGTTTCGCCTGCTACCAGGGTATCCGGGGTGCGGAAAGTCACCCATTCGACTGGCGGTGAGAGAATTGGCACGAGACCCTTGTTGCATTTGGCCCCTGTCGACAGCTCCATATCGGTTGGACGAGTATGCCATCATGGGGTTGTCCATGAGAGAATCATGAAGCCCCGGGATTTCTTGCATGATGCGATCGCTGGCACGCTTTCTCCCTCCACCAAAGTACCGCCCAAATGAAGATCTACCTCCATTCACGTTGATCTCAGGGTTCTTGCGGAACTGACTGGCGCTAGGACCCTTCTTTGCCCTCCGTGACGTTATACTCATCATATCAACTTGGTCAGGGTCGACGTGTGGAACAGGCAGATTTTCCATAGGATCAAAATAGTCGTCTTCGTCTTCCTCGTCAAAGACTGATCGGGGAGGTGGAGGTCTGCGTGGGCCTCGCCTCATGCTCATTTCCTGCTCTCGAATCATCAGTTCCCGCTGGCGAAGGGCCAGTTCTCGCTCTCTCAGAGCCATTTCAGCTGACGAGGAAGGAGGGCCGCCGGGAGGGCCGCCGGGAGGTCCGCCGGAAGATACGTCGTGGTATCCGTTAGTCGCAGGTGGGGGCATTGTTACATCGGCATCATCATACATGACCAAGTGGCTAAACTCTTCCAGACCTTCTAATGAGGGTTCACGAGGGATACGACCTCCATGTGGCATAGGCTGGGTGCTTGGCGGTCTAGACATCGTAGGTGGTCCACGTCTCGGTTGCATCATGCCTGACGGGATTCGGGCGGAAGAAGGGGGTCGCATCGGCCCATTAGGCATCCCTCTTGAAGGGGGGACCGAAGAAACTCGTGGGGGCGGCTGTTGAGCCATAGCGGGAGGTGAATCGCGATGTTTGTTCAGGTTCGTGGTGTTGATGTGATGCAGCATGGCATATAGTGTCTCGACACGGGGGATCTTCACCCCTAGTTGGGTAGCTAACTTGATTGGTGACCCAAGATATGTTTCGATTTCCATTGGGCGCCGCGATTGAAAATCTTGATACATTGTGCTTGGTGTATCGATAGCGGTCATTTTATCAATCGTTTTCTGGATGAAATCGCTTGAGAATGAACAGCCATGGGATTTTGCCAGCTCGAGTAATTCCTGAATGATATCTGACATCAATTGACGGACTCCAACCTTTTCTAGTAACTGCTTGTGGTTCGCCGTTTCAAACATGACACTTGCCGGGTGAAAAGCGATAGGCCTATAAGAGCTGTGAGCGTTGGGCAAAGTGAAAGAGGGGGGAGACGACTGCTAACCCTATCATACGCTCGAATTGCTCCTGTCTGATATTGTGCGATACCTTACAGTCGACTTGCCCCGATGCTAGAGTCATTGCCAGCGCCTGAGCCATATCGGTTTGAATCTCAGCGGGGATACCAGAATTGCTGCTTGTAGCCCCAACCCAGATTTCTGACGGAGTGAGATGCTCGAATTCGCTCGGGCCCGTTTGAACGATCTCGATGCCCGAAACCAAGGACAAAACAACGTTGGTCGGGAATCGCTGTTCCAGTTGTGATTCGACACCGATGGTATTTGAGGTGTTGACCAAGATACATGTATGTTGAGGAGTAACGACGGACTCGATGACTGCAGCCAAATCGTAAACATCAGGCAATGCCTTGACGCACAGGATCACATAGTCGTAGGCGTTTTCACGAGATGCGGCATCTTCCGGAGTACGGACGACTGTAATGATAGAGAGCGGGCATCAGTAACGTAGCTCAAGATAAAAGTTTATGCTAGAAAAGCTCACCATGTCGAGGTTTAAACCGTTCAGTTCCAAACGCTTTCGATCTAGACGGGGTTAGATATTTAGGTAGCAGTACTATGCAAGGAAAACGTACTTCATCGTTACTCCATATTGAGATACCGACTCAAATCCAGCTTTCCAGACTAGTGTCACGTCACAGGATGTGGTTGCCTGGAGTCTCCAGGCGAGGAACGCAGAGATGCCATTGCTGCCCACTAAACAGGTTTTTGTTAGACGACGACCCATGATCGGAGCTTCCGGAAGCGATGGAAAGGGACTGTCTTGATTGTATGCGAGGTGTATAGAGAGGACTGAGAACAGGCGCCTCAACCTGGAGTTTTCACTGACCTGACAAAATGCGCAGGCGCGGCGGAGGAGCCATGATAAGCAATTAAAAGTGGAAGGAAGCTGTTCCCGCCAGCCAGAAGCCGAGAAACACGACAGACGATGTATGTACTGGGTACGAAGTAGTCGATGACGAATGCTGGCTATCACAAAATGAGGGTACCCGATTCAAATTCGAAAATATGGCAATTTCAATATGACGAGGAACTGGGAGGACGAAAAACGCAAAGCAAACGATTAAACGAAGGTAGGGGGGATCACGATTGAAACGGAGGGGGCGAAAAAGGACAAATGAAGGAGGAGAGAGATAGGGATCTAGGTGAAGACCAGAGAAAGGGGATGAGAGACAGTCTGACAGTCAGACAAAAAGAGAGAGACAGATTCCAAGGTTATGATGGAGGTGGAAGCAAGATCAGTTCAGAACTTAGGCGGAAAGGCAGCCCGATAGAGAAGAGCGAGCTATGGAGCCGTGCGTATCGTTTTCTTTTCCTTTTTTTCTTTTTCCCTCTCTTTTTTCTCGTTTTTTTTCTTTTTTAGCAGTCGGGGTCGCGATTGTCCAAGCCTCTCTCTAACAGTCGTGGATCCCCGCCAGAGCTTGAACCGGAAACGGATCCAGGGAGGCGATAATAATAATCAAGATACTCAGGGAACTGCTGCAAGCGAAAGAAAAAGGAAAGCAGAAGTATTTACAAGTTGTTGGGGAGAAGCAGAAGAATGTATCCTATCAACATTGCTTTTCCTCCTGAAAAATAGTAGCGACACTCATTGAAACTAGGTTCTTGGAATAATACGTGCTTATATCAAGTCCAACGGTTTTGATAACAGCCATGCTCTTTTTCCCTCCTTTCTCTATCACTATCCTCCATAAGCGCAGATAGTCTACTCCTGTCTCTGTAGACATCGACGAGGTATGTACCTACTCTCCTCGCACTATTTATACGGCTCGTCAAATGAATTATCCTGATTATGCGTTTGAGACACGACAGCCACCCGCTAAAGTGGCCAGGCAATCCCCCGGCGCCGAAACCCACTTAAAAAATCCACTTCTGAGGTCGAGATTCACGCAACTTACTCGTACTCAAGTGCTTGCTTCGGTCGGACCGGTCAAATTCTGATTATGTACTCCGTCTGCATTGCTTTCGGTGTTTCTACTGCACACCCCCTAGGCTTCTAACTCTGATTGCCGTAATCAACTCGAAACACGGGACATCAAAGGATCATCAAACAGCCTCAATCGCGATCTATAACTACACCGGAGTCAGCTCTCCTGCTCATGGTAGCAAATAACATATCATATGAGCTCTGAATCTACTCCGGTACTCTCTGTGAGATGGCCGTACTCTATCCCTTCGGGCTATATTCGGCACCGGGGAAGACAGGTGTTACCCCCTTAAGGTGCAGCTCATCAAGATCATGCATTTTGTCAGACATGGCGGACGGTGTCGAGTGACTCCCGTATCAAGCGGGTTGATCGGAGATGGGTAGCACAAGCATGGATGCATATTGCATCTATCTTTATTTTTCTCGCCCCCTTCCTCGCTTCCTTCCTTTCCTGCCGCATTCAATTGTGAGGAATTGCCTAATCATGATGGGCTATTGACCTCATAGTGTACACGAATCAGTGAAGTAAACTGCAACGGAAGGGGGAGGCAGTGTTCTTCGTCCTAGCATGCCAGAGCTATCTCCAGAGTAGGGATCGGCAGCTTTCGACAGGGGATCAAACGGGAAAACCGTTTGCGGCTTCTGATTGCATCCGGATGCCGGGATACCCTTGAGTCTCACTTGCTGTTTGAGGATCACTGGCCAGGTTGTCTCGGTCGCCTTCTCTCTTTCAACTTGGGTCTCGCGCTCTGTTGAGGACGGAGTAGTCTGTAGTCCCTTGTTGTGGCATTGACACTTTATTTGCCACACTGTCGATCCTGGGGATGCTCATTGCTCATTGCTGAGGTATATTGTCTCCGCGATCTACAGTGATATTCTGGAGTAAACTTATGCTTGTCAGCTGTGCCGCTGTGGGCTGATTATTCTTGAGGATTCTAGACTTTGCAGAGTACAGCAATTAGCACAAAGTCAATGGACAATCTCGCCGGCCGGAATTAGAGGGCATTCCATGATGTGGATTTTCCCAGTCATGCTGTTAGTCCCAAACAAACTCAGATATTCAAGTCTGTCGAACAATGAAGTCGAACACGGTCTTCCCTGCTGATTACTGAACCTTGAAGCTTGACTTCGGGGTGGAGAAAGATGGGCTTATCTAAACTAGATCTGCGATCGATTACACAGCATCGTGCAAGTCCTTAGAGTTCGATGATAGTGGTCAACATTTGGAACTACGTAGTACCAATGAAAGGGAACAGAGGAATTGAAGAATTGAAGCTCTGTCTGTGTTTCAAGCATATGCAAAGTGCTAAAAGATCGAATGTATGAAAATAGAACATGTAGTGCCTGACCCACCGGCAGAGGACCAGAAAATCAGAGCTAAAACCGAAGCTAAACAGAAGCGACATGATTTGCCACAAGCGCTGCCCCACCAAGTTATTTTCAGGTTTCCAAGTCAGGTTGCATTCTGGAACTTCCAGGAGGAACTCAGGCCAGTGCTTTTCTCCTTTTCTCGGGCATCTTACGTTCTATCTCGGAAAATAAGATGTCAACCTTGAAAGGTTTCATCTACAATTCTACTGTTGATAAGTTGTTAATCAGGGAGCCCGTTAATCAGAGTGAAAAGCCTCTGACGTCAAAATGATCTCACCATAAATTAAATTCGCTTGATCAGCGACTTTGACTTGTCCATCAATTCTGTTCCCGTCGCCCGATGTCTATCACAACACCTAATTTCCCTTCCCCACAGCCTCATCACGATTTACAGGTTCCAGGAACCGTTGGTTTCATATCGCTCTCTCTGGGACTGGGCACTGACGCTGGATAATGTGGCTTGACGCCGTCTTCCATACTAATCTCTTGCTATCTTATCTGAATTTCTTCTGGAATAGCACAATGCATCGTAGCTTTGACTGGTCCTCGAGGATAAACATTCGAGTCCAATAGCTGCTCTATATTGCTTTTTCGGTACTCATCCCAGCCCGTTGAAGACAGCAAAGCAACCACGACAGCTCATAGCTCCGTTGCCGCTTGGCAGGCAACTTGAGGTTTTGCCAACTGTCTGAAAATTAAGTCCCACACCAGAGATTGCGTTATTTGACTAGCTCTTACTCTTTCCTTGAAACCGTGATTTCTCTTACTCTACGGAGTACTCCGTACTCCATAGCATTTGGAAATTCATCCCCTGCAACTTGCAAGTGACATTCCGATTCCTTTCACGTGGCCTGCAGCCTTGACCTACTCCGAGTCGTACCTTACTGCTTGAGATATCGACCTCGAGGCTCGCAGTCATCTCGCCAGAGTTTGGGCTTGCCTTGAGTACTCCGTACTACTCTCCGGAAGGGCTTCGGTGTCGAATCTTTTCTTTGTTGTCTTGCTAGGTTGAGCGAGTCGAAGTTCGTCAAGGGAGTCTAAAAAGGCTACGAAGATACGAGTTATCATTCAACATCGCGGGGTCAGATCTGGAGAAAGGTGGCGTTCCAGTAAAACGTGCGAGACGCACAGATGTCAGGCTCATAGTCCCGCTCGGAGCAATCTGTACGGAGTAGGCACTAGGCAACCAGATTTTTCTTTCTAGGCAGAAGCCGCCATGGCGCAAGCCACTGTGCCTCAAGGGTCTTGAGGTAACCTTAAGCTTTCTGGATTTGGTCGATCGTTGTGGGGGGTTGATTTTATAATCTACAATCCAGGTTTCACCTCTTCACCTTTTACTTGATCGTGGAACGTCACATTCGTCTGTGCCTACCAGGAAAGGACACTGCCGGACGCCAACGTGGCTACCCTCTCCTTTCCAGCCTCAAAAGCTGAGCATATCTCGCCCGATTCTCATGTCTACGAGCTCCAAGAGCTGCCCTGCGCACAGAGAATCACTAGTGTGAGCCTTGTGACTCAATATATCACACAAATCAAAGCAATATGCTGGTTTCCTTCACGCGGAGCTCTCTATCGCCCCTGCTGCGGCAGATGGGCCTTGTCGGTCAAACATGAAGCACCTTCACAGACGTGTTCGAAGTCCCCTCCGAGGTATTCCGATTTTGGTCAACGCGAGCAAGTCTCCTAGCGTTCCTCAGGGGGCCTCGTATCCGATAGGCAAGGGTACCATTTCTACATACCCGGACCTTGATATGGAGGCACTCGCTGGGAGCTGTGCCCTTGCTGCATTCCGACCGCAGACTACTTGCTATTTACTTGCTATCTCCCACCCGCCACACCAACTGCACTTTGGGGGATGAGAACGGCCAACAGAATAATTATGTCTAAAGGCCTGGTACATGTATCACTGAGATTCGACAGCCAGGCCCCTTGGTTAAACATCCATGGTATCACCATCTTCTTTGACGCTGTCGTTGACCTATCTAGAACTCACGTGCCAAAAGAGGGTTACGGGTTTGCTCTGACCAGGACTGTGATACCCTTTGGATCGGCTTCAGGACTGGGCCAAAACCATGGCATAATGTCCCAGCGCGGCCCGCTGGACTCAGCACGCATCTACACCTTCCTCTCAATACCCGATGAACAATTCCCACGACCTCGGGATTAAACCGCTGCACTGTAATAGAAGCCAAAGAGAGACTCCTAACAGACGATACTCTGCTCGGCCGATTCGGGGAGAAGCTAAAGGAGATCATATCTGTTTCTGTTCCTTGCGATGCCGAGCCAGGGAATCACACTGGCGCTCTGTTGGAGATTAAACCGCTCTATGCTCTCCCCAAGGGCTCATCGTGGACACACAGCCCTAATGTAACCCTCGTCGGCGACGCAGCGCACCTCATGCCTCCTTGGGCTGGTGAGGGGGTGAATCTAGCAATGTGGGATTCTCTCAATCTGGCACGTGTTATTATCGCGGCGTACCAGAGTACTATATGTACGGAAACAGACTCCTTTTTGTCTGTGCTAGAACCGGCACTGCAGTCCTTCAAAGCGGACATCGTTGCGCGCGCAGAGGAGAAGGCAGAGGAGACAGAGAAAAACGGAAAGATGATGTTTGGGGACAATGCAGCGGCGGCGTTTCGGTACTTCTTTTGACTGCTTATTAACCTCCTAGCCCAAGCTCGTAGATAGATAGATGTATATGATATTGACATTGATTTGCAATAATGCTTACGAACCTTGATGCAATTTAGGTCTTTTTCATTAGGGAGATTCAATCGGAGGAACAGCCTCCGTCAACGCGATCTAACAGAAATGGAATAGTTGAGTTTCTTGTTGAATGCATACATCCCCAGTAATCTTATTGCAAGTACATTTTTCATCCCAGATGTCCCAGATGCCCTACCCAGAGCATCCGACAAGACAAATTAGAGCCGAACCATCGCGCCAAAAGCAAAACAAACTGATGAAATAGATAGTAGTAAAAAAACCAGTTACGGAATGGCATTGCTGAAGTAATATGACAGTTGAATCACCTACGCCATGTAGGTGCTAGAGTCAACACCGCCCTCGGGATATTCGCTATGGAACGTGTTAGCTCGAATTTAGTGGATAAGATACAGAAGCACACTTACGGAAGGGCAACTTCGAATCGCTTCTCGATATCTTTGAGAACCTGCTCGTCTTCTGGGCTGCTGACAAAGGAGATTGACAGACCCTTAGTACCGAAACGACCGGCACGACCGACACGGTGCAAATATGAGTCTGCCTCCGCGGGGAGATCGTAGTTGATGGCAAGGTTGATACGCTCAATATCGATACCACGCCCGAAAACGTCAGTAGCGACACAGATACGCTTGTTGAACTCCTTGAACTCCTTGTAACGTTTGATACTGCAGCCACATTAGCAAAGGCCTCAATATTCTTGCTTGTATCAACTTACCGCTCCTCCTGGCTGACACCAGAGTGCACAGCGATACTAGGAAAATTGCACTCGCGCAGCAGCTTGTCGAGCTCATTTGCACGGATTGTGCTCTTGACGAAGATGATGACCTGGTTGAACTCAAGGTTGTCGAGGAGCTCGTTCAACTTGCGGTTCTTCTCAGCCTCACTGAGCTTGATGTAATACTGCTGCAGACCGTGAAGGGTGAGCTTAGTGTCATCGTCAACGTAAACTTCTAGAGGATTCCTCATGAACTTTTTGCAGATAGGTCGGACGTCCTGGGAAAGCGTAGCGCTGAACATCATGACCTGCTTGTCAGAGGGGGTGGCGCGGAAGATCTCTTGCACATCACGGCGCATATCTGAAACGCAGAGTAAGTAAAAAAATCAAGACCAGAAAGAACGGTGCAAACATACCAATCTGATCTAACATCTTGTCACATTCGTCGAGGACGAAAGCTTTGACGTTACGCAGGGAAAGCTTCTTGTCGCGAACAAGGGCGTTGAGACGACCGGGGGTGGCGACGATGATGTTGGGGAAGGTGTCTTTGTTCGACAGCACCTCGATATCTTTCTGGATGGGGGTACCTCCGTAAAAGACAGCGGTCTTCACATCGGGGAGATACTTGCTGAATCGAGCATATTCGTTCTTGATTTGATAGGCCAGCTCACGGGTGTGGCACATGACCAAGACGGAACACTCTCCAGGAACAGGCTCCAGTTGGTGAAGAGAAGTGAGGACAAAGACGGCGGTCTTTCCGAGACCAGACTTCGCCTGGCAAAGAACATCAACGTTCAAGATAGCGGTCGGAATGCAGACTTGCTGGACTGTAATAAGGCGTAACGGTATGTTAGACTTTGGTTCGATCCATGAAATTTGAAAGAGAAAATGCAATCCGTGTCCCTAGGTCCGTCCATTCTTCGAGTAATCGACTACGCAAGGTCAAAAAGCACCCAGGCCATCTTGTTCTCGCCTGACGAAATCGGAAAGTGCAAGCCCATAAGCATGTCAAAGTACCAGGGCAATGGCCGGAGGATACTTTGAATACCCAGTTAGTTGCGCAAAGACGCTTTCCGTCCGCTGTGGCAAGCCGCTTCCCGTATTTTCGGGGTGCGCAGCAATTCACCCAGAATCGCCCAAGGCAAGATTCTGGGGAAGAGATCGGCGAAAGCTGGAATTCCGCCATGGGTCACTGAAGCCAATGAAAGCGACATATAAAAAGCTTGTAGGAGCACTTTCCGTGTTCGCGCGACCTTGTTTCATGATGTTCTAGATATCCTTGATGGCGCCCGGAGAACAGGAAGACACAGATGCCAATAAGCGAAGAGAGTTCCCTTATTTTCCCCGAGGAGATGGACGGACGTTGGAACACGGAGCTATGGAGGAAGGCTATTGGGAAAGAATATGTGATGACTAACCCTCCGAAGGATGTTCGAAACCGCAATCGGTGATAGCACGTAGAAGTTCGCCCTTGAGCAGAAAGTCGCGGAAACCGGTCGAATGAATACCGACGTAACTTCCCTTCTTGTCCGGACGGCCACCAGTTACCGTCAAATCTCCTTCCTTCTTAGCTTGAGCCCCATTGGCTGCTGGGGCAGTAGTGGTGGCTGCGGCATCAGTGGTCTGAAGCTCCTCATCGGAGTAGTCAATGAGATCTTCCTCGTGAGACATGTTGAAGGGTGATGGCGAAAAGAGATCGGATCGAAAGCGAAGATTGAAGGCTGGATAGCTGTAGCGCGTCTGGACCCAAAGGAACCGAAGCTTGGGATAATGAAGTCGAAGAGGTCGAAAATCGGATTCGAGAGCGAGAATGGGATCAAAACGAATAAGCAGCTGATTCTACAGAGGCTGCGAGATGAATTGAGAAGGACGGGAGGGGTGATGATGAAAGGAAAGAGACGGGTGTGAAGTCGCGAGGGATGAAAGAAGAAAGCAGCTCCTTTCACGTGATACTATTAGTCATTGATGGAGGCGCGATTTTACTCATTTGGGTTAGCTCCAAGTTGTCACTTCACAGCTTCCCAGAAGTTCCCAGGTTCCTGTTGACCGATTCTGTCCTGCGTGTCACAGCAAACGAAGTCGCCCTCCACAATGGCAAAAGCAAAGGGTAAAAAGGGCCCTGGTGGAGGTGTCAACAGTCACATACGCTCGCGGCTAAATTACCTTCACAAAGCAGCCACATACCTACAGACCATGAAAACAAAATCGGATACCGAAGGCACAGAAATTCCCACGAAGATCGAACTGGATGAAGTGAGGTCAGGTTTAGATCGCACTGTACCAGTTCTGTCAGCGAACATCCCAAAAACTCAGGATTGTGCGGCAGGCGTCCCTCAACTCGCCCGAACATGCATTTCTCAGATGCGCGGGGTCTCCTTGAAATCGCAACTTCGACTACCAATAGAGCAGAAAAGGTTGCTTTGCAAACGGTGTGATACTTTGTTGGTTGTAGGTATGAATTGTACAGAGGAAATCAGGAATCCGAGCCGAGAATCAAGGAAGCCGTGGGCTGAAGTCCGCATCGTTCGCTGCAATATCTGTGAGACGGAGAAACATTTCCCTCAGACAGACAAGCGTGCTCGCAAACTAGCCGATCGCATCAAAGACCAGAAGACAAAAGATCAATTGGAACCAAAAAACACTGCGTAAAACCTCTTTCCTCGAATCTTTGATCCAACTACGAGTCTTACGTGGACTTGCCCCCTTGATTCAGAATGCACCACATATCTATGGCCCAGCGATGTCTCGCTTGCCGTCTAATTCGAGTCTTGGTTTTTACCGGCAGGGATTGTGAATTGACGGGTCCATTTTCATAACCGAAGGGAGGTCGCCAACAAAGTCATTGCCTACTAGGTTCTGATCCTGATGGCTACCCGGTTTTCCGCCCCAATAAAATTGAGGGAGTATAGACGTGGTGGTGGTCGAATACGGCCTCCGATATTGCAGAACCCTGCTTGCTTATCTCTTTTGCAGTCGCGGAAAATCCCCGTGCTTGTGATTTTCTCGGCAAAATATAAACTGATATCTAGAAGGGATTCATTATACAAGAGCATATACAAAGGCCCGTGCTTGGCCAAGTCTCCTATATCAGGACACATTGGTTCCTCTCAATTCAACTAAAGCAGGGACTCGTTGACGTGTATGTGGCGGAGGTCCCTCCAAAGAGACGAGGAATAATGAACTAGTAAAAACGATGAGATGAAAAATGAGGCAAGTGACCGTAGTACACATGATAAAAGAACTCCCAAACGCCCCCACCGAGGCAAAATAAACTCCGACGCTATAAACATGATTAGACTTTCCTGAGAGTTTTCATATCCAAAACGTGGTTGTTCCACAAAAGTCAATGTGCCGTGAGGCAGGTATCGAATCTTTAAAACAAAAAGCAGATCTGCAAGGGAAGAGGAAGCAACACACAAGCAACATAATCGAATAGCCATACATGAGAGCTTAAGATGGGTTTGTATATGCCATAGCATAGCAGAGGCGTGAGTTCGTATCAAGTGGTCCGTGAGGACAAATGCAGTATATAGATATGTGAGCGTCTGGGTTCTTTGGGGCGCTCTTGTGTTCTCCCGGTCGTATTTCTGTCATAGCCAGTTCATTTGGCAGTCATGCAGGTCGTGCAGGTAGTGCTTTCGTAATCGTATTGCAGAGATTCGGAGCTTCGTCCGGCGGAGATAAAGAAACAATCGTGTAGATTAGGCGTCTGTCAAGACGGGTGTCAAACGTAAACGCCACCGGGGCCAATGATTGAGTTGCGTTTGTTGTTTGCTGGCAATATGCAGTCGTAATGATAAAGGATCGAATGACAGGCGTGATGGTTCGGTTATAAGAGTTCATGAATAATAAATTAAGGGTTCAATGCTGCAAATCATCGTCGCCGACGAGCAGCTTGATCGAGACGTTGGTCTAGGCCTTCTATTCGGCCACGGTAAGCTCTCACGATTTCCCTGATGTGTCCGATTTTCGTAAGTTCAGTCACCAATTCGTCAATTGAGGCCAATATCGAGCGTGTGCGGGCGATCTCTGCGTCCGCGTTGCGAATGACGTTTCCCGCCCGGTCATAACTATTTTGGATAGAAAGCTGCATTTGATCCTCCAGCTAAGTTGGGTAAGAACCAATCAGCTAAGCGATAGCTAAATTTGCGCATAAGATTTGGGAATGAGGATTGAAGCTTATGTAGATCGGAGACAATGCCGAAAGACAAGATATATGAAATAAAGACCTTGAACATACATATTCGAGGCGATTCTGGATCTGTTGCTGTAGCCCGTCCAACTGATGCGAAAGTGCCCGGAGGCTCATCGGATCCAGTAGCAATCGACCATGGCTGCTGGCGGCACTGGCAGCGCGCGAGCTGGAATTGCTGGTACGTCCAGTACCTCTGCCCCTGGAAACCACATTTCCGGTATGACCACCCTGAAGAGCAAGCTGCTGTTGCTGTCGGAGAATCTGGATCTCGGAGGAGGTAAGGCCAAGCGAGGTGTCGGGAATCGAGGCTACGGACATTTGGTCCGCGCAAAGACATGCTCCAAGAGCGACAAGAGTCTAGGAAGCGCCAGCCGATCTCAATGTAGGGATATAGGACGGACCGAAGTTCATGGTGCTGAAATCAAGAGCGAGAGAGAGGATTGCGAGCGGAGTAGCTGATAACGGGGAGGTGGAGGAAAGGAGGAAAGGGAGAAGGGGTGAAGTCGGAGAAGTGGCACGAGGACAAGTCGAACCCCAGAACAACACGCGGGATATCTTCTCAAGAAAAGGAAGAGTAACCCTCTGGGGTGATCAATATAACATTCTTAAACCGAAAGAAAGGGGAGAAGAAGTCCGTCCGGTGTGGAGAGGGGCCGAAGAAGGATGGTCGGGATGGGATAATGAGGAAACAAACGGATTGGATCGTCGGCGGTCAGGGAAAATGCAAATATTGAAAAGAGACCGCGGCGACTGCTCCTCGCCGTCCAGATAATCAGACGTTACACTGCCGGGGATTGTAGATGAGGGAGGGTAGGGAATAATGGCACAATTAAGTGAGGCGGCTCAGGGATGGGGAGACCGTGAAGCAGGGACGAGACTCACGAGATGTGAGACGAGAGCGATGAGGGGGGCCACAGGAAAAAGAAAAGAGGCATTTAATCAAGTGGATTGGAGATGTTGAAGATGTTCGGAGTAGTAACCGGGGTATCTATCTATCAAGTATCTGCAATATACAATGAGGCTCACTGCAACCAACAAGATACTGTCTTCATTCGAACCGCAACAGAGCCTCTGATGAGGTATTGATCGTACCCCGTAACGATGTAGGTATAGAATGTATTGACCGCCTTCCTTCCGTATCTGGTCAACTTCTCTCCAGCTCCGAATTCTCCTCTGCCATCCAATCGAAATATCTCGCTCATCGTTCGCTTTTGTCTACTCTTAAGTACCAAGGTACCTAAGGGGTCTATCCTACATATCCTCCAATCGCTCAAAGATCCGAAATCCCGGTTTTGCCGCTTCTAACGCTTTTCCAGCCGCTCCAGGCTCATTCTCGCCGCTGCCAGTTAGGTACTCTCTCTCGCGTATCTCGAGACTAGACGTCCGCTGCCCAACCTGTGAGGCTGGAGCCTTGCATCTTGCCTTGGTTTAATCTATTGGATCTGAGAAGCTCCCACGCCTAAGAAGGAACAATCCGACTTGCTTAATTATTCTTCGCTATATGCAGCTTACATCTCTACCTGGCCTGTGAGCGTCCCTGTTTCCCTCTCAAGCCTGTCTAGCTTGCTGCATGCAGGTGTCTATGCTCCCCGCTACCCCTCCTGGATGGATCCTTTTTTTCCCTTGTTTCTCAGCACGAAGACTCAATTGACTGACGTCATTCTCTGCTTGTTCAACAGGATCCTGTCGACTGATCAATCAATGTTCGAGACGGGAACTCGAACCGTTTCAATTCTTTTTAGTTGAACCTTGTGATCTTTCCCCAAATTCGTGTCGAGTTCTCGGACAAATTGAAACCCAAAATTAAGGAAGAAAGTACCCATAATCACAATGCCTCGCGACAAGGAACGCTCGGTCAACCCTGCCATGGCGCAGCGGAAACTGGAGAAGCAAAAGAATCTCAAAAAAGGCAAGGCTGATGCGCTAGCCCGCAAAAATGAGAAACTGGGCCGCCGCAATCCAGAGCGCATTCAGCGGCAGATCAACGATCTCAAGGAAATGGAACAGTCAGGACAGGGCTTACGGCCACGTGAAAAACAAATGTTGGAAGCTTTAGAGCGCGATTTGCGGGCAGTACAGAAAGCACGGGAAGCATTAGGTGATAAGGCACCCACATTCCGGGACTCGCAGCACAGGCGCGGGGATGATCACCCCCGCGAACGTAGGGACGGGGTGGTACTGGGGAAGCGGAGACGAGATGGTCACGGACACTTTGGAGAACATAGTAGCGATAACAGCGAGACTGATGAGGAGGTCCGGCGGATACCCATGCCGCGAGACACACCTCCACCTATCCCGCGAGAGTTCCAGAGGAGGAAGGAGACCAATGCAGGCGGCGAGAATCGGGGCCCGCATTCCCTTCCCGCGAGACCTCTAACGGATGCCAGGACAGTTTATGAGGCGAAGCCAGAAATACGCGACTTGCGCCAAGAAGCTGTGAACAAATTTATCCCATCGACAGTCAGGATGAAACAGGAATCAATACGAGGCCAAGGAAAACTATTAGAGCCAGAAGAGCTCGACAAGCTCGAGAAGGCCGGGTACAATGCCGGGCCTACGGAGATCGCAAAAGCTGCGGCTGATGACCAGGAACGGCTACTCGACGAAGAGAGACGATTTAATCAAGAGCTCCGGTCGGTCCAGATCGAGGAAGTCGAAGACGAGGAAGCCTGATCGCCACCGACTTGTACTTTAGCAATGATAACAGCCCTCGTTATAACCCGGTTTCAACTTAGCGTGAGCACACCAAACATAGAGGTGATGATACCTACAGGGCAGTGACCTCCAGTTGAGAATGGAATCGAACCCCATCGTATGCTATGCCGAGTCATTGATGAAATCGTGGCACTTTCTCCCATCATCTCCCGGCCTCCGACCCGGCCCGGATCTCCCTGGATTGGATCATGTGGCGCTTGTTTAACATCAACAGGAGAATAAAAGTACATCGGCCATGTCGGTACGACCAGCATCTGCTTCCTTCGGACGGTCGAGTACTTTTGACCGCACTACCTAGGTAACATTCGCGTTCCCTCAACCGGCATGAGTCCGGGAAGGGTTCTAATAACCAACCCTGAGCATTGCTCTAAGTCCATCTACTCAGAACGCCTGGCCTCTTTGTCAAGACACGGATCGGGGTCATTGTACAGGACCATTTACTCCATTGTGCTTATTCCACGGTGATGATAGCTTCAATAAACTCGCGGGCTACCGGTACTTAGCTTATGAAACTTTCAAAACAACGTCCATGCCTAAAGAGACCTTTTCACAACTGTACTACACACGTATAAATATCCCAATCGCCAACTAAACCTCCCAACTTCACGACCTCATGAAAATCTATCCCTTCAAACCCACCTGACTACCTAACAATTGATTCGGCTCTCCTACCTCTCCTTCCACCCTATCAAGTCACTCGAAATTTTCGAGGTCGTTTCAAATGTACCTCGCATACCGTTGTTACAGTTACACCAGGCATCTACCCAGGTAGACAGACAGACGCATATCATTTCAATCTCCACGGCCCAAGGTTATACCAGCAATTTTCTCAAAAAGATACAATGACGAAAGAATAGGAGCCGAGCTCTGTCCCTGAGGCCCATTGCATTTCCATCTCGCCTGTCTAGGTTAGTAGGATGAAATAGAGTACGGTAGGGCAGTGAGTGCTTTGAATTGGTCTTCACTGCGTATACTACCCTGTCTCTAATTTTGAGGGGGTCGGCTATGATTATCGAATACTCAGAGTATAAAAGCACAGCACAGAGATGTTCATCTAATTGACTGAAATCTGGAATTCAGTATGTATAAGGTAAGATGCACATACATACATCGAGTTGTGTGAAACTCCACTAACCCAAGAAAGCCATTATTGTTGAACGCCGCCCACTGAACACCAATACAAAAAAAGTGGAAGTGGAAAAGAAAACCAGTTGGGGGGGAGTGCAATCCAAAAGAATGGACGAGTCTAGTCTAGTCTGACAGCCACAACCACTCGGAGAAAGAGAGAAGCACGGACACCCAGGGTTCGAGACTTCTAGAAGCCTGTGCAACGGTCTCAACGGAGTGATTAGGTCTAGACCCAAAGTCAAATGTAGGTAGCTGTACAGGGTGTATTGACAGAGGCAAAGGGGGTCATCACTGCGTGAAACAAAGGAAAAAGGTGCTTGGGTAATAAGGGAAAAAGATGCGGCAGCGCATGTAAATGCATCATTGCTCCATGTCTCGCATGGGTCTTTCGCTCTCGAAATGTATACCACCCAACCATAACTCCAAAAATGATTATTTATTAGAACGCACGATGGGAGTGAAAGGCATTATTAGCCAATCCGATACCAAGGCGTAATTCGAAACCCCTTTCGCGGATCAACCGCCGGAAGGAGAATATCAAACTGGCTGCATATCCGAAAGCTGCAGTTGTTGCAGGGCTATGCATCCTCTTCTCAGGGAGATGGCGACGTACCGAGCGCAGGCATGCCATGTTTACCTCAAGTTGCGAATCACCTTCCTTCCTCGCGCCAGGAATGGGCTCGGCATCTCGTCTCTTTCTGGATCCCACACGGCGGGTGGATCACGATCAGAAGACTTCAAGGGAACGGCACAGGCCGCGGAACGGGAGTCACTGGAACAACGCTTGACTTCATCGATGGGACGACCACCAGCACGTGCTTGTGCAAGTTCCACCAGCGTCCTGCCGCCCATATTGCGTTGCATTACGGCTTTGAACATCTCCTCGCCGCCGCCATTCACCTTCGCAGATCCCGATTTACTAGAATTCTTGCGCGTGGGGGATCCTGCATCAGCGGCGAGATTGGCTGAGGATGGGATCTTTGACAAACGCCGATGGGGTGATCTTGACTTGGACTCCCTCGGGTGGCTTTCAGGTTGACCGGAACCCGAAACTTGGGGTAGCCTCGAAGAGTTGGCTGGGAAAATCGGGGGCTGGGTGCTTAGCTTCTGCATTAATGCCGCGGTGTTCTGTCGGAGAAGTGGGCGTGGGGGGGCCTTGAAAGGATCAGGCCTAACTTTGGGACGCGTCGGCGAAGGAAGTTCCGGGGTGTCATCCTCATCGTCTGAGTTCGCCAGCGATGGCTCCCATTTGGGTCGCTGTCTTTCACCTTCAGCAAAGATGTTCTTGCCCGAGTAAGTCGAGGAGGTGCGCCGCGGCGACAGAGAAAGAGATGCAATTGATATCGGGGATGGCTCTGCCATTTGAATATCCATAGGGGAATCTATAACCGTCTTGGAGCGGCTGAACGGAGTGCGCGTCTCCTTCTTTGGCGGCCGGCCTCCTTTGCTTGAAGGTGATTCTAGGGACAACTGCGTGATATCTGTGCTCGAAGGGTGGTCCGTGTCATCACTATTACCGGAAGAGACTTCAGAACCGTGGCCGCTGGAATGCAGGCTGACATCTTCGCGGAAGTTTGCGCTGCGCTTCCGCTTTTCGACCTCGTGGGCCACACGATCATGCACCTCGCATTCAAATCTCCTGCGGAGTTTGTCGAGTTCGTTCTGGACTTGACGGTCAATCTCTAGCCTTGCTTTTAATTCCCACTCCCGCCGTATCGAATTCTCGAGATCGGATCGAATCTGCTGCCTTTCTTTTTCGAGCCGAGTGACTGCTTGCTCCACATCTTTTGCTTTTTGCAAAGTGGCCTCCTCTCGCTTTCTGACTGATCTTGATATACTGTTCAGTTCCACCTCCTTCCGCATCAGGCGAATTACAGGAGAGTTGATCAGAGAAGATGTGTCAGGACGGTGGTCGGGGTTGACACGCAAACAGCTTGCAATGACGCTCTTCAGCTCTGATGAATAAAAGTCGGGTAGGGGGGCAAATTTTCCTTCGCGGATTTTCTGGACCAGCTGGATATGTGTTCGAGCATTGAACGGTGGCTCTCTTTGGCAGAGCTCGTACATAATACAGCCAACGGCCCAGATATCGGACCGCAAGGTGTATTTCTCGGCCGCGCAGATTTCGGGGGACATGTAGAAGGGTGTGCCAACATAGGTCGAGGCAAAGTCGTGCGAATGCATCAGTTTGGACAAGCCAAAATCACCTAACTTGACGGTGTTATCTGACCCGAGGAAGATGTTTTCGGGCTTCAGGTCACGATGCAGAATAGTCATTTGAGCTTGTTTCCCTTTGAGACCTGAAGGTTTTGATGCGGCACCTAGCAGGCTCGAGCCGACCTCTGAAGGGTCTGTACCGTAATGACAGCGATATAGGGCGGTCACAAGCTGTGACAGAATGCGCCAAACAAATTCCTCCTCTGCGTACTTATTCGTTCTTTTCAGGTTCTTGATGACCATGCTCAGATCGCCGCCACCGCAGTACTCCATATAAAGGTACAAGTCCTGGCTTGCTTTAAGGTGTTCGCGGTGGTAGTAGGCGACAATGTTCGGGTGTCGAAGAGAGCTCAGGATGTTGAATTCAGCCGTCAGCTGCTCCCTTTCCTTTTGAGACATCTTGATGTAATTAATTTCTTTCCGGCATAAGATCTGTGAATATTCTCTTGTAAGGATCTGTGATCATGAAATGGTTGTCAATGCGCCTTACGAAGCCATCGGTCTTTCGCTTGACTTTGCGAATAATGCCAAAAGAACCACACCCTAACCGACCAACATCAATATGATAATTCCGATGATGTATCATATATGTAACACAGAAGTCCTTACCAATTTTCTCTAGCACTTCATACTTGTCTGCCTCCGCTAACGCAATTGCCATTGTGACTGCCCGGAATCAATAGCCGCTTACGAGGATGAGGTGGTGGATGATAGGAAGAATAACAAAGATATGCGAGAATTGGAGCTCATCGACGGACCTGTTTGGTTAGTATTTCAGCGAGAAAGAAGGTTGAACCGGTGCATGGAGAAAAATCGAAGCTTTCTAAGAAGTCTGTATGCAACGGTCTGGAGGTACTGAATGTTTAGAGCCAATCCTGTTGCTGAGCAACGGCGCTGTGCCATGGGCTAGGGCTGTTTGTAGGAAGCGGTGAAACACCGACTGTGGAGTAAAGACAATCAATATTCTTTGTTCATCCCTGAGAAGTACAGCCCTGCATCCTATTCAGTCAGTCAATCAACCAAGCAAATGCATCTTCCATCAACAACTATTGCTGCCATACATTATCACTGTGGACTGACTCCATGCGGCTGACTATCTTTGCGCAAGGACGCTCGAGAAGGTCTGAATCAAGGCTGGTTGGCTTGGCGGCTCACGTGACTTCCTTATCGATAAGCCATGGCATCAGTCGATCCGAGTTCGGTCCCGCATGCTTATCCCCGAGTTCTCATCCGCCACTACTTGAAAGACACACTTTGCAATGGGAGATCAATCTGTTAAACGCAAAGATCAGTTAGAGATCAGCCTGCACAATGAACAGAAGCTGATCAATGATGGTACCATCATTGATGACAATCCCCTAGATTTGAGCGAGCCGTTTCGGGAGCTTTGCGAAGCTTGCCGTAAGGGGGACCTTAAAGTTTGTCAAGAGAAGATTACCGAAGGAGTCAATATCAATGCACGGGATCAGTATGACTATACCCCCTTGATTTTGGTTAGTCAATATTCCTTTTGTTTGTGCGCTGGCCAAGATACTGATTGGGATTCTGACAGGCGAGTCTTTGTGGCCACTATGAAGTGGCCCAGCTGCTCCTGGAGTCTGGATCTTTGTGCGAGAGGGACACTTTTCAAGGCGAAAGGTACTTCTATTCCCTTACTCGGCTCTGTATGGGAGTTCTAACTAACATATCATTTCTCAATAGGTGTTTGTATAATGCGTTGAACGATCGAATCCGAAATCTGCTCCTTGAATATGATTATTCAAAATCGACTGACCCTCTACAGCCTCTTGCTGCCCATACAGCCTCCCTTCTCGTGCGGGAACAGCCTAAGACGTCTGACATTGAAGTGACGGCGGCCGACGAGACTTTACATCTGCATAAATTCGTCCTGGCTGCTCGCTCACCTTACTTTCGTCAAAACTTGAGCCTCGCCCCAGAAACTAGAACATGGAAGCTTCCTAGCAATATACCATCACAGGCGTTTGGGGCAGCAGTCAAATACCTATATCTAGGAGAACCCCCTCGTGACATAAGAAGCGGACCCGGGACAGGATTCACAGAGTCGGAAGTCTTTGATGGAATTGACAAGGTCGCCAAGCACTTGGAAATCAATGGTCTTGTGGACAGTATACTTGACAGCGGTGACAGAAGGCTGGCCCGACAGAGGAGATCGATAGATATTAAGAGAGGGCGTAACCAACTGGACGAATGGTTCCGAGAAAACGTCCTGCGGAATAAGATCGTGGTCGATACGTCTAAGACCAGCGATATTAAATGGGATCATAACAATCCCATATTCGCAGATGTCCTGCTGCAGGCCGATGAGATTCCGGCGGATGTTGACCTGGCTAAGGATATCCGCCCTACAGGTCTTCCACTTGGCCAAATTGAGTTCTCTAATGTCAATCCAGAATCGCTAAAGTCGACGCTGTTTCCCTGTCATCGGTCAATGCTTCTCAGGTCTGATTTCTTCCAGACTATGTTCAATTCCCCCTTCCGCGAAGCCCATATGAAAGAGCATCTGCATATAATACCCGTCGATTGTTCCCCAGCTGTGCTAGAAATTGTCTTGACATTTTTGTACACCGAACGGGCAGATTTTCCGCTAGATATCGCCGTTGACGTGTTGTTTGCGGCCGATATGCTCTTCATCGAAAAGTTGAAGGCCAAGGCTGCTGTTGTGATCAGTACACTCGGCAACGGTGACATGTCTCAAGCGGAGGCCGCAAAGACTAGAGGCAAAGAGGAGGATGACCTCGATATCTACGCGATACTTCGTGCTGCGTGGATGACGCGAGTTCAGCGGTTGGAGGAGTTCGCCGCGCGTTACTTGGCCTATCGTCTCGAAGCCCATATAGACTCTCCCGATTTCGCCGAGTTGATCGAGGAGTCAGCGTCACGTATCCAAAAACGACAAGAAACCGACTCGATTGAGTTGTTAGACGATATCAGGTTCTACCTCAATGAGCGATTCAGATTGAGATTTAATGACGCTGGAATCGATCAAATGATGGAAGAGACTACGCAGCCGCCAACTATGAACCACGATATCATCGACGAAGACATCGAGAAAGCCTCTAATGGAGTTGATACAATCAATCTTGCGGTCGACAAACCGACCTCCTCCAATGGCATGGATTTCCCTGTTCCAGATGAACAAGACAGCGCGCCTGTCATCAGGACATTGGACGGTGAAATTGCGGGCGATGAGTTCGACAAAGACGCAACCAACTACCAGATCTTGATGGAAAAGCTTGATCAAATTCTGGAGAAACTCAATCTGGACGCCTAAGCTGTTCCCAAGCTCTGCGTGCTTCCCGTGACCCACGATGACTTGATGATTTACGACCTAACGCAGGTATATATACATCCATATGGACCCAAAAGCGTATACAACACATATAGAAAACGGTAGAATTCGATACGCTGCATACCTTAAGACGCAGGAATACATTGTCTGGGCCTTTGAACTAAGGTAAAAGAGACAACATCTCATGGATATAGTTTCCCTCGATTCAGATTCTTGCTATACACAGTTACCATATTGTTACCTTGACTCTATCTCAACATATTGCGTGTGGCAAACACATACCGGAGCTGCTTCCGAATGATCGCTAACATCTTTGGCGTGAAACCAATTACTTTCCACGCTCACCAGTCAAGACGGCATCTCGGTCTTGGATTCATCGCCGTGTCATGTAGTGGTCACAAGGAAACATGATATGGCAAACAACCACCTTGTTTGGCCCCATGGAAACTCAAATCGTTAGAGATATATTGAAATTAGGTAAGTCTGCCTGTATAGCAATGATCTCTTTGCGATGCTAATGACAGGGAATCTGATGCATACACCACTCCAACCACCACATGCTTTCAGCACTCAATACAAACAACTATCTGTAGCACGCTCCGGCCCGCAGAGTCTGTGCCATGTCTCGGGACTGCTAGTGCATACTTTCTTTCTTATTAGTCAAGAAACAAGAAAACTCAAAACCCCATTGTTAAGGTTTGTTCCTCGTCACGGGAAGTTTATCCTGTCAGAAAATAACGCACCTGCAATAAAATGATGCGGAGAGAGTGTGTGATCCTGCAATAAGCATGCAAGTCTCCGTGATGAGAAAAGAGGGCATGCATATGGTGCTGGCAATACTTTTAGAACATTACTATCATTACCGAGTTAACATGCCTTGCTGAAATTACTTGACGAATCATCAATACGATACCCAGTTACGGAGTACAAAGCGCACGAGCCAGCAGAGCAAGAAGTCGAGGAAGTGCTTGCGGCAGAAGGCAGATCATGCTGCACTGGTTCCACCTCGCAGGATTTTACTTTTGCTGTACCGATATGTATGAGTTTCGGTGTAGATGCAATGGTGTGCTCACGGCGTGGGATGGCAACTGGTACTCAAAACTTTGACGCTGATGGTTTTGCACAGCCAACCAACAGTCAGTGCTCCAGAGGCCAAGCAGAGGAAGGAGCCACATCAGGAGGATCCGTACATCAGTCAGCGTCAGGGTGGAATCTACTCAACAAGAGCAGAAACTGGGCGAAGGGAACCTAAGCCTGCAGGGTTGGAAATCAAAGCGCGAAAATGATGGTGATCCTCCAGGCTGATTGGCGATCTGGTCCCTTCTTTTTTCTCCTGGTGCGTTCTGGCAATCGGACATTTCCGTGGCGGATCGCCCACGAAACGCATGGTCAATCTAGGTCGGGATTTTTACTTGCCAATCAAAGCGCCTGACGAGCCAGATAGTGGTCAATGTTGGGCGTCGACGGTGGCCACCGCAATCTTCTTGGTGCATGACCAGCGTTCCCTCCGTCCAACTCTATATTGTTACGAGAGTGGAACTGCCACGATGCACCAGAAGCAACCTGATCCTGCGCATTCAAACATGCTCCGTCGACGACGCTCAATTGGAGATTCCCCACTGATTTGCTCCAAGAGGCAGATCGACACAGCCATCGCCTCTTTGTGGTGTGCGGGGGAGGAAGGTTGATTGGTGCGATATTTACAAAGACAAAACCGTTGAGCCATATGGCGATGACTTTGATATGATTTCATGCCTTCAGGTTCGCTGAGCTTACGGTTTAGCGAGATGAACAGGTTAGTTAGGTACTACTGAGTACTCAAAAAAGGCCTCTCTCCTTCCTTGTAAGGCCGGCATCAGAGCTTACGCCATCATCAAGCCCATGGCGGGGTTTGGAAAACAAGCGAGCTGCATCGATAATCTCTCCAACACAGACAGCGTTTGACGATTTGGCTGCTCCGCCCTGGCTTCTCGCCTCTTGTGAGCGGCAAACTAACTTGATACGGCAGTAGTCTGCCTGTATGGTAAATCATGAGGCCAGGCGCTCGCCAACAGGCATGGCTGGCGGCTTATCGCACAGAACCGCGCCGAAGTCCCAAGCAGGCCTTGCTCCAGCCTCCGTTCGACGGTCTGAGAAATTGTCGCCTTGACGCAGTATCGCGGAATATGGCTCAATCTCCGCTTTTCTCCATTCAAGGAATGAAGATACTTGGTCCTCGTTGACACTCTTGGAATTTGTAGTTATTAGATGGGTCGTTATGGAGGGCCCACACACTCCGGGCATCAGTGTGACTGGGGTGTCAGACCAGGTGATGCAAATTGAATGCGGGCTTTTGACGCCGTTCGGTTTCCTCCCAGGTTTCTGGTAATCTATTCCAGAGCGTCCCCCGATGCTGGGCTTGTCCTTGTTTCCTTCCAGAACATCCACATATCCGAGGACCATGGGGATCTACGGTATTACAACAGCTCTGTTCCGTCGCCACACAACACCCACCCCCTCTTCAAGGAAAGTGGCTCACTTTATAACAGACACTCCGTTCCTGAAAGAGACGTTTTGATGATGATCGGAATGTCAACGGCCAAGGCGTGAAAGCAGCTCTCAATAAGCGAGGGTTGAGCAGTAGGAACGGATACTCACAGCTTCAAGACTAATTTTCACCAACTACAATCGTCATCGCGAAGCAATCGGACACCTATATTCTGTTCCTTCATCGAGGGCAGTTTGCGATGCTAATGAATGGTTGCGCTGCAGGGAATCATTGGGACCCAGGACAAATCAAGGCAAATCAAGTCTACATATGAAGTAATATACTTTGAGGTCTCCCTCCAATCCTGGGTTTACCTCATACCGGGGGGGCGCGGACAACCAAGCGCATGGGCGAAGAGTCTTTGGCTTTTCCGAAGGATGCAACAACGGCTTTCGAGATGAACAGGAGTCAGGACGCAGACATGATCACTGCTCGTCTTGCCGGAACTGATACTTACCGACCACAGCCCTATTACCTCTAGGTAACAGGTTTACCCTCGTATATCGACCGAGGTTCAATGATTACCAGGGTAGTCTTTCTACCAGTCGGATAGCGAGTCTTACAAACGATGAACAGTTCCCATGGTACATAAAAAAAAACCACGCAACTCTTGGGCCCTTTCAATTTTATCCAAGCCATCGAGATGATGGTTGCTTCGAATCTCAGCTTGCGGAGCGCGGAGCCTACCCACTCAAACAAAAGGGCTCAGGGCGCCTAAATGCAGTTTCCAATCACAAGCAAATCAATCTGCATTTACAAACATAAGAGTAGAGTGAGTCAGCCACACAAGGCACAACCATCTTCAGGCGCAAAAAAAGTCACTGTGTGTGCTGCACAGCACAGCAGCACAGCAGAGAGCCACGGAAGCCTCAGTTCCTGTTGTCAGAGGGGATCAGGAGATATGGAGCTGAGAGCTCAAATGAGCTACGGTACTCCGTACTCCGTAAGAAAGGCTCGAGAGCCAAATCTTCATGCAGCCCTCGTCACATCTAATTATATGGACCACGAGGGCAAGCTCGTCGGCTAACTAGGCTAACAGTCTAACTAACAGCTGTTAGAGACACTAAATCGCTTCCGTCATTCTGATCTAAGCTTCCTATCTCGCGTGGCTGGGCAGTTTGCTTGACCTTGCGGCTTACATCGGAGTTATGCGGAGTTTCTCAAGGTCTAACAATTGATGAAGTATAGTAAAGGGTCCCTTGGGCGCTCTTCTTCACATATCTACAGTTGAGCATAGAGTACAAAACGAGCTCTACAAAGTGCGCGTACATAGGAAGTCTGGACTCTCCCTCCTTCCTTTTAACCGTTTACCCTCCAAATAAATGAGACGAAGTCTGGCACCGGCTGGGTGATGTACGGTCCTAATTTGGCGCGTATGACTCTGGAACAACTTCGGTGGACAAGACCCCGTCAGCCCGAAAACCAACTAACTAAAAGCTGAACCAAAAAAATACGAGAAACTTAAATTGCAGAACGATCCCATCCACGGAATAGCTACCACGGCATGGAAAATCAACTAAGCCACTCCTGGTAAGGCTCCGTCTGCCATGCCGGAGATCTTCGCCTCTTTGCTTTTTCTGTAATTTTAATTTCCAGCTCGCCGCATGCGGTTAGTCTATTCGAGATGTCTTACTCCGTAGTCGCCAATTTCAGTGTGCACATCGTACAGCTTTCCTTTTTCTACTTGGGATACGACGGTACGGTTTGGTCTCGCTTTCGAGTAATCATGACCTGCGACACTCTGTGTAACCTTCCTCCTCAAATCTCGTTGTAAGTGAAACTCCGAGATATAGATCTTCAGGCAACACGAACATGTAGACATACAATAACATACATACGTACAAGGATGACGCTGCAGTGCCCACTACCTCTAGAATATTCTTGGTTCAAACCTGTTCCGTACTTCATTCGAAGTCTCTAGACTCTCTAGTCCCTACTCCGTAGACCAAGAAGCTAGGACCAGAGGATGTCCAGATCCTCAAGCCTGTGGATATAGCTGCTTACTGGTGCCTGACACTGGACAGTCCTGGAATTTGGATACGTACTTCGTATTCGTAATATGGATACACAGCACCACATAAACTAAGCCCGAAAGAGAAAGAAACTCTGAAATGTGGGAGGAGTCCACCTGTCCCACGTCTTTCACGCTTTTTCGCTAGATATTTCCGAATCCACGCGAGTATTCCAAGGATCGTGCTCGGGGATTGGGCAGATCGCGTTGACGGTATGCACTATGCAGCCATGCTTCTTTGTTTTCGTTTGCTGGGATCTGGATCTTGCAGTACAGTACCGTGAGCGATACTGGGTCTACAGGGGTGTGACAGGGATTGTTCCAAGACCCAAGACCCAAGTAACCTAGGTAGGGTAGTAGTAGTAGTCTTACTGGATAATGGGTGCGGTACTGAGCGCCGCAACGGTAGTAGGGATCATCTGATATCCAAGAGTTTGGGGGTTTCACTCCGATCCCAAGGATTTGGGAAGCCAAGGGAATTGTGGCGACTATGCTGCGACCGCGACAATAAGAGCGTCTCTTATTGTTACCACAAATGAACGCTCCGTCTACCTACTGTTTCTAAAGGAATCTGATATCAGTCTTCGGCCGAATGGTGGATGGATAATGTCGAGGATAAAGTGTGGCCCCACGAAGCCCCACATTCTGATTCTGAGGTCGGAGTACAAGAATGTTGTTGACGTCGTAATGCGACGAGGTTCGAGCCTTGATATTAATTGATCGTCCTACGGAGTATGTTGATTAAAATCTCATGAGAGACGGGGTGTTTTTGAAGGAGATTCTCTCGTAGGGTTGTTGTTGGATTATGTCGGAGTAAACGTAGACCGAGAAGCCAACAAGTCAGAAATATATATACGGTCTTACAAAGTATACACTCCGTCCACCATAGAGAATCTCCGTTCTTCGGAGAAGATCACAAAAGTTCTGATCAGGCATGACTCGAATTAAGTTTAACAGTCTGTATACTAACGAAGCGGATATATTAAGGGTGGGATGTAGATTATGATGACATCTTGATTATGTAGAAGATCAGACAATGCAGGATCCATTTTGATTACCTGCCGGAGTATACCCAGTTGAACCACGAAGTCCGAGACCAAGGCAAGATGGATTATACCTGGTGGTAATTGTTGAAAGTTGATGATAGTGACAGCATATCGCATCATTAATCTGATACAGATGTCCATGCTTGCAGCTAATGCCATGGCCCATGGCAGATGCCAATCTAGTTTGATGTATAAATGATCGACCGCTGCCAAAGCAAAGGCACAGCATGAAAGGGTGGAAATTCCAATACGGACTGGGCCCAAACCTCAAAAGTTAGTTTTCCCTTGGCAACTCCCGGTGAGACCAAAGTGAGTTTACCAAGCCCCTGGATCTTGGAATGTGAGGCGTGATAAGCAGGTAATCTTATTGATCTCTAGCACTCTCCGTCCAGCTGGACATTTGAGCCCAGATTTGTAGCATGATACATCACCAGCTCCATCGTCCTTCGATACCGGAAAATACAAAGAATGCCGCAGAATACTAGCGTGCAGTAGTGCATCGGCTTTGGTGCCAAAGTCGGGAAGGCCCGAAGGATGCTGGCGCGACAATCTTCCACGTGAGATGACCAGGGTCCAGACTCCAGAAGAAACGCTAGGGCTGCTACGCTAGTCTGAAACGGAATCGGATCATGGCGCCCGCTCCAACAGTTCGATGGCTCGGCGACGCATGCTTGGTGGGTGTCCGTGTTTCAGGGGGCGAGCGTTGGAAACTCTATAGGCGAGGGCTAGGACATATCTGATTCTGGCTGGGTTTCTGGGCACTATCTTTCACAATCTCGATGATTGCCATCCTGGTGACTGTGGTGGTCCGTGGTCCGTGGTCTTACCCCTGGCTGCTTGGCTGCCTGGCTGCCTGGCTTGTCGGTCTGGCTCCCCACGAACCCACCCGACCGAGCGTAGATTATCTATTCCGCCAAGAGCCAGACCTGAGTAACTGAGTTCCTTAAAGTTTGAAGGCAGGATGATGATCGGCCAATGTGGCTGTTGCGAACTTGCGGGTGTTTGTCCAGATATCTCGGCTATGTTCTCTGTTGTTTCAGCTTTGCCTTCGGAATTGGAGATGCTCGGATATCCCATGACCATCATCGTTAAAGGAAATTAGGCACCGGTCAACCTGAGCATGAGCTTTCTTACAGATCCACGATAGATAGCACACCGGGGGCCCGGAGTATACTTACTTTGGACGTACTCCGTACGGTGGTAGCCAGGTAGACTGTTGTACGATCACCACTAGTACGCTCAGTAGTCGTGACTCGTGAGTAGGTACATACCCCTCTACTCGTACTCGTAGCTGTCGCAAGACTCGTAACCTGTAAGACCTGCCCGTACGGACTACGGAGTCCGTTCTTACTCCATGGATGATGATGGAATAGATCTGGATCGTGTCTGTAGGCCCTAGCCGCACAGCTTGCAGCCTCCGACTCCATGTGTTTGTCACTTGAAAGCACTGCCAGTGCTCTTGTGTAACATCAATTCGAACCATACGCTGTGCGGCGCTCCAGCCCGCCCTCAGCGTCGACCTGTTGAAAGTTTGAAACCGAAAAATGTGATTGGATCTGCAGGAGTTAAAAAAGGAGGCGGGAGGCGTCGATCCCTTTTTAGTCTTACGGTCGCGTGTGGCAGGAGCTGCGATGATCTTCTCATCACGCGTGGCTGCACAGGCTGAGGCTTGCCGCTTACCGGTCCTCAAGGCTCAAGCCCTTGGAGCTGAATATCCGATACTATAGTGGTATGCGCAAGGTTGCTCTGTCCCCTGACCAGCTCCGAAACTGAAACTTCAGTCGGCATGACCTCGCAGGCCTACCCTGGTTGGAACTTGGGGGTGGTTTCCTTTGTTTTTCGAGGTCTCTTTGATCGGCGCTATCATATCTTAACGGACAGGCATGCATCGTACAAGGCTTATCCTGTTGGGGGGATGTCAAGCGAGAAACTGCAGCATTCCAGGCAAGGGATCACTAATGCTCTATCATGGGATCGATCGGGCATTGTTCAACATTTCCTTTCTTTTTCCGCGTAAATTCCATCGTCATCAATTTGCTTCAACCTCAAGCTGTGTTGGCAGATAAGGCCAAGTCCAATAACGGAATAATCGCCGTGGGGGGAATGAACTATTGACGGAGACCGTTGAGACTTGCGGCTTGCGGCTTGAGACGTCCTAGTGACGACAACTATATGCCATTATGCGTATACCTGTCAATAGCTCCTGACATAGTACGCAGTAATGCCTGATTCTCTATCGACAATCTATTGTGATTGAAGACAGTGCCCGCTAAGCGAGTTGCAGTAGTTCATCCGAAGACTAGCAGCCTGGACACTGAAGGTTGAATTCGGCGGTCAAAGCTCGTCCTGGATGTCTGAAGTTTGAAGTTCGAAAGGCGTTGGAATGATCGTCGCGCATCAATCTCGGGTATCCTGTTTAGTTTTAGGGTCCCACAGCATGGATTATTAATGCCGGTTTTCTGAAGGAGTTCCCAAATCTGAAACTTGAGAACGGCTGGACTGTGAAGTTGAGGCGCCACTAAAACTATACCATCTTCCTTTGACGAGACTATGCCGCCCTATGGAGGGCATTTGTCTTTTTGTGCCCATGCAATCAAAGGCTATAGCCGAAGCTCAGCGCCGAACCACCGGAAAAACAGGTATATACCCCTATATATGACGTCAACAGCAGAGTCAAGACCACGGCAGCTCAAGCTCCAGCGATCTGCTGTCCTTTCCTCTTTCGATCGGGCCCTCGACAACCAACGACGGACGAAATCTTAATTTAGAAATTAAGCGAAGCGAAGTCTGGCTCGAGGTTGCTCGTCTCTGTCGCGATCCGTGGTTAGCCGGACCCAGCACGAAGATCTGGTACGGATCGTGTCTCGGTACCTGATTGAAGCTACTCCTAAGTTGAGTGAAAGGGACCACTTTAGTCGCCAGACAAGGAAACTGTAGGCGCGGCTGCGATTGGTTTGGTCGGAATTTACCCTCGTACCTGACTAGACTGTTCTGTACTACCGTCGGTGATCATCACTATCCGTGATCCGTGATTATCATATGTACTCAAGAGTCATGTACGTACGGACTCCGGAGTACTATTCTCAATCCAGTTCCAGGTCCATAACCACCCGGAATCCGGAATTGCTCCGGCTCGTGGCAGTAGTATGGAGTACTATACGTAGTCTGTCGCAAGTTGAACTTGAACAGCTCCGTACACCGGAGTTCAGTGGATCGAAAGATGTATGATACGGATGGATGTTATTGGTGGATGTAAAAATAAATATGTCCAACCCAACAGCAAAAAGAAACAAAAGCTGCACTATGGCATGTTTTCTTTTTCGCCGCATGGGAGTGAAGGTTTCCCACATAACCTTGCACTCCATATGTATAGTTATCACTTAATCGGGCGTCCATTGCTAGAGAAAGAGATGTCATCCTGATCTTTGTGTCACCGCGTGACTTCGACCTTCCAGTTCACCGTGTAACCCTGGACCAAGGATCTGGGTTCTGGAATCCATGATCGCCGGCTGCACTGCGCCTTGCGCAATTTACCACGTTTTTCGAACCTCCCCGGCTCTCTAGTTTCCAGTTACCGTCCCCAACTCCCTTATCTTTGGGTGGACTCTGGAGACGGCTGATTTGCGGAGCTTGTCGTGTTATTAATCCACTGGGTCCAGTAATCTTAGTGTACTCCCCGAAGCTTCATGGAGTCGAGTCCACGGCGTCTCCGAGTCTATTGAATGGACGGGAGAATGATTCTGGTCTCAGCCGGCCCAATGAGATATAAAAATAGGATGAGTGGTGCCAACGTTATCCTGTCGAAAATACGGACAGCGTGATTGTACTTAGCGATTTTCATGCAGGCAAGTTGCCAGGCGTTGGCGGCCCCTTTGATGTGCTTAGTGATTGGCTATATCAGCTTCGCTTCCACGAGATCGTATAATAAGGTTTGAGATGGGGGCACATTCATCATTCACACATGGTAGACGACTGGGTCCTCTCGATGTTTTTCTTTTTGGTTTATTCTTATTTCGTTTTTGCGCTCGCAGCGCCCCGGGGAGTAGTTTCTTTGTAATGCTCGATTATTGCCGTACAGAGTACCACGGAAAGTGACTCAATGAGACGTTGCATCGGAAAGTGACCCATATTATTACTGATCATCAACATTTTCCCATGATCAACAGCTAGTATTTTAGCATTCTAGCGACAAGAGTCAAGGCTCGACCCAGAAGCCAACACAGCGGGAGCGATGATTGAACCATTCCTGCAATTTCGAACAGTCCAAGACTTAAGCCGAAGCGACTGAAGAAACGGCGACGGACATTCTCTTGGCAATACACTATTCCTGTTATGACTCTAAGATCTGACGATCTTTGTCGGGGTAATTCACGGAAATGAATTACAGAAAGAGAATCAGCCAAGGACTTTGGGGGTTGAGGTTTATGATTCGCCGCCGAGGCTCAGCACATGTGGACAAGAAGCTGGGTAGAGCCAAGCCTTTGAACCAGGGATTATGCCAGCTGGCCCCATCGAACAATGGACGAAGAACTCGTGGAAATCCTGCGATGGTCTGGACTTGTGTATGCTGAGTACTTGTGATTAGGTCGATCTTAATGGAAGCGATATACGGTGTATACGGTGTTGAGGAGGATGATCAGTACATATAGCGAAGCCAAATTTGGCCATATCCTTCATATCTACCGACTTACTTCATAAGCAAGTCGTTAATGAACGTCATCTAGTGTAAAAAGGTCATCAAGTCATACGGATTGTTTCCCTTGGCCAGAAGAGCATCAGACTAACCCGAAAATGGTCCTTGGTCCGTGGGAGAACCTCCTTTATTGTTTTTGCCTATCATTTCCGCTCCACGATAATCTCCGGTTCATTCATGACGCTAACCCGCATTAGTCACTTGGCCCCAAACGAGCCAAACGAAGGATGCAGACGATGGAAATCGTTCCCAGATTCCCTTCTAGGAGCGCTCGCCAAGACTGACCCAAACCTAAGTTGGAGCTGCCACCCGGCCCCAGAGGCTTGGTTGATGATGAGAACGGAATCACTTCCAAACCAAGAACAGATTCCCCCTTGTTTGTGTGAGCTCTTGGGTCGTCGAAGGAAGATGTTCAAACTTGTCGAGTCGTCGATCTTTGTGATGAAGACAGAACGACAATAGAGCAAAGCACCGCAAATGGAGGACATCTACCATGAAGGCAGGATCTATGGACGAAGTTTGTACTAGTTGACTGTTGTCGTCAAGAGCCAAAACACTCAAGAACGATCGACGGTCTTTTTGTCGGATGAGATCAGGTTCTCAGCAAAGACGTGATCGTGCGGCAACGATCAACCGTTAACGGGGCATGGGATCGTTGTTGTGACAGGTAAGACCAGACACGGGGCCCACCTAGCGATCATCGCCTGTCGAGGCCCATGACTCCGAGTCCTAGTAATAATAGAACCTGCTGATGTACATTACCGGTCGCCTTTGGCCCTTTGCCACGGCTTGGAGGCGCAGGTCGATAATTAGAGGTAATAACGAAGATCGATGGATCTGCACTAGGAGATTGTGCCGAGTCAAAGAGCTCTTATGACCCTGTTAGTTGGATATCCCTTCTTTGCATCTTGTTTCGGATTGACGCTGTGAGACCACATTCGAGAATGATTTTGTGAGACAGAAGTTCCTGGTTAGTCATCCTCGCGTGCCAACGGGGTGTAAGATTCCGTACTAGCGGAAACCAAAAATACTGCCGAAAAAGAAAAAGAAAAGAAAAGAAAGTTACCGATCCACTGGTCATCAATTAAGCTTTGGAACGGACGTCTCAGAATGGCCTTCGGGAAAATTACCCTTTACCAAAATTACCATACGATATCGCTTCTGCTTGACTTTCTCTGCTTATTCGATGCAGTTTATTATTATTATTATTGAACGCAGAATGATTGTCAAAAGCTCTCGGCTCCATGTCGGCTGTACTCCACCGCCATCCACCTCCCGAGTCATTTCCACGACGGCGGAGGATCCATCAGCCTGCGCGAATCAGCCTTGGATTGATCCTCCTGCGATTAATTGAGACTCGTTATTATTTTATTAAAATATCTACTCCGTATTTTCTTATTCTTTCATTTGCTCCCCACCTCATCCAACAGTCCTCGTCATCTCAGGCCCTCAGGTCTTGCTTGGTCTATAAACCTCGTTCCTCCCCCCCTGTTCCTCTCCCCACTCCATACATCTGGATCGGTTTGGGATAGCGTCGCCTCCTTCATATATGGTTCCCTTATAGCCACGTTTTTGCCTACCTTAAATCATCCGTCCACCCACCCATCTCTCCATCCGTCCTTCCATCAACCTCAATCCCACCTCGTGTGACGTGCCGATACTATGGATCTCGCCAACCTCATCTCGCAACCCGGCCTTGAGCCCGCCATGACTGTCAAGTCCAGAACATACAGCCCTCCCGCCTTTGAGCCTGGCTCCTTCTATCCCGCCGCATCAACCTCATATACTCGCTCACATGCGCCGCTCTCCCCGCCAGTTGAAGATAGAACCCCTCGGTGCTCTCTGCCATCTATCTCCGCGCTTCTCGACAGCGCAGACGGCGCCTCAACACACCCATCAAGTATGCGATACAGCTCCCTCAGCAACCCTATAGAACTTCTGGACTAACAAAGAATAGAGCGCCAACGCTTGAGCACCCCCACATACCGAGAGCTCTCTTCATTCGATAATGGAGTGCCGGTCCGCCTCCCACCTACACCACCATTGCGCCCCGGTTCCGGCTTCCACAGCGCTGGCCACTCCCCCTCCAGCTCAATATCCCTCAACAATCCGATGATCAAGAGCGAGTACCCTCAACCACCAGTCACCCTCCTCAGCCCTACCGACAGATCATCAATCTCAAGCCAAGGATCCCACCACGCACAAGGCGGTCCTTACGCCTCACCAGCTCCTAGCGTTGCTACCTACTCCTCTCCCATCGAGCAATCTCCACCTTCAAATATGTACTACCAGCGACCACCGTCTTCAGGCGCATACAGCGCCCCGCCACCCCCCCCACCGTCGCACCAGCAGATGATCTCACCAGTCACACCAGCCTGGCAACATCACCACTACTTCCCCCCATCTACCTCAACTCCATACCAGCAGAACCACGACCGATACATCTGCCGCACATGCCATAAGGCCTTCTCAAGACCGTCCAGCCTGCGCATCCATTCTCACAGCCACACAGGCGAGAAGCCCTTCCGATGCACACACGTTGGGTGCGGCAAAGCCTTCAGCGTACGGAGTAACATGAAGCGCCACGAACGCGGCTGCCACACTGGCCGTGCCCTTGCGGCGGCCATGGTATAATCCTGACTCAACAACATCCTAATCATAATTGCACCACAAAACAAGCCTCTATAATCCATCCTCTCAACTTTTGTTTCATGATACCCTCTCATGTTCATGTTCTGTTTCATACTACCACTGGTGCATTTTCGGCATTTGGGAAATCAACGGCGAGACAACGGTGTTACGGGTTTTTATTCTCTTCCCATTGTATACCTTGCCTCTTTCATTGGGATCGGATTGGAGCAAATCTGTGCATATTGCATATTGGAGGAGTGAAGGCGTCACAGGCTTCATCGTCTTCAGCATCGGGGCTATGGACTAGGGCGTATATTCATACGCCTTATAATGTCCGTTTCCATATTATATCTATTTTCTTGTGTCATGTTTCCTTTGTTCCGACTGATGACATGATATGACACCCCCTCCTATATACCTTGCCTCCAAACGAGGAAGAAGATCCAGAAATAAAAATTAAAGAATTCATGACGCTACATGACCAGTGTTTTCTGTACTAAGTAACTTGTAGATCCAATGTTGTATCACGTACAAACAGATAGTAAAGAGTAGTAACCAATGTCTCGATACGTGCCAGTTACATACTGCATGCGCAGACTATGTAGGCATTGTACTCCTTAGGGGATCAGGGATTCTATACGGACCTACCGCCTGGTCTGCTAGTCATGTCTTCGTCATCTGCGCGAGGTTTCACTTTAACAGGGTGCAAGCCGAGGTACAGTACGTACGTGTCCATAGAAACCAAATTCAACTGTTTTCAGCTATTCAGAGGAAGCAATCGCCCAAGATAAAAACGCCATGATGAAATGTTCTATTCGATAATCATCTCATAACTCCAAGATATCTTTAGGTATCACAACAAGTATGGATAAGAAGCAACGAAAAATAAATAGTAGATAAAAAGGTGTCAACGCTGTCCACCTATTTCGTCTTTAGTTCATTCGAGCAACCATGGAAAAGCAACTCCATATCCAGACAGAGAAAACAAATGAGAACCAAAGGATGGACAGGAAGAAAGAAAAAAGAAGAATTAAGCTGCAACACGAGACCTCGGAGCAGCATCAATAGCTCTACCGCCCCCCCTTGGCCGCCCCGAAATAGCACGCATGGTTTTCACGGCGGCGCCGAAGTCGAGCAAGTTATGGTCATCAGGCATGTGTTCACCACTGACGATGCATAAGACTCTCATGCCGGGTTTGTAGACGAGTCCACTGAGCAGTTTCGGTGTGATGAGGAAGTACTGTCCGCCGCCGCCGCCGTCGTCGCTAGGGGCACAAGCGATATCGACTAGGCGCTCGTGGACCATGCGTTCGTTCCGCGGGTCCATTCCTTGGTTTATCTCATCGACGACGCGGAATGGGGAGGCAGAGAGCGACTGTAAAGCCATGAGGTAGAAGATCGTGCTGACGGCTCGCTCGCCGCCGGATTGGCGGTGGGAGTCGAGTAAGGACAAACTCTCATGTGCTCGGAACTTGACGTGAACTTGGATGGACCACTGATCAAAGTCGTTGCCGCTTGGCTGATTGTCTGGGCCTAGTTCTTCCCCTGCCTTGTCCAGTGAGACTTGGCCGGCACAACCGATGCGCGCGAATGAGTCGGAGAATGCATCGCTAACACTTTTGATGATGGTATCAAGCTTGGGTTCCCATTTCCCGCGAATTTCAGTTATCGCGTGGTTGTAGTCGGCTAGTTTGCTTTCAAAGTCAATCAGCTTGCCGCGTAGTCGCTCAATCTGCCGTTCGCGCTCTTCAAACTCTTGGATTAGATTGCTGGGGCCTGCATGGCTAAGCGCAAGACGTGCGTTTTCCGAATCAATATCCGCATCCAATTGCTCGCTGTTGTAGTCCTTTATCTCATGGCACAATTCCGATAGATCGGCTTGTTCCTTGACGAGCCTAGCGACTTTCTTTGCTGCGTTCTTAAGTTCCTCATGTTCCGCTCGCACCCTGGCGATTCCGTCGACCTTCTCCTGGACCTCTTGCTTCTTCGCATCAAGCCTCTTTTGGTGATCAGCGTTGCGAAGTTTGAGTATTTCCATGTCCGAAACCCCTTCAACCTTCCAGAGAGCAACTTTGTATACTTCCTCCTGTCGGTTACGCAGGGTTTCAACAGCATCCTGCTTACGGTCAGCTTGAATGTAAATGAGAACTCAGGAACTTTACATACCGCGTATTTGATAATAGACCCAGCCTTCTCGATGGATGATTGATCTTGTTTGCGGCGAATTTCGGCAATTCTGACCTTCAACTTATCAAAATATGTCATGATTGTTGTTTTCTTGTCTTCCTGCTGGCCTATAATACGGTCAGTGTTGATTGATATAGATGAGATAGGCCGATGAAGGGTTGCTTACGGATTCTTTCTGGAATGGCTCTGAACTCGGTGAAGGCGTTCTGTTTCCGCGACTTTTCCTGTTCGAGCTCCTCCTGCTTTCATGTTAGTAGATGGGATACGGTTGAAGCACGTGGCTGACTGACCCTCTCCGACTTGACTCTAGCATTCTCTTCGCCAAGACGAGTGAGTTTGGCTCGATCATCATCCACTTTTTGCTCAACTTCGCCCTTCTCGCCTCTTAACATTTGAATCCTTTCCTCCAGCTCTCGTTTTAGAGCCATGTCCACTGGTTGCGATGTCCAGACTCTGGCTGGTCTCACTTGTCTCACACGCGTGGAGGTGGCCCCGGGTCCGTACTCTGCCCGACGAATAATTTGATAACCCTGGTTACCAGCTACCCAGGAACTGACAGAACTGTTCTCCAACGTCGTGTACGTTTCATCAGAGATGTCTCCGATGCTGATGGGAGTCAGATGCAGCCTATTCTCACTATAGAGTACAGCAAGCACAGGCTCAGGGCCTTGAAGGAAATCTTTGGCCCATCCTTGAAACCCCAATCTCCTTAGCTGGTCATCCGGCATAGGGGACCGAAGTCTGTCCAATGAGATAGAAGCCGACGTCCTGATGGTAACATCATGAAGATTCAGATCGTTGATGAGTATTCTTTGCAAAGTTCTAAAATCATTCCGGTTTTGCACTGTAAAGCCGGTGAAGTCGTTCTTCTGCAACAGCGATTCAACATGGTTGGCATATTTTGGATCTTTGATCGAGCATGTAACCATTGGAGGCCCAAAAACCTCCTGTTCGAACTTGTCTTGATTTTCCAAAAGCCATTTATAAGCTCTGAAAGAATCTGGAGATGTCCGTTGAAGCTTTTGTTCTTGCTGCCCAGATCGCGAATCAAAGTCCTGCAATTGTTTATCAGCGTGCCTTAGGCGATCGGACTTCTCTTTCAATTCGTTCGCGAGTTCCCATTTACGGTCGTTGATTTCCTTTGCTTCTTCTGTAATCTCTCTTAATTCTCGCCGTTTCTCCCTCTATATAGTCGTTAGCGAGGAATTCCATAGACCACCCACCTGACACACTCACGATTCTTTCGTTATACGAATCGGCATCGAACTCAACTGGCTCCTCGTTCATTTTCCGCTTCATTTTATTTATTAACTGTTCAATCTTCGTCAAATCTCCCCTTCGGGTAGCGGCACCCTTCTTCTCAGCTTCAATTTCGGCCTCCATGTTCTGCATGGACTGTTCGTACTCCTCAATATTTTTTCCAATGACTTTTGCTTTCTTCGTTGCAGCTTCAGCAGCTTCGCGCTTATGCGTTGCTACAGCCTCCAATTGCGTGCAGTATGCCTTCTTGTTTTCCGCGTGCTGCATTGCAGGCTTTAATTCCTCATCGAGGAGATTATATTCCTGCTTGCATCTTTTCATTTCTTTATTCAAGATTTCCATGTGGGCATGCAGTTCTTTGTAGGCTATGAAAGGGCGAAGGGTTTCTAGCATTTCGATCTTCCTCATGATCACGGCCCTTTGACGCATCCTCTCAACGTCCGCTCTCTGCATTTCCTGACGATCTGCAAGATTTGTCAACATGTCCCTGTCCACCTGGTTATCAGCTTGAAGCTTCTTCTGCTCGGTCCTCAAGACTTTCAAGTTATTATGCAACTCGACCATTTCCGCGCCAGCAGCGGCCCGTTGCGTTGAGTTGAGCAGCTCAATCGGCGTGAGAGCAGCAAATTCACTGACTTTGTCCTGGGGCAGGAACTGGCAAAGATTGTCGACCTGAATAGCGAAGGATTGAGCAAGCTTGATCACTAGGTTCCGATTTGATGGTTGTCCATTTATAGTAAAAGTGCTTTTGTTGCCCTCTTTTTTAATCGTCCGAGTTATCACGGGATTCTGCCGGTACCTTGTACCACCAGCAAGCTCGATCTCGATCGTTGCCTCTCGGCATCCGTGCTTAACAAACTCGCCGGTATCTTTCGCGCGTCCTAAGTGCTGCGATACCGAGCAATGCGTTAGTGCACGAGTAACACCATTGAGAACATAAAAATCCACATACCTGCGGGCCCCAGCCTAAACCAAGACAGATAGCACAGACTAGTGTACTCTTTCCTGTTCCGTTCGGTCCAATCACCATATTCAATTTCGGACCAGGAAAGAACTCCGCTGAAGTATAGGTAACAAAATCTGTTACCTTTATGCGAACGATGGCACCGGGTTTGTACGCCGCTTGAGCAGACTGATTTGGAGCACCATTTTGCACAATTGAGGGCTGTATTGCCGGATCGCCCTGCCCGTTGACCTGTGTGGAATTCGCGGGGTCATCCTCTCCGCTCTGGCTTGCATCATCTGTTTCCGAAGCAGCATCAGAATTAGGTTCTGAAAAGTCCTCCTGCTTGGTTTCAGGTCGAGATCTTTTGCTGGTATTTGAGGGAGCGGGACCGGGAGACGAAGGAGCTGAACTGGATTCATTGGAGTCGTCATCCTCCTGCGTGGCTTCTAGTCGAGGTCTCTTGCTGGTACTTGAGGGAGCGGGGCCGGAAGAAGCTGAACTGGCATCACTGGGGTCATCGTCCTCTTCCTCGGACCGGCGTCGGCGTTGGGGTATTGTGCTCAGGGAAGGCATATTTGAAATTGACAGATGCGACTGCCTTGCTGATAGTCACGGATCATGAGGCGGTGGGTTTGATCCAGATTGCCGCTTTATTGAGGCATCGAGAGGGGTGTCTTTGACTTTGGATTTCTTTGACGAATAAACTCGTGACGCGGCAGACGCGACGCGCTAAACCCCGTCAATCTTACTCTGTTTATGGTAGGCGGTGAGGCGAGGCAGATTAGGGTTATCATCATGATTTCTCGGAGCATCTCGGCGATTTGCTTTACTGATCAATAACAAACAATTGAAAGAAAAGTCAGTTTTTCCCCAAGCTTGCACTTGCTCTGAGGCCAGACAAAATGAACGCTCTTAAATCACCGCAAAAAGTGAAACGCATGGTCCTCACTGGAGCCGTGACCGCCGTCACTATCGCGGGAACACTCTACGGCGCTGGCCTGAAGACGAATCAAGAAGTTTCTCAAGTATGTGCAATTGATTCCTTCTACTTGACTTTCTGCCTAACCAGTAGAACATAGAGAGCCCAAAAATCCCGAGAAGTTACACTCGATGAGCGGATTACGTCCCTCCAAGGCATGCGACAAAACCTGGTCGCGAAGAAAGACCTCGTCGAAAAACAGATGCGCGACCTAGATCACAAGATTGAACAGAGGAAGCAAAAGGGAACTGAGAACAAGAGAGTGTGAACGTTGATATAGAGAATTGCATCTATATGATTGAATCGCAACCGTGGAATCTTTCGCGATATCCTCCGAGCTTTGCCGACACCACGTTTAACGCCGTGCTTGTGCCTTTCGGAGACCCAGATCGGAATCTGGGGTACCTTCGCCCTGCCGGATGCGATAATAGCGCTTTCAGCTGCACCAGACCTAGTGAGCTGCAATGATATCCTCCCTGAGATGTCACAGTTCTGCGTCGAGGCCTTCACCGGAAACCCCTTGGGATAGTGACAACGAACTAGATGCAACAGCTGAGGATGGGAGGACTAGCCCGGGCACTTGACTACCTACGGAGCCAGTATACACCTTGCTATCGTTGGCGAACTGGATCTGGCTAAACACGGCGTCAGAATGAATTTATCTGTTTAGTCCTTGCCCGGGAGTGATCAGCTGAATAATTCATTCTATCTAACTTTATTCCGCATCTCATGGCGTCTAGAAATTGCAAAAGATGGCGGGGGTATATGTGTCGACCTGCCGGATCTTCGCCCCGCAAAACATAGGAAAAGATATCACGATTCATAATCAAGAAAGAAATAAGTCTTCAAGCAAGTGTCTACGCGTCCAGAAAATAAATGTTAAAGGATGTTCGTGTCACATCAATCATCCAAAATGCCCCGTGTGAGAGCCACGAGGCTAGCTTCGTACCTAGCCGGGTTATGATCACTGAACATCCCAGAGCCGAACCGCAATTCTCCAAATCGAGCTTCAACGTCTCGAATAAACTTGAGTTGGACCCTGGTTGCAGGCCGTCCCAGTCTTGGGTAGCCGTCATCACCAATGTCAGAGGTAAAAGCGCTCCGTTGGAGGACTCGCATTGTCTCAACTACGAAGACCTCTCCAGGGGGTACTAGCTTCGGCGCACACATCGAGTCTCGCAAAGTTTGTAGAGTTCGCCATGCCCAGACATCCTCGCCTAGCCCGTCCCCAGCGTTCAAGTGCAGCGGTGTCTCATTGACGTAGAATTTGTTCACTATGCTCTGTCGCAGATTCTCCCAGACGCGGTAACGAACATGGGATTTGGTCTCAGAACTGTCGTTCTTGAAAGACAATGATGTCATATGCATATCGTGAAGTATGCCCAAGGATAGACATGGCACCACATCTTGGCCGTTAACAATGGTAGTTATCAGCCCACGGGTTGCGCGACGAAGTAATGGCGACATTGTTGCGGGTGGTCCATATGCATAGACGTGGATGGGGCGTCCAGGAGGAAGATAATGTGCGGCGTGATTGTCGTCAAAACTTCTCGCACCGGACAAGACAACCTGCCTGTCAGGGTGAGAAGTAGTTATGAATGACACCAGGGAAGCTTCGTTGGTGGGCTCGGATATCATTGTTGCAAGAAGCGCCGCCACTCCTCCTCCTAGGGAATGACCACAAAATACCACTCCATAGTCTGGGAATTCTTCTAAGGCGGCTCTTATGGTGATCATAACTCTTCTCCCCCCTCCCATGAGAAGATGTCTGGCAGATGCATGCATTCCCTTGTGGACTTTCCAATTCTTCCCCTGCCAGTCTAGGTCATCGTATGCACAAGTCATATCTGTGAGAACATCTTCAAAGCCCCATGTCCCTCTGAGTGCTAAGACAACAGCCTTGGATTCGTGATCTAGGAAGAGGTAATGAACAAGAGGGAAGCCAGTTTCTGTTTCGCCGGCAGCATTAGAACCACCTGCAGGATCGACATAAGAGGAAAGAAGAATGGTGGAAGCTGGGAGCCCCGCATGGTCAGAAAAATCACTATGCTCTTGACTATGGATCTTCTCGCGTTCAGGGCCCCTCGGTGCACGCGGCACGCCCATGACTTTGAGAGCATTTGATCCGTAAGTTGCAGAGGAAAATCGACAAAACCGTCGAATATTTCGTACAAAGTGCCGTTTAGGAAAGATCCCTGGAACAAGTCCATCCCTATTGAGCGCTCGAATAGTCGAAGCGTCGTCGTATGCACTTGTATGAGTACGGTGAGCAAGTACAAGTGAAGTGTCCGATCCGACTCTGGCTAGAGAGTATAAACTTGACGAGTAGGATTTGGATCTGCGGTGAGCCGAGGTTGGTCGAGCATCAGGATGAATAGTGACGGTGCTGTCTGCCTCAGAGCGCGTGAGTGACAATGAGCTACTGCTGCGGACGTGAGTCCTAGTCGTTTTTGGCGAGGAGGGCCGCGGTTCTCGCGATAGAGAATAAGCATCGGTTTGTACCATGTACGACTCTTGATTTTTCTCATGCACCTCATAATACTCGGCACTCGATCCTTGTCCACGACGGTTGCCATGTTGGCTCATACTGATCGGTGTCTGATTGACGTGCAATGGTGTCCTCGGTGCACTTCTATTTGCAGTGAGGCTTGATGTTTCGGTATTCGAAGGCACGGCTAATTTCGCAGAGTTGGTTTGCTGCGCAGTTTTGCCGACCTGTGACAGATTCGGAGCCTTTCTTTCCGATGTATTCCTTTTATGGGCCTTGCTATGTTGCATCGGGTTTCTTGCCGGCAATTGCGCATTGGATCTTTCAAAGGGTAATCTTAACGATGGTCTCTTTGCCTGGTCGCTCTTCTCGCCCATTGCGGGCTTAACTTTTTGGGCGATCTTCGAAAACGAGCCCCTGCCAAATGTTGCTTTCGAATCTGACCCAGGTGCTCGTCTACCTGGCTGCGGTGTATCTTTGTGCAAAATCGAATGCGCGTCTGGACGGCGCAAATTAGAAGATGGATGAATTGACGGCTCACCATCTTGTTTCAGTCGTTTTAACTTCCTCACTCCACTGCTATTAGTACTATCGCGTAGAGTATTTAAGTCGTCGTCTATCTCTATGACAGATTGAGAATCATGGCTGCTATTTTCGGCGCTGGTTCTGCGTGTACCAATAAGTTGCCTGGAAGGGGGCCTCACGTCTGTACTCTGCGACTTATTGAAAGCTGTGCGGAATACGATAGTGTGCTTTGGGTTTTGCTGACTAGCAGAAGCCCTCCCCCCATGATGGGGATCATTATGGAACTTTTCCTCGACAATCATGGTGCCAGGCGGAGCGACAATATCTCCGTCGTCATCATCGTAAACGTTCACAGTGATGGTTTGTGCCGTTATTGTATCGGTTTTGATCGAGGCGCGGCAGCCTTGAGGAAGCTGCTCCATTATGTATAAACGAATGTCTTCATTAGACATTTGATGCTGACTGTCCGGTAGGAGAATGGAAGGCGCCTCTGTATCGTCAATTGCATTTTCCGGACGCTGTATCACATCAAATTCAAGATTGGCAACCCCGGACGATATGAAGGAAGATCGCCTGGACGGATTCTGCGTTTTCTCAAGAGTGCCGTTGGTAGGCTGGATCTGGTGCATATCAACAACATCCGCTCTAAGTCCATTGTCTAGAATGACAACATCCCATACAGTTTCCAGCCCGCTGTTTATGCGGAATTGCCGCTCTGTATTCTTTTTTCCCCAGCGCTGGAGCATCGCGAACCCGACAGTCCCTATTAAGAGGTCGCCAACCCCAACTTTCTCAAAGCCATTTTCGGTGTTCTGGTCTCTAATTTCTTTTCGAATGAGGGTAATAATAGCCGCAATCGCCCTTGATGATTCCGTAGAGCCGAGGATAGCATCGAGGGTAGATAAAAGCGCTTGCGACATATTCGAGGCAGACGAGAGGGTCGTAGAGGAGAAGTGAAAGGTTGCAGCTGCGAAGAAAGTTGCAGACGTCACCGTAAGATGCATAGCAGCGAGCTATATGTTGCGTTAGATCGGTAAAACGCGAGGAATATCAATCATTGTGTAAAACTTACACTTCTCTCAAGTATAGACTCAGCTTCAGCTTTTCCATGGCTTCCGCTACTTCGCATAGCAACATCCCGCCCAGCCCTGGTGAGGACTCCCTCAATCACGGTACGACTGAGCTCTAACCCCGTTAAGGTTGTGACTCTTGCCCCATCGAGGGCCACGCCACCGAAGTAGGTCCCGAGGCGTAGGGATAGCGAGGTAGACTGGGTGACGAGCGATACGAGGGAAGCAACTGGTCTCGGTAATAGAGACACGCCTGAGCTTGCAGGTACATGGCTCGCGCCCTCATGATCGTTTGACCCAGTGCTTTCAACTGCATCCTGTCTCCAACTTGTTCCAAAGCCTAGCAATCGAGGCATTTCGAGGCATTGACGTAATCGCTGAATCCGTTTCGGTTTGGTCTCTGAAGATGTGTCCCTCAGCCATAGGGTAGGGTAGGATGTTAGTTTTTATCATCTGGAGGAAAGTGGATGAATCGGTGTTCGTATTATTAGGAGTTCGACATGCATGAGTTGCGTCAGAAGACACCAGGCTCAGCCGGGTCGCGACAACAAATGCGGGTGACGGCTGACGACCCCAAGTGACACTGATTAGGGGGTGTCGAGGGGCATGTGATTCCCCGGTGTTTCCCCAACAAACTCCCGTACCATCCCCACCTAACTTTATCTTCCGTACAAAATCGTTCATCTTGAAGATAAGACTCGAATTTTTTTTTCCTGAAACTAATTTTGATCTAATTATATCGCTTGACAGCTACCTATGATTCAGAAAGGACCAAAGAATAAAGGCAAGAAGCACCGCTGAGACGCAAGTTGACAAGCTGAAGATATCGTTGACTCTACCACCAACGTAACAGTGACAGTATCACAGCATGGCTTTCACATCCCCAGGATATTGAATCTTCCTGATTTTATCTCGCGTACATTCTGCCACGGTACAGATCCCGCCTAATGACATACTTTGCCACAAATCTGCCTGAAGGCTTTTCAAAACTGATCTGGCGCCATTCTTGCCGTCTACAGAAAGACCATAGATCACCGGTCTCCCTACCATGACCGCTTTGGCTCCCAGGCATAGAGCCTTGATAATGTCGGAACCCGTTCGGATACCGGAATCAAACAGCACAGTCATCTTATCGCCGACTGCGTCAACAATTTCTGGAAGGACCTCCAGAGAGCCAATTGCCCCATCAAGTTGACGGCCTGTATTTTATTAGCAAACAAGGAATGAAACCAATTCGCCAGGCATTGAAGATCATACCTCCGTGGTTGGAAACAACAAGGCCATCGCAGCCTGCCTCAAGCGCAGACTTCGCATCGTCGACATGCTGGATACCTTTGAGAACAAGCGGACCATCCCAGTGTTTTCGCAGGAATGAAACTTGATCCCAGGTATGAGGTGCAGTAGACAATACGTTGCTAATCCATGCCTTCGATGCTTCGATGACATTATCTTCAACTTTCGAGCCAGTGTCTTTCTCGAACTTTGCGCGGAACACCGGATCTGAGAAGCCAATCTGATTTCCTACTCCGCGAAGGAACGGGATGAAGGCGTTATCTAAGTCTGCTGGTCTCCAGGCCAGAGACCAGGTGTCTAGTGTGACCACAAGGACGGAATATCCGTTTTCTTTTGCGCGTTTCAGCACAGACAGCGTAATGTCGTTGTCACCAGGCCAGTAAAGTTGAAACCATCTCTTTCCGTCTCCGCTTGCGTTCGCAACCTCTTCAATGGAGCTTGAGCTGGCAGTACTGAGAGTGTACGGCACTCCTACATCTGCGCAAGCCTCGGAAAGGCCGGTTTCCTTGTCCGGATGGAAGAGACCTTGAACTCCCACTGGTGCCATGATAAGAGGGGTCGGGTACTCCTGTCCAAATATATTCACAGAGAGGTCCTGGTGATCCATCTATGATTTTTCAACACCAGAACACAATGGAGGCAATAAGATAAGCAGGAAGTATACTGACCTTCCTCAACATTTTTGGAATTCTGCAAAAAACATTAGTCGCTACGAAGTATGTTACTGGCCTAATGGGCCAGATAGGCAGAAGAAGATAGAGCAACTTACAGCTTCCATTGACGAAATGCCAACCGATTACTATCCATCGTAGCTTTCTCCCCAGCCCCTCCAGCAACATAATTGAAAGAGCAACTGCTTAATGTCTTGCGCGCCTGTTCCTCGAGTAAACGTGGATCGGTGGTGACGTTCGGCTTTAGGCCCATCAAGGCGCCCTGGCCATAAATTTCGGCCTGATACTCTCCGTAGTTCTTCGGCATGTCGAAGTTCAAGTACGGCGAATAGTTTACTGAAAATGACAGCTTGAAGGACGGATCTTGATACTCTTATAAGCGTTGTTCAGCCAAGATGTCTCTCCACTTCATGTGACACGTGAGAGCGATTTAACCTTGGATATTCGGCAAATGAACTAAGGATGATGCATTGTCTCCGCCGCGATTGGATGGTTCTTGTATGTAAATCCCCTGGCGAGGAACTTTGAAGGAGTAGTCAACCGTATATATATTCATTTCGAAACGACTACCTGCAATTCTATTGACCTGCCTATGTACAAATCTGTGTACTCGTAAGTTGATACGCCCTGTCTCTACCTAGTGGAGAAAGCATAGCCTGACGTCATTGACAATTGCTAGTTATATTCTGATCTACCCGGTATCGATCCAGGCAAACATTTTATTTACAATGACGACCTACATAGTTTCGACATTGGCTTTTGACGGAGATAAGTCTGTAACAAGCCTTACCTTTACTTAAAAGCTTCAATTATTCCACGCGGTTGATCAAGTGGTCATAGAGGTTTGTTCATGAAATCAGGTCCTGCAAGTTGTAGTGTATGGTTAGTCGGTCTGATCATAAGTGATGTTGATGGCACCTGGGGGGCTGGACAACTCGGGAACTTACAATGATTGTAATTCAACCGGCGTTCATGTAACTCGGCTGCATATGAGCTAGAAACCTCACTTCCAATTAAGGTCTCCCACTGCTCGCGATCCCAATCACATTGGAGAGGACTGTATTCGACATTGTCTACGTACATGTCGCAGAGCGAGATACAGATTTCGTCAAACTCCTTTGACATGATCTCCCACATTTCCGACAAGCAGTACGCTCCGGGTTCCCAACCGCCAGTGAATTAATATATGGGAGTTATGATGCAGATCGTGAGGAGGTTAGACAGATAAGTGCTGGGATTTTTGTCTTGCATCCGCATTTTCACCATGTTGATGACGGAGGCTAGCATGAACATATAGTCGTCTTTTTCATCAATGCCAAATATTCCGTGGAGCGAATCGTAAGGTTCAGAAAGGAATCGTTGTGAGTCTGTGGAAAACTCGATCTTGGGTAGCACTGCCCTTCCATCGGAGCCACGCGTTTTGCCCTTGTGCACCAGGAAATAGCCATCCTCTGGTTCCTTTGGGACAAGTTCATTGTGCTTTACGAAGCGCCCTAGGTCTAGACAGCGCAGCGCAAGGGCCACCAGTGTTGTGTTTTCAAAGACACTGCATTGCCTTCAGATTTTGAATGGGGTCTTTCTGGTAGCGTGCGGATATGTAACTCGAGTTGATTGCCGACTGCAGGGGGAAACATAACCCCCTCCCCATTTGATATGACTCCCTTGGGTTGGTTTAGAGACTCATTAATATGTAGCAGCTCTGTAACTAGAGGAAATACCCCAGTTGCTTTGCTAAATACTCTAAAGATCCCCGGCGCGTGTTTTCAGACGCGTTTATTTTTTATTTCGGCAGGACATGACGTCAGCAAAGAGGAATCGAAAGCTAGTTATAGAAGGCTGGAAGCCCTTGCTTCAGCTCATTGTAAGATAGACATATAAGAGATGAGGATATCGCAATAAGGCAAGATAAATTGCGAGACATTGAAGGTGTTTGCGTCTGGAGCATCCCACTTTTCTCCGCCTTCAAGGGTTCAACAGCTGATAAGCAAATTAAGCACCCGGTCTGGATGCTTGGCATCGCTTTTCCTCCCACTCTTGTCATCCTGTCTTTTCACCTCATTCGATATCTTCAGCTCTTTGATATGCCAATCGATAGACTTTTCTTGGGCCTTGTCTGACAGAATCCTGCGATATGCACGGCTTCGACTATTAATGAACAGAACCACCATGGACGTCCCAACGACTGAATGAACTGTTACATAGTCTCGTTTCCCAAGCCTCCGAGACCGGCCTCGCCCATAAAAAAAAGCCGAAATACAACGAGCGAGAAGGAACCCGATAAGTTTCCTCTACAAAACCATGGACGCCGAACAACAAATACCCGAGAACAAAGAGACAAGGGCGCCGGAGATGGACTCGAACTCAGAGTTCTCGGCCATTGACAAGAAGGCGGAAACAAAACTTATTAGAAAGATGGACATGTACATCCTCCCTTTCGTGGTCCTTCTTTACCTCTTTAGTTTCTTGGACAGAGGTGAGCCTTTCTGTCGACGCACGATCAACCAACGACTAACACCCGCACGCGCAGTGAACATTGGCAATGCCCGATTATATGGTCTAGAAGAGGATCTGGGCTTGGTTGGTGATCAATATCAGATTGCTGTATCAATTTTATTTGTGACCTATTGCGTAAGCATTACTCCTTTGTCCTAAGGTCTTGATGTAGCACATATCTGATTGGCCAAATTCACAGTTATTTGAGGTCCCCTCAAACCTTGTCATCAAGAAGCTTACACCGTCACGGTATATTGCATCAATATCGGTTATCTGGGGCATTATAGCAACTCTAACCGGCATCACTCAAAGCTATGGTGGTCTTATAGCATGCCGTTTGCTTCTTGGTGAGTGATTCAACCTAAACGCAGGACGCTGGCTGATCATTTATCCTTATAGGTGTTGTCGAGGCTGGTTTATTCCCCGGTCTAATGACCTACCTTACTATGTTCTACAGTAAACATGAGATTGCTCTACGGACCGGATACCTTTTCAGCAGTGCTGCCCTGGCTGGCGCATGTGGAGGCCTTCTTGCGTACGGGATTGGTTTCATGGATGGGGTCAGTGGGCTACGGGGCTGGCGATGGATTATGATCATCGAGGGAATACCTACAGTCCTTATCGGCGTCGCAACTTGGTTCCTCCTCGCGGACGACCCCGAGAGTGCTTACTACCTCAATGAAGAGGAAAGGGCTTTAGTTGTCAAGTGCCGCAGCCGCCACTTCGGACATACAGCATCCGCTCAAAAGTTTCATTGGGCAGACGTCAAAGAAGGTGCTACGGATTGGAGAATCTACGCCTTCTGCATCGGTCAATTCGGGGTAGATACTATGCTCTACGGGTATAGCACCTTTCTTCCTACAATCATCAATGGACTAGGAAATTGGTCTACTCCTCAAGTTCAAGCCCTCACTATTCCTTGCTACGCATTGGGTGCTATCACATACCTAATTATTGCTTGGCTTAGCGACCGTACCCAGCGTCGCGCAGTGTTCACTTGCATTTTTGCGGCAATCTCGGTTGTTGGTTACGGTATCCTTATCTCGGACTCTCCCTCTGGAGTACATTACTTCGGCGCACTGCTTGTTGCTATGGGGCTATATGTGGCAGTTGGCTTACCTTTGGCGTGGCTACCTACTACTCTTCCTCGCTATGGGAAACGCACATTCGCTACTGGTCTCCAATTGACATTTGGGAATGTTAGCGGTGTCATGTCCCCATTTCTATACAAGACCAACGAAGGACCTCGATATGTCCGTGGCAATGCCGTGACTCTGGGCTTGGTTGGCTTTGCGGGGGTGGTCTATGGTATCATGTGGGCTTACTATCGGCAAAAGAACAAACGTAGAGATCAGGGTCTTGAAGATGAGAAGATTTCGGGCATGACGGATGAAGAGATCGAAGAGATGGGTGATATGAGTCCTCGATTTCGCTATGCTACCTGATAGAATCGTATCGCGCAATGTATTTTTCCAATAAATAGAACTGGAACTTGCTGTATCTCTAATATAAATCCATCGGTGCATTTATGTTACCGCGCACTCGGACCCTGGAGTTAGGTAGGGCACACCCCCGTCTTGGCGGGAGATACTTGCATCTTTGCCGAATCCAATTTATCTTTCAATACAATTTCCTTGGGAAACTCGTCGATGTTTTATTGTAAAATCTAAAAGATGCAAAGTTCTTTTTCTTTTTTAGTATTTCGCCTCTCCGCCTTGATTGCTATTGTTGGTTTTTTAGGCGTTTATCATGATCCTGCCTTGCTCATAATCGGAAAATACCTCACCGCAAGATCTGTTACTGGGACATCACCGCAGCATGCTAGCTGGAACTCCTGGCTTCATCCATCTCGCGATGCTCTTCACACAGAATCAATAGGCCTGAAGAGCGATGGTTGGAATATTCACTATCATTTAGGAGGATACGGCCCATGGATCGAGAAGCTTGATGGTCCTGAGGATATACAGGGTGTTGAAGCTCCAGCTGGATGCCGTGTAGATCAGGTGCATATGGTATGTACAACATTTCCCTCATACGTTAAGTGGGAATATTTTCGAATTGTGATCAGGATGCTTGATCTTCTGACAGTGTTATAGATGGCTCGCCATGCAGAAAGATATCCAACTAAATCTGCTGGAAAGCGTGGGTAATCCTGACAAAACCCAACAAATTTACGTGTCTGACTAGATGATTAAGGCCAACTTGACCTTATTGACCGAATCAAGGGAATGGATGTGGTTTTGAATGGCTCATTATCATTCCTGAATGACTGGGATTACTTCACTAGTGCTCCGGAACTAGACTTCGATCAATTGACTAGGACTAGTCCTTACTCAGGCACCCTTGGGGCTTTTACCACCGGTGTCCGCTTGTTGACTCGCTATGAACATCTCATTCAGGACGCTAAGCTTCGGTTCTGGGCAAGCGACCCCCAGCGTGTTATCGAGACCGCCCAGTACTTTGCATACGGGTTATTCGGGCTGGCTGGGGAAATTAGTGGGAAGGTCATGCTCGAAATTATCCCGGAAACATTTGATCAGAGAGCGGATACGCTTACTCCGGGAGATACATGTTCACGATACCTCGAAGACCTCGAAAATGGTCATGACAAGGGCATCAACATGCTCGCGCGATTCCAGCAGGCCTACATCCCCGCTATAGCAAATCGATTGATATCGGAGCAAGGAAACCAGGTTCTTGGAACCCTCACAAACCTAGAAGTCTTCAGCATGCAAGAAATGTGCGGCTTTGAAACCATTACACGAGGATCAAGTCCGTGGTGTGATGTATTCACTCGTGAAGACTGGGAAGACTTTGAATATGCCCGCGATATACTTCATTATTATAGAGCGGGTCCGGGTAACCCATACGCTGGCGCAATGGGATGGCTCTGGTTAAATGCTACCGCTGCCCTTCTACAGTCAGGTCCCAACGCTGGCCATCTGTTTTTCAGCTTGTGAGTTCATCATCCGAACGCCTCTACGAGAAATCTCCCTAATGGTATCATTTAGTGTTCATGATGGAGATATTGCCCCTTTGCTAGCGGCATTGGATATTATGAAAGATCCCAGATATGACCCAAGTCTTCCTATCACTCACAAGGCAATGGATCGCATCTGGAGAACCTCATCTGCACTGCCCATGGGTGGTCGCATCATCCTTGAGCGTATGATATGCTCGTCTAGTCAAGACAACGAAAATGGGGATACGGCATTTCTCCGCGTCAATATCAATGACAAGATTGTTCCATTGCCGTACTGTAAGTCTGGACCAGGATATTCATGTCCTTTGTTGGAATTCATTGAGCATGTGGCCCGCCGGAAACTGGAAGTTGGAGATTTTGGGGAGGTTTGTGGTCTTGATGGGGATGTTGGACAAATAACATTCTTACGGCAGCAATGATTCTAGATATAGAGGATGCATAAGCGAAGATTGACGGTAATCAATGCAAGATTGAGTCCCTTGGGGCATATTGCAGGTCGTCGAGGTCGTCTGTCTGCAGCGACGTACTTTCCGGGTTAAGGTCAACCATTGTACCTTCCTCAGCACCCCGACTCTATAAACAGCTAGGTAAAACTATGAGGTACCGTGGCTCTTGTCATCCATCAACACTTTACATGATCACAGTGATAGGTATAACTGCCTAGGTACTTCCAATATTCACCCCGTGCCATGAAACAGAAATTATAGAAAATCCCCATACTACCAACGTCGCCATCGCCGCTATCGACTCTGAAATTATGCCGCGCCGGTGGAGCTGCCGTATGGAGTCTTAGTTTCACAATTTCTGTTCCAAGGCTTTTGAACCCGGAAAATTATAAAAGGCCTCGAGGGAATATGAAGACAGGCAGCTGCACTCACACGGTGTAGTTGTGGTCATGGTGTACATTTGATTACAGACAGCTTCCTAGTCACGTGACAGGCCGATCTAACACTGGCTGTGTTTATGAACAAAAGTTTTGGGAGCTCGAGGGATCCGCATTGCTCAAGGCGCAATTTGTCGCTACCTTCCTCAGTCATCTACTTGACGCTATCAGGTCTGGGACCTATTTTCTCATCTCATTAAATCCATCATATCGATTCATACAGAGAGATTCAGTGAGTGTTACAGCTGCCTAGCTGCCTAGCCGCCTAGAATGGAATACCATTCTGTTCCTCTGGAGGAGCGCGCAAAGGACGACAAAGGGAATACTTTACCCTGGGGATATGTATACAAAGAGTGAGTTATTTTACACCATTGCCTTCGATGCAACGTATCTGCAGTTGACGGAGTGGCCCTTTTGGAAGAGCGCTTAAGCATAACTAACATGGACACTGATGTAAACAGCGAATCCCGCAACCCACGACGACCACCGGAGGAAACTGGGCCATTTGGAAAGCGAAGGAACGCTCGCTACGAACATTCCCGATCGCGAACTCGTACTGGTACACCCGCCAAAAAAGAGAACCAAAATGTCGCAGAGTTTGGCCGACTTTTCGCACAGCAGCAAGAGACTGAGACGACGCGAAATACGCTGCCCAAGTCGTCTTCATCGTCCAACCTTGACAGCACCAGGAAACAGACAGAGAAGGTTGCTACTGAGTGTATCTTCTATGGATATAGGAATAAGGACGTCGAATGGAAGGTGATTGAGAAGTATGAGCGGATTTCTCGAGGGATGATTTGTGAAGATTATCCGCGTAACGATCCTAAGTCTAGCTTGGGGTACTCTCAGCTTCTCAGCGGCGGCGATGTTGTGATTCATAAGGATCTATCCGCGGATGCGAACCGCAAGTCGAAAAGATATGCAGGAGGCTATCACTGGATCAAGGTCACGTTCGACACCACGAATGCTGCGGATCGCGCCTGCTTCTATTCGCCCCAGGAAATCGATGGCCATCTCGTTTTCTGTGAGCTGTATCATGGACAAGGACCAGCAGAGGACATTCCAATCCCCGACGGCTCGACTGAGGCCAACCGATTCCTTTCCACCAACAAGCGCACACTGAGCTCGTCTCACTCAACCGCATTCCTGCAGAACAAGGACAAGGAGCGCTCAACGTTACCTCGCTCCTTAGCCATGAACAACCTCGCTAGCGTTGCTGATACAGACGATACCATCTCCCACGAATCAACTAGCACTGTTAGCTCCGCAACTGCCACCGGTGTCGAACAATCCACCCCCATCTCCTCCACAGTTCAACAGCGACACATCCCCAGTGAACCCAGCACATCCGAATTCATGACACACCTTCCCACCGTGCGTCGAACAAAACTGCGCCCAATTTTTGAAGCCCTCCCCCCGCAGCCAACAGTGACCGAGCGTGTCCTCCGTTCGATCCCAATCCTCAGTTGGTTCACAGGCGACATCGTCGGTGATGGTCCACAATTGCGCGAAGACGGGACGTTTGATTACGATAAGTCTAACGCGTACTGGCGGTTTTGGTACATGGTCGATATGGTCCTAGGAAGCGATATCTGCGGATTGAGAGAAGAGTCATGACCCACCTCTATACCCTGATGGATGTATGATAGACGCTGCATATTGATGCGGCGTGATCTATGCCCTGATTCATTTTCACTGTTGTTCTGTTTTGTATCTGGGTTTCTACGGTAGCATTTTGTCGGCGTTTATATATTGCATGCATCATGAAAAGTGGGGACTCATAATACGAGATTCGAGATTGGTTTATGCTTACCATCGAAGTATTTGTAGTTGGCGTATGCATGCCATCATTCAGCCTACAGCTAGAGCAAACGCTGCGATAGCTCGTCTCGAATGACCCCATACAACTCGTTGTTTGATACTGGGTCATACCTACACACCACATCACAGAGAAACTAGAAGTTTGAAAAGCGATGAAATATACCTCAACCCCAAAATGCCAATCATGATGATCCAATTTATTCTTTTTCATTCATTGATGTGTAATCCACGTTTTCGGTTTCGCGAACCAGCCAAGCCCTCGCCAGCCAGCCAGCCAGTCCCTAAATAGTAGATATAGGTATAAAACCTCCATTGCACAAAAAAATAATCATCATTGACGCTCAGAGATTCGATTCCGATTCCAGTAGTTCCGATTCCGATTCCGATTTGACTTGAATTTTCATTTCAATTCCGAGAGGGGGTGGGTTTAGGTAATTATTCAACATTGCTTTCAAAGTTTTCCCCCTCCACCAAGTCGGGGATATCGTCCTCGTCGTCATCTTCCTTCTTGTCGCCGCCCTGGGTCTTCTGCATGTTCTGGTAGCTCTCGGCGAGCTTGCGGAGGGAGGCCAGGCTGTCGGGGCCAAGCTGGTTGAGGATTCCGGGGACGAGCTCGGTGAGTTCCTTCTCCTCGCCGTTTCCGTAGAGGGCAAAGGTGTTGGAGGGGACGGAGGCGTGGACTGTTGATTCATTTTGCATTAGTTACTGGGTTGGGTTGGTCGAATTAGGACCAGGCGGAGAGAGGATTACCCTTAGGAGCAGCGAAGTGGATGACGTTTCCGTCCTCCTTGAACATGTTGACTTCCTCGATGGCCTGGATGGGCTGGACGTTCATCTTCTTCAGGGTGGTCTGGAGCTTCTTGTCGTCGGCGCCGGAGGTCTTGTGGACCTTCTTGATCTTGCGGCGGGGGGTACCCTTTCCACTATTATCGCTATTAGCACGCTTCATTCTCTTTTCTCCATCCCGGTTGATTTCGCAGCTGATTCGAAGGGGCCCGAAGGGAGAAAATCGGAACTAGATAGGTACATACCCTATAGGCAGTAAATGTCAGCAGAATATCCAAGCAAGTCCAGTGAAATTTAATATCAATATCGCATCCAAAACATCCAAAAAATCCAAAATGTCCCATATTTTCAGCCCATCTGTTGTTTCCCTCGTTGTTTTTCGCGATCCCCGCAGCTCCCACGCACCGCACAATTGCAATTGAAGGAAGAAGAAAAAAATCACATACCGATCCGCACGCTCGCCTGCATCTTAGCCAACTTTGCTTGATCCATTTTGACGATGGTTTATTTGTGAAACTAGAGTCGAGAGAAAAAGGCGTTAACAAACTGTGCTGAATCTCGAACGAAGTGCTTTCGGAGTTTGTGTGCTGCAGTGTGGGAACGAAGGCGCCAAGACCCGGATTTCTCACGACGTCAGACGATGGCGGGCGGGCAACGAATACCAGAGCTTGGGGAGATGTAGGAGAGGTATAGAATAGAGCCGAGGAACCGTTCAGGTGAGAAAATGGGGGCTGTATTTACCTGGATGGTGGAGGGGAGGTGGTGAGTGGTGAGGATGCGCAAAGGTGCAGTGGTGAAGTTCAGTTGGGACGTTCTTGGATAAGTTTGTGTGGGGAGAAGCAGAGGGCGAAAGCGGGCCGCGGTGCTCGCTAACTCGGTTTCTCTAAACTACGAGATGAGTCGGATACTGCTACGCTTATATACGTTCTGATGAAGCTAAAAGATCTGATACAATGTTTACAGGGCCAAAGTGGTTGTCTGGACTTGTTCCTGGTTGATTGTGGGCTGCGCTGTTGAGGGACTCTTGGAGGCTCCTCGGCTAAACCCTAACGATTTAAGGCATCCAGATCGAACTAGACCACGGAGCTTGACAACTGCTACCCAATGCATATGACTTGACGGACAGAGCAATAGAAATGCAAGGACGTGGCCAATAATTGGATACTAATTGATATAAAAGCTCGTCTATGTTCATTGTTGAGCTTAAGTGGTTTCTTCACGCGTCAGGCACCTCCGAGTCTGGAGCGGGCATTGCCGAATCGGGAAATTAGTAGATCCGACTGAACTGACTTTTAGCATAGAGAACTCTAATGACAAGTCCAGATAATATGAATAATATGATGGTATATATTGATAGTATCCATTCCATATATAGAAGGAGTAGTGGACACACAAGTACCATGCATTATTGATCAGGACTGAAGCGAGATCCCGTGCTCGGTGTTGCCGTATATCAAGCAGAACCCCACTCCATGTTGATGTATGTCATCATCCAAGCAGCAATCTTCAACATATAAACCAGGCTACACTGACTATTTTTCCATTATCCTTATATCTGTATCATCATCGTTAAATTACCAAAGCTAAGTCACCAGCATGCGGTTCCTGTGTTTACACGGCGGGAGCACAAGCGGGGAGGTACGAAAACAGCTTCCCAGTTGATAACTCGGTTTAGGTACAGTTTTAACCAGCATTACAGATATTCGAAATCCAATCCGGTACGAACGAACCAAATGGACCATTTTATCATCATCTTTCAGAACTCAATTAACATAATTTCCCGAAATGTAGGCGGGCTTGTTCAATCCCTCGAAGCCGCCGGGCACAAATTCCACTACGTCAATGGACGACTCAACTCAGATTGCGAACCTGGTATCTTCTTCTCTCAAATATACATAGATGATGAATGTGCTAAGAAATATAGAACTCAGGGGCATCGTCCCGCCCCCATTCTTCAACCACTACCCTCGTGACATCGCTCCGGGAGAAGACCTCCTCAAAGCAATTGTGTACACCCTCCGCATGATAGACCGCGATGGGCCGTTTGATGCCGTGATGGGGTTCTCACAGGGCGCAGCCCTCGCGTATTCAATGCTTTTACATCATACAGAGAAGAATGGGCCCTCTGCGCCGCCATTGTTTAAGGCTGCGGTGTTTATCTGTGCGGGGTCGCCGTATGAGTTATCTGGACAGACGATAGCTACAATGCCTGAAGGGGGTGAATATCCCGTGATGATTCCGACGGCGCATATTGTTGGGAAATTGGACTCGTTGTATGCGCAGGGGATGAAGCTTTATGGGCTTTGTGAGCCGTCCAAGTCAGAGATTTATGATCATGGGTCAAAGCATATGATCCCGTTTGATGCAAAAAATAATGATGCTATGGTTGGCGTGATTGAGAGGGTGATTGGGAGAGCTGCGAAGGAGAATTGAGTATTCTACGGCGTTGATCTTTATGTTTATTTGGGCGACTCTTTATCTCGTCTGCGTATCAGGATAGCAATTAACAGCAGCGCTATACCGAGGATAGCGCTGTATGAGAGGGACCTCCACTGCCCAGAGTTGGTGTCAAGTCATAAGTTGCCATCAGTCTCCGGGGGAATAGTCCTGTCAAAGAACTTCTCCAAGTCTTCGATCTCTACCGGGTCTGCGGAGTGTTCAAGATCCCTAATACCGTAAGCAACAGAACCAATCCGAACTAGAGGGGAGGGCATACGGGTAAGATCTGAATGTGACATCTTCCAGTCCCAATTCTTTCGCCAACTCAGCCGAGCGCTTGCCATACTCATGCGGCACGACATTATCATCTGTGCCGTGTGCGAGGAAGAACGGTGTCTTCTTGTTAGGCCAACCGTCTGGGATATAGTTCTTAATGCGGTCGCTTAGGAGCATGTAGCATGAAAGACCGAACACGCCACCTAGCTTTTCCAAGCCCGTGATTCCTGAGAAAACAGACATCGCTCCACCTTGTGAGAAACCACCGAGAACAATGCGCGAAGGTTTAATGCCTTGATCAATTTGCTCCTTAATCAAGGTGTTGAAGTAATCGCGGGACTTGAGGATACCGGGTTCGTCTTGGCTCTTGATGCCTTCCTGGAAGTCTAGCTGGAATACCGAGAAGCATTAGCTGTTGACCAGAAAACATAGACCTAGAATTACTCACATCACGACCAAGCTTGGTGATGTCATACCATCCAGGCATTGACATTCCGAAGTTCTACCCCGTCCAAGTATCCCGTTAGCCGCCATTCGTAGGTCGCATTAGTAATTGGCGAGCAGACGTACCACTGTAATTGGGATCGCAGGCGCATTTGGGAAGATGAAAGTCACTTCTTCAAATAGACCCCGGCGGCGCCAGTTGTGAGCGAGAGAGACCCTGCAGCCCTGTTAGCGCCCTCCGATTCGATCCATATTTTGCTTGAGGCATAGGCAATTGACATACCATCCTGCACCACTGTCCGTGAAGTAAACGATCAGCCGAAACCCAGCGTTATGCAATGTAGAACCAACCTGTCGCCCAGGCCGTGGGCCATGATCACCGTGGCGGTGTGCTTCTTTAGCGCGGGAATAATGAAAGGTCCGCGAGCCATTTTGATATATCGCTGATATCAGCAAGATAAATCAACGATTCGAGACGAACAAAATGGCAAAGAGATGATGAAGAATGTTGGAGGAGCTGGGGACCCCTCGATTCTGCCGTGAAACCGAGGCTTGTTCTCACCGCCTATTGTAACTCTACAAGATAATTATTTACGGCAGAAACCAGGTGTTTCTTCTTCTTTTCAGAAAGTTGATGCGTATAATGTACTGCGGCTCGAGAAAGTTATTCCTCAAAGCGGCCAGTCAAGACGCAGTGAGTGAACACGATCGCATGACAAATCTTGAGAGACATGGATATATATTTATTGTTAACCCTGTCCCGCAGCGCTGACATCGATCCGAAAGCGAGACATCGTGAGACATCACTAGGTCCTCTCAGATAACAAGCAATTGATCCATTCAATTGTATCTAAACTTCATGTTTTTACACTCTTTCGCGTTGTATTCACGATCCCCTCATATTGGATAGAGCACGTGACTGTTCACAATGTACGGCCTGTTCGTATTGTTCTCCAACCTTTGTCACTGGCACCTTCCATGGTTGTGGTTGATGTTTAAAGACAACCTGAAGGTCTCAACACTTAAGTATTAGACATGGACAAATTCGAGAGGCTACGCCCATTGGGTGAGTCAGCCATGGCCACAAACCATACAAGTACCTCTACTATGGAGTTCTACTGACTTTATTAGGCATGGTGGAGAAGCTTTGCGCCGTGCGCCATCCTATGAAATACTATCTCAATGTCGCTATCGCTGTCGACTATACTATCCCGAGCACCTTTGCTCTTCCACTCAATGACTACATATACAAAACCGTTGAGACGCTCATCGACCGACATCCAGCCCTCTCGGCAATTCCTCTGGGCGAGGACACAGAGGAGCCATACTTTGTTCGTCTCCCAGAGATTGATCTAGCTCAGCCAGTTTCATTCCAGAAACGCATCCAGAGATTCCCATACCCGGATGAACACGACGCCGAGCTGGAAAGCTTTCTGCAAACGCAGCACAAAACCGGCTTCACAGCACCGGAGCCATTCTGGCGACTTATCATTCTTACCGATAATGCAGATGACAGACACTTCACGGCTGTCTTTGTATATCATCATGGCATCGGCGACGGTACTTCTGGCAAGGCATTCCATCGCACGTTCCTGCAGGCCCTACGTGGCACCGAGTCCTTGAAGCAGGGAGAGGCTAAACAACTCATCGCATCACCAAAAAAGCCCCTGCTACCCAGCCTTGAAGAAGCCCATCAACTTCGACTATCGACTCTATACGTCATTAAGGCCGTATTAAAGGCGCTCTTCAGCTGGAAAGATGACCCGAAAGTATGGGCAGGGGCCGTGTACCAGGCCCCAACGACAACCCAACTTCGCACTCTCGTCCTCTCAGCAGCCCAAACCTCAGCTTTCATCAAATCCTGCCGCGACAACAAAACAACAGTAACCTGCGCCCTCCAAACAGCCATCGCCCGCTCAGTCTTCATCCACATACCTGACAAATACACCCGCCTTATCTTCAGCGGCGCCATGTCCTCGCGCTCCTGGCTCAAGCAAAAAATCACAGACGATGACATGGGAGTCTGGATACAAGAATACACCGAGACATACACCCGCAAATCCACAACCCGATCCGGCCCATTCCCTTGGTTCGACTCATTTCCCTGGTCCGAAGCAAGACGATCCCGCCAAACAATAATAAAGGAACAAAACCTGCAAAGCAGAGACACTTCCATCGGCCTCTTGAAATTCGTCAAGAACTTTCGCACAGACCTTCTGGAGTCAAAGATAGGCCAAACCAGGATAGTTGTAGCGGAAGTTTCCAGCCTCGGGGTCCTAAACACAGAGAATCCTGGAATTTATTCGATCCCGCAGATGAGTAGGGCCATTTTCTCGCAGAGCGCCAGCGTCACAGGTAGTGCGATTCAATTCTCGGCTATTACTGGGGCAGATGGGTGTCTATCAGTTGGGGCTTCGTGGCAGACTGGAGTTGTTGAGGAGGAATTGACGCAGGCTGTTCTGGAGACGCTCAAGAGGGAGCTGGTTAAGCTTTGTGCGTAGGATGAGTGCTATAAACTAATGTGTAATAAACCCGTACGCTGATATCCCTTTTGCTCTCCGGGTAAACTCGATCCCATCACAGACTGCATATAACGGAGCTCGAACCTGTATCCAGACCCAACTTCCCATGGGGCCAACTTCTATTTTCTTTGTCAATGGGCTTAGCTGTGCTTCTGCAGCTATTATTCTCATCTTGAAAGGAAAGTAGGGTAATTAATCAATCCTGGATACTCTAATGTGAAAGGATCAAAAACCACAGCAGCGCTTTAGGTAAGAGGGCGAGTCAGGTGATCCGCTTACCCTAATCCCCTAGTGCTGGGAAGGGAACAGAGCTGAACCGTCGTCCAGTTCTTCTTGATCTCTTCATCCCAACTTTCAATCGCAAATTCGACCTTCATCTCCATGCGCAGCTTAACCCGCTCCTCTAAAAGGATAAGCCGAAGTCCAACCCTAGTTAGAGAACGCAATTGCGACCAACCAAAAGCTTCTCAACGCCCCTGTAAATCAGAAATGACCTGGTCACGCGTTCCGTTGGCGACAGGGATAGAGAGAAGGAAACCAGCATGGCACATTCATACGTCCTTTTATTAGACAGCTGTACCCTTCGCTGTTGGAATGGCGCCGGCAAAGACGAGAAGAGACGAGACACGATGACTCCAGCAATGGCAGGCTTTATCAATGTCCCGATGGTCATTCCCGTCTAGGAATGACGATACCTAGTTAAGGACTGCGCTCCCTCAAGGGGGCACGATGCCACAAATAATCGTCTCCACAAGGACCTTAGTTATCAGTTTCTAGCTGCTACTGGAGCAAATCAATATAATGAGTAGGATATTACCCCTATTTTCTGTTACCTAGCCCGGACTTAGATCAGAAGATTTGTCTTTATGAGAGAAATTAAAATGTGCTTTCATTGTATATATCCATTTACGTGTTCCTAGCTCAAGAGACCTTTGGTGAATTATCCACAGACAACCAGAAAATGACACCCCCTGAATTTGTCCATTTGGCATTCAGAAATTCAGATCAATATATTCCTCCCCAAGGGGCAATCATTGTCCCCGGGCCTTGACAGTTTTAGCTCTGAGTCCAATGAAGAAGAACTTAGAGACCAATAAGCCCAGCCATAACCGCAGTCCCCAGGATCAAAACACCCCAAGCAGCCGCCTGTAACCCCACCGCGCCACCAGTCGGTGTTGGAGAGTCAGCACTATCAGTCTCCGTCTCGGTACTGGTTTCATTGCCAGAATCGTGGTCATGGTCATGGTCTGATTCGGCGCTCTGCGCCTCACCATCGGCCGTAGAGGCATTCGCATTCCGATCAGCCGCGGCGCCCGTGAAGGGTATCGCGGTAATTCCGGTGTTGTTTTCACAGACAGTGTTATCGGGAGAGTCAATCGTAGCAGTTGTCAGTTGTAGATCAGCGCACTATCCATCCGTTGATAGAAGGGCACCAGGTTAGTACATAGAACATCCCAACAAAAAGAAAGATAAAACGTAAGAGCACTAAAGACCGGAGACAAGACATACAGTATACAATCCCCCACTGGGATGTCCATTGGCCACAACCTGCAGCGTAACATTCAATCCATCGCCCACTTCAGTCCCCAAAACGTCCTCGTCGATAACAACATCCGGAAGACAGAATGCGCCGAGCCCCTCAACGCGAAAGGTCTTGCGGAGGGTGATGTTGTAGTTTGTTTCGGGGTTGTTGCCGATGCCGAGGAGAAACTGGACGGCTGTTTGGTCGTGGCCCATGGTTATGGCGATGGGCAGACTGGCGCCGGATGGGGAGAGGTGGATTTGGGTCCGGTTCGAGGAGGGGGAGAGGCCGCCGCAGGGGAACTCGGCCATGTTGTCGGCATCGCTACCGCGGGGGGCTGGATAGGTAAGGGAGAAGTGGGCGGTGGTTAGGGAGGAGAAGAGGGTAAGGAATAGGAGGAGGAGGCTCATCATTGCGTGGTTGTGTGGATTATTTGGATGTTGAGGAAGGTGAGTTGGTGAGGAAGGTTAATTGTGAAATGCAAGGTCCCAGTATTTATGTGTTAGTAGCTACCTGGAAACAGGTCCAGCCGTAGCGAAGTGTAGAAACTAGAAATCAGAGTGTTGCCTAGGCACGATCTTGGTCTGGTATGTACATAATAGCTCTGTCATTCAGGCTTGAGGGGGAATTCTTGTCGAACAATTTACATTCACAAATTGATTGGCAATCCCTCGAACGGTGATTATATCCGAGATAAACTGGGCAATAGATCCAGCTGCCAAGATAGATCAAGAGAAAAATGTGCTCATAAGTTCTCAAGCCACAAACTGCTGCAGGGCCTGGATGGATCAGTCCATGGATGTCCCGTCCCTTGTAGCCGAGCTAATCAACACGAGGATTTACTTTAGGTACTAGCTTGATTAAATTAGGTATAATGGACTGTCTACCAGGGTTCTGTTACGACTGTGGTCTCACGGGTGAACAAAGTTAACCAAAGCTACATACCAGCGAAAGTGAATAAAACTAGTGCAAGCATCAATAAAAAATCAATAACAGGCCAGTAATGCTACACCATCAAATAGAATCAATGCCCATGCAACTCATTCCCCGACGCAAGCCGTCCCACAACCAACTCCCCAAGAAAAGCCCCCCCAAGAACCGAGCAGAAGTATCCCACATTCATCGTCATAACAGCAAGCATCCTAGGTGGAAAGTTAGTAAAGGACACTACCCAAGGAACAACACCCCCCACAAACTTACAGCAAGTAAGAAACCCCCGCGACACAAAGAAAAAGCAAAGCGCGGGGCAAATCAACACTATATCTCCACGGAGTAATATCGTGCCTATCCCTAACGACAACGTATACGCCCTCTTCGATAGCCTGGCCGATCACAAGCTTCGGAATCTTTCCAGCTGCGTCCATGAGCGGGAGAGTTTCTTTGGGCATTTGGTCGATGACGATGATGTAGCGGCGCTTGAGTTGGGCGCGGAGCCAGCGTTGTTCTATGTGTGATTTGAGGGCGACGAGGCAGCGGGCGATGATGGAGAGGACGATTAAGAAGATACAGGTAGCCGCGTAGGTACACTTCGAGGAGGGAGTCCATTGCGAGGAGAAGAGCGGGGTGTTGTGGGAGTTTGTGAAGACCATGGCCATTGTCATGGCTGGGGAGTGGTTCATTGCGCTCATGTCCATGTTGTGGTTGATAGAGAATGTAAGAGATACGCTATCAAGGAGTGTAAGAGCGTGTATAAGAGATGAGAGTAGAGAGCGTAGATTTTGAAGGCCAAGGGTCCAGCCTGAGTCTGTCTTGTTCATGCAAAGTCTTCGAAGGCCACATGAGGCTTGTTGTGGCAGGAACGCCACCATTAATGTGCGCACATTTCCAACCAACCAAGATAAAGAACATCGATGATGTGAGCACATTATCATTCACTATTAATGCCATTAAGGCCATGCCCAAATTTCCAGCAATTTCTGCTTTCTGATCCTACATTGGCATGGTAGTACCTGGACCCAGCTACCTGACGACTTCCCTTGGACATTGAAATAACAAAGTTGCCTCACCAGGAAGAGCTCAAGATGGACATGGGCCATATGCACACCGGCAGCGACATTCCGGACCCTTTCTACCTCCAGAGGGTCTACTGGGCGGTTGTAGGTAGCCTAGTCGGAACTGCAGCTCTCGCCAACGTGCTCAATTATTCGCTAAAGTTCCAGAGGTGAGTCCTTCATTATGAAGAAGAAGTCTGCTAAGACAAGCAGACTACGAGATTTAAGTCCCACGCCATCGAAACCAAAGTCAATATTCTTCAGTGCCTATGCAACAGTAACAGCACTGTTTCGCGAGGCAAGCTATGCGACTCCCCCTCCCATCTCCATATGTGGCCGCCGTGTTTACTTTGCACCACTGGGGCCATTGGCTATCGTTATAGCAAATCTAGTCGTGGTAATTAATCTCTGCTTCTATAAGCTAGATACCAAGAGTCAATGGGCCTGGGAAGATATAGGCTACCGCACCGGCTTCATCACGATCGCCCAATTACCTTTGATATACCTGCTAGCCGGAAGACAAAACATCATCGGCTTTCTAGCTGGCATAGGTCACCAACGGTTAAACTGGTTCCATCGATGGATTGCACGTACAGTCTGGCTATGCGCAACTTTCCACATGGGTTTCTGGTTCCGGAGCTGGGGTCGATACAACTACATCGTCTTTCAACTGCAACACAACGGCTTTGCGAAGCGAGGATTTGCTGCTTGGTGCATCCTCACCTTTATCATTGTCTCCTCTTTTCGCCCAATTCGTCGACTAAGCTATGAGATTTTTGTCCTCCAGCATTTGGTAATGCTTGTCGGGTTCACCGTGGCAGTCTGGCTTCATGCAACGGCAGAGGTCAAAGTCTGGGTCTGGATTCCAGTCGGACTGCTGGTCTTTGACCGTGTCATGCGGTATGCCTGGGCTACGTACGTAAATCTGTCGATATCTTATCAGCCTTCATCACACATCCTCTGGGCGAACCAGGCAACTTTCACCTCGTTACCCGGGAAGGTAACCCGAGTCACTATTGAGAGTCCCGGGACTGGATGGACGGCTGGCCAGCATATTTTCCTGACATGCAATGCAATTGCGCCGTTGCAAAGTCACCCGTTTACCATCGCTTCCATACCGGAAGACAATAGGATAGAAATTCTGATTCGTGCCGAGAAGGGCGCCACAAGACGATTCTTTCGATATGCATCGAAACATGACCATTCCCTTGGGGTAGAAGCCATTGCCTCTAGCAGAAAAAAACAAACTGTATTCCTTGAAGGTCCTTATGGAGCACTGCGCGCACTCTGCCAGTTCGACAGCGTTGTTTTCCTTGCCGGTGGCATGGGCGCTACTTTCACGACACCACTCCTTCGGGATGTCATTGCCCAATGGAAGCATGAGTCTTTACAGTGTGTCAAATCCACCTACGTGACTGTGACAAAACGCATCCATTTTATATGGGTCATCAGGTCGGGCGCACATCTAAGTTGGTTTGAAGCGCAGCTGCAGTCGGTACTACTAGACGTGAATGCCTGTCGGAGTGCGAACCCCAATATAGTTCGAGAGGTGGAGATGAGTGTATACGTTACCTGCGATGGGAGACCAGAGCACTCCCCACAGAATGCGCCCAGTCAGCCAAGCACAACTCAGCCTGTTTCTCCCGAGCCAGAGATTGTGACAAGTTCCAACCCTGGCAGTAGTGGCGACAACAAGGAAACAGCGGGAGAGACTAAGGAGAGAGACGCCATATCTATCTACTTCACCCAACATGCATCTCTCCCAAACTCAATAACCAGTGGACGTTGCTGTACCACAGCCACTAAGGACGTACTCCAGTCACATCCCAAAAACCCTAGCTGCGGCTCCAACTCCAGCTTCCAACCTCAAGTTCAATACGAACCACAAACATTGACTCCTCCCAGCTTAACCCTAGTCTCCGGCCGCCCCGCCATCCGCACCCTTATTCGACAAGCTTTAGAGAAAGCTGAAGGGGAGAGCGCTGTAGTCGCATGTGGACCGCCAGGACTATCAGATGATGTGCGCCGCAGCGTTGTCTATCTCAGTGATGAGCGGGCCGTGCACAAAGGCACTGGCGCACAGGGTGTATATCTGCATATCGAAAGTTTTGGGAATTAGGCTTGCTTCGCATGTAATGTATCGTCGAATCACAGCGTCTGTTCACTGTTATTATACTAAGCCTTGGAATTGTAGTTGATTAGCTCTGTAGTGTCCGACCAATCTGAAGCTCCTGCGGCACCTGAGACCACCATAGGCCAGCCCAGGTTGACCCCGGCACCGAGGCGTCGGTAACAGGCTCATGAATGCCATGGATTTCAATAAGCTGCACATCCAACACCTAGTTGCAGTCACGCTATAGGTAGATATGGGGTTTGGGCTATCTGTTGAGAAATAGATGGCTGCTGGATGAAGTAAGGGGCTTTGGCTCTGTCACGAGCGGGAGACATTAGGTATCGAAGCGCTACTCGGAATTTCGCAACCATGCATTGCAGACAAATCGAGATTTGCCAGAGCTGCCGCAGATCCCATGCATCTAGACCGTTTCGTCCCAAGGATTGCCGGCCGTTTGAATAAGGGTTCTTAAGCTCAGAGGATGAAAGACGAGCGGTCAGGTGTGGAGCTTTTGCTGACGTGGTGTTGTCAACTACCGGAGAATTTCAGCTAATGCGGCGTCCATGTTCGAGATACCGCTTGGTTGAATAAGGATAATGGGCACTTTGACTGGGATATCCTAGTTTTTGCGTTTAGATGCAGCGGCTGATCAACAGCCTTGTGTCCATTGTTGAGGATATCCCATTCCCGGGGCTGTGCGGTCCTTAGCCTGATTTCTCAAAGGTCTGGCCAGTCAAGATTCAGCCTCGCATTTTTTTATTCTAGAAATCCAATAACGGAGCCACTACTGACATCACAATCAGACAAATTGCAATTAAGCATGCCTTTGAACAGGGTCTACCTAGACTCAAAGGTTAGATTCTGCCTTGCTTAAGTGAAAGACCTCAAGATCTTCATCCAGCTCTTGTCGAGTAACCCGAATAGCCAGTCGCAGGTGTGATGAGTTGTTGGAACTAGAGGGTTCATTGCACGTTGAGCTGGCTACACCTCCAACCATCCAACCCAACAAGCACAGCCATAGCCCGTCTCGACGGCTCTTGTGGACTCCAATTTCTCTCGAAACTCTACTTGTTCAGCTTCCAACTCCAGGGAAAGAGGTCGATCGACATTGCCGCATCATGGGGCAACTATGGACCGTCGACATATCGACCCCTTGCCTGGGAAAAGAACCTATTTATCGATGGCGAGACCCGGCTAACTCAGGTCAAAGGCACCTCTTCCCTACGCGTTCCTACCTCTTGTCATTTTTGCCATTCTTGTCTAGAAATCAAGATGTGCGGGCTTACAGCGTTCCTCAGCCTCGGTGGAGGGCTTAATTACTCTCGATATCTCTACGAGGCCGACCCACAGGCCTTGAACCAGCAGATGGATGAGAGCTTGGAGCTGGTCAGGCACCGTGGCCCGGATGCAAGGGGCCAGTGGTTCAGTCCTGATTATCGTGTCGGTGAGTGGAATCCATGAGGATGACCTCCTAGCCTCAGTGTCTCATATACCATGTCTTTCTAGGTCTTGGACATGCCCGTTTCTCGATCATTGATCTTAGCCCTGCCGGTAATCAACCCTTTCACGACAGTGAAGACACCGTCCATGCAGTCGTCAATGGAGAATTGTATGACTTTGAGAAATATCGAGCAGAGCTTGCTCATGAGTATGCTTTCAAAGGCAGTAGTGACTGCGAGATTGTGGTTGCTCTCTACCATCACTACGGAATCTCGTTTGTTTCCAAGCTGAGAGGAGAATTTGCCCTCGTCCTCTGGGATGCAAAGCGGAAGCTCTTTTTTGCCGCTCGCGATCGCTATGGGATAAAGTCTCTTTACTATACGGTCGTCAACAACAAATTGCTGGTAGCAACCGAGATGAAGTCTTTCTTGCCATTTGGGTGGCAGCCAGAATGGTCCATTGAAAATCTCCAAGACAAGCGTTGGCTATGGGACAGTCAGATGTATTTCGAAGGGGTGTACCGAGTATGTTCAAGCTGGCCATCCTTGGAATTTGCTGACCCCTCTTTGCACAGCTCGAACCAGGTCAGTACATGGTCAGTCGAGACTTCAAGGTTCCGGAAGTGAACACATACTGGAACTTGGACTATCCTGATAAAGTAAGTAGCTCGAGCAGCCCTTTACAAGCCGTGAATAACACGAGATAGAGAGTCCCAGTCCCGCAAACAGAAGAGGAGATAATACTCAAACTTCGAGAGCTTCTGCTAGAGTCGGTAAAGTTGCGACTCCGTGCTGATGTGGAAGTCGGCATTTACCTCAGTGGTGGCCTTGACTCCTCCGCTATTGCAGGAATGACTGCACATCTTATCAAACAAGGCGAACTTTTGGGAAATGATGCTAGCGGAGAAATCTCCAAAATGAGCTGTTATACTATCCGATTTGGAAAGGACAGCGGAGTAGACGAGTCAGGTATGGACTAGTATATTGATCTCGTCGATTGCATATCTGACTGAATCTAGATATCGCACAACGCACGGCAGACTGGATTGGAGTCGACCTACACCCGGTGACGATGAATGAAGCTGAAATTGCATCCCGATTTGAAGATGCCGTTTGGTATACCGAGACACCGATTCCTGATGTTAACGGGATGGGTCGAATTGCTGTTGGAGAATTGGCTCATTCCCACGGAAAGAAGGTGATTCTTACAGGTAGGCAGTGAGACCACGATAAGCTATTATCAAGTATCTGGCTGATAATTTTAGGCGAGGGATCGGACGAGCATTTTGGTGGCTACCCTGATATGCTGTCCAAGGTGTTTCAGGAGCCCGACCTCTCATGGCCACCACCTCCCTACGAAATGCCTGAAAACGCCCAAATCTTCGAAGCAGAAAGGGAAGCTATACCACCGCCGGTCCAGTCTCTCGCTTCAACAAAGCGAATGCTCAATGGTTCATCAATTTTTGGCCGCGTAAACTCATTTTACAATCTCCCCTTTGCATCATGGACGCAACATTATGCAACAGACGACACTGAAACGGCATTCGCAGAACACCTCGGAGCGCAAGTTCTCTCGAATATTTCAGATAAATGGCATCCCCTGCACTCGGCAAGCTATCAATGGACCAAGTCTATACTTGCAAACTACATTCTTCGCTATATAGGGGATGGCGCCGACATGGTCCATCAGATCGAAACGCGTCCACCTTTTCTCGACCACCATGTTACGGAATTTGCGAACCAGATTCCTCCTAGTCTGAAGATTCGGTACGACCCAGTCCACAAGGTTCTCCGTGAGAAATACATTCTTCGCGAGGCCATGAAACCGTTTGTTACCGATGAGATCATGAACCGTACAAAGCGGGCTTACCTAGGACCCTCCATCTACAAAGAAGATGGACCGTTGTACCAGGCTGTGAGTAAGCTACTCACAGAAGAGAACGTCAATAACCTAGGGTTCGTGGACTGGCATGGATTACAGGGGCACATGGTGAAGGGCTTCCAAGATGGTGACCAACGGTGCTTTCGAAGCTCGCTCTTTGTTGCTCAGCTCGTGGTCTTGTCACAGAGGTTCGGGGTCAAAACAGCGATAGATTCAATGCCAATCAAGGACCGGAGAGCATTGGGGGCGACGGCTATATCACCATACCTCAGACCAGGAGTCTCCTATAATCGCTTGTACCTTGCTTCTTCGGACACCCCCGGCTTGATACCCTGGCAAGTGACTCTACCCGGAAATCGGCATACGTGGGACGTTGTGTAACTTTGTCGTGTGTGCTGCCTTGGAAAGCAGGCAAACTGATAGAGCTTCGTCAGCTTTGGTTGACAGGTCTAATCTCTCGAAAATTTGACGTAACGAGAATTATGTCGCCATATCGCCTCACGGTCAGCCGCACGCCGTGCAACACAATTCGAATCCAGGTCAAGCTTCAGCCGCAGAGCTACAAAAGGAGGCATGCGCGCCACCGACATATAATCTGGGGAAATGGCCGCTTCATTGGTACGGGAAGCTGAATAGTGTGGGGGAGTCCTTATTTGTTTTGACGATGAGGGCATTGTGGGCTTGAATGAAATCATTGGATTACAGTTGGAGTATACGAATAAACTTCTGGCCCGTTCATCGATTAGTCCTGGCACTAAGAACAGGTTAAGGTTCCTACTGGCTATTCTTCTTAGCAAGTCCAGAATTGTGTCAATGCGAGGCATTCCAGATCACCGGTCCTCGAGCTGACCCAGTCATAGAAGAACACGAATTAGAGGCAGTCTAGGCAACGCCACAGCTTCGAGGAAGAGAGTCATTGAATGTAACGGTGAAGTGCAAGACTCAAGTTTGGCGGTCAGAGCATATCTCGAGATAAAGCATGCACCCACGCTGTGTTTCAGCCATCTCTCTGTCTGACGGCGTGGGGGTTACCCATGCGAAGGAATGGTGAGACTCGAGATGATATGGAGGAAAGAGAGACAGATGAGAGCGACAAAACTCCCGAGGACTGACAGGATAAATTGAGCTTGCTGCTGGGAGCGATCACGAGTTCTGTTCACTGAGTGTTCAGCATCGTCCCCGTCCCCGTGGCGTTTTCCATCCTATCGCCTGTTAACATTCTTTTCTCGCATTCTCTCACTCGCTTATTTCATTAGAACCCTCGTCCATCTCATCGAGTCTGTTCGTTAGGCACCTGGATCGACACATCCACGATTGACGACTTGCTCCAACGTCTCCGCACTCTGCTGCTCTAGTGCCGCTTCTTATCAAGCTGATGACGGTTTCTCCTCACGCCGCGGCACTTTTGGGGCTTTGAACTAGGGACTTTATCTCTCCTTCCCCCAAATCTCGCTCCTATCTATCCTTTGTCGGTGCCAGCTAAGCAACAGCCTTATCTGTGTTCTCTTACTTCATCTCCGACAGCCCCAACCCCTCTCGGACTTTCTGGCAGATCATCATCGTTATCTCTTCCCGTCTACTACTATACAGACGTCACCGCATCTTCACTTTTCTTTTTTACTCTTGACCCCCTTACCGCTTGTGGTGATTCAACTCTTGGCTCAACACTGGCATGGAAAATATTAGGATTCCTTCCCCCTCCGAGATTCTAGACCCTCTCCCCGCTGCTTCGCCTGCTGGACGTTCCAAGGCTCCTGCCTCTGCCTCTGCTCAAAATGCGGAACCGGTGCAGGCTACAGCTAACAAACCCAAGCAGTCGAAGAGCCGTAATGGTACGATATTGTCAATTCTTTACAACCGTCTAAAGCACAAGTAATGACTTGAAAGAGAAGGATAGCATGAATCAAGGCGTGACATATCCATTGCGCAGTGCGCTAACATTCTTCCTATTATCAACATCCAGGTTGTATCACCTGCAAGGCAAAACGGCTGAAATGCGACGAGGCAAAACCAGCGTGTCTTCAGTGCAAGAAGCGGAACGTGGATTGTGGAGGCTATAAGAAGAACTTCAAATGGCGTTCGTTCGGAGAGAGCAATGTCCCCGCAAGGATTGCCGCTTCTAAAGAAAAGAAAGGTTAATTTGGAATATCCGGCGAGTATCCAACAGACACTGATCACCGTTTTGTGAGACAGGGAGTACGTCGCCGTCTACCAGAAATGCAGTCCCATACAGCCAAAAGCCGGCTGAAAGCCAGCTTCATGGGATAGAAACAGCTCGCTCACTTCCTTCACAAAAGAGCTCACCACGAGACATTTCTTCCAGGCGTTCAAGTCAGTCGGCTGGAAAAAAGGATCCAACGTTCTCGCTGGACCATCTCTTTGGCTTCTCAGATCCAGTGAGCTTCACTGACGATATATTTGCGCCGCCGTTGGCAGATTTCACGCCCCCGGAACAGTCTCCGTGGCTATCCAATCTGCTTCTGTCTCCTGTCAGCCAGGAGCATAGTATTAGCGAAGCTCTACTGGACAGCTCGCGAGAACCAGAAGATTTTAGTTTCGAGGCCCTTTTAGAAGGAGACGACGAGATCGAGGAGATTATACGACGGCCTAATGAAACAGGAACCAGAAATATCAATTCCAAGAAGCAGTATATTCCTCAGCTTACTGAGTCAAATATTATGCCCTCGGGCTTCTTTGGCGAGCCAGCCTTGAATCTCGTGAATCCAGAAATGCTTGTTCTTCACTTTGATAGGTCTACCTGTGGGATTTTATCGGTCAAAGATGGCATCCATGAGAACCCTTGGCGGACTTTGGTGTGGCCGCTGGCGAAGGACACCCCGGCCCTGTACCATGCAATATTCGCACTGGCTGCATTTCATGCGAGCAAAGACAACCCATCATTGAGAGTCCATGGAGTGGATCATATGCGGCAGAGTATTACGTGCATGGTGCAAGATATCCAGTGTATGAGGACTGATGCTGCATTGGCCACAAGCCTGGCCCTAGCTTTTGCCGATACTTGGGATCAGCACACTCGCTCTTGTATACAACATTTACGTGGAGCAAAGGCGTTGGTGACTCAGGTTGTAGGATCTGGGATACAGGGTGCGATTAATGGCACTGAACTCCGGCGAGTTCGGTTCTTGTATAACACTTGGCTGTATATGGATGTCATTGCTCGCCTGACTTCTCTTGATAAGCACGCAGATCAAGAGACGGATGTTCCTTCTTTCCATTTTCCTGAGAACACTGTGCACGAAATCGATCCTCTGATGGGGTGCGCCGCCACCCTATTTCCCCTCATAAACCAAGTGGCGCGGTTGGTTCAGAAAGTCCGCACAACCGAGTCCAACTCGATATCTCTCATCTCCCAGGCCATTGAGCTGAAGCAGATGGTTGAGCGTTGGGAGCCCCCGGATTGGTTTGAGCCTCCTGAAGATCCCACTTCAGAGGTCCAGCATAGTATCCAAACAGCCCACGCTTACCGCTGGGCTACTTTGATGTATCTCCACCAGGCCGTTCCTGAGATGCCCTCTGAGCCAGCGTCGGATCTGGCTAAGCGGGTCTTGATCCTTCTAGCCACAGTCCCGCCTAGTTCTCGTACAACGATCATTCAGATGTTCCCCCTGTTGGTCGCTGGATGCGAAGCGGAGCAAGAGGAAGACCGGAACTGGGTTCTAAACCGGTGGAGTGCCATCCAGTCGCGATTGATGCTAGGCTCTATCGATCGGTGCATAGAGGTTGTTCGCGAGGTATGGGCTCGTCGAGATGCCAGCGAGATTGAGAAGCAAAAGCTGCAAGTTCAAGGCGCTGGTCGCTCGCGCAGCACAGTCGGAGTTTCTGGGAGGGATAGAGCTTTCTACACCGGTCGTGGCCCCATAGCCTCTTCGCGACGAAGCTCTGCGGTATCGCCTTTGGAGAATATCGAATTTGAGAAGACAGTCCGAGGAAAGTCACATTGGGTGCATGTGATGCAAGAATGGGGCTGGGAAGGTAAGTCTCATACTTCGATGCAGGATAACAAAGACTAATACATTGTGCAGTGTTTCTAGGCTGAACGGAGAGACATCATCTACTGAGAAGAGGACGGACTAGAGTCACTATGGCGAGTGACAGCGTCGACGCTATCACTTTTCTCATCACCAAGTTTCGTCCGTCCATTTGGAGACGTGGAAACGTCAGACTGCCGAGTCCTCTCCGGTGGGCGCCTCTCCATTCCCGTCCCCGAATCCGTGGCAGCGTTATCTGCATCCGTTGCTAGATATAATCGAAGAGACGCCAAATACGGCTCCAAGTCCTGCGTGATCGAGACCGTGGACATCTTCATTTCTTTGTTCGTTCGGGGTTTGTCGCTTGGGATGTTTTCCGGATGTAGATGCTGCGTTGGAGTTCTTATAGCGTGCCCTTGGGTCCTTGGGTCCTTGGTCCTTGGAGTTAGGTAAGAGCAAGGTCTCTGGGATTTTTTTCTTTTTCTTTTTTCAAAATCTGCTCTACATATAATTTCCAGCATTAGCAAATTGTCCATGTCTTGTCTGCTTCAATTTCGGGATGTTACTTGCTATTTGGACTAGCTTTTAGAAAGGGCTTGTGTATACTTTTAACCTGGCTTGCTCTCGTAGAACAATAGTGATGGAGAAACTTTCGCTGTCGTTTTTCTTGCTTACTGTCGCATGGGCCAAGAGAGTCGCTCCGGCTGTATGGATGTCGCTAGGGTAATTCTTTGATCCAGTCCGGCGAAGTCAAAGACCTTGGGGTAGTCGCAGAAGAGGTCGCAGAGGGCTATTATATAAGACGCTCGGGATCACGACGACAGTATTCTGTATCGTACTACTAGGTAGTAAAAGGGCGCTCGGAAAGTATAGTAGGTATAGTTATAGGTGTATGTATGGCACCTCAGACACCCAACTCGGAACCTGTTCCACCCTGAAAGTTAAGAGGTCGCGAAGCCGGGATAATGGTCTCGATGTTGATGCCGAAGATCCGCATTGAATAGTGGTGGTGGTGATGTGTGTGGTGTTGTGGTGTTGTGGTGCTGTGGTCTTTTGGTGGATTTGCTGCGTGAGAAATATTGAACTGGGATTGCCTGTCTCTGGAACAAGAGTAGAAAAAAGAAAAAGAAATAGAGAAGTTTAGGGAGGACGGCGGGAAGTACACTATTTAACGCAGTAACTAGATACTAGCTGCACATGGCCCCAGTACCGTCCATGGTAGGATGTGATACTTCATACGATCACGGATACTCATTCCAAGTTGTCATTGCCTACCTGGCAATGACACCATTTCCATTTATGGAGGTTAAAGAGGCGGGGTATTATGAGATCTACGTGTCATTAGCTACTAGTATTCTCGCTAAACTGCTTGTACTGTAGTGTAGGCTTCTAGTTTAGATGGTTGAGCTTGATGCTGGAAGAGTCTTCTACATAGAGAGTAGAATGGATGTCATGGAGACAACTGATTGAGGGATTGGCAGTCCGGATGTCCTTGAACCATGGCTCGGATGAGGTAGAGAGATGAATTGAGTAATGTTATCAGTATCAGTATCTGATATACTGAAGTGCCCCTCATAGTGAGTGAGTACTTGCGGTAGTATGAGGTGGAAGAGAAGGGCAGGGAAATGCTAACCCTAACGGGTAAAAATATCCAGAGGGGCTGATCAAGTCTTCCCCTCACCACAGTATCAACCATACTTATCGATTTGCTCTTCTGCTGATTGAAGACTTTGACGATAGGCTCGCGAGTCTAATCTAACTGGAACAGGCATGGCTTTCCTACCTCCATATGGCTCTTACTTACTCCGTGCAGCAGCAGCCGAGACCGATAAGGATTGCCCTTCATGAGCTGCCCCTCATTATCGATTTGGAGATGTCACTATCTCATACTTTGCTTCCAGTAGGTACGGAGTACTGGTAGGCGTATCTACCTACTCCAGAAAGTGAATCCGGGTCCTGATGCGTTCGATGTCGTATCTGGGGGTTGGGATCCTGAGTCGAGGAACAGGAACCAGATAAAATGAGGTATAAAACCGGACAGAGGACAGTCGATTGAGTTTTCTACTATCACATTTCTGTTCTGTTATTCCTCTCAACGAAGTTTCAGTACTCGAATACATACCTACCTACCACACAAAATGCCGACTGCAATGGTTTACCACCCCAAGGCGCAATCGACCTTCAAGCCTCCGCTGATTGCAAATGAGAATGCATTCTTGGGAGATGTTGACTCAAGGTACCTTTCCTCCAATGCGACATCATATATTTGCTTGAATCGAAACTAATCAGCATCAGCGACTCATACAACACCGAAAAACCCATCTCCGCCGGCTTCTACCGTCTCGAGAAAGGCACCCCACTCGTATACGAGTACACATATGACGAGATGAAGATCATTCTCGAGGGCGAATACGAAATTGCAGATGAGACGGGCCAGAAGGTTACTGCATCTCCGGGCGACGTGTTCCATTTCCCCAAGGGCGCAAAGATTACCTTTACAACACCATCGTATGGGTTGGCATTTTACGTGAGTTCTTCGCCTCGGATCAAGATCGATTAAAAGATCGATTAAGTTTGCTGACGCGTTGTGTACACTGTAGACTGGGCAGCGGGCAAAGGGAGCAGCTTGATCGGAGATTGTTTCCAAAGAAATAATTGGGGGCCGATGAGCGGGTATGAGGATGACATCATTGCTTTGGCAAAGTTCGGTTCGAGTTGTTTGTTTTGAGGTTTCCAAGGTTGTGTTGCGAATATCCGAGCTGAACCATGGCTCGTGATTTCAATTCGGGGGACATGGGGTAACAAGTGGGTAACCGATTCATCTACATAGATAGCAATGCCACCATTTCTCTGTTGTTGATGTTCTTGTGGTTGATCTCGCTCCATGTAGTACCAGTCCAGTGAGAGGCCACTGAGAGCAGGTCAGGGATTGAGGAGCATCTCGATCAGATCCATTGATCAGCCGTGGAGATTTGAAGCGATCAGATTCAGATTCAGGATCTCTAAAATCCTGGGAAAAATCCTGCGAGATCCTGAGCGGCGTGAGCGCAATGACTTGCAGTCTGCAGTGTCTTCAAGGAAGGGAGTTGCTGGGGGAACTATCCAGGTACAACATGGCGAGGGGTCTGATCATCGGGCTGGAAGAAATCGTGGCTGGCTGCTCTCAGGTATCAATTTAAGTCTAGATTGGAATTGTGGACTTCTTTAGCTTGTCTCAGCTTCAGCTTGTCATGGGCAATAATAATTGAACTTCCCCTCATCAGCTTCACTTTCCCATTGTTCATCCCTTGACTCTGGCTTGGTTTGTTTGCAGAGCCTCCTTCCTTTCACCACCACAATCCCTTTCTTCCTCTCTTCTCTTCTCTTCCCCTCCTTGTCGCACCGCTTCAAAGCGCTTGTTGCTTTTTCCTGAAGAATTTCTTTTGCGTGTTTGTCTCACCTCGCGATCTCGTCGAAATTCTCCTATCCTCGTGTCAGTTTCTTTTCTTTTTCTGATCTGACTCTGAACACCTATTGCGTCCGACGGCTTGTCGGCGAAGAGTGGCGCCCTCAATCATAAGACATCCTGCACATCATTTACCTCTAGCCTGACAACTTCACACCATAATGACGCTCGATTTCAACTCAAAAGATCGCTCGGGCTTTCGCCTTCCCCACGCCCCTCCTCTTCTACACACCCGCTCCGGGAATGAGGCGTTCGACCGCCCCTCTACACCCCGCGATGAGACCTTCACCAGCCCAGTTCAAACTCCGCAAGGGAGTCCAAGCAAGAATCGGATGCCGCCAGGTGCTTTGGATCTTCCGAACGTTTTTGAAAAAGCCATGAAATTGCAACCCTCGTCTCCGACCAAGAATATTCACAACCATTTCAATCACCCTATGTTCACCATGTCAAACAAAAGCGGCGAATCACTCAACGAGAGCGTTGTTCGTTCGTCCAGTCCCACTCGCAAGGCGAACAAGGAGAATACCCCACCGAACTCAACCCGTCTACCGAAACTTGGCCCCAATCCAGCTGCAGCGGCCGTTTCTCGCCAGGAATTGTATCAAACTCGGGATTTGGAGAGCGTGCAACGGCGCCAGGTACCGATGCGGGGTCTAACTACGGAGGAATTGGAAAAACTTCAGGATCCCCGCGTAAAGCGACTGGTCAATGTGACTCAATTATGTTGGTTGCCCCAAGAATCCGTATTACCTATTTACTGACAGCTTAGATTTCCTCGATCATTACTTCGACCTGTTGAGCTACGTTCATAATCGCCAGACTCGCCATTCCCAATTTCGCGCTGCCCATCCCGAACCCCCCACGACACCCATGGAAGAGTACGAGCCCGCTTTACTGAAATACTTGGGTCGGGAGCGGGCCCACCTGCGCAAGCGCCGTACCAGACTTCGCCAGGGAGATTTCCAGATCTTGACCCAGGTCGGCCAGGGTGGATACGGGCAGGTATACTTGGCATCAAAGAAAGACACCAAGGAGGTATGCGCGCTCAAGGTCATGAGCAAGAAGTTGCTCTTCAAACTAGACGAGGTCCGACATATTTTGACAGAGCGCGATATCTTGACTGCTGCGAAGAGCGAGTGGCTGGTGAAGCTTCTGTATGCGTTCCAGGATGACACTCAAATCTATCTTGCGATGGAGTTTGTACCGGGAGGTGACTTTCGCACTCTGTTGAACAACACTGGTGTGCTGCACAACCGACATGCTAGGTTCTACATTGCCGAAATGTTCTGTTGCATTGATGCTCTGCACGCCCTGGGCTACATCCACCGAGATCTCAAACCAGAGAACTTCCTCATCGACTCGACGGGCCATGTGAAATTGACAGATTTTGGTCTTGCAGCTGGTATGCTTAATCCGGGAAAAATTGAATCCATGCGAGTAAAGCTAGAGGAAGTGGGTAAAACCCCAGTGCCGTTTGGTCGCCCGATGGAAAGCCGCACCATGGCGGAGCGTCGGCAGGGATACCGTAGTCTCCGGGAGCGCCAGGTCAACTACGCAAAGTCTATTGTGGGATCTCCTGACTATATGGCGCCGGAAGTGCTCAAGGGCGATGAGTACGACTTCACAGTGGACTATTGGAGCTTAGGCTGTATGCTGTTCGAAGCTCTGGCCGGTTATCCGCCTTTCGCGGGTGCGACAGTCGACGAGACCTGGCAAAATCTCAAGAACTGGCAAAAAGTGCTGCGGCGGCCGGTGTACGAGGACCCGAATTACTTCTTGTCAAAACGCACATGGGACCTGATCACGAGGTTGGTGGCATCCAGGGACTACCGTTTCAAGAACATTCAGGAGATCCACGCACATGATTATTTCCACGAGGTGGATTTCAACAGCCTACGCGACGGGCGCCCGCCGTTTGTCCCCGAACTGGATTCAGAAACGGACGCTGGCTACTTTGATGACTTTGGCAATGAGGCCGACATGGCCAAATACAAAGAGGTTCATGACAAGCAGAAAGCACTGGAGGAAATGGCAGACCGCGACGATAAGATGAACAAGGGGATGTTTGTGGGATTCACATTCAGGTATGTTCCTTTCCTAGATTACTAGAAGATGAAGTCTAATCAGTTCAGACATCGTAAACCGAACATGGATGGAACTGGTAGAATTTCTCCCCGCAAACCTATAGCGACGGACGGAAGCTTTGGCACAATGTTTTAAGCCTGACCCTTTCCCTTGATTCTTTCTTTCTTGCTATGCTCCGGACGAGCTGGATCTCGACTAACGTGGCCATTGTATGATTAAGCGATATGGGTTTAATGCACGGTCGGTATGGTCTAACGGAGTTGAGTTGTATGATACAAATGGTATCGTCAATGATAATACATATCTTCAATAATGTCCTCCCTTGCCCTGTAAGCAGTAAGACTTAATCACTTGCCTGCCTCACCATCTTCAGAATCTCACTCTCCTTCTCCCCAACAACAGTCTGTCCGTTCGTCCAATCCACTGTGATCGGCCTGACAAACCGCCCACTGTCTTCCTTGAACCTCTTCACAGCATCCTCCGCATCCCTCGCCCCCTGCACAATCTCGGAGATAGCATATGTCGGCGCGCCGACCTTTCCGCCCCCGCTTGGATCCCCAGTCGCATACTCGAGGATATTCCGGAGCTGGTCGGTTGTTGGTGGTGCCGTGGTAACTTCAAGTTGGAATTCGCCGCGACCGATTGGCGTATCGGCCTCCGCAGCAGCCGCAGATGCGGTCTTCAGGATGTTGAACGCCTTCGTTGAGCTAGGCAGGGAGGGCGTGTGGAAGAGAGTTATAGGGTCAAGGGTTTTAGCCTGCGTGGGGTTGCGTTAGTTGGTTGGTTGGTTGGATGAGAGGCAGGAGTTGGGAGGGGGAGCACGTACAAAGCGGAAAACCATTTTGGATGGTTTGATTTGGTTTGACTCTGTTGTGGAATTGAGTTGAGTTGTGACTGGAGGTTGTATGAAGTTCCGCGACCGGGTAAGGTTGAACATCAAATCTGGGTGAGTCAGGTGCTGATTACGTCATATGTAGATTCTCTCTGTTTACGTTCGGCCGAACTTCATCTTGTCTTTTCAGTACACAGAGAAGCAGCTCGGAGAAGCTGCGACTATAGGTTGAACCCTTCTCAATGGATCTATCTACCTGCTTTACTCTGGGACTCAGTTGTCTGTTCTCGGAGATAAGTTCTCCGTGCTTGAATTGGAGCATTGACACGGTGACATGATCTTGAGATTCAATTTGATAGAAGCTGCAACGCTCTGCATATAACATCGAAAGTTATTCTTGTCGCTAATGAGTGATTCTGGACTGACTAATGCGAGAAAGAATAAGGAGAAACAGCGTTAAGAGACGCCAAAGACCAACTGATACTGGGAGCGCCGAGCAACCGGACACCGGAAACAGAGAGATGATCCAGACGACACGCTGGATCTAATGAATAAATCCAGCTCAGATGTTTATGGCTAGGTACTGAGAAGCATGCAAGTCTGACACTCATGCCGGTGGTCACTGGTCCGTGTTCAAGCCATTTCTCTGACATGGACAGGAAGGATGGTTCATTTCGCGGATCAGTGTGAACGCGGCTTTATTGAGGCGGGGAATTTGTCCTCTGGGCAGAGCAGTTGCACTCTGGCTATGAGATATGTCAGTGAGATTGGTTGGGGCTCATCGATGTCGAGATTGTCTTGGAGAGATGGACAGATGATGAGCCGGACGAGGAGGATTATGAGCTCTTGGACTCCGAAGCTCTCTTCATCTATGAGACTCTTTGATTTATGATACTGAATAGACCTGTCTAAATTATGTGGTGGGTCCAAATTTCCGACTGTCTACAGCCGTTTTGCCCGATAGGAGATGACGGGTTCAATGAGAGGGCTGTTGGGATGGTCCTTTCAACGAAGCACGGGCGTTAATCAGAAGAATAGGTCTTGCTACCGGCCGAATAAGATGCCTATTCCTTGGAAAGGTTTCTCCGACTTTGAGGAGGTGTATCATGATTGGCTTTGTTGGGAGAAAGCCATGTGTCTGTCATGTTGCAAGACGGCTGTACCGTACCTGATTTCTTGGGGTACGCTGTGCAGGTTTAGACAACCGGCCTTATTGACAGCGCATCAATGATTGGGCGTTGGGAAGAACGTTGACCAGGGGTGCGGCGTTGCTCCTGAAGCCCGCAGAGCTCGGACACCAGCCCTATCTTCAGTTCCAGACTCAGCCTGCGTGGTCCATCGCCGTGATTAGCCAGTATGGCCGATACCAGGGAGCATAATTCCAAGTGACTGGCCTGGCCGGATCGCAAGGCGTAATCGAAGCCTGGAGACAGAGCTGTTGCGAAATGCATAGTGCTGTACAGTGAAGGACGCGACTCCTCAAAGAACTGTCACTTGAGAGGATTTGATCTTGTGGGCCGGTATGTACCACGCGAGTTTAGGTTCCCAGGAGCATGACACCTGTCGCAGATATTGACGCACGCACAATGGACTCAATTGACCACCGGCTCCTGTTCATCCGAAACATTCATAGCAAGCCAAGCCAGCCTCTCCAATCTACGGCATACGTCTACAGATACATCCTGACCGCCATCGGCGTTCGGTACATCTGGGGGAAGATCAGCGGCTGAGGAAGAAGATAAAAAGCCAACAGATCGAGATTTGGGGGCGAAGGAACCACAGCCTTCAAATCGCGTCAAATGATTCCCAAATAGGGCTGTCTTCCAGACCCTGAGCTGTTTGGGTAATATGCTTGATTGGTACCTGGTCCTTGAAGCTAACCGATTCCGGTACAATTTTGCGCCACTAGACAAGATAGGGTCGACAGCTGTCGGGTCACAGACTTATACCAAGGCTTTGGGGACATTATACTCTTGTGGCTTCGGAGCCTTGTACAGGAAAGCTGCTTTACAGAATGATTCAGCCCCGAAATGCAATCTTTCTTGCTTCCGGCTCAGGTATAAAAGCTGGACCAAGGAACGATGTCTGTCTCAACACATCAAGCAGCTTCACTTCCCTCAGAAACCTCAGTCTCATATCTTCAAGTTCATAATGCTCGTTACAAAACTCCTCCTAGGCCTCTCAATGGCCGTCCAATGGACTTCAGCCTGCGGCCCAACTGACGATGACCCAACCGGCGGACTCTTCCAAGTTGGCGAAGATGGCCCAGCGCCTCCAGAAACTCTGGGCTACTTCATTAACCACGTCGGTCTCCTCACCACAAACCTCGACAGACTCAAGCACTTCTACGGTGATATCCTCGGCATGCGACTCATCTTCGACGTCCAGCTTACTCCCGAATTCACAATCACCTACATGGGCCACACCCAGGGCGGACGCAACGGCACAGGCTTCCAGACAGGCGCCGAGCTCAACCGCGATAAGAACAATCTCGCTGGTCTTCTGGAAATAGTCACATTCAACGTCTCGGATGATACATTACTCGGATCCTTGAACCGCACCAACACCTTCGGCCACATCGGGTTGATGGTCCCGGATATTGTCGCGGCGCAGGACTATCTAGACAGCCAGGGCGTTGAGATCGTCAAACGGTTCGGCGAACCCATCGCCACATTTACGGGCCCGGTCAATAATGCCTTTGGAATTGGCGAGTTTGCGGGTGTGCACCTTGCTGCGAAGCAGGCCCTTATGGACGCGCAGGGTCTCATTGGCTTGCCGCTGCTTATGATGATTGCTGATCCGGATGGCAACTTGGTTGAGATCCAGCAGCAGGAGCAGCCGACAGGTGTGCTATAATTTCTTTGTGGTTCTCTTTCCGCCGGTTACGTGATCTTTAAAGCTACGAGAAGGTGTATAATTAGCAGGGTGTACATAGTGGGTGAGGTGATCAAGTAATAGAAGTGGTTTGTCAGCTTTCTTTCGGTTTCTAGTTACCTAGGTACGAGAATAATAATCGAATTATTCATAAGACTCAAAATAATTGTTATGAGGCTATGAGCGCATAGAATGCCTCCGATTTTCGGACGTTTATAGATGGGCCGCAACAAGCCGCGGGGAAACGGCAACCCCGGACTCTAGACCGAGGTCGCTCATCGGCCAAATATCAACACTCATCATCCCTACTTCGGTCCGTCACTTTCCCTCTAGCGAAATCTAACGATGCTACGAACAATCCCTCGACGAATCCCTCGGCGCCTCCCTTCCTCGACCGCAGGCGGTCCCTTTCGTCTCACAAGCCGCCCCTTCACATGCGGTTACTTGCGGATGTCGGCATCCCTCCCTCCCGTGCAGCCCCCCGTCTCAACAGCGCTCCCTAGCGATTCATATCAACTTCTCTCGACAACCGATAAAAGCGGAGCGGCAGAGGATGCTTTATACGAGCAGCAGATCCAGGATGTCGAGGCCTGGTGGAATTCACCTCGTTTTGAGGGAATCAAGCGGCCTTATTCCGCTGCCGACGTCGTCAGCAAACGGGGTACATTACAGCAGTCGTATCCGAGCTCGTTGATGGCGCGGAAGCTGTTTAATCTGTTGAATGAGCGAGCGGTGGAGGGGAAGCCGGTTCATACTAGTATGTTTTCTTGACCCTTTCGTGTCTCGTTTGGACGTATGGTTAGGATGTTAATGCTAATCGGCTCTTCGTAGTGGGCGCAATTGATCCCGTGCAGATGACGCAACAGGCGCCGAACCAGGAGGTGCTGTATCTCTCTGGCTGGGCGTGTTCGTCGGTGTTGACTTCTACCAACGAAGTCTCCCCGGATTTCGGAGACTACCCGTACAACACGGTGCCGAACCAGGTTCAGCGGATGTTCAAGGCTCAGCAGATGCATGATCGGAAACAATGGGATGCGAGGAGGAAATTGACTGCCGAACAGCGGAAGTCGACTCCGTACACAGACTATATGCGACCGATTGTTGCCGATGGAGACACAGGGTATGTGCGGCTGTTTATTTTGGGGACTTCTGGCTAACATATTCTAGACATGGCGGCTTGACCACTGTTTTGAAGCTGGCTAAGCTTTTTGCTGAAAATGGTGCTGCGGCTGTGCACTTTGAAGACCAGCTTCATGGCGGCAAGAAGTGCGGACATCTGGCGGGTAAGGTGTTAGTTCCAATGGGCGAGCATATCAATCGACTCGTTGCGGCTCGTTTTCAGTGGGATATGATGGGCGCTGAGAATCTGGTTATCGCCCGCACTGACTCTGAGAGTGGGAAGTTACTTAGTAGTGCGATTGACGTACGAGACCATGAGTTCATTCTTGGAGTTACGGAGGAATCCGAGCCTCTTGCGGAGACTCTGCAAGCCATGGAGAGAGAAGGGGCAGCTCCGTCGGAGATTGATGCTTTTGAAATGGACTGGGTCAAGCAGCACAAACTTATGACGTTTGATGAGGGTGTGTATATCCTTCCCTCGAGAACCGAGAGTTTACTAAAGTGTAATAGCCGTCGACGCTCATCTTGAACGCGAAGGCGCTTCTAAAACTGCGCGTGACGCATATAAGAAACATGTCACGGAACACCCAGACCTATCCATCTCACGCCGCCGAGTCCTCGCCAACGACTACACCAAGAGCTCGGTAACTTGGTCCTGCGACATCCCCCGTACAAGGGAAGGCTTCTACCACTACCGCGCGGGCTTTCCCGCCGCAACCAAGCGCGCAAAGGAATTTGGTCCCTACGCCGATCTTCTCTGGGTTGAAACCGGTGACCCAGACGTCGCGAAAGCCGGAAAGCTCGCAGGCGAAGTCCGAGCCGCTCACCCGGGCAAGAAGCTCGTCTACAACCTCAGTCCGTCCTTCAACTGGATGGGACAAGGCTTCACCGAAGAATCTCTCAAGTCTTTCATCTGGGATCTTGCACAGCATGGGTACAGCCTCTCCTTCTTTTCATACTTTCATGAACCGAGCTAATAACGACAGATTCATCCTCCAACTAATTTCCCTTGCGGGTATTCACTCCGGTGCAACTATCACCACCGAACTGTCCCGCGCTTTCAAAGACGAGGGGATGCTCGCTTACGTCCGTCTAGTCCAGTCTCGCGAGAAGGAACTCGGTGTTGATGTTCTCACCCATCAGAAGTGGAGCGGGGCGCCGTACATGGATGGCATCGTTGGCGCAATTCAGAGCGGAAGCAGTAATAATAAGAGTATGGGCGAGGGGAATACGGAGAAAGGTAAGTCTCTCTCCTTCAAGGGATTTATGAGGGTTATGCGATGATAATGAACGGATGTAGGGTTTTGAATGTGGGAGATACGAAGGTCGGTAAAGGAAGAGAGAAAATGAGATTCATGTAAAACATGCATTTAAAAGGCATCTCCATGTCGAGTTTGAGCTCTACTTCATTCAATAGATTTTTTGATTTTTTTTTTTTTTCAGTTAAAGCTATTTCAATCCAAATTTGATGCTCATATACATAATAGCCCGTAGAAATCAGACCGAATGATATAAATGCAAACCAGCAAGAAAACCCAAATCGCAGTCATGAATATTCCTTGTGGCTAATGCGGACAGTGACAAGTCCGTGCCTAAACCTTCCTCTACAGACAACTTACAAGTCAATCTACGCCCGTAATTTCTACAGGGATAATAAGGCAGTATGGCTGGTATTAAGTCATAGATTCTGTCCATGGTTACAAACTGACTTAGGTAGTCAGTAATCAAGTCCACACCTTTTGTAACCTCCAGTTTTGGCTATGGAGAATTACGTGCTGTATAATTGCTCAAAAACATACAAGGATCCCGTTTATACAAACATGTCACATTATTGATCAAGAGATCTAATCTGATCGTTTCGGATCTAAATACATAGTCAGGCACTCGTACCTCTGATTCATACGGATGGGCTAAGCATTCGGGCAATACTTGGTACAATACTCACTAACTACCCTTCTGTACAGATCCCGGCGGCGTGTTCACCTAAACCTCCATACATACGTTGCTGTAATACCTGGGGAATTACTATGTATCTTGATACCCCCGGTTTCAGCCCGAGGTTCCCGTCTTTGTTTAGCTGTATATAGCTTACGAGTTATTTTCGACCACCGGCTTGAAGGTTATAGAGATAAGTAGACTGTAAACTACGGTGGTCTAGCTGAAAAGGACATACCCACCAAAGTAGAGATACAGTACTGCACAACTTTAGGTATTAAAAGGTAGAACTCATGTCACATTCTTGCCGCTACTAAAACATCGTCGAAAAAAAAATACCAAGCTAAACCTTACAAGCCGACCTCCAAGGAGAAAGACAAGTAGGGAACAAAGTCCTCAAGTAGAGAAAGACAATCTGCAGACTCGCTCACGATCAAGTATCAACACTGGACTGAATATTTCAAAGAATAGACAGGAGGTTCTGTGCAGACAGGCCAGATCGAGAAGATAAAAAGGAAATGTAAATTGGTCAAGTCAAATAAGCGAAGAGTTAATTTTACCCCCATAAACAATCAGTGCTCGCTCGAAAGGAAGATAGTAAGAAATATAGCGTTAATCAGCTAACGCGGAAGGCATCAAAGATGACTATGTATATTGTTAGTACAGTGTCGCAACAGGAAGTTAGGTAGGGGGACTGACTTTCTTGGCCCCTGCGGCAGCCGCTGGCGACCCACATCAAGGAATTGAGAAAAGTATAGCGCTCGTCGCCAGTCTCCATGGAGAGATTTACACGTAGTTTATATGAGTTGGGGTTAATCCCGTCTGCCATTGAGGCGTCGCCAAGCTTGTCTATCACGTCTCTTGCGCCTGTCAACCAGCCAGAGGTCTTGACGACGATAAATGCCGTGGGTTCGTCAGCGGTCTGGAGGAGGAAGTTTGCTCTGAGGCTTGTAGAGTCCTTCGCCATGACTTGAGAGTCTTGTCCGCCGGGCTAATACGATTAGTACACTCCAAGATATACAAGAGGCGAGCAACTTACCACGACAATGCCCTTACCCCATCTTCCGGCCCATTGGCCACTAATAAAAGTGACCCAGTCGCGTTGACCCCAGATGCCTGGCCCCACACCGACTTTCGGGTTTGTTTTAAGGCTCAAGCGGAAGTCCAGCTCTAGAGAAGGCGCGGGAATCTGCAGCGAGCGGGCGACTTCGCCTTCGGGGAATGTGTGGAGGAGGTTATTTGCGGGGATGGAATCTTTCATGACGCTGAGGTAGGTAGGGCATTCGAGGAGATGCTGGCGCTGTCGGCTAGTGTTCTTCGCGCGGACCTGTTGGCAGTAAATGCACTGCACGGAGAGACACTGTTCCTCGTCAGGACAGAGTTCAATTGGGCCCAGCAGTCCATTCGAACTTACCTTGTCTTCCTCCTTTGCGCGGAATTCTACAAAAGCGGCGTGGACGTCATCGAGGGGGGGAGCTGGGAGACTTGAGCTCGCGCTCTTGGACTTGGCCTTCGGAGTGGTGCGGACGGGCTGCTGCGGTGTCGCAGTAGAGGGCCCCGCGATGGGGGCGGATGCCGGTAGCGAGGGACGTCCGGGCAGGGTTTGCAGAGGTGTCTGCATGGGCGTCGCGTGAGGGTCGACACCGTTGGTCATCATAGCCCCTCCCGGAGTTGAGAGAGGTCCATGCCCTGGTGCAGGGCCTGGTGCTGTTGCGGGAGCAGTGTTTGGATTCGAGGGGTAGCCATTAGGAGCGCCGATGCCATTTGGTGCAGGTGGAGGGGGTGGGGGTTGAGTCTGAGCCTGAGCGCCGCGAAGACCAGGACATTCCAGCAGATGCTGCTTCTGTCGGGAGGTGTTCTTTGCGCGGATCTGTTGGCAGTAGATGCACTGGACGGAGAGGCACTGAGACGATGGTCGTCATGTCAGTGGTTTTGGTATTACAGGAAATACACAAGTCAATTTGAACTCACCTTATCGTCTTCTTTGGCCCTGAACTCAACGAAAGCGGCGTGGACTTCCTGATCGACCGTGCGACCCATGTCCACGACGACGGGGGCGATGAACTGGATGGTGAAGGATTTATAGAGAGACCTGACTAGAAAAGATTTCGTGACACCACTAGAGAAGAGGGAGATGCTGCTGGACAGAACACGAAAAGGGAAGCGGACGGAACGGAGACAAGACAGTGGCGCTTACCTAATTTACGCGAGCCGTCACAACAAGACCCCTTCAGGCAGTCTGCACTTGTTTTCTTCTTCTGATCCTCTCTTTTGTATCCCAAGTGATAGTTATGCAGCTTAATGTTGATATTTTATATCTTCACGCAGCATGAATCCAGATCACCCAGGAAAGAGTACAATCAAGACGCGCGGCTGATTCAATCCCCCTACCAACTTGATTTCGTGGCATTCCTCAATCGTGGCTTCCTATTCTGAGACACCAATAACCAATTAGGCGACGACTCAGCATGATGAAAGAAAGGAAGCATTCTCTTCTCAATTGATCCAACTCCCATTGTCCGTAGAGGACGCTGTTATCCCAACTTCTCAACTCAAGTTATATAGTTCTGTTCTCAATAATACTAGTAAGACGTATATACGCGTATGAATTTACGGAGGATGGTCTTTCAAGATCGCTGTATTTCAATAACTTGTCCTTCAAGGATCCAAGGCCCTACACAAGTTCAGCCTTCAACTTGAATCTCAGTTCTGATTCTGTCGATCTCAAGCGATTGGCAAAACCTTGATTGTCGCGGACACAGCCACAGCCACAGCCAACGCGAGAATTTCCCGTGTCAGCGCATTGGGCTGAGAGCCTGAGACTGGCACAGGAGGAAGAGTGGGATGTGGGCAGTGCAGGTGTGGAGGGGCAAATTCCTGATATGGCTGTAGCTGCTGTCAGGCTCCAACAACGTTAAAGAGGGTACAGTATATGATGGTAGAGAGAGAAGCGATTTTACTATTTTGATATATAGTTGTGTATGTTAGTATCAAGCAAAATTGGTATTTCACTGTAAGGTTATTCCTGAGGTCCAATACTGTACATAACATACGTTTGCGACCGTACTGGTACTCCACAAACCAAATTACGAACCCCAGAATATAGATCTGGCAGTTTTATATTAAGAGCGCTTCGACCGATATTCCTACATTACAGAAGTACTATTAATCTATAATTATGGCTGATCTTATTAGTACAGTGAGAAAAAGCTGGAAAAAGATCACTACTAAATAAATGATATCAATTGCTCTTATTATGTCGCGATAAGTATTGTACTCATACATTTCGTGGCCTGGAGGCCTAAAAACATGTAAACCATTGACACACGATGAGCAGAAACTCCTAGTGTAAGATGAAGAAAAAATCCCATAAACGAAGCAGAATTGAAAAAGAAACTTTGAAAATCAATCCGATGCCTCCCTCCTCAACGCCAGAAACTTATAAGAGAGAATAAGAAGACTACACCTCCACCAACCGCAAAAAAATCTCCCCATATTCGTACTTGACCCCGAGCTCGTCACTACTCTGGTCAACGTATGTGTCCTGCCGCACGCACAGAAACCCCTTCGTAGCAAGCGCAAGAGTATGCATAAGGCCGTGTGTCGCAACGGAGCGAGAGGTCTTCTGGGGAGGAAGGAGAGTCGAGAATGCAATCTTCTTGTTGCTTGCCGGAGTATCAGCGCCACCAAAAAGCCCTGTAGAGGTAGAGTCCAGAGATTCGATCCTCACAGCGACAAAGTCTAGGAAATTGAGACCTTCTTGGTCCATCACTGAATCAGTCTGACTGTTTTGAAGCGCTAGTTGGCTTCGGTAGCTTGCGCCTATTCCTGTCTCTGCGGAATTGTCTGCGCCTATGGCGTCATTTTCGAGATACCGGCTTAGATCGAAGCCTTCTAGTTCATCGTCGTTGTGGCCTGGGATGTCAAGCTCATGGAGTCTGTCGAGATCATAGGCGAAGCCGCGTCCGGCGAGGGGACTTGCGCTTGTTAGACGGCTGCGCGGTCTTCCGAGTCCTGAGGGACCGAGGCTGAGGTCTCGAGCTAGTGAGCCAATGGACTCGGGGATACCGCGGGATGAGAAATCGCTTGCACTTCCGAAGCCGCGGAATAGGTTCGCTGCGGAAGAACCGGGGTGGGAGCTTTGCACGGATGCAGTGATGTTCCAGGGCATTTGGGATGGCTGCTCGTCGAGGTCGAGGGAGGCATGACGACCGAGTTCGATGTCCTGGGGCGGGATGTTAAAACTATTCTTACAAAGTCAACGTAGAAAGGTTACGTACCTGATTATAGAAGTTATTGCCATCCGCCATCTCAACATCGCCTCTACCAATGTGATCATCTTCTTCTTCTCTTGCGCGTACACGACGGAAACCGGCGTCTGGATCATCTAGCGGACGTTTCTGGCCGGCTTGGGTTGGAACAAGAAACTTGAACAACTCATCGCCGGAGAAGAAATGCAACGGGTGGAGCAGGCGAGAGGATCCCACACCAGCACCAACAGAGCCGATACCGATACCAAAGACGTAGTAAGCTGCCTTCTTCTTCGCCTGTGTTGGTATCCTATTCTGTCTTTTCTGTTTGGCAGCCACAGCCATGTTGTGCATGTAGTCATCGTTCATTTCGGCAAGTTGGAAATTGCGCAGCGCGGTCTGATCGTCTGAGGGTAGGATCTTAGGTGCTCTATGTCTCTGGCGCATGGTCACCTCGTTACGATCGTTTGTATCCTCGGGGCCGGGGACTGGAGAGTCGTCAAGACCTGGAATGACTCGACGAGTTGGTGCTCGGTCATTGGTAATGGCCATCTCGATGTCCTCGTCGGCGAGTAGAGGCTGACGGAAAACAAATGAGACCAAATGTTAGAAATGAGGGCAGTCAAAACTTACCTGGTCATCAAAGGTAAACTCATTCGTCCCATTCCCTCTCGCTTCACTACCAGGCCGAACAGGTCTCACTTCATTCTGTTGTCTACCCCCAAGCTCGATAATATTCCCATCCTCATCAAACTCAAAGTCTGGTTGGAGAAGCACGCCTCCATCTTCATTAAGAGCAGACTTCATCATTTTACCGAAGTCAAAGCCCCCTTGTACCGAACTGCGCATATCAGCTTCAGAACTGAAACCTCCCATGTCTCTCAAGATAATCTCATCAGAAGGGAGGTTCAGTCGTAAACTTGAGTTGTTTGAAAGCGCAGATTGACTCATGTCAGGAGTTTGAGGCAAGAAGACACTGGATTGCTGACTTGCATCTGCCTCGAGCAGTCTGGTGAGTCTCGAGAGATCGATACCTAGACCGGGGAGGTTGTTCTCTGGTAGAAACGAGGGGTCGTATGGAAGGATGAGTTGGTCAGGTCTAGACATCGAAACTGTATAAGCAACCCGAAAGGAACCTTCTTCACTTCAATCAAATCGTCAGTGACTAACCTAGCTTTCCCAGCAGACGGGTCTAATCCTCCAGCGGGGACAGATCTCAACATGGCCCTCATCTTTTCATGCATCGCTTGGACGTCAAGCAAAGTGTATCCACATTGCTGACTGTAGACCCTCGAAACACCGTACCTACCACATCGTCAGTCAGCACCGACACCCGACGAAGCTCAGATACCCACAGTAGATTACTCTGGAGTCTAAGCGCCATCGGTGCCACCGGATCCACGATGACGCCGCATGCCTTGGGAACATCCACGTCCTGTATTGTCTTCCGATTGAGCCTTCGAGAGACGGATCTTGCTCCTAAAGTTGCGACAAGCCTGTGTGGTAATCTGATAAGCGTTCTGACTTTCAGTGTGTATAGGGGATAGTTTTTGAAAAGAGCATACCAGACTGTAGCCACCCCATGTTCGGGAGAGGTAAGGACTATCAAAGAACGCGCGTCAGTAAGTCTGTCTTGCCAGGATTGCTTCGAGATCATGGTGTTGAGACGAAACCATCGAAAGAGAAACATACTTTCGTGACTGTAGAACATCCTGAACTGCAACTGTTCTTTGTTGGTCCAGCGAACGCTCTTTTCGAAGGAAAAATAGCTAAGTGGTGTCTGTTGTCGACAATAGCGTCAATTTACCTCGCACATCGACCAGATGGAAGACAAGGACACCAAGCATGTAACGAACCTATTATTGGAAAAAGTCTTCAGTAGACCACCCTAGGCCAGACAAGTGTAGTCAAAACGCTGTCTCGGATCTACCTTTGAGTTGATAAGATCACGTCCTCACCTTGTCCGAATAAGATGGCCACAAGACCCGGAGGTAAGAACACTGTCTGCAGAGATTCGCCAAGTCGAGGAGACCAGTGTTGGACAACAGAAGTGGTAGAAGATAACGACAGACGTCAAAGGGTTGTAGAGAACATAAATTAGAGAAGGAGGTGAGGTGGTAGGTAGTGAGCAATGGGTTTGAGAGGGGGCTTGCGCGTGGAGAAGAGCTCAACGTACGCGTTAGAAGTTATTCTCTCAAAGCCGATTCCTACTCTTATTCTTTCCGTTTGATGTAGACGCGTCTCGCGCTACCAAGTACCTACCTACTAGGGTAGATAAGTATGACCAAACTTCAAGTTGCTTGAAAATCCCCCTGCTCTCTCCAAGGTTCTGACAACCTGTATCCGCGTTCAGTATTTAATATGCACAAAGTGTCTAAGAATGAACAACCCCAAGATAAAAGAAATGAGACCAAGATATATTCAATTCAGCACACAAATAACAACCTTGAAACCCAGGTTTAGATTATCTCAAGAGTGAACATACATTCCACACCGACAAGCGAGCCGGTTTTAAAGATACCTAAGAGAAGATAAGATAGACAAGACTTTATTTATAACATAACAAGCGCAACGCTAAATGTCTATTCAAGAGGAATGCCCTCGTATTCGCTGTAGCCTAGGGCGAGGTTCATGTTTTCTAAACTAACATTAGCGCAATTTGGCAATATAAGCCAGAGGAAGGACTTACGCAAGCATTGGGTGGCAGCACCCTTGAGGAGGTTGTCGATGGTGGCACAGACAACGACACGTTTCTCGCTAGAGTGGACGGCGAAACCGCCGACCTCGACGCCGTGGCGGCCGGCAATGGCCTTGACTAGTGGCGGCTCACCGATGATCTTGACGAGCTTCTCGCCAGCGTAGCGGTCCTGGTAGATGTTGCGGATGTCGCGGGAGGACATGGCCTCCTTGAGAGGAATGTTGATTGTGAGCTATAATACTGTTAGTTATAGGGGCTATTTTATCAGGGGTTGAAAAACATACGTGAATGCCCTGGAACCAGACAGCGACATGGGGAGAGAAAGCGATAGGAGTACCAAGCTGGGCGCTAATCTCCTTCTCGTGGATGTGATCCGTCAAGCTGTAAGGAATAATGTTGTTCGTGAGAACCTGTACGTCGTTCTTAGGGCTGGGCTTGGTTCCAGCGCCTGAGTAACCAGAAATACCAAAAACGGTGGGTTGCCCACCGAGGTGGGGAACAATGGGAGAAATAGCCAGTTGAGAGGCTGTGGCGTAACAACCAGGGTTGGCGATACGAGTGGCCTGGGCGATCTTGGAGCGAGTGATCAGTTCAGGCAGACCGTAGGTCCACTTGTTGTCGAAACGGTAATCGGCACTTAGGTCAACAATCACATTTCCGTCTTTGGCTCCCTGGTCGACTGCATCCACGAAGGGCTTGCAGACCCCGTTGGGAAGAGCCATGACCCAGCAGTCGACGTCGCCGTTGGATGACATGCGCTTGACATCTTCGGGGCTCAGATTTTCGTAGATAATCTCGCGCTTGTCGTAACCCTGCAGCTTCTGGCCAGCCAGCTCGCGAGAAGAAACGTGGCGCAGGTCTAGGTGGGGGTGGGAGTTGATAAGGCTGATCAGAGCCTGGCCAGTGTAGCCACGGGCTCCGATAAGGGCAACCTTGGAAGGATTGGTGTTGGACAAGTTCTTCTCTCCTAGAGGGGGGTTAGGGTTGGTTGTAGCGTAGGTGCGGACAGTCTGGACGGGGAGCGTGGGGCGTCCAAAGCGAGAGGCACGGAGAGCATTGCTCGCAGTGGAAAAAGTACGCTTCTGGCCAGCATTTCCGATGTTAGAGGCGGCCTGTGCAGCGCGCTGGAGCCTGGATTCAAGGTTGATGTCGCCAAACATCTTGCGACCATGCTGGGTGAATTCCTGAACCAGGACCTTCACCTCATCGCCGCTTTCAACGCCATACCAGAAGAGAACTTCACCGTCACGGCTCAAGCTGCCATCGGCCCTATCGAAGAACCAAGTAAGGTTCTCGTCATCCTCCTGGACAGTCCAGACAAGCTTGGGGTGCTCCTTCTTGATAGCCGCGAAAACGTTGTCGGCGACGTTTGTCAACCAACCAGATTTGGTGATGGTGAAAGTAGCCAGGTGGGCGGCGGTGGAAACGGTATCCTTCTGGGGTAGAACCACAGCGAGAGCCTCCATGGGCTCATCGAAATAGGCCTTGAAATCGCGTTCCTTCAGACCCTCGACGTAACGGTCAACGGTTGCCTTGGCATCGAGCTGTTCTCGGTCACGAACCAGCACTTCCTTCAGCTTGGTCAAGTCCTCAAAGTCAGAGAGCGATGTCTTGGTGTGGACCTTGTTGCCTCGTCGGATGAGAGTTCCAGCTCCCGAATCGGTGAAGAGTTCTTTCTGCAAATCGGCAGGGTGGATAATAGCAACGCTGGAGGTACGAGGAAGATCACCGAGAAGATCCTTCATCTCCTTGATCTTCAGACGAGTACCGTGGCGAACCCACCATTGCTGCATCAGGCTATCGTACTCCTCATCGAGGTTGATAGAAGAGATCTTCTCGCCAGTGTCACCGTTGAACAATCCACCCTTCTCGGCGAGGTAGACAATCTTCAACGGCTGAAGAGAACGCGCCAGCTCTCCGGCAGCCACATCGGCATTGACGTTGAGCACCTGACCATCAGGAGTCTCCGCCATGGAGGTAAGGATGGGAAGGCAACCGGCATCAATGGCAGACTCAATTGGCTTCTTGTTGACACCGTTGATTTTACCAACCAAGTTGTACTTCTCCTTGTCCAGATAGTCGGCCTGGAAGACACCAGCGGTGAGAGGACGAGCCCGCACACCCATGCGCTCCAACTGCTCAACCAACTTCAAGTTCTCCTCCATGAAAAGCTTCCGGGCCAACGCCAATGTCTTACCATCGGTCACTCGGATACCATCTTCAAACTGGGGCTCCACGCCGGCATCCTCCAGCATGCGGTTCAGCTGAGGACCAGCGCCGTGGACGACAATCGGGTAAAGGCCGACGTGGTTTAGGAAAGCGAGGGCGGAGGAGAGAACATCGAGATGTTCGGTGATAATGGCGCCACCGACCTTGATGACGGCGAATTGTTGGGATGAGACGGAGGTGAAGTGGGAGAGATACTGCTGGACCTCACGCTTGGAGCCGATGTTGCTCAGCAACTGGACAACAGTGGTCCGGGTAGAGGAGACCTGGGGGTCAGAGGCACGGGAGTATTCGCGGGTCTGCAGCAATGGCACAGCAGAGGCTTTGAGGACGCGAGCGGTTGGGGAGCAGAGTCTCGCAGAGGCGACAGAGTGCGGTGCGGAGAGCGCTCGGAGGGGCTTGGTGGTGGAAGCTCTCCGCACGGCGGTGCGAAGGGAGAACATCTTGCCAACCAGCATGCGGCAGCTTCGACTGGCAGGCTAGACAAAAGGTCTAAGAGAGAAGAGAGGGAGCTGTTAGATATGGGGCGGTTTAAGAATAGGCAACGGAGCGGAGGAGTCACAGTCACAGTGAGGGAAAAAAGGTTGTGCGGAGCTGCGGGTTCGACCATAGGCACAAATTCGCCGCCGCAGTCAGCCAAGGACCAGGAACCATTACTCTTGCAGCGCGAATTTTTCCACCTTCCCTTCTCCCAATTCTCCAACGTGAAAAAGCAAATAAATTGGGACAATGGCTTGAATGGGGGTTCTGAACTTACTCAAGGTACTGTCCAAGGAACTGTCCGTCGATCCCAAATCCCGCAGATGAAGAGGCCAAAAGCTAGAGCTGAGGGATTTAGATACAGTGCCCAAGTAAATTAATTGAGTATGAGCAACTTAACAGCCCAACGGTTTTCGTACAGAAGAATCGGAGGGAAAAATTCCCAAGCAGCCCTGCGAAGATCGGAGCCGACAGACCGCCCGTGACTCAAGACAACCGAACAATGCCTGGAAAGATCTCTTGGGACCACCCAGACCTTTATATCTTTTTACTCGCTGCCAAGTCAATAACAAACAAGAAAATGGCATTCTACCGAGAAACCCGACATAGAGTGGATAATCTTCAGTCATTTTGCTTGTTCCGTAGTGTCAAAACATGCCATTTGGTTATCAGATTAGATCCTTCACCCCCATCTACACCGATATCTCAACGAATAGAATCTCCTCGTTCTCGTGTGGATAGAGTCCAAGAGCCCAGATGCAGCTCCCAATTGTGCGGGTCTTTTTATTATCTGATCTTTTCAACTAATGATCTCTTCTGATGGCATGCACTTAGTCAAAGGGTGTCTGTCTACCTTCTCGTTGATCCACACTTCGCTTCTAAGTGCCGCACTGGGAGGCGGTCTGGTGTCCACGCAAGGTCGGGACTCTGGGAAGATACTGGAGACAGGTATAGTACGTTCATTATAGAGGCTAGGATGAAAGACACAGTAGCACACGAGAAAAGGAAAGTCGGCAATAACACACTCAAAACAAGAAACACCAGAGTATCATTTACATCTTCGCCGTCGACGAGTCGTGTGGCATAGCCCTCATTCGAAAGAACCAGATCAATTCATCGCGTCCAAGGCCTGCTCAACGAGGCTTTATTCGTGACAACAGCAGGAATTGACGCCCAATAAAAAGCTCACAAGGTATTAGGAGGCTGAAAACAAAAGCTGCAATGGTCTCAACGTAGAGATCTCAGGTGGAATGCCCTCCGACTCTGAGAAACTTGACTCTTCGCTATTCCAGGGCTTATTTCGTGGAGGTGACAACTACATAGTATACATTGTTAGCTTATGTCTGGATAGTGTATAACAAGCAGAGCAGGGCTTGGAGTGGGTCTTACCAGCAGGAACGATGATCACAACGAGCAAGACAATGATGCAAATAATGAGACACACGCGCATCTTCATGTCTTTCCACCACATTTGCTTTCGCACGCGATTCGCGCCTCTGCGAAAACCTTGTGCTGACACAGCCAGGTTGTCGGTCTTATCCTGCAACGAGTCTAGACGTTCGCCACGCTCGGAGACCTTGAAGATATTCGAGCGCATGGTATCAACGGTTTCTTGGATTTTCTATCGCAGAGATATGATTAGCGATAGGTCATAGAGAATGCTAGTTGTTATATGAAGACATCAGAACAACATGATGGGCCACCATCGTCATAAAATCATGAAAGAATGGTCGCAAAGCCCTCATAGATTAATGTTTTGCGATTTCGATATCTTGGATGATGAAAAGCGACAGAGAAAATCGCTGACACGATGATGATGCACAAAAGTGGTAGACTCACCTTGTCAATTTCTCGTGTCCGGTTATCTCCATTCTGCGCAGTGCTCCCGCTCGCGGCGTTGGCTTGGCCACCGGAGGCAGAGGGGATATAAGGATCGTATGGTTGTTCAGACATGGCTACTGTGCAAAAAGATTCGAGATAGAGGTAGGTAAGGTGGTAGAGTCGGGCGGATCACAAGACCACGTCGTCGCGAATATTACAATTCCACTGGCGGTTGGGTTCGTCTCACGGGGCGTAACAGGGAAAGCGGTGGCAGGAAAGGCGGTTCGAGATCCGAGACAGGGGCAAGAGATTCTGAAAATGTATATCACGGTTCGTTGAATGAGAGGAGGATGACGATGTGAAGAGGGGAATACAGGACTGAGGGCAGACAAGATGATGGGATTATTGATGGCTGGAGATGACAGGCGGTCGATTTGGTTGTTTCGGCTCCGTCAGGGTGGCAACACGTGACACTTGGGTGCCACTGCCACAGCTATTGAATGTTACAGTTATTCTGGGAATAGGCACCACTCAATAATTTTTCCGTCAGGGCCAATCATGACAAGGGTTATGAATAGGACAACGCGATCCATTGAAACTGGGATCAATAGGCGGTTCTTTATTTCTTCCTGACTGCGCCAGCCTTACCACTTCTCAGGACATCCTCTTGACACAAATGAAAAAGGGGCTTGACACCCCGTTCCTCTCTGCAGAGATTATCTGGCTCGTGTTACAACTTCAAAGCACTGCATGCATCATCTTCCCTGCCTTCGGAACCCAACGGAAGCTTGTGATTATTGTCTGCTGAAGGAGGCCCGAACCAACCTATCTTGGGCAATCACTGCGTGCATGGTTTGGCCTTGGCATGTCATACTCGATAACTCTATACTGTGTGCTCCTTTTATACCGGCTCAGGTCTCACTATGCTCAGAATACTGATATCAGGGTTTTATTTTCGGTCATATATAATATGTACACTTCCTGCTCAGATTGGGACCTACATGGAATGGTATAGCAGACGTTAAATCAGCAAAGCAAGGCGCTTTGCCCGGCCTTGGGTATAGCAATCACTAGGGCAAGGCAATACTTCTAAGAAGTCACTTCGAATAATGCAGCCCATGGCAGGAGCATCATGCTAGCGAAGATTGACTGACGGGGAGACTCAGCAACACGTAGGATGGACTAGGTTAAGGAAGACTACTGACCAATATTGTAGGCAATACCTACCAATCTATGTATCTGTCTGCTAGATCAACTGTCGTGCGAGTGTCGGGGCTGTCTTGGTAATAGTAGCCAAAGAACGAAAATGGTCACAAGAAGTGCCAGGGCAAATGGCTGCAAGCTCGAAACACCATGTGGTTGCGCGATAGCTCCAGCGACGAACGGTAATCTAGACACACAGAACACCGTTAACAATGTCCCAATGATGGCCCTACATAGTGAGTCTGAAATTGAGGACTTACATAGCGCCACCACTCCCCCCAAGCGCAGAGAGGAAACCAATGCTTGGTGTATGCAAATGCTTGGGGAGCAATTTGGCTGCAATGGTAACAGCAGCAGGGAAAAGAGGGCCCGTAAAGAAGCCTAGGAGAGAAACCGCAACGGCAGAAACGATGAACTGCGGAACAAGCCAGAAGACAAGCTGGAGGGCAATGGAGACGGCCAGGTAGATGATTACGGCAAGTCGTTCGCCGAGCCGCTCATTCACAAATCCAAGCACCAGTCGACCCGCGGTGATACCAGCCCAGAAACCAGTGGGAATAAGACCTGATTCCACCGCACCTCCATCGCGAACTTGCATCATGAATTCGACAATCCAGCCGCCGATTGATACTGTAGAGTCCATCACTTTAGTATGCCATAAATTGATGGACGAGACACCCACCTTCTACGCCCATGTAAGCAAAAAGGAAGAAAGCCAAAACCCAAGTGACAGGACTCTTTACAGCTTCTTTCGTGCGAGAGTCTTGTGTGCCACCTGGTGTTTTAGTATTGTTGGCGCGGAATCGCTGGGCATTTTCCGGCCAAAAGAGAAGGCCGCTGCTGACGAGCTCCATAGCAGAGCCACCTACCAATGTAAAATAGAACGTCGACCACTTCAGGCCGTGATCGATCATTGCTGTTGCGACAGCTGGACTCACTGTTGCCCTGGTAGACGTATTAGCACCTAATATCCGCGATCAGGTTCATATCGCATACCCGAGTCCATAGAATGCGTGTAGCAGCCCCATTAGGGTACTAGCATTTACCATGTCACCGATCCATGCGTTCCAGCCAGCGTCGATAAGGCCGTTACCCAGCCCGACAAAGGCATAGGAAACAAGCAAGACTGGAAAGCGGGGATAGGTGGCCATGACAATGAATGGGATGAGGTGGCATAGCGGCGCAATGACCGCAATCCCTCGCTGGCCGAAAGTCATATGTATCTTGTTCACTGCAATAGACGCTAATGTATAACCAGCAAATGGGGTCATGAAGATCAAGGAGACCACGGTTGTGGATAGATTGAACTCTTGGCGTATCTGGAATGGAATGTATCAGCGCAGAGACTCGTATGGTCTTCGCGATGGGCATTCGTACGTAGGGAACTAAAGCCTTTGATGATATTAGTGGACCACGTTGACAAACAAATGTATTCTTTGGCAGCTAATTCTCACTCCATACACGCCATCACTAGCACCCACAACAGCGAAGCTGGCAAACGCTGCCATTATACGCCACTTGTTGATCGAGGGTTCGTTCCATTTCTGCTTCACTCGAGCGATGGGAGCGTCTGGGTTAGGTCCATACTCCTGTTCAGGCTCGCTTGGCGAACTGCGCAGCTCTTCACGTGAGGGAAGCTCGATAGTAACTGTCGCTGACATGCTCTCAGATGTTGGGTTGATATGGAAGAGAGTGAAAATGAGTCCATGACTGTTTTTGAAGACTTTCGCGAGTTACTTATCTCGTATTGGAGACGCGGGGATACTTCGGGGCCAAATCAAGCGGGGTTGGCACACCCTAAAATTGAACTGACAACAACAGCCGACAGTAGTATAGATATATGGTCCAAGACGATATCAGTTAAAGTTGCACAGAGGGATCCATTATTGGCAACCTCCACCCTGACGACCTGATTCTAGAATGAACCAGCGCTAACAGTATCCATGAGGGGCAAGTAAGGGAGTCCTTGTTTCAGTGTGATCGGCCACTTCATTCGTGAAAGAAGCGTTTCGAAGAATCCTGGAACCTGACAATCTTGGTTAGGCACATATAAATAGTTTTGGGCAGTGACAGCCATGCCCAAACTGGCTAAGCTAGAGCCTTCTACGGGACCATAATGCCGTACCCGGAGTATGATTTCATCGTGAAAAACCACCATAAAAATCAGTCTACGCCAGTTTTGTTCCGTTCCGGCATAATTGTTTCTCTTGACAAGATCTTCAAGAGCCAGTAACGGCTACACACGTGGCCCATCTCTAGTGCGGTTCTCAGCGAGCACAATATTTTCGAGTTATCTCCGGCTCAGAATTCGGCACACGGCGCGGGTGCTGATCCTGCAAGGTTCAAAGAATCATAGAACAAAGTTCGCAAGATAGTTAGACGCACGCTAGCCGATTGATCCTCTAGCACTGTTGGAGATTGCTTGTTCCGAAACTCGAATGTCGGCCAAAGCCCATGGATCTCGACCCCAATCCGCCCTAAACATTCTCAAATCTTCCAGAATTCAACCACAAAGCTTATCCGACGAGCAATGGCCGAGGCCGAATCGCCCACCCCGAACAAATTGGAGGTAGCTCTGTTGGTTGCTGCAAGCCAGGGCTATGACACGGTAGTGAAACTGCTATTGAGCACACCCGGGGTCAATTTGAACTGCATAGATTCAGATAGCAGAAACCCGATCGCAAAGGCCGCAGAAGAAGGTCACGAAAGTGTAGTCCAACTTTTGCTAGAAGCGGGCTCGGGTGACCTCAACTTGCAAGAATCCACGAATGGCCTATCCCCTCTCTGCTCGGCTGCCAAGAATGGACATACAGGGGTTGTACGCCGGCTACTAGACAGCGGTGCGGTGGACACAAATCTCCCAGATTCTAATGGTCAAACTCCTCTGTCGTGGGCAGTGGAAAACGGACACGAAGCGGTGGTCCAGCTGCTCCTTGGCTCCGGCGGTGACCCAAACACGCCTGATCCCAGTGGACAGACACCATTGTGCTGTGCCGTGGCTAAAGGAAGCACGGGTATAGTCAAGGCATTACTGGGAAATAGCGACACGGATTGCAACACTTGTCACCCAAACGGACTTGCTCCTCTTTGCAGCGCTGTGAACCAAGGCCAGTTGGATATCGTGAAGTTACTTTTGGAACGAAGTGATGTTGACCCCAACAAGCCGGATACCGATGGCTACGCGCCGTTGAGTCGAGCAATCGCAAATAAAGACAAAGCATTAATGCAGCTACTTCTTGATCGCGGTGATGTCGACCCGAACGTTTTAAGTCCCGAAGAAGAGACACCCCTGTCGCGTGCTGTGGAGAGAGAACAGGATGATTTGGTGCAGATGCTGACCGGACGCTCGGATCTTGACCCCAACACCGCAAACTCTAACGGACAGACACCTTTGTTTTGCGCTGTAGAAATGGCCCATCACGTAATGGTTCAGCTTCTCCTAGCGCATAGTAACATTGATCCGGACATTCCAGATGCCAATGAACAAACGCCCTTATCTTGTGCTGTTGAAAGAGAGGAACCCGAGATAGTAAAGATTCTGCTGAGAGCCGGGGCGGACCCAAGTGTCATGGATAAGAGCGGCCGAATGCCATTATCCCGCGCCGTGGAGAAGGAAAACCCGGAGATGGCCAGACTTCTACTGAGAGCTAGGGCGGACGCAAATGCCGCAGATGTGACTGGAAGAATTCCCCTGTCTTACGCTGTGGAAAGTGGGCATGCAGATATAGTGAGGTTCTTGCTGAAGGCCAAAGCTGACCCAGATCTCGCCGACGAGGACGGAAGGTTACCTTTGTCTTTCGCGGTGGAAAGAGAAGAAGAGGATATAGTCTTTATGTTATTGAAAGCCAGGGCCACACCGGATCTCGCAGACGAAAACGGCAGGACGCCGCTGTCCCTTGCAGCGGAGGGAGGAAATGTAGAGATAGTGAAGATGTTATTGAAAGCAAAAGCGAAACCTGACGCCAAGGACAAGAGACAACGCACGCCTCTCCTGTGGGCAGCAGATAAAGGGCACATGGAAGTGGTATGGATACTGCTCGCCACCGGCAAGGTCGACGTCGATTCTGGGGATGAAAGTGGCTGCTCTCCTTTATGGTGGGCTGCTCGACACGGTCATTTACCCGTCGTGCGGTTGCTGATTCGAAGCGAGGCGGACAAGGAGAGATATCCCATGATCGAAGACATGAGTGGTAGCAGATACGGAAACCCATTATTCCAAGCAGGTCGAAAGGGCCATGTGGAAGTGGTCAAGTATCTGTTGAAACACGGAGCCAATAAGAACGCGACAAACGGCGAGCAGGAGGTATCACTGCTATTCTCACTTATTCTCAGTGATCGAACCAAGCGTAGTCGGGAAGTTATAGGCTTGTTGTTGCAAAAAGGGGCAGATGTGAACTTCGCGGATAAGACGGGACAAACTCCTCTCGACCTTGCCACCAAACAAAATGACGTGGATCTAATGAAAGGTCTGATTGAACACGGTGCCGATATCAATTCAGCAACGGAAGAGGGCTCAACACCACTGCACCGGGCGATAATCAACGAGCGCGAGGATATAGTGGAAATGCTATTGGAGCATGGCGCAGACGCCGAGGCACAGGATAATTTGGGTGACGCACCCCTTCATTTCGCAACGGCGAGTGGCCGGCGGAGGGTTGTCGATATGTTACTGGAAAAGGATGCTGATATTAATATCACCAATTTCTCCGGAGAGACACCGCTTCACAAGGCGGCGAAAAACGGCCATCGCAAACTGTTGGAGTACCTTCTATCCCAAGAGGAAACCGACCTGGAGATGCGAGATGATTATCGACAGACGGCCTTGCACAAAGCGGTGGGAGCTAAACACCATGTCATGAGACTGTTGGTCAACAAGGATGCTGATGTCCTTGCAAAAGACATGTATGGTAAGACAGCGCTTCATTTGGCAGCCGAAGCTGGGTTGAAGGAGGACGTACACTTTCTGATGGGCCACGGAGCTGCCACAGATGGGAGAGATGGCAATGGGCGAACTGCGCAGGATTTGGCTCGAATTGAAGGACATGATGAAGTTGCTGAGCTTTTCAACAAGATGGCGCTGGTTCTTGCAGATCAGCCGTCTGAATAGTGGTCATCGCTTCCTAGATTGTACTATTTATGGACGAAGAGAATGCAAATAATTGCAGTGCAAGTGTTATTGACGGGAGGTGTGCAGAAGTGAAAGTAGAAGCCAAGGTTGTCGTGAGTGGCGGTCAGGTGCCTCAGCCTCCAGACCAAATTTCGAAGTAGAAGTCGCACCAGCCGAACCGATTCTTCTGGATCAAGATGAGCTGGGAATAATTTCTGTTATTGTAGACTATGAAAATACATATGGTACAGTTGCCCACTCACAATGTCACATCCTAAAAGACCAGCGCCATGTAAACTCCAAAATGACTTTTTTCGTAGCTTCCAGGGTATAAATAGTACTGAGGCATACTGTCGCGCTATTTCCCTAACATCTCCTTCCTCATCTCCTCGCGCTGTACCTTCGCATCATCCTTCGCTTGGTTCCGCTGTGTGTCTTGCGCCGCGCGTTGTTTCTCCTCCATTTCTTTCGCCGCAAACCAAACTATAATAACACCAGTATCAATGCCATGAACGTTGCTGAAAAACTAACAGACACGTACTCGACTTGTCAGACTTGGACCATTGCTTTAATCGAGTGACGTAATCATCGAACTCCTGGGCGCGTTTGTCACCCTCCTCAAGACTGCGTTTTCGGAGCTCGGGGTTATATCGCTGGACGAGTTCTTCGTCCGTGGGACGAATCTTTGTAACGAGTGCGGGGCCGCCGACGATTAGGACGATGCCGCTGAAGTTCGGACCTCAATGTTAGTGGCATTGTCCTATATATTGGTGGCGGTGGTCTTACACTCCCAGCATCTTGAGCCACGTCCCGGTTTGTGAAGACATACTGCTGCTGTTGTTGGGTGTCCAGGAACGACCGATGTGAGACAATGATGTCAGGGCAAGGTATCAATTGGTTCGGTTGTTCGCTTCGAGTTCAATGGCAAGAATGGGGTTGCGTATATGATTGTGAAGATACGAAGATTCATCCATGATGTCGAATGTCGATCTCAAAGTGTGGCTCTGTGGCTGGGTCCAAAGTGTGGCGGTGCTGCACGTGGCTGTGCCGATTCTAGTGACCAATGAGAGGATTACGTTTTGTCCCGCGGTTCGGCTCTACTTTTGTCTCAAATCTAACAAAAATTTATGACGAAGTGTCACTGTCTGAAGACTCTGAACCGTTATGTGCCACTTCTGACGCTGCCGAGAAACGGCAGGACCTCACCATCCCGGATATGTAAATACCTCGCCAAAGGTATGGAGAAGAGCCTTAGACACGGTTGCCAATCGGAGGAATTCTAGCCGTACCTTTTTCTCAACCATCTACGAGGTTACAAACCTGTAACCACCGAGGGACTTGTAACCAATGAGCTCTAGATCACGAGGCGTTAACAGAGAAGCACATAGCAAACAGTCCGCGACAGTTTGTCCCCGTAAAAAGCATCAAGGAGTGGGATAGGGCCACCAGGGATGTATGACTTCACCCCAGAACACACATCACCCCTCATAGTGTTCGTCGTGCGATACTTCAAGGTCGAAAAGAGCGCTTCGCCAGTCAATCGAATCCGAAGAACGAAGAATACAATGTTTGCTTGTGTCGAGGAACAAGCAAAAAATGGCATTGATTGACTGGAGGAGGATTTAGTGCCGTAGGGCCAATCCACTCTGGAGATCAGATAAAAGGCCAATAAGAGATCAGCCTGGTGTCGTGCCCCTGCGTTTCAAGCGGAAATTGGCCTTGAATCGGACGTTCCCGTCGGCCTAATGTAGGTACAAGCCTATGAGTACGAGAGGTAGCCTATCACCACTGTTAGACCTCTTATTCCAATTTGATACAGAGAGAAACAAAGACCGTGTCAGGCTTCAGCGTCATGATGGGACGTCACATGAGTCCCTGTCCCTGGAGCTGTGAGTGGAAAGAAGACCTTTGGGAGGATCCCAATTTAGACCCGCTGAGGAACGCTGTCCCTGGCTTGGAGTCTGACAGCTTCATCCGTCTTAGGTTTGTAACGCAAGTCGGTTATACGTCTTTATAGAGGGATCTTTGCGGGACCAAATCGCTGCCAGGACTGAGGAAGTAGGTTACACTTCGTCATAACTCGAGGAGCAAGCTCTTACGCGGCGGCAGAGGTCATGAACAATGGATGAATGGATCATGACGGCTTTCGCGTGGGTCAGGGACATTAATCATGAAAGGGAAAAGTGGGGGGGAAGAAGGAGCGAAGAAGAAATCTATGATGCTTTATTCAACAAAGACTGAGGTATAACTATAAAGAGATAGCAAAGGAGAGTCAAATAGAACTGTAAGTGTTGATTTAATCTACATTGTTGTTGGCTGTGTTGATTAATACCGCTCTTCCAGAGTACAACAACCTCCTGCAGAAAACTCCTTTTCTCTTACTCTTCCGATTTCTCACTCACGCTCTTTACGCTGCTCTGCCCTCTACTCGGGCAGACTTTCTTCCCTCCTGTCTCTATCTGCGTCCTTTTATTGTTCTTTTCTCCTTCATTCTTCTCATCCGACATTCTCTCCCTCGTGGCATTCTCCCGGTCATCTGGCTAGGCTCAGTGCTTGTCCGCTGACCCCTCCCACAGGCGCTATTGCATGCAACTTTCTTTGCGCATGCTAAATTCGGATGTTCGTATTGCTCTCCTTCATCGCGTGCTTTTGTTGTATCGTTCCTATTGTCTTGCTATCGTCCTGTCCAGTTCGGGCTATATTCCAGCGGGGAATACTTAGGCGCCCGCTATCCGTTCCGCACCTTTACTCTTCTCACACCCTCGCTAACATGCACATGTTTGATAATTAGTGACATAGCGCCCTCTGACTACTCAATTGCGTACCTGCCGACCACTCCTTTGGCCAAACGACTGGTATTCGCGATTTCTGTCTAGCGACGGCTGCGTCATCTCAAATCGCCCCTCTGTTCCCGCGATCACATCCATAGTAATGGCCTATCCACAGCAAAGAGCTCCTCCGATGAGGAACTACGGTCCACCTCGAGGTGGGGGAGCACCTCCGAGAGCCCCTGCATATGACCAGGGCTATAACGACTACGATTTTGACAACCAATATCAACAAGGTGCCGGGTCTGGCTATCCTCCTGACCAGGCGATGCCGAGATCGCAAGGCCCTCCCCGGGGTGCACCGCGAACTCCAAGAGGAGGATACCCCCCGCGCGGTGATAGAGGGTATGCACCAAATGGACGACCTCCCCCAAGAGGCTACGATAGCCGGCAAGACAGACGGCCGCCTCCACAAGACCGAATGCGACGTGAGTACAATCAAAATTCTGGCCAAACCAGTTGCTGATCGTGGTTTAGCTCCACGCAATGGGCCAATGTCGCCAGATCAAATGGCCTTTGACAATCCTTTTCCTTCCTTCCCCGCAACAGACAAACGGGGACCTAGAGGTATTGACGGAGGAATGGCTGCAATGAGTCTGAATGGGCCGGCGCCGCCCCGTCCTCATACCTCTAATGGCAACAAACGACCTCTAGATATGCCTCGGCAGCCTAGACCCGGATCTCCTGGCCGTGGTCGACCAAATATGTCTGTCCCGCCACCGAGGGCCGCAAGCGCTGGACGCCAACGGCCCTCTGATGGCCCGTACACCGATCCCCGCGGCCCCCCACCGATGCCATATGTCAGTAGAAGTGCGACAATGCCCGTCACAGGTGGTGGGGCATATCCCGGGCAGTCGAGTTATCGGGATCCGCGAGAGAGTACTTACGGAGGGGTACTTACCTACTACAACACGGCCCCCGATGACCCCGATATGCCCAATTTCGACGCCATTCCTGAATCCGGCAATGAGTTGGATGAGTCTTTGCCAGGGTTGGCACATCCCAAGTCAAACGGCGAGCCCCGCGCTGATTCCGCGCCACCTCAAGGGCAGTATAAGGCGTTTAATCCATTAGCCCAAGAGTTGCATCTACATACTTCGCCAGACAGCGGTACTCCTACTGGAGCAAACCAATTTGCCAACGCCGGATTTCAGTTTGACATCCCTAGCGAGCCCCAGTCGGCCGGTCACCCGTATAACAAAATGGGCCAAGGGTTTGAGCCTTATGAAGATTCAATACAGTCACAATACTCGCCCCAAACTGGTCGGAGCCAGACTATGACTGGCTATAGTGACGGCAGTGGGGGTTATTTCCCGCACCCTGGTGATAGTCGCGGTAGCGGTGGCCCTCCGCAGCCCTACATGACAGGACAACCCCCTCCAGCCAACGGCCAGCTCATGAACGAACAGGAGGCTTTGGATGCACAGCAGAACCCTGATGCACTTCCACACCATCCTATGCCCTTCCGCCCAGGGCATAACTCAGGCAGTAAACCGCCCCCGGTACGTCAGTACAACAGCCCGACCAATGCGCAACCACCGCCTGTGGCCATGCAAGCCCCCCCAGATGGCCCAGTACCCCCGGCACCGATCACACAGGCCGAACTTGAGCGACTCCAGCAGCAAGCCCGGGGAAATCCATCCGACCAAAAGCTGCAACTCCATCTCGCAGAGAAATTAGTCGAAGCGTCCGTAGTTATCGTCGAAAGCAGCAGGTTGGATCCGAAATCCAAGAGCAAGGCCCGGGAGAAATACATTATTGATGCTCACAAAATAATCAAAAAGCTTGTTTCAGCCGGCTACCAAGACGCCCAATTCTACCTCGCAGACTGCTACGGCGAAGGCTCCCTCGGTCTCCAGGCCGACCCCAAAGAAGCCTTCGCTCTATACCACTCTGCTGCCAAACAGGGTCACGCCCAAGCCGCCTACCGCGTCGCCGTTTGCTGCGAAATTGGACAGGAAGAAGGCGGCGGCACCAAGCGAGACCCCTTCAAATCCGTTCAGTGGTACAAGCGCGCCGCGTCACTGGGCGATCCACCCGCAATGTACAAAATGGGCATGATCCTTCTCAAAGGCCTTTTAGGCCAAGCACGAAACCCGCGTGAAGGAATCTCCTGGCTCAAACGCGCCGCCGAGCGCGCAGACGAGCAAAACCCACACGCCCTCCACGAACTCGCCCTCCTATACGCCGCCGCTACCGACAACGACGTCGTCATCCGTGATGAGACCTACGCCTCCCAACTCTTCCACCAGGCCGCCGAACTCGGCTACAAATTTTCCCAATTCCGTCTAGGAATGGCATACGAGTACGGCCTCATGGACTGCCCCGTCGACATGAGACAAAGCATCATGCTCTACAGCGCCGCCGCCGCCCAGGGCGAACATCAAAGTGAACTCGCACTCAGCGGATGGTATCTCACCGGTGCCGACGGAATCCTCCAACAAAGTGACACAGAAGCATACCTCTGGGCCCGAAAAGCCGCAGCCTCAGGCCTCGCAAAGGCCGAGTATGCAATGGGCTACTTCACGGAAACCGGTATTGGCGCCACAGCCAATCTCGATGATGCAAAGAGGTGGTACTGGCGTGCTGCTGGTATGTTTTTACTCACCACACCCCTATACCTTACCTACATGTATCAAATGCTAACAAAATCAACAGCCCAAGGATTCCCCAAAGCCCGCGAACGCCTCGAAGAACTTAAACAGGGTGGCGCTCGGATGCAAAAAACCCGTCTTTCTCGCTCGGCTGTGAATCAGCAGAAGACTAATGAGGGGGATTGCGTACTAATGTGATTCGACTTAATGCTGATGGCGAGATGATCCTTAATGCCAATGCCATGTACCGACGCTTTTTTCTTGCCTTCATTCTTTTGGCCAATTGTGCCCTTTCTACTTCAATTGCAATATTTGGATTACGATGCGATACATCGCGATACAAATGTACATTATCCCCCTTTTTGTTCTCCTATAACTACATATCCTACACATCCATACATAACTTAATACTCTCCCACCCCCCACCCTCTCTCGCCCTGTTGGTTTATAGCGATTGTGGTACACTTGGTACATAAAGATTTCGTCTTATCTAATGAGGCCTCGGATGAACTGAATACATAAGATGAGATGTGAAATGGAGCGGAGGCTTTTGCTACAGTGTTTCATAGGCTGCCACAACTACAAGTCCAGCATCTGTGCACAGTGCATAAACTACCTAGTGATATACAAGAGCTATTCTAGTTTCCCTAATGAAGGACTTTACACCTTACACTTCAAAAGGTAAAGAGGTGCTTTGCATGCAGCATCATACTTATTAGAAAGTTCCCTGTTCTGTTCGCCGTTCATGATCTTTTCGACTGCCATCTCCAAGGAACCGCAGGGTTGCCTTGGCTCGAGCCATTGATCGCGTGTATGGGGAATTCCGGGATATATCCTATCGAAATCGTAACAGATCAATACGCTTGTCAACAGTTGAAATCGCCTTGTATACTGGAGATGGTCGATGGATGACGGATGTTTTGTCAACAGCCTGCATCCATGACTAATGCAGGGACCAATTCCGCACATGCAGTTCCATATCCCGTATTTCCGCTCTGACAAATATAAACCAAATGGTATGACCATTGCTCTCAATCTTTTCTTCTTCTTAAGACTTATAGAATCATACACTTGACTGGTTGTGACTTCGACCCATTTCTTCCCGTTTCTTTGTTTGTTCTGTACATTGACCGGACCAAAGGATATATATATGTCTAACCCCCCAACCCGGCAGCAAGATACCCAGAGATCTTGGATCACCTTGACTTCCCTCGTGACTCTAGCAATTGCCATCCCGATAGCTTTAGTTCTTGGTTATACAACCGGTGATACCGACAACCGCACACCCGCCAATCTGTTCGGACTCAGACGCTTCGTGCCCACTCTCTGGGCAGGATCTCGTCGGCCATTAAGTTCAGCAGCTGGACTCGAGCGCCCTGGAAGCATTCCGAAGGATACTGTAGACAGTGCTACAATGAAGACGCCGGTCTATTTCCTGAGCCATGGTGGTGTACGTTGCCAGATTCTACCCTCTATCCGACTCTGCAATGCTGACCCTTGACTATCTGTAGCCGAACGTCATGTATGATGTTGATCACCCGGCATACAAGGAACTGGGCAGGATCGGCCGTGAAATCACCACTAAGGTCAAACCGCGAGCTGTTGTGGTGTTCTCGGCGCACTGGCAAGCAGGCGCTGACACAGTCCAAGTTAACACAGCTGAGATGACGGAGTTGATCTACGAGTACGTATCACGTCATCCTGCCCAATATCACCTGGCTAACTAATGGACAGTTTCTACGGCTTCCCGAGCCACTATTACGAAGAAAAATACCCCAATGTGGGCAGCAAGGAGATCGCGACGAAAGTGCTTAACGCGTTCAAAGAGGCCGGGGTCAAAGCCGAGGGTGTCAAGAGAGGGTTGGACCACGGTGTATGGGCGAGTTTCAAATGCGGTATGTTGCCATAAAAAGTTTATTGATCCAGTGTCTAACAGGTGTAGCGTTCGAACCTGAGACCAACCCTTTGAATGTCCCGATTGTCCAGGTCTCACTGTTCGGCACCGAAAACCCGATACAGCATTATAAATTGGGAGAAGCTGTCTCCAAACTCCGCGAGGAGAACATCCTGATCATTGTATCCGGCATGGCTGTCCACAACCTGCGGGACTTGCGGTTCACTTTCGGGAATCCCCGGCCCATGCCGTATACTGTCAGTTTCGACGAGGCGCTGAAGGATGCCGTCACCACGCCCCCGGCCGAACGATCTCAAGCTTTGGCGGATCTGTTGAAACGAGGAGATGCTCGACAGGCGCACCCGAGTTTTGAACATCTCCTTCCCATCCATATTGGTGCCGGCGCTGCTGGAGACGATCTGGGAAAGAGACTGTGGACCTTGAAGGAGGGTAGCATGAGCTGGGCACAGTATAGATTCGGCGAACTACCCAGCGTTAACAGTTCGATATAGCGATTAAGCGACATAGATTAGACAATGTTATTTCCCTTTTCAAGATGTACCGACGGCCAACGATTTCATTCGGATATAGATACAGTGTTGACACGGAAGCGATATGGCATAAACAACGTATCAAAATCTATGAAGATGCCTTCACTATCTGCGTGATCCTTTCCTCAATCTGCTGGTCGGACAGGCCTAATACCAGTTAGTTTCGCGGATATAGAGTGCGTGAGAGATGTCGTACCGGATAGAGCCTCCTCCTTCTCCTTTCCAAAGCCTGAACACAATGCGATTAGCCTCTTCCACACCGTCAATTTCAAAATATCTAGAGCGTACCGAATCGAGCGTAAACTCGGGGGAGAGTGCCGGAAGCCTCACGGACGAGGATGGGGGTGTGCGGGTTGTGCTTCTTCATGGTGGGATAGGCGCGGTTCAAGAACGACCTAATGAATCACCAGTCAGCGATTTTCTTCGGAAGGGATACGATCTAGCAATCGACTTACCTCGTCGCAGCGCTCTGGTCGGAGGACTGGCAAAACAGGAACCGCAGCTCCTTGAGCCCTTTCGTGAAGACGTACTTGGAGGACATTATAGAAGTCGACTCGGATAAGACAGGGAGAGAGAAACAACAAGACTTAGAAGAAGAGCAGGCAATCAATGCCGTTAAACAGTGGTCGGCGAGAGCTCGAGGTCAAAATGCTTCAGCAGTGAACATGTTGAACCAACCAATGTGGTCAAGCGGATTGTCAGTCACACCGCTTACCTCAGCCGGAAATAGCCGCACCAAACTCGCCGAGTCCGACACCGGCTGCGAACCCGAACTGATACTGTCGTTGTCGTTGTCACCACCTCTCCACTCATACACCATGTCGTCGTCTCGTGTCGGTCTTCGATTCTTCCAGAACTCCCGTGCGGCTTTCCGCGAGGCTTTCCGCCGCCCTGGTGGCTACGGACGCGGTGGCTACGGACGCCGCTTCCAGTCTTCAGATGCCGCCGCTGCTGAGCAACAGAGCACCTTCCAGCGTCTCTGGAACAGCCCTGTTGGCGTGAAGACGGTTCATTTCTGGTATGGCTACAGTCCTCGCGTCTTTTTATTGGAAGACGTATGCTAATGCTTTCTATCTTAGGGCCCCCGTCATGAAGGTACGATATCACCGCTTTTACACCCGCTGAGTCGAGACGGACAATCCAGTCTACGATCGAGGAAACTCGCTATGATAACACAGTTGATTCTGATAACGGGTATACAGTGGGCTCTTGTCATCGCCGGTATCTCCGACTTCCAGCGTCCTGCAGAGAAGCTCTCTCTCACCCAGAACGGCGCCCTCACGGCCACCGGTATCATCTGGACTCGTTGGTGCTTGATCATCAAGCCCAAGAACTACCTGTATGTTATAATTCTAGCCGTGTCTCTCACATCGAATGAACTGACCAGTGAATTAGTCTTGCGGCTGTCAACTTCTTCCTCGGATGTGTTGGTGTTGTCCAGGTTACCCGTATTTTCAACTACCGCCGCTCTCTGGATGGCTCTACAACGGAGGCTGTGAAGGATTTGGAGCAGGAGGTTGTTGGTGAGGCTGAGGGTGTCGCCAACTCGGCTACCGACGCTGTGAAGAAGTCTACTTGAGTATATAGATACAGTACGGTGGTGAGGGCTAGATTCACGTATTTATTAGACAATGAATCGGTTGTGTACTACATTGATCTCCCTTCCTTCTTCCTCGTGAGTCAGGAGGTGTATGGGCTTACATGAGTGATCATCTAGTGATGCAATGCAGTCCAGACAGAGTTCGGAGTATCTCTGAAAGTGATCACAAACACCAGCTTGCGTATCCGTCATCGTCCATCAAACCTGCCGTAGTCTGTCCTTCTCGGATTGAGTCGGTCTCTACGAGCCACTATTGGTAATGCCAACCCCAGTCGGTCTTCAATGTTTTCTTTTTCTGTTGGCCCGCGTCATAGGTTGGTTCGATCTATCTATGAATGGATGTGCTATAAAGACCGTTTTTTGAGTTACACTCTTGTCTGTATATCCATTCGCACTTACTTCATCTTCACAGATCATCATTTCGACATGGCAATCAGAGACAGCGCAGTAGCCGATGCAACAGCAACCCTCGCACAACTACCATGGCTCCCACATCGACATCATCAAGAAATGCCAGTGCGTCATTACGTTTCTGCAAGTCTCCGGAGAGGTGATCCCGGAGACCCTCTCTACTGTGAGCTATACTCCTTCCCCGACCTGACGTCCATGTGCATTGCAATGAAGCTAAACATTGTCTCATACCTTAGGTCGTCGAGTATCCCTGTCTCGTGGCCCTCACTAACCTAGAAGTTTTCAAGAAGCTCCAGGTCTCCGATGGACCGCTGTCCACGGATGAACTAGCATAACATTGCAATGCTGACCGGTGGCTCATCGAGCCGCATCGGCGTGGGATGTTGTGAAGGAGGTAGAACCGGAGCTTTATGGCGCCACAGATATCTCGGATCTAATAGCTACCCTTCCTACGCTGCTGGGAGTCGGTATAGGTACTCCATTCTAAGTCCATAATGTCCAAAGAAGTACTAACGCAAAAGCAGTCATCTCGCAGGCAAGATACTCTACAGCCTCCCGAATTATCTCAAAGACAACAGTACCGCAATCCGGATGGTCAGGGGAAAAGCATGGCGCAGGCTTACCTGGGGTCAGGTCTCAGCCCGTTTGAATGGCTAGCACATAACAGAGAGATATTGCATGACTTCAATCTCTTCATGGCGATCCAGCAGAGAAAGGGCGTGAACTCCACAGACAGCTTCGACGTGAAGGACCGGATTTTTAACGGGGTGTCAATCGACGCGAACGCTCCGCTGGTTGTTCATGTCGGCGGTGGATTCGGACAGGACTTGCACCTCATCAAGGAAGAACTCTCTAAGTCAGATGTCACCCTGACAAGTGGTCAACTCGTGCTGCAAGACCAACCGCCCGCAATCGAAAGTATTCTCCATAATATCCAAGATCCGGGCTTCAAATATATCAAGCACAACTTCTTCGATTTGCAGCCTGTGAAGGGGGCTTGGATCTACAGCTTCAAGAGCGTGTTCCACAACTGGCCAGACCACAAGTCACTGGAGATCCTTCGTCAGACAGTTAGCAGTTTTACACCGGGATACTCAAAGATCTGGATCTTGGATGCGATAGCTCCTCCTACAGGGGCCGACAAACTCCTGGTGGGTTAGATCTAACCATGATGGCATGGTTTGGGACACTTGAGAGCACTGAAACGCAGTGGACTCAGTTGCTCGCACTGGATGTCTTGAAGATTGCTAGTTTGTCTACCATGCCTGATAGGTTTGGGCTGGTTGAGGCTGTGGAGACATAGGTGAATTGATGACGCCAACCCCCAGGCAGCTTTGGGTCGATTGAGGCTTTATAAGGGAAGTAGTAGGACATATTAGGTATTAGGCTACCGATTTAGTCATTTCGGGCCTTGATGATTTATATTTTTACTTGATAGTGCTTGTCTCCTGGTCCCTGAGGTATACCATGGATTCCATGTCATGTAACCATGGCCCAGGCACAAAGTAATCGCCTAAGAAGTAATCCGAAACATTAACAATCGACTAGATAACACTGAATAGACATTAATATGAGATCTCTGCAAAGCTTAGGGTAGCCTAGAAAGGTGATAGTTCTAGCCTGCGCTCTTTCTCCCTCATGACTCTTCTTTCTGGAATCATCAACTCATGGAAGATATACTCCCTTTTTTTCTCTTCAGACTAGAGCTCAACCGTACGCTTGAACTTGGATAAACACTTTAGAGAATAGGAAAAGTTCTATACAGCCATGAGAGTGGGCGAAGAGAATGGCCTCATTAGGGCAAGCAGGAGGCGCGTGCTCAGCCAACAGCGCCCGGGGGCAAACATTCATTTATACAATTATACAATTTACATCAAGTATAAACACTGACCAGTACAAATTAAAACTGACAAGAGAGATCGTCGCCCCAAAAGCCCATTCGGGAAATCTCCGCAAAACCGGAGTATAGCAGGAAACAAATTATTCCCCCTATCAGCGTCCAACCCCCCCAACAGCTAAGCTCACATCCCTCACAGCAAAACGCTTGACACCCAATCCAAGCTTCGGCCTGGAGCTTAAGTTCCCCACAGCGGACACAATGTCGAGCTGTGACTATTTCCCCGGACAATTTGCACCTCGGGCTCTGGTTGGAGACGCGGAGGCGAGGGGGAATTTCTCCGCAGAATCCAGCAGGGGTGCAGAAGTAATTACGTATGCTGAAAAATATAAATGGCGTCTCCTCTCGCCTGCATGGATGAGTGCTGCAGAGGTTTGGGCTCAATTGACTGACTGACTGATTATTTGGTTTGTGTTGAATTGGAGCAATGAGATTCTCGCATATCCTCGCCCACACGGCGGCTCTGCTTTCTCTGTCCGTCGGCGTAGAGGGGCATGAGAGTCAGGGAAAGGGAAGCCATTTCTCGCGCTCCCGGAATGATGCCGTGGGACCGAAGCATCCCTTCAAGCCTTTACCTTACAGCCACCCTCGGAAGAAAGTGTGCAATGTGCGCAGCCATGGCGACGGCACCGACGACTCGAAGTACATCATGTCTGCCTTGAAGAAGTGCAACCACGGCGGAAAGGTCGTATTTGCCGAGGACAAGGAGTACACCGTCGGCACAGCTCTGGACCTGACCTTCTTGAAGAACATTGATCTCGGTATGGAAGCCCTACTTGAATTGATCCTACCTAACCAACCAACTAACAACCACAACCAGAAATCCTCGGAACGATAACCTTCACCGCAGACACAGACTACTGGCAAGCCAACTCCTTCAAACACACCTTCCAGAACGCCACGACCTTCTTCCAGCTCGGCGGCGAAGATGTCAACGTCTACGGCGGCGGCACGCTCGACGGCAATGGCCAGGTCTGGTATGACCTGTATGCCGAAGACGCGCTCATCCTGCGCCCGATCCTCATGGGTATTATCGGACTGGATGGGGGTACCATTGGTCCCTTGAAGCTGCGCTACTCGCCGCAGTGGTACACCCTCGTTGCGAACTCGACTGATGTGCTTTTCGATGGTATTGATATCTCGGGGTATAGCTCTAGTGAGAACGAGGCGAAGAACACGGATGGGTGGTATGTTCCCTTCTTCCATCTAAGTACAGGATCTGGAGGGAAGGATGGGGTAGCTGATGGGTGTGATGTAGGGATACGTACCGGTCTAGCAACATTGTTATCCAGAACTCGGTGATCAACAACGGTGATGGTGAGTTGACTCTCCATATATATACCCCGATGAGAGACTAACAGATAAATTAGACTGCGTCTCCTTCAAACCAAACAGCACCGACATCCTCGTCCAAAACCTCTACTGCAACGGCTCCCACGGTATCTCCGTCGGTTCGCTCGGCCAATACCCCGGCGAAGTCGACATCGTCAAGAACATCCTCGTCTACAATATCTCCATGTACAATGCTTCTGTATGTCATTTCCTCCACTCCCTACCTACACCCTCCGGAAGACAAGACTGACATCGAGAAGGACATGGCCCGCATCAAGGTCTGGCCTGGCGCGTCCGCCGCCATGTCCGAAGACCTGCAAGGCGGCGGCGGTCTCGGCGCTGTAAGCAACATCACATACGAGGATATGTACATCGAGAACGTGGACTGGGCGATTGAGATCACGCAGTGTTACGGGCAAAGGAACATGACATTGTGTAATGAGTATCCGGTCCGTATACCCCATCCCCTCCCAACCATTCTGGCTGCATCTGGATGGACCTAATAAAGAGAGGGCCTTGGATGAAGTACGGTAGTATGCTAACTAACACATGGTAACAGAGCAACCTCACCATCTCAGATATCCACATCAGCAACATCTACGGCACGACCTCTGATGCGCGGGATCCGTATGTTGGGACAATTGTCTGTTCGAGTCCGGCGGTATGTTTTCATCTTTCTACATCTGGGTGACTTATTTTGAAGTAGGGATGGATGCTAATGAGAATTGAAGGTATGCTCGGAGATCTACGTCGAGGATATCGATGTTGTTAGTCCTAGTGGGACGAATGACTTTGTTTGCACGAATGTGAGTTACCTACCCCCTTCTACCATTTCGGTTGGATCTATGTTGGGAGTGCTGTCTTGATGCTTGATGAGCTAGATAGCTGACAAGGTTATTGTAGGTTGATGAGAGTTTGTTGCAGGTTAACTGCACGTCTGGGTAGGCTGAATGATACCCTTATGGGGTTGTGTATACTCTATAGGAACTGTAGTCTGTACCGAGAATCTATAGCTCTATTTCTATAATATGAGATTACTCTAGTCCGAAAGCCACATAGCTTACATTATATTGCCATGTTGAATTGTTATCTATTAGAATAAATCGGCGTTGAAGAACCCCATAGCGAAAAGAATGATAGCCAACCACCAGACCTCAATGTTTTAGAACCTCAGTAGTCCGATTCAAAGAGAAAAGAGTGAATGGAAAAAAGTAAGAATGGGAGGTATATAGCGGTCTACAGCCTGTCCGTAATGCGATGCCGATGTACCCAGCTCCTCGACCTCTTTCCGAATATATACCTAGCCCATTCGATTAGCACTTGCATAAATTATACGAATGATGAGGAAAGGAAACTCACATCGGCACAGTCAACAAAGTAACCCCAATAGTAATACCCCCAATCGTAAAGAAACAGTTCCTCACCCCCTGCGTATCAATCCACCCGTTGACGTAAAATGTCAAGCCGAAGGAAAACAGATTCTTGACGAAGTTCATTGTCGCGAATGCCTCCCCTGCGTTCTCGCGATGACAGTCCACGATATACGTTACGACACCTGTTGTACCGAGTTGCACGCCTAGATTAATGAGACCCAAGCAGACGATTACGGGAATAGGCCAGGGGTCTAGGTTGTTGAGGGATTGACCCCAGGCGAAGAAGCCAGTTGCAGTAAAGAGGAGGTATGTTACCATAATCGGGAGGCGGAACTCGGGTTCTAGGCTTGGTGTTAGCTGGAGTGAACGATAGGAGAGAAGGAGAGATGGGGATGGGACGAACCGAAGATTCCCTTGTTAAGTTTGGAAAGGCGACTCGCGACACCGTCGACTAGTGGACCTGCGACGATTGTGCCGATAACTGATGCAACGAAGGAAGCAACGTTTGTGGCTCCTACAGCTCCAACAGAGAAATTATACGGCGGAGCGGAGAAAATCTGAGAGATCGTAAGAGAAATGAGAACCAGCCAGGAGATGCAAGTTGTGAAGAGAATGACACCCCAGACGACAGCCGGAGAGGCGATAAGATAGAACGGGCGAATGAGCGTGTTCCAGAACGAGACGTGGTTGACGTAGCCGCTGTAGGGTAGGAGTTCGCGCTTGTACGATATGGGTTTCTCTTCACTGGAGTTGGGGATAGGGGCGGCGCCTGCCTCGAGATGCTTGGTGCTTGATTTGCCTTCCAGCGTAGCCTGACGTAGTTTGATGTTAGTAGATGAATATTAGGGGTGTCGGGGCATGTACCATATCGTGACCGGTATCAATGCTCAAAGCATCTGGTCGTACATATGCGGTCTCGGGCATCCAGAAGAAAACCATAATGAGGGTCAGTGCAAAAGCACCGCCCATGCCGTTCAAACAGATCTTGTAGTCCCCATACTCGATGACAGCGCCAGCTGCAGTCTGTTAACCTTGTTCTCTTAGAGATGCAACGGAGGCTCACCAATTGGAGTCGCAAGATTGATACCCCCCAGCACGCCGAGATTATAAATAGCCGTTCGAAGGCCACGCTCATGCACGAACCAGACATCTCCGATAGAAGCCGGGATCAGCGCTTCGAAAGGACCCATACAGAGACCACTCAGGACACGAGCTGCCACCAATGACGCAAAAGACTTTGCTGCAGCGGCCCAGAAACAAGCCACCATCATTCCAATCGTCGTAATCAGGTAGACCGGACGCTTTCCATACTTCACTGCGAGACAGTTGAAGATCAAACTTCCGGCTGCAACGGCGGCGATTGTACTGCCCTGGACACCGGAAACGAATGTGTTGAGCGGCACATTGAACTCTGCAGCGAGCGGAACGAAGGCTGCTCCTAGGAGGGGCCCGACAGCTGGAAATGGTCAATTTGTATGCGACGCGTATCACCGTGAAGCTCACCTCCAGTGCAACCGCACCCCCAGCCAAACGTGATGGTGAAGAGCTCCTTCTTCAGTCGGGGCCAATTGTAGGGATCATTGGGAGAATTCGACGGCTGAGGGACAAGAACAATTTTACCAGTCTTATCATGTTTCAGGAAAGCAGGGTCGATGCCCGTGTAGGAAGTGTCGCCGAGCTCGTTCAGGGGCGCGGTGCCCGGGACGTTCTCGAGCTTGGTGTCTTCGAGGATTCCGAAAGGCATTTTCGCGACTACACCAAGAGAACAGCACCGAGAAAAAGAAGGATGTGGACTTTGATGTTCAGAGTTCAGACTGGAGAATCAGTCCTGGGGAAAATGGGTTTGACAGCTCGGGGGGTGCAGGGCTGATAAAAATACGATCGACGAAACAGCCCCAAGTGGGAACGTCGAGACTTTTCCAACCTTCTGGCGATTCAGTTGGGAGCTAACAGTCCCATGACAGCCATTTCCGACTCCTCGTGTATGTTCCTATTGACAAAAGGAGAATTGAGATGAAGGGCGGAGACGATAGGCGGGGGTTCCGATTCCCCACGGGGGAGGTTTTCCGGGAGTTGTGCGAGATATCTCGAACCAAAAAAATGCTTCACGTTGACCCAGGAAACTCGGAATCGCTGATTTTGGATTTGGAAGCCGGAATTGCCACATGTGACTCGCAGAACTCACCAGAGTCGAAAATGTGGCTGATTCAAATCCATCGGACCCAGAGTCAAGATCTCAATTCCCCAGACTTGATGGAGACTTTCCCCCCCAAGACCAATGAAACCACAAAAACCTCCGAACTTAAGCAAGAGGTGTGGCAAGGAAACGAATCCCGCCAAAATAAGCGAAACGACTCGTCCAGAGACCTGGCGAGAGCCCACTCGCCGAAGGCCGTTGAGTCGTCGACAACTGCATTATCTCCAAAAAGACTCGAAGATCGGGATAACCCCATCCCACATCTGCAGGAAGACCGAGAGGGGTTCGGTCAATTTCCGCCCTGTTCGTCGCGCATACCTACATAACAATAACATCACTGCAATTGAACAATTCCCCAACTAAGCCAGTCAGTATCAGATCAACCACAATGTCAGCCACGCGGAGCATCATCGTCACCGGTCAGTTACCCACCAAGCACCAGGAATCCTCACACATCCATCTAACACTGCATCAGGCGGCGCCTCAGGAATCGGCCTTGGAATCACCCGCCAATTCGCCCCGCAGCCAAACACCCACATCACAATCTTCGACATCAACGCCACGACAGGCGCGACCGTTCTCGACCAGCTGCGCACGGAGTTCCCCTCATGCGACTTCAGCTTCGAACAATGTGATGTTTCCTCGTGGGAGAGCCAGGCTGCGGCATTTGAAAATGTTATTGCGCAGCAGGGTCGCGTGGACGTAGTCTTTGCCAATGCGGGTATCACGGAGAAAGGCAGCCTCCTGCCTGAGAAGGAGGGGAAGCCTGTGAAGCCGGAGTTGGCGACGGTGAATGTCAATCTCATCGGTGTCATGTATAGTGCGTATCTCCTGACGGCTATTCCAACGAAGAAGCAATGAAGGAACAGAAACTAACACTGCGTAGGTGTGAAGCTAGCCCTTCATTATATCGCGAAGAACGAGGCCGTCAATGGTTCAAGGGGTAGCGTTATCTGTACGGCTTCAAACGCAGGGATATACCCCTTCCCGATGGCTCCGGTGTACTCGGCCTCGAAACATGCTGTGGTCGGTTTGGTGCGGTCACTGTCGAGGCCGTTGGAAAGAGAGCAGATTCAGATCAACGCGCTGGCTCCTGCGGTTATCGGTGAGTTCCCTCATCTCAATTCATGCATCAATCTGATTTCTTGGGTAGAAACGAATATTGCACCCAGCTCGGACCTGTTCAAGACGATGATTCTCACGCCCATGTCGACGGCGCAAAGAGCTGTGCAGCAGTTGGTGAGCGATGTTTCCCTGACGGGGAGAATCGCGGAATTGCATGGGGAACATGTGACACTCGCTGCGGCGCCCGCTTACGTTGACGAGGACACAGGGAAGAATATCGAGAATTTCTGGTCATTGGGATACGCTTAGAATGTGAATAATATGATATGATGAATTGTTAATGACCGATCGCCGTAACGCCGGTCTATTACCTGTACTGCCATTTCTATGTAGAACCCACACCCCAAGCTAAAGAAAGGCCTTTTACTATATAACCGACTTTAAATCATTAATCGTTCTCGTCCTTGAGAAGGACTTTGAGCTTCTCCAGCTTGTCCTCACACCGTACCTCCATCTTCATGACTACATCGACGCTCTCCTTCTTTGTGATCAAGAGCTGTGAGACGAGCCAGAAGTTGTAGCCGTTCTTGTAGAAGCCCATCAAGGCCCATTCGTGGCTGGATACGGTGTTGCGTAGCGTCAACCAATGGTCCCGCCATCGTGTCAACGCCATGCGGATGGGGAACAATGTCGAGTCCTCTTGAGCGACTGACTGCCGTCTCTTCCCTGAAGAGGACCGGTCTGACTGCCTATTGATAGGGTTGTAGCTAGACCGCAGAATAGGTGCTAAACAAGTCATGTGGGTATTGATAAAAGCATATAGCACTAGAATATAATCAGCTTAGTTCCTCAGTTGGCAGGGTATAGCATACCGTGAATTAGAACAAACATGTCCATGACGGTCAAACTCGCAATTGCATCCGACCGGGAGGAAGAAGATTCCTGCCCGCCGGTGTCCTCAAACAAACTATTGAATGCATCACCCAGGGTGATACCCCGTGATACTAGAAAGTCTGGCTCAGCGAAAGGATGTTCCGACACGAAGACCGAATCGAAACAGGGGAACTCCCACTGAATCTCTGTATGAGATAGTCGACAGGGGTAGTTTTGATAGAACGAAAAGGCACAATCAAGAGTGGAGATGATGTTCATAGTACTGAGCTCGTTAGCACCTTGGATCGACGCAGAGGGACTGGCAGATAATTACCGGACGCGGCATTCGTTTTGAATCCATATTGTTTCGTCAATTCCATCTTCAGGTGTATGGTGATGCCTGGGGAGACCCATCCGACGGGCAACCTATCATTGTCAGTGCTGAACCCGTTCCTGGTGCAATATCATACCTTGACAACCTCACTAAAGCGGTTCTCCATGGCGCGACTGCTTGATATACGACCTCCGGCCCAGTATTGCGCTACTACCGTCAAAAACCCAGCCTGGAAATTCTGGAATTGTAGCCAGTCATGAGTGGCTTCGGGAATCCGGCTCCCGCACATTGTCGCAGCCACTTCATACTCCGAAGAGAAGATATCGCTAGAGAAAACGAAGAGCTCCGCAAAGTCGAGGAGGCGCTTTGCGGCATACAACTCTCGCTCATCTTTTGTATACATGGCCCCCATGAACACAACAGACGTGAGAAGAGGCAGAGCGACGGTATCAGGGTGGAAGGTTGGCACATGCAATATCGTGCAGTTCAAGTGCCAATATTTGAAGTAAAGATCCATGAACTTCTGTATGCGCGCTGTTGTAAGCAGAAAGGTGAGATTCGTGGAAATCTCCTCGTGGACTTTCGCATCCAGTGGCACCGACCAGGCTCTTGACAGGATCGCTTGAATCATGGCGGTCGCATATCCGCTCTCAGACTCAAACGGCTGTTGCCCTACAAATGTCAAGTTCGGATCGTGATTAGGAGGGAGTATTGTCGGGTATTCCATTATTTGACCGGCATACGGATCAACCAGGGATTTGTGTATATCCCCAAAGGGCCCATTGAAGAAATCCAGAAACGTGTCTTGGAAAAATGACAGAGGCTGAACCTCGACGAATCCCGGCGAAAAGCCAGTGCTATCCTTTGGTCGGAAAGATAACATTGAACCTTCCGCCTCTTCTTTTTGTTGGTGGTATTCAAGCCCACGGGTCCGATCACTGCGAGGAGGGAGTCGGAACTCCTCTGTGAAACTGTCGGTTCCTCCATTGAGAAGGAACTTGATAGACCCGCGATCTGAAGGCCCTTCTTGTCGGATAGACGAAGTATCTATGACAGTCAGATATAGTCCTCCGGCAGTAATACCGGACATACCTGAAAAGGGTTCTGGGCTTGCGGTCGGCTTGCTCCGGTCTTTGTTGCAGTCGAGTTTTCTCTTGACGCAGGAGGCACAAGGGCTTTCCCCATCACAGCGAAGTTTCATGGACGTACACTATGGGCGGTAAGCATGTGGATTGAGTAGAGGAAACACGACATACTGATTGGCACGCATGTCGCCTTCTGCCTCGCTGGCCAGTCTCGGGGATCTCACGGTCGCCGCGTTTGACACAGTCTTGGTAATGGTCGCGGAGATTATCACTGAACAACGTCAGTGGCCCTAACAGGTTCTAATGGAAAATATTATACATACCAGCGAGCAAAAGATTCGTGACAGAAGTAACAAGAATAAGGCTTCAAGCCGGTATCTGGCGGAACAACGTGTTAGATTATGCGAGATCAAAGCAAAAAAAACCTGGAATAAGTCTAGACATACGACGAAGATGATGGCGTTTTAGATGGTCGATGCGTGTGAACCCCCGCTGACAGATATTGCAGGTGAAATGCTTGTTCGTCTTCTTCATGACGAGAATCTGAAATGCATCGGGGAGGAGCTTGATGGGGAGGGGGGAAATTCTGGGGTAAAAGAAGGAGACTGGGGAGAGATTAAATTAAGGCACCTCGAGTCCTCGACTGCGTCGCGAGCGGGGAAAGCAACTCAGCCTTTCACGGTCGTGGGAGACTATGCTGCAGTTCCATGGGAATCAATATCCCCAGATCCGTCCGCGGTGGCGATTCGACAGTTTTTCCTGGGGAGCGGTGCATGTATTACTCATCCTTGGGGCAACGTGGAGGTGGATCTGGGCGCTTTTGACCGGTTTTGGAAGTCGGGGTAAGTAATGTATTATGTAATACTAGCACACCGGATAGCCTCATCTAGCACTTGTCCGCTCTCAAGTCTACAAGCGCTGCCAAGTGTCTTCCAAGGCTACTGTGATCCTTCGAAAGTCTAATCAATTCGCAGTCTTATGTACATCGCTTCAATCAAACCCTCAGTGTGTTCCGGTCGCCTGTGCAATCACCGCCGTGGGAAAGTCGACTTTATCATCATCCAAATAGTCGACATTGATGATCTTGTTCCTCTCGTCTTCCGCCCATCCATCGCCTATCCAGCCATTCGGATTGTCATTGACATACTCATAAGCGTAATCCTCCCACCGAGGGTAGGCCAAAGCTTTCATTGCATGGAGCGAAGATCCTATCTCTCATTAGTATTGCCAGTCTTCGAGACGCGCAGTACTTACCAGGCCACAATGCCACAATTCTGCCTTCCATCGAGCCGCCCTTATACCAACTCCGGCACTTCAGAGAAAAGACGGTCCGAGAGAAGTACTGGTCGCAGTGTCGTCTGAACCGCTCCACAGCCTCCTTCCGTACGTTCATTGCCCGGATGTTATCCCGCTGCATCTTCTCAAGGCACATCGTGATGTAGTCGATTTCTTTTTCGATCAGAAGCAGCAGATTTCCTTCGCCAAGAGCTGCGTTGGGACCGAGGCAGATAAAGTAGTTGGGAAATCCGTCGACGGCGAGGGAGAGGTAATTTTCGGGCGTTTGCTCCCATCGGTCTGCTAAGGACTTGCCGTTTTCACCGACAATTGGGAAACGGGGTGTGAAGGTCGTATTGAAGCCAGTGGCACAGACCACGACATCAGTCGGATGATGCTTTCCATCGGCAGTTACAACGCCGTCTTCGACGATTTTGACAATAGGGCTGGAGATGACGTCGACCTTGTCATCAGTTAGAGCCTCGAGGTAGCCAGGTCCAGGAGTCAGGCGCCGACAAATCGGAGGGAATTCCGGAAGGAGGTCGTTAGCGAGCTCCGGTTTGTTTCGCAGCCGACGTTTCATGTTCTCTGTGAAGAATTCTGTGGTTCCTATTTGCTCTGGCGTGCCGATAAGCGTGGCGCCGTGCACAGATTGCAGCTCCGCCTCGATTTCTACAAGATCAGATGTCGTTCAACCAAGTTCAAGTCAGGAAGCCTTACCTTTGCGGAACTTCTGATAAGCGGAATGGTCTGTCTTGAAGTTCTCAATCTCCTCGGGAGTAAATGAGACTACCCAGTGTCAACAAGGATCAACAACTTAGGGTGACGGTCTTACAGTTCTCAAATTCTGAACTACGCTGGTCAATCTGCGCACGCGCAAAGGTAGGCGAAAGCCAGGTTCGGCCTCTGATATAGTGATCAAGATGCGTTACTTTGGGCAGCATTCCAGGGACAATCTGGATTCCACTGGAACCGTTACCAATAACCGCAACTCTCTTGCCCTGTCCAGGTTATTAGCACATCCGCCTGTTTCAAGTGGGGTTGACATACGCTGTAGTCATAGCTTTTATCCCAGGATGCGCTGTGCAACAACTTTCCCTTGAAGTCATGAAGACCTGGAATGGTGGGCCATTTCCACTCGTTCAGTGCACCGCTAGCCGACACCACCAGGTCGCATTGGTCTTCGAAAACCTTGCCATCATTTTTCACCTACGATAGTCAGAACCATGCACAAACCCAAGGATAATCAATCTCACCTGCAATGTCCACTTGCTTCGCACGCCATCCCAAGTAGCGCCACAAACCTGGTGGTTGAATTTGATGTGCTTTTCACAACCGTATTTACACGATACGCCCTTCCAGTACTTGTGAATCTCGGTCGCCGCAGCATAGAACGTTGACCACTCCTTGTTTGGCTCAAAAGAAGCCTGATAAGTATGGGCGGGGATATCTGCAATGCGGGGTTAACAACTCGTCGAACACAAGTAGAAGGCGCAACTTACCACATGCACAACCTGGATATCTATTCTCGAGCCAAGTGCCTCCAATATCGGTATTCTTTTCATACACAACAAGATCCAAATTTTGGATTCTCTGCCGCAGACGAATGGAGGAGATGATTCCTGAAATTCCAGAGCCGATGACAACAACTTTCATAGGACGAAAGGCATCGATCGAGCGCTCTTCCAGGATCCAAGGTTCATTCTGTGCCGCATTGTTCACGACGCCGTTAGCCCCAAGGGTGCCATTGGTTTCGAGTGCGCCGTTACTCTCAGTGACCGAGGAGACCTGCTGAACCTTTGGCTCCGAAGAACCACGACCAAAGGCTCTTGATATGCGCTTCATTGTGCTGTGGAATGATGAGATAGGAAAACCCAACAGGACACGAAGAGATCTCAAGGCGAAAACTTATGTTAAATAACAAGAGTTGTCAGGAGGTAAACTGGTTCGAACTCCTGACAGAAGCTCCCCCCCGACGGTATACGGCAAGTTCCTGAGTTCCTGAGTTCCGAAAAAAAGTGCAAGCTAGCGCCTCAGACCAGTGGAAAGTGCGGAGGTTCCGGCTTCACAAGGTTCAACGGTCCAACGGTCTAACGTGCTTTGATCTCCCCCCCGTGGTCTTGCCAGCACCTCCCCGAAGTAAGCTGAATCAAAGACTTACTTTACAAGTTTACAGAGCATTTATCCACAGGCATTACGCGTGGTAGGCTGGTCAAGTCTCAACAAAGTCGTGATTAGACGGTTTGAAACTCCCGAGTTGCCCTGGGAAGTGGATCCTCGGTCCAAATTCGAGCGGAATTCCCCCTTTGCCTCCATTGCGGGGGAAAGAAGCTTGGGCACCGTAACTGGACCCCAGCGATTGGAGGCTTAGCCGACATATCGGGGAATGGCTAGTCAGAAGGGCCCCAAGACTGCAAGAGTCAGAGAGGGGTTGCGATTACGCAAACATGCTGTTGACGCCTTGGTTCGGTTCCCATTGGTAAATGATATGCAGGTCCTGGTCAAGCGACTTTCCAGGCTCACAGGGTCAGGTTGCGCTTCGTACGACAGCCTTCAGGTTTCTCTTCTCTTTCTTCATCATAAAACCATGATTTGTTCTGTCACCGGCTTCCCGAGTCTGAATACTTTGACCCATCGAGCGAAACGCGGAATTATGCCGGTCGGTCGGACAAACCCCAGCATGAACGTGCTGAGCTTATGATGACCGTTACGCCTCCTGCGGCTTACAAACTTACGGAATTATTGGAGATGAAATAACTGAATTCAATTGGCCTTGTTGCTCCTCTCGAGTCTCGAGTACTCCGTACGGAGTATGAGATCCAGGTCAATCGGAAATACCCCTTTCCCCGGAGCGGGAAGTCCTTTGATAGTCTACTTCCAAGTTGCTTCGTCCTTCCTTGCTGCTCAAGTGTCCATGATGATGAGGCTGGACCTCGTCTGCGAAGAGAAGTCACATGGTTAAGACACTTTTTAAGATTGAACAGCCTACAGAGTGACCGCTCGACAGTGGAATATACTCCCGAGTCGTCTTCTACTCTGTACCTTCAGCGTAATTGGTATGACACATTAGACCGAGTCAATCCATGGCGGCTTTGTCAATCACCTTCTGCATGTGATTATGGTTCTAGGCTCCTTTGGTTCAAGTTCGCTGGTCCTTGCAGGTTGCAATGGAAGGCCAAACTCCGCACTCAAATATATATCCGTATACCCGCAGCTAACCAGTCCCAGGCTCTTGATCATCAACCACGAAGTCACATAATCAACCAATCAATTAATAACCAGAGGTGTGGCTTTCGTCACTCTGCATACTCCGTAGTGCCACAGATAGACACCTGTGACGCCCCAAGCGAGTCCTCCAAGAGGTACTTTTGCACGCATAAGTGGCCCGACAGGGCGAACCAAATTTCCTATCCCTGCAGTTCACGGAGAAAATATCCCCAACCTCCCAACAGAGGTCATACGTTCCAGTCTCTGTCTGTAAACACGGATATAAAAACGCAAGGCAGATCAGTGGAAACGCGAATCAGTCAGGTCTTAATAATTATTATCAAAATTGATTGCGGGGTTTCTTCGACTGCGGCGATCGGCCTATAAAAAAAAGTTGGATTAGTGACAATATTTTCAAGCATCTCCATTCTCTACTACGGAGTAGAGGCTTTTCTTTCACTGCCTCAACCCAATTGAATCGGGTCAATTCTCGCCATGCCCGTCTTCACGGAATTCTCCTCCTCGTCGCGAGAACTACGCGTCCTCCCCTCCTTCGCACCCCCTCTACCCCGCCTTTCCCCCGCGTTCACAAAAACCACAACACACCAAATCGACAAATATGAAGTCGTTGTCGTCGGCGCCGGCCCAGCAGGGCTAATGCTAAACCTCCTCCTCGCACGCTACGGCCTCTCAGACTCCTCCCTCCTCTGCGTCGACGCGAAACCGGGGACGCTGAAATCAGGCCAAGCAGACGGGCTTCAACCGCGGACACTGGAAGTGCTGAAATCGCTGGGCCTCGCCGACGAGATCCTGAATGATGGGTGTCACATGGAGGAAGTTGCATTTTGGAACCCGACGGGGAAGAAGGAGGGGGATGTTATTGAGCGGACGTCTATTGTGCCCGACGTTAGTGTTCCCGCGAGGTTCCAGCATGAGGTTACGATACACCAGGGACGGATTGAGCGGATTCTGGAGACGGATTTATTGAGGTATTCGGCCCGGGGCGTGGTGCGGGATACGAGGTTGGTGGATGTGAGGATTGATGAGGGTGGGGATTGTGAGTTTCCTGTTCTTGCGACGATTGAGACGGGGGGAGAAGGAGGGGAGGAGAAGAAGGTTGTCAGAACGATTCGCACGAAACATCTTGTTGGTGCGGACGGCGCACACTCTGCCGTTCGGCGGGGCATGGGACTAAGTCTGGAAGGCGAGTCGCTAGATCATATCTGGGGCGTCGTGGATCTAGTCGTTGATACTGATTTCCCTGACATTCGGCGCCGGTGCGCGATTCATTCGCCTGCGGGGTCTGTGATGGTTATCCCGCGCGAGAGGATCGATACAGGGGAATACCTGACCCGGTTGTATGTGCAGGTTCCCGAGGTTGAGATTGAAGCTGGGGATGAGCGGAGCGCGAAGGACGGGGCGAAGGCGCGGCGGGCGCAGGTTACGGTCGAGAGTATTTTCCAGCATGCGGCGGATGCGTTCAAGCCGTATTACATCCGGCCGAAGCAGAACGGCGCTGTGGATTGGTGGGCGGCGTACCAGATCGGGCAGCGGGTTTCGGGGGAGTTTACTGTGAAGGATTCGAAGGGGGTCAATCGGGTGTTTATTGTGGGTGATGCGTGTCATACGCATAGTCCTAAGGTATTTTGGCTTCTTACTGGATTGTTTGGGTTTGATGCTGATTCTGCGATAGGCTGGCCAGGGGATGAATGTGTCTATGATGGACTCATACAATCTCGCCTGGAAACTTGTCTACTCTTTGCACGGTCTTACGCCGGGCTCGTCAGAGAAGTCCCAAGACCCGATTCTGGATACATACCACCTCGAACGGCATACGATTGCCCAGCAGCTGCTCGACTTCGACCGCGCGTTCTCTTCTATGTTCTCCGGCAAGATTGCGTCTGAGGACGGAATCGAGTCGTTGACGCATGAGCAATTCCTAGAGGTCTTTAGCAGGGGCAACGGATTCACAAGTGGCTGCGGTATTGAATACCCCGAGAACCTGACGGTCGAGAAAGCCATAGCCCAGAATCCCATCACAGGAACAGATTATCTACACGGTATCCTCTGCCCAGGAAGGCGGCTACTCAACGTCCGCGTGAAGAGATTCGCCGATGGAAATAGACGCGATCTCCAAGATGGTACATTTCCTTACTCTCTACCCTACTCGTATAAATCAAGCAGGACTAATAAGCCTAGACTTCCTCTCAACCGGCCGCTTCCGCATTCTCTGCCTAACATCCACAGACCTCCTCGACCCCCAAGGCATCTCGGCACAAACACTCAGAACACTCGGATCATCCACCATCCCCCAATTCCCCATTTCAGTGGTTGAGCAAGTCGTCATTCACCCCCGGCTAGACAAAAAAGACTTCATGTGGATGGACCTCCCTCGTGAGCTGAAAGAGCGCTCCGAGATGCGCTTCTACAGCGGTTATGGCCTCAATGATGATGTCTACGCGATCTACGGTGTTGATCCGGCTCAGGGGGCTTTAGCTGTTGTTCGGCCTGATGGGTATATTGGGACTATTGCGGCGCTGGATGATGTAATGAGGGTGGAGGGGTATTTGAGGGGGTGTCTTCGGACTGTTTACATACGTTGACTAGATCATAGATAGAGAACAGGGCTCTCTGGTAGGACATTTGGTATGCCAGTACCTCGTCTCCTGTCACGGGCTCTCCTGGTCCGAATCCTATCCATCCAACTATGCAGTGAGAACCAGACATTTATCCAACAGAATCAACAATAAAAGGACATAATCTCAGGCTCCCAGGGAAACAGTGACTGATTGAGTAGCTGAGGCGGATAGAGCGAACCCCAACTCACACGTCAGTTCCTCCGTCGGTGTCCAAGGGTGTCAAGGGATCTTACTTGGTTTGTCCCAAGAGTCTTTTTCGCTGGGCTTGAACTCAAGCTGACCCGCGATGCAGCAGTCTCAAACCGAAACCAAACTCGACAAGAAATAAAAATACCCGTCAACAAGTGTTGTGTATGGACAGATGAAGTAGTACCCCCCGCATCACCCCAGTTCTTCCCAGACGCAGCAGCCAGCTCATATATGCTACACACGCTCCGACCAGGTCCCGCAGACTCCTCCATATATCCACAGATCACAACGCCAGCATTCTTCTGTATCCTCGTTCCAATCGTGGGTGGACCAGCTCCAATATCCCTTTCACAATGCCACAGCTGGCAACCGGATGCGCTCCATCAAGTACTGGGTGCACGCGCGGACGATGGCCGGATCAACGCCTTCAGGGTCTAGGTTGCCGATGCGGTCTTTGCATTCTTGTGTCGTTAGGTCGGGTGTGGCAGCTGTAGCTGTAGCAGAGATGAGGCTGATTCCGAGAAGGAAGATGGGGTTGATGAACGTGAGCTTCATTCTTGTTTCCGGACAGATGTTAGTATTTGACGTATATGAAGGGGTTGCACGGTGGAAGGGAATGAGGCGTACGTACGGTAGAAATAGAAATATCGTGTGTCGTGTACGACAGAGAAAGAGATGGAGTGTCTGCGAGGGAAAGAGAGACCTTGAGAGAAGAGTGTAGCCTGTCTTATATCGTGCGGCTTCGAGCGTTTGAGGCCAGGTCAGCAGGCTGTGGTTTTCTTGTCTTTTTTTTGCTTTTCGTGCAAGGATGATGATTCTTATCAGCCATGGGCTGGGAATGTTTCTAGGTTTCGCCTTGACAGTGACAATTGATTAGATGTTTGTGTAACAAAAGGCTGGGGCATCTTGGCTTGATTCACAAAGAAAATATCCATCTGATTCAACATACGGAGTATTCACCAGCTATTTATCTAATCCGTCAGTACCACTTCAGCCTTCTCCGTGATCGCTGCGCCTATCTCGACTGGGCCAGTAATCAATCAGTCTGATCACACAAGGTCCATGAGTCCAATAAGCCACAGACACGAATATCGTGGTAGTCGGAATTTCAATGTCGACCAACAGCCCCTATTTCCGTAGACTAAGTAGCTAATCAGGTTGTCCGGAGGAGATTCGAACGAAAACCAGTCAGTCCCTTGGTGTGTAACTGAACGAGGCAATCCGCATCTCTCCCTCCCTGACTTCCCCTCCCAATGTCTGCCCGCATCTCGCATTATTATCCGCAGCTCAGAAGCCAGAAGCCAGCACGATGTCCGATTCAGACTCACACCCAGACTCACACTCAGACGCTACCACACTCGGCTGGGCCCTCCGCCATAACGGCTCCTGCCTCCAACACGAAGAAGACTGCGGTGCCACACGGAACCCCTACCGAGCGTGCTGCCCCGGCGGCTCATATTGTCCCCGCGCGTACAACGTCGCGTGCTGTCCGTCCAGCTTGAATTGCACCGAAGCGTTACAGGCGAGACCGGCGTGCGCGAACCAAACGTGGGATCTTTATTACAATGGGGGGTATTTTTGCTGTGAACATGGGACGAGGGGGTATGCGACGAGCTTCAATTCGGACGGGTGTGGAGAGCGGGGGTATGAACTTGTTGGTTCGGAGACGTTGTTGTCCGTTATTGTTTCTGGGACTAGTGAGTGTTGTCTGACTGTCTTGGGGGTGGTTTGGTTTGATGATGCTCACTGTCAGCTGTATTTTCGAGGACGTCTGTACCGTCGCCGTCCTCAAGTACTTCGGAAACTACATCGAGTTTAACGTCGACATCGACATCGACCCCAGCCCCAACCGACTTCCCACAGCTCGAAACCGAATCATCCAAAATTAATGTCGGCGCAATTACCGGCGGTGTTGTCGGCGGCGTTGCCGGCGCAGCACTCATCGTCGTCATGATATGGTTCCTGATTTTCCGGACACGGCGTCAAAAGCAACAGCCTGAAGGAGTGGTCACCCGTCTAGAAGACCCCAAGAAGGAAGACTGTGCGCAATATCCTGCCCAAGCTGCGGAATCACAGCGAGTATCTGCTGGTACGGATGGACATCGACCTGCGGAGCTGGATGGACATTATCAGATTGCGGCCGAGCTGCCTGGGGATCATGAGCGATGAAACGCAATTCATTTCTGTGGGGTTCTTTCTACCTGGTTATTTGAGCTTTACTGCGGGTATTGCTCTCGTGCTTTTAGCGAAATGGTTGGTGGTGTTTGACCAGGTTCCCCGAGGATTAGGGTTCAACCTGGGATAACTGACTTGACACTACTTACTGAGGATTTACCTTATGGCCCAGCGGTGCTAATCGAGATAGTAAGGAATGGACGGCCAGTGGTGGGAGTACAAAAACAGAAAAAAAAAAAAATGATATAAAGACAAAGAATACACAAAGTACACTTATCACATTCCTTGGGCCGATGGCCTGCACATTTCATATGGTTATCAACAAGATACCCCTTCCTCGCACTTGCACTGTGTCAATGGTTAACGATTAATCCAACCAACCGGATTTACAGGTAGATACGTACACAGTTCCAAAAACGAGGCATTCAGGTATCCTTTAGGGTATAAGAATGGCCAGGTTAGAGACCCAGATGTCACGGTATACCTGGAAGATTTAAGCGCCATAGTCACGGTTTGTATCGAGCGGGAACTGAGATGAGTGGATGTGATGTTAGTTCGGTGATTGGCGAGGGCCGTGAGAGAGTGTTGCTGATGAGTACTCTCCTTGATAAGACCAGTGGAACCTATCACCATTAACTGATTTAACTGTATCACACTCTCTTGTGCCTGCACACAGTACATAAGCCCAAAGAAGTAATATGCAAGTGACTGCCGACTTCCGAGACGATCCGAACTCCCAACACTCTCGTCCGGATATCGGCAATCGGGCTCGAAAATTAGCCACTGAATTGCCCAGCTTGGAAGTGGAATGAATCGAATGGGAATCGAATGGATCAAGCTCTGGTGGCGCTCGGCAGATCCACAGCTAATGTATTGATATCCGTGGTTGCTATGCATTGCTGGCTATGTTTATTTCTGTCAAAATTCCTGTCATCTTGACATCATATACAGGAGATCCGAACCTAGATTGAGTCTGTCGGGATAAAAGGTATAAAGATGCCCTGGTAGTAGGTAGTCTTCAGGGTTTATTCGCTTCGTTATATCTCCTCAGCATCAAATACACGAAAATGGATTGTGCTGTCGGAAACGCACCGCCACCAAGGCTTCTCGCAGCCCAGGTCGATACTCTTGCCGTTGAGTCGCCCACACAGCTCTTCTGTCTGGCCCCCTATGGTGCGAATGTCCAGGATGGCTTCCGTAAAGTTACCTTTCAGGATTTGTCTCGCGCCGTGAACTCGATGTCGTGGTGGCTGCAACAGCAACTTGGTGACGCTGTAAAGGGGGAGACAATTGCGTATCTGGGAAGGAACGACATTCGCTATGTCATTCTTATGCTTGCCTCGCATAAAGTGGGCTATATCGTTAGTATTCCTTCAAACATTCTTGGGGGAAGCTAATCGTAGCGTAGATTCTGTTCCCCTCGACTCGGTTATCAAATGAAGCGTACAATCATGTGTACCACGCTACGGCGACAAAAGTGCTTCTGTTCAGTTCCGAGCACCTCGTCACCGGACTAACCGGGAAAGCCCAAGCTATTCGCTCTTTGAAAGTACCGACCATTGATGAGATGCTGGACGGGACTGGCGAGCACTACGACTTCACTCGGACCTACGAGGAGATGGAGGACAAAGTCGCGTTTATGCTCCACAGTTCTGGAACAACTGGTACGCTTGAAAATACACAGTAACCCATTGCAGCCTCTAATATCATCAGGAATGCCCAAGCCCATCAGTCTCACACACGGCTTCATCAGCACCATCGACTACGGCCGCTTCATGCCCCGACCCCGAGGCCGCTCATCCGCCTTCTTGCACGATCTGCTCCCAACAGACCTCCTCCTGTCAGTCACGCCGTTCTTCCATCTCATGGGTGTTATGTCTTTCTTCGAATCAATCTTGCACAATATCCCCTTCGTCTCGATCCCGGACCAGCCACTCTCCGTCAACCTCCTCGTCGACGTCATCCACGCAACGAATCCCACCGCAACAGTGCTCCCACCATCCGTCCTCGAAGACCTAAGCCCGTCCCAAGAAGCACTCGAATGTATCAGCACACTAAAGTTCGTCTGCTACGGTGGTGCCCCCCTGGCAAAAGAAGTCGGAGACAAACTCAGCCAGTATACCCAAGTACGGAACTCTATCGGAGCTACAGAGATGGGCGTGGTTTGCTCGTTTATCCCGGAGGATAAAGCGAATTGGGGATACTTAGAGTGGAACCCACTATACCAAGTTGACATGCAGCGCGTCGCAGACGGGCTATATGAGATGGTTATCCCGCGCGTCGAAAACTCCCGTCGCATACATGGTGCTTTCCACACGTTCCCTTCTCTCACCGAGTACAGATCGAATGATCTCTATGACCGGCATCCTGAGAACCCAGTCCTTTGGCGCTACTATGGACGATTAGACGATGTGATTGTTCTCAGCAACGGCGAGAAGCTGAATCCGACTTTATTGGAGAAGGCCGTTGAGGGCCATCAAGCTGTCCATCGGGCGTTGGTTATCGGCCAGCGTCGCTTCCAGACTTGTCTCCTTATTGAACCAGTCACGCATGCGGGTGTTGATGAGAAGAGTTTCGTCGACGAGATCTGGCCGTTGGTGCAGAGTGCTAACAACGATGTCCCCCAGTATGGGCAGATAATGAAGAATATGATTCGGCTTTCGGATCCGAGGAAGCCATTTCAGTTGACACCGAAGGGGACGACTAAGAGACATGCTGTGAATGTGGACTACAAGGAGGAGATTGATGCGATCTATGCTGCGCAAGATCAAAACTTGGGGCCTGCGTTGCCTTCTGAGATTGGGGTTGAGAGTGTACAAAGCTGGGTACTTGACATTGTTGCCTCTATGACCGGAAGGTCTGATGTCAAGTCTGCCGATGACTTCTTCAGCTTGGGCCTGGACTCGCTGCAGACGATTCAGCTAAACAGAATGCTTAGAAGCGCCATTTCGGCGTACAACCCCGGACTGAACATGGAAAGCATCACTCTGCAGAACATCTACGCTCGACCGACGACAGCTCAACTCACAAGCTTGCTTCTGGACGTTCTCCAGGAGAAGACAGACGCAGTATCTCAGACACAATCACGCTCCGAGATAATCAACAACCTGATATCCAAATACACCAACGACCTCCCAATCCACCCTAGCACCTCTATCGAGCTCCCCGAATTATCAACTGTCATTCTAACCGGGTCAACAGGCTCTCTAGGCAACTACGTCCTCTCCGGCCTTTTTAACAACCCCAAAATCTCAAAGATATACTGCTTCAACCGCACAAACGACGCAGCGGCCCGTCAACACCAAGGATTTGTCGAGAAAGGCCTGAGTGCTTCCTCCCTGCAAGACCCCAACAAAGTCGAATTCCTGCATGTATCTTTCGGAGAAAGCCAATTCGGTCTTGAGGACCCCATCTACACAACGCTTCTGGACACAGTCGACCTGATCCTCCACAACGCCTGGAAAGTCAACTTCAATCACCCCGTTTCATCCTTCGAAGATCCCCACATCAAGGGCGTCCGCGAGTTCATCGACTTTAGCCTCGCGAGTCGATACACGGCACACCTCGCCTTCGTGTCATCAGTAAGCACAATCGCCGCCTGGACACCCTCATCTTCCCGCGAGTCAATCCCGGAAATACCCATGGAGACAGTCACCCCCGTCCTCGAGCAAGGCTACGGCGAGTCAAAGCATGTCGGCGAGAGAATGTGTCTCGTGGCATCCAGGGAATGCGGTATCCCTACGAGTGTTCTCCGTGTAGGACAAATTGCCGGCCCGGATAGTAGACTTGGGTGCTGGAATCCGCAGGAATGGCTGCCGACTTTGGTGAAGACGTCTATGAACCTGGGCTTGGTTCCGAGTAGTCTTGGGGGGTTTGAGGTAGACTGGATTGCTGTTGTGAGAGTCCCGCCAATATTTATTGTTCTATGATGAAAAAGGTCAGCTAACAATAAACAGGATACGCTTGCAAAAATCACAATTGAAATCCTCCTCACCCGCCGCCCAACGCTCACAAAAAACCCCCACGCCGTCTTCCATCTCATGAACCCAACACATACACCCTGGTCTTCTCTCATCCCCGCAATCCAACACCGATACACCAAGAGCCAGCCTCTCCAAATCGTCTCCCTACCAGACTGGGTCACGGAGCTCCGGAAAATCCAGGATCCATCGGCCCAGGAAGTCGAGGACAAACCAGCGCTCAAGCTTCTCTCGTTCTTCGAGGCGTTGGCTGCGGATAACGGGGTCGCTGAAGCCAGTGTTGAGAATTCCAAGCGTGCTAGTAGGACTATGGCGGAGCTGGGGCCGGTGTCCGTTGCCCAGATGGGGAATTGGTTGGATCAGTGGGGTTTTGGGAGGGGGTAGTCTTTATTTGGGGTCTTGGGAGGTAGAATGGGACATATAGCATTATAGCATTGGCTTGTACTTCATGTTTTGTGGATATGATGATGTTGAAGATGTTGAATATCTGTGTTAGAACGGTATCCCTACTATCCCATATGACATGGCGTCCAGAATGATTTAGATGCTATCCCGTCGTATGACTCTTCGGGATATCTTTAGTGAGTGTGTGCCGTGTGCGGGACTTTGCAAGTAACATGCTTCCAGATACCGAGGATTCGAGAAATGCCCACCTACTTGATACGCAAAGATCCATGATACACAGCGCAGGCAACACCAATCAAGGAAAAACATGGGTAGAAAGCACCCCACCACGAGAATCAAACCTCTGCGGCAAAACCGTAAACAAGCCATCACAATCCCTCGGCTCATAATCCAACGACAACGAGCCCTGCACCAGAACCTCCAGCCCGAAGCGCTCCTTGACCCAATGCGCAACCATATCCATGCCCGCAACAGCACCGCTCCCCGTCCAGATGTTCCCATCAACAACCCACTTCTTCTCCCTCGTCCACTGCACCTTGGGGAACTTGTTACGAACCCAATTATACTCCACATTGTTCACTGTTGCGTCTCGGCCATCTAGTACCCCCGTTGCGGCTACAACCGCTGCGCCGGTGCATGTCGTGAACAGCAGTTTCCCCGCGTCGACATGCCGCTGGATAAAGTCTACGTAGCTCCCCGGGACTTCGTGGTTCACGGGGTTCGGCCCGCCGACGATAAGACAGTCTAGCTCGGGGCATTCGTCGACGGTGGTTGTTGGCACGAGAGTCAGGGCGCTTGTGAGCAGGCGCACGGGGTCTTTGGTTTGGCCGATGTGGTGGAAGACGAAGTCTGGGGCGTTGGCCAGGGCGATGGGGTCGACGGGGCCGAAGAAGCTGAGCGCGTTGATGAGCCGTTTGCTGCAGGAGTTTAGCAGGTCGCAGGGGCCTATCACGTCTATGGCTTGGTAGTCGAAGACTAGGCAGCCGATGGAGATGGGGTTGGGGCTGGGGCTGGGGCTGGAGGCCATTTTGACTGGAGTTGGAGTACTCGGTAGATCGGAGGGTGGATTTGGTCGTTCAACTGTAGGGCGTGTCCACTTGGAGAGAGGGGAGGAAACGTTTTATACCACTGCACTCTGCACTTCATGTTACATCCTCAGCCTTCTTCTCACACCGGAAGCTTTGACACCGGGATTTGGGTGTTGTTGTAATGCATCGGGATTCGATACATATTATAAATCCATCCATGCAACGGCGGAATTCATCCACTGTCACAGCTGTGCGGGGCACGGGATGGACTGGAGGCCTCACTCTCACTCAGCTTACCGAGTATGGAGTACGTGCCTGGTAAAGCTCAATCAAAAGGCGTATTGTGGCAGCGTCTCCGTCGAGGATTCTAGCGTGGGGGCCGAATCGGCTGGGTGGATATTTCCCATACTTAAAAGGTTTGTGATTCCTCTATATGTTGATTTCAAATCGCTTGACAGCAACGTATGATCTGACTATGCCTGAAAAGCTCACCTGGCTCGTAACTGGCTGTTCGTCGGGACTGGGCGAAGCCCTAGTCCGGGCTATTCTCGCAACGGTATGCCACCCTTCCTGTACTCCAATCCAAAGCTAAGTCAACAACGCAAGGGCGACCAAGTAATCGCAACAGCCCGAGACGGAAGCACCAGTACCGTGGAACGCCTAGCGCCCCTAAAAGAAGCCGGCGCCGCGGTGCTGGAATTAGACGTCACAGCGGCCGCAGAAACGCTCAACGAAAAAGCCGCAGAGGCATGGGGCATCTACGGCAAGATCGATGTGCTGGTCAATAACGCGGCGTACATTGACGGAGGAATATTCGAGGAAATCACGTAAGTCATCGCACTTGCATTTCATTGTAGAACAGGAGTAGCCTAACCTTATGGGTATATAACAGTGAGGAATTCCTCACCAAAGCCCTACGCACAAACGCCCTAGGCCCTCTAAACCTAACACGCTCGCTGCTGCCCTACATGCGCAGTCGCAAGACAGGGACACTCCTCTTCATGTCCAGTCTCGCCGCGTACCACGGCCACCCGGGCGCAAGCACCTACTCCTCCGCAAAGGGTTTTCTCGAAGCACTAGTGCCGTGCCTGGGTCTTGAGGTCGCGCCATTCGGTATCCGGACGTGTCTAGTTGCGCCTGGATACTTCCGTACGAGCGTGTTCGCCCCGGGGAATTTATACTATCGCGCACCAAACCCATTGCCGGAGTACGAGGAGATGAATGGGCTGATTCGGGCGGGGGTCGATGCTTCGGATGGGAACCAGCCTGGGGATCCGGCGAAGGCGGCGGCGGTGCTTGTTGATGCTGTTAAGGGGCAGGGCCTGTGTGCTGGGAAGGAACTTCCCTTGAGGCTTCCGTTGGGGGCTGATGGCGTCAAGGCTGTCAGGGAGGATTGTCAGGTTAAGTTGGGGATCTGTGATGAGTGGGAGGGGATTGTGTCTGCTACGGACTTTGAATGATTTTTGATATCAAATTTGACTTTTGAATATCAACATAGTATAGTACAGTAAATCACAAGTATGATCCGGACCCATTGGGCTGGAACTGCGCCCCAGTGATCGACCGGCTGAACTCCAAATCCCCTCCAAGTCCAACAACCCACCTTAAAAGATAAAAAGAGCCTCTCATCCCCAGCACGATATCCGATCAGACCAACATGCAAAGCAGATTCAACCAGTGGCCGAAGTCCCGAGGCCGATATGCCCGCTGGATATGTCGCGGCTGCAGATCCCGCAAAATTAAATGCAACCTGCCTGATCTCGACGAACAGGATCTTGTTTCCGGCGCCTCTTTACACTTGCCAGGGAAATCCTGCGAGCGCTGTCGCTCCCTCGGGCTAGAATGCATTATTGAGCGCACGACGCTGGGTCGTCCGGCCCTGAAGCGCGAGAACCCTCCCAGCCAGACGCCGGTCACTTCGATCGAGATCAAGGACTACCTCGTTTCTGAGTCGAATAATGATGCTGGGACGACCGGGCAGGCTCAAAGCCTCGACGAGGATAAGCTGTTCCGGTCTACAGTCGAGTTTCAGTATTTCTTTGCCTCCGTCCTCGCTAAAGACCGGGCGTTTGGGGCTGATATCCCCAGGAGTGTCGAGCCTTGGACGACCCCTCTTGTAGAACTTGTGGATGATGAGATTGCCGTGACTCTTGATGCTCAGTATGTATTCTCGCTTGCAATTGAACCGTTTGCTAACGGATGTAGTCTGGCCTGGCATAAATTCTTCCTCCCCAGACTCCCCAGCCTGCCCAGCATAAGAAGCCGCCTGCAGCACCTCGACAAAGACAACACCGCAACAAATCTCCTCTTCGCCCTTCTCTGTTTGATAGCCCTAGATACAACAGACACATTGATCAAGCAGTACCCAACACTAAGACGAACCGTCCACCTCGCCGTCTCATCCTATAGCCAGGAATTCATCTTCGCCCCGCCAACGCACCACGACTCCATCACCGCCTGCCTCCTGCTCGCAGACTACAAACCCACCGTCGCAGTCGTCTCCCAGCACATAGCGCACAAAGCAATAAAATCAACCCTCTACCTAAACATCGCCTCGAAAATCGCCCACCGGCTGGAGATCCTCCCGGCGCAACTAACCCCAGATTTGTTCCTCTCAACACAAACCGACACCACCGAATTCGAAACCCATCTCACAACCTCCCTCCAAGCCGTCAAACTCCTCTCCCAAGACCTCATCCTCGACGGCCTCCTCTCCGAACCCGTGCACGCCTTCCAGGCCGTCCTCAACTCCCTAGCACCACACATAACCGCCTATCACAATCTCCTGCAGCAGCGCCGCTGCCCAGTGCGGCTTATCTACCAGATGCAATGGGCTACAGCGGGGTACATCCTCCTCGATGCGTTGAAAGCTATGAAGACGAGCTGGAAAGATGCCGAGCGGCTCTATCACGCCGTCGAGGACATCGAGGAGAAATGTCTGAAGCAGATTGACTTTTGTAATTCGGTTCTGGATGCGAACGCGAATAGTCATAGTCCCAGCTCTACTGCTACGCCAGGGACTCCTGAGGAGGAAGAGAATCAGAAGAAGGAGATCCAAGCTGCCCGGTGTATCCTGGAGCAGCGATTCCACGCGATTATCGGCCGCATGTACGGCCTTGCGCTTCTCTATATCTCTGTTGTGAAATCGCGGAATTCCCCGGGAAATGGAAATGGCCCTATCACTTCCAATACCGATACCAATGCTAATGCCAATGGCAGCATTACCACCAGTCCAAGCACAACCTCGTCCAGAACAAGCCAAGGCCCCGAAATCCACGCGTCCGAAACAATCCGCCTAGGCGCAAACGTCTCAGACGCACTGAAAAACGCCCCCGACGAAGTCAGCGAGCTGGTGGTTATGTTTCTGACGAGGTTTGGAAGGGGACATCCCGAGAAGGCCCTTTCTATTTTGGAGATGTTTGTCAAGTGTACGGATTTGACTTTGTCTTTACCTAGGGGTAGTGGTGGTGGTGTTAAGGACCCGGTTCAGATTCCCTTCCAGCCTCCGCTCCGAGATATAGTGCTAGATATATTGATTTTCTCAAAGTGTATTGTGGAGAACAATAATATCCACGTGCGCCATCTTGACGGAAAAATGAAGGATAATGCGGACTATCAGATGGAGGTTATGGGCGTTGTTGCGGAGAGATTGCAGAGGATTGCTGTTGGGGCTGAAGCTGGAGCTGGAGCTAGTGATGACGTTGGTAGCAGGTGCAAGTCATCTGGAAAATCCCTGCAAGAGGCCTTTACCGGCGGGTGTGTATATGCAGCCAGCGTCAAGGTCATGCGTGGGCTTCTCGGGTTCATGGCGGATTTGAAGCGGCGGACTTCTTCGGGGGATGGGGGGCAGGCTGGGGGGTTATTTGTCGTCCCGCAGTCGACGAGGGGGATTGAGGGGATGTGCGAGGACTGGACTCTCTGGCCTGGGCACGATGCTGGTGGGTTGGGTACTGGTGTTGATACTCCAGGGTTCATGGTTGATTGGACTGGGATAGATCTTGGGATAGATCCTGGGTTGGGGTGGGTTTAATACATCCTTTGTTCTGTGCATTGGTTGATAGTACTGTAGCACCATTTGGATCGTTGGAGCGTGTTTCTTGTGGATTCTACATTCGTAGCGTGACTGTGCTGTGGCTTATATGAGGTGTGATCTTTATAGCATATAGCAATGCGGTTCTTGTGTGTTTTGCGTCTAGAGTCATTCCTCTAAAGTACCCTACTGAGCGAAGTATTACCGGGTCTCACTCAACCTTGATATTTCCTGCAAGGTGGGTCAATAGGAAGAGACACACAGCCTGGTTGTACCATTACAGTGGAATGCCCGAGCAGCAGTTTATATTGCGCGGTGGGTGAGGATGCCGTAGGAGAAAAAATTGATAGTATGTATACTATATGCCTGGGTATTATGTGAAGGTATCCGTATCCTGCTGGATGAGAGAGTACGGGATACAAAGAGATAGGTACTCTACCTGAACAATTGCCAGGCTATCATACGTTGTCGGGCCTCGTTAGGGACTGCTAGATCTATCAATATCATCGTCTACACTAACTGGATATGTGTGACGGTAACTTGACATCGGGTGTATCAACTCAGAAATAACAATCTATTCTAATTTGTCCGGCGCTTGAAACAGGAATACTATAGATAACAAAGACAATCAAATACAACTAGTTCTGTCACGACAGCATAATCCATTACAAACCAGGCATTCCCCTCCGCTGAGCAATCCGCCCTCCAAGCCCAAGCCCAAGACCCAACCCAGCAGTAGGAACAGGAACAGCAACAACCTGCTAGACGGGGACTTGCTGCATAGAAACCTGCGGCATAGGGGCAGAGGCAGGGGCAGGTTTCTTCCTACCCGTTTATTAAGGGGGCTGTAAGCCTGGGGCTGCTTGTAATCGGTGTTATACTGCGACGTGTTTGGAGGATAGATTTGGTGGAAGATGTAATGAAGTTAGACTGGAGGTGAGCAGGTGGATGGAATGCGTATACTCCGTAACAGCAAATGCAACCATATCGCAGGATGCGTGATCGACAGCCCGCGAGAGCAATGATCAGCACTGTGGAGCAGTTTTCCGAGTAGTTCCGCCCTTAATTTGCGCGAATTTGCGCGCTGTAAATACACAGATGCATAGCCCTGTAGGTATCACAGTATTTGCGCTCTCGTATGTCATCACAAGAGATTCAGCCAAGTAAAATAGTATAAGTACTGCTCCCTACCACGCAGGCATCGGACGGGAATACATATCTAAGGCAATCACAATGATCCTCTCTACTCTTCTGCTCCTCGCAGTCACCCAATCCGCCCGTGCCAAATGCAAATGCGTACGTTAACCCTAACCCTACGTAGTAACGCGGTCTACCATCTCTAACAAAAGCAGACCCCAACAGACACCTGCTGGCCCTCGGCCGCAACATGGAACACCCTCAACTCCACTGTGAACGGCAAGCTCATCGCAAACGAGCCTCTCGCCAAACCATGCTACAAAGGCCCCGGCTACAGCGCCGAGGAATGTCAATCCGTCGCTGAAAGCTGGGACGATAACGCCTGGATCGCTGAGTCTCCCATCGGATATAGTTATCCCCTTGTTGATACTTGTCCTCCGATTAATGCAACTATCCCCGGCTATCCAACCTGCGAGCTGGGCAATTCGCCGCTGTATAGCATCGCCGCTACAAAGGCGAGTGATGTTGCTGCTGGGGTGAAATTCGCGAGGGACAATAATGTTAGGCTTGTGATTAAGAATACGGGTCATGATATTTCGCAGCGGTAGGATACCCTGGCATAACATAACACACGTTGATCTGACCGTGCATCTGTATCTGATATCGGATAGATCGCAAGGATACGGCAGTCTATCCATCTGGATCAAGACCATCCAAGACGGCCTTCACTTCCACGACAAATTCGCCTCAAACTCATCTTGCCGCTCCGGCTGGAACGGAAGCGCCGTTACCATCGGCGGAGGATACGTCTGGCAGGACGTCTACGAATTCGCCGCGAAGTACAACCACGTTGTCGTCGGTGGAGCTGATCCTGTAAGTCCCACCTGAACCTGGTGTCACAGATATCGACATCACAGAACTAACGAGTAAGACGGTCGGTTGCATCGGCGGATACCTCCAAGGCGCCGGCCACGGCACTCTCAGCCCGCAATTCGGCCTCGCAACAGACCAAGTCCTTGAATACACAGTTGTGCTCGCCTCAGGGGAGACAGTTCTCGCGAATGACTGCCACAATACAGACCTCTTCACTGCCCTGCGCGGTGGCGGCGGCGGTACATACGGTGTTGTCCTCTCCGCCACGGTCAAGGCGTTCCCTACGCGCCCAACGCTCTCGCATACCCTCACCATCACAGACCTCAAGAAACAAAACACCTCCGCAGTCTTAAACGCAACAGGTCACATCGCTTCGAAATACCCCGCGATTGTTGACGAGGGCTTCGCCGGTACAGTCGCCGTCGTCAAAGGCACCGATGGGATGTGGGTATACTCCGCGCCGTTGATCAAGTTCCTGACAGACGACTCCCCAGCCGCGATCAAGCACGCCCAGGAAATCATGAATGACAATACCGTCAACGACCTCCTCGCCAGGAACGGAACGGACTATCTCGTCGAGTCAATCTGGCGCATCCACGGTTCCTGGCTCGCTTGGTACAAATCAACACACCACACCACACCAGGAAACAACGAGCCCATGATGGCCTCGCGGTTCTTCGATAAGGACTCTCTACTTGGCAAGCAGGAGAGCCTCACCTCACTCTTTACTACCTTGGTCACCGAACCCAGCGCAGCCGTCACAACAGGCTCAGTCATCCTCCTGAACCTCGTCGCCGGCGGAAAAGTCCTCGAACACACTCCGCATACAGCTGTTAACCCGGCCTGGCGCAAAGCATATGCCCTCCTCCAGGTCATAGATTTCTGGCCCGCAAACGCAGGCGCCACAGAGATCGCCGCGCTCAAGGAGGATCTGACAACGAGGAAACTAGGCGCGATGAAGGAGGCCGCGCCGGGGACGGGCACGTATGCGAATGAGGCGGACCCGTATGACCCCGAGTGGAGGGAAGATTGGTTTGGAGAGAACTATGACTGGCTTGTTGGGGTCAAGCAGCGGCATGACCCAGAGGGCGTGTTTTGGTGCTGGCGCTGTGTGGGCAATGAGGCCTGGGAGGAGGTTACTGGGGGGGGTTTGTTTGGGCCTTTGTGTGAGGTGGACTGAGCTTGTTACCAGTTGGTGGGACTAATATGTTGGAGGGTTTTGTATTATAGGCTCGTAGTGCCAACACGTCTTCTGACCATGCAACCATATTTCGCGAGAGTATGTCAGTATACTCGCGTGTTGATCCTTTGACTTTGTAGCAGTTCAACCGAGTCTCTTGTGGTAATGATTTCTGGAGAAATTGCCGGCCTCTTCTCTCGATCCTCCGATAAATCGGGTCCGTCTGAACCCATCTGGAGCGGTGGATGGTAAGGCATGCCACAGTGCAACCATGGCAATGATGCTGGATCCCATTGGGATTGTAGAGGCTTGAGTAGGGTGTACTTTGGAGTGACCTAGCGCTAACTAGGTTCCGATCCCACTTGACTCGGTCTACCATGGCTATGAGGGCAAAATAAAACGTTTTCTGGCATAGATCGCTCTGCCCGATCCTGGTAATAAGCCTGGGTCTGTCCTGTTTGCTGAGCTGTTGGCGTTTCGACTCCGTGACCTTCACGACGTCTGTCATGATGAACCCAGAGCTGGCGTGTTTCTCACCGACGGAATAGCCTGCAGGCATTCTAAATGGCGCTCTTATCAATCATTACTCTAGACGATATTGCATAACGTAGTAGAGACCTAGTTAACGCCCGAACGTGGCTGTGCTTCTTAGCTCAATATCTGGTGCAATTTAATCCCCTTGGCACATGCGGCGCAGCCTTTCAGTCAAGAGAACCAGGACCATATGATTGACCCTAAGTCCGTGCTATAACTACCTGTTGCCCCCGGCTTCTAACTCAATGAGATCTTACACCGCAACGAACCAATTCCAATGGGCCTAGAATTCACGAAAAGGGAACTTGCATTATTCATAGTTGCTGTTTTCCTCTGTGGTCCTATTTCCCTAGTACACCAACGCGCCCGCAAAGCCTGGCGGAAATGCACTGGATGGGAACCTGAGGTTTATCGAAAGCCGCCCCGTCGTCCTTTAACACCTCCACTAGACGACAGCGATAACGCTACCCAAGAAAGACACACCTATGACCAAAGCCAATCCACATTATTCAAGCTTCCACCCGAGATCAGGATGATGATCTACCAGGAAATTCTCAGTTTTCCTAGTGCGCTGGTCCTCGGACCTCGAACATTAAGTGGCAGGCAGAGGTTGTGCAGTGCTCGTGTCAACAGGCTGATGCTATACAGACCAACCCCCCTGCCCATTCCCCTTGAAGGAAAGGAGAGTTTCCTTGGAGTGTGTTTGGGCTGCTTGCGTGTTGCCGCGTGGTGTATGTTCTGTTCCCGGCCCTATATTGCATCTAGCAGGCACAGATACCGGCCATATACGGAGTACTAATTATGCTGATGGCATCTAGATACACAGAATCTATACCTATACTCTACAAATCAAATACCCTTGTCGTTGGCGACCTCCGCCACCTCCTGATCCCCTCATTACAGGAAACCGTTGCCCCCTCGCGACTCCTCATGATCCGATTCCTTCGAGTAAATGTGAATATCTTTTCTTCTGATGCTAACGAATCCTTCTTCCTGCCAAGCTGGCGACGAGCATGCGACGTCTTGGCTGGTATGAGTGGGCTGCAGGTCTTGGTAGTGCATTTCTGGAGCTATGGTGATCATGTTGATATGCTTGCATACCTTGAACCCATGGCTGGTATTAATGTTCCCGATTTTGTGGTTCATGGTGGACGTGGGGTTTATTTATCCAGGGCGCAGGATTCTGAGAATTTTCGCATAGAGTACCCGAAGTGATGGAAGGCACTAGACATGGAGATGCAAACGCAAGGTCCTTGATATTCGAGTTACAAGAACCTATCTGGCGCTTCCTTCTTTTACTGAAATAGTCAGTCATTTAGTGCGTCTCAGCAATGTTCATATTAAGCCAATTGGAAGTCGAGTCCAGCCCATGCTGAGTGCCAGCACAGGGACCAGGCAGTGCAGCGCCACAACATGTGATATAGAGGGGTTCATCAAATATCCTCCATGGCTAGAATGGTTTGGCATTTACTTCCCAACATCAAATGTCTGCTCTCCTAGTCACCTTCATTGCATAGGTACTTGCGTCGTCTGCTCCATCCGGCAAATCAACCCACGCAATGCCAAAATATCTGCACCGAAAATTCTACTCCTTTAATTCAGCTGAAATCGGGTACCCGTACAGTATTGAAAATTGCTGCGATGTGCTCCTTGCATGCTACTGCAATTGTTGCTTCGCCATCCCTGTGATTGTAATTTACCCCTGCTACATTGTCTGGAGCCGGAGATGGCAATGTACGTGTCGATGATCAGATAATAAGGGAGTCCCTACTGGAGGGAACCATCAGCGATATCAAAACAAGGAACAGCAGACTCTAGACTCAGAGAGCGTGATTGATCAGCAGCCGAGGACGTCGCCGGATCCGCTGAGAATACCGGGGTGGAAGGTGAAGGACAATCGCCGTGACGAGGATAAACGAAGGGCTAACGGAGAGGGGGAGGATCAGAGTGCCAGAGGGAAGGATGGGCCTAGATCTGTGGAGGAAAGGCTAAAGGGGGAGCTTGACAGCGGCCAGAGGCAGATGCCTAGTCAGGGACCGGGAAAAGAGGCAGATTACGAGACCGTGGAAAGCAAAGTGAGGGGCTGGGCGAACAAAGGCAGGACTCATGTTGGCGAGTTTAGAGTTGGGATTGATACGCTTTGTGACCCTACTTTTGATGCGAGGGAGTACAAGCATGGAGAACTTACTGGATGATATCATGGGTTGGAGAGGCGGGCTAGAAAGGTGAAGGGAAACTAGGCTTATTTAAAAGCCACATTGCTTAACAAGATATGTTCATTATAGTATTCACTAGCATGGGGTCATGAAGGGGCTGGAGACTGTTTCATTTACGACCGTTAAGCTGTATATATTACTATAACTAACCACGCCAGTGCTCAAATTGTCGGTTATTGCGCTTTGCACCCAACCAAGACATTCCTTAATCCTGTTCTTGCTTAGGGTTTCTCACGGTCATGTTTCTGATTTTCCCTGTTGCTGAAAATACGTAACAACACCACCTTCGCCATTTTATATTGAGCCCATGTGGCGGGAGTGACAGACAAAGTCTTTGTCATATCACTGCCTGCTCAGCATGACCAACTTGGCAAGGTCGTACGCAGATCAGGAACATTGAAAGAAAGGAGAATAGCTGGAAGTGCAAGTTCAAAAGACCCTCCAGCAGGTTCTGGGCGCCGAGCATCCTGACACTCTTCTCAGCATGAACAACTTGGTCGGTACTTGGTAGTCCTAAAAGAAAGTCCACGATACTCTAGCTTTGATGGGACAATATTTAACTCTTCGAAATAGTACTGGCTTCTTCCCATCCTGGCTCCACAACGTATATTGCCGTCTGAGGAATTGGAAAGAAGAAGCCAATCTACTAACAGGCAAGTACAACAGAAGATATCCCTAGTTAATACTAGTCGCAGTCCCAACGGTTTTCGCTGTAGGGCGGACCAAGTGACTGTCCCCATTGATACTCCTTGCCTATCTTCGCGTTGACCCAGCACCCATATTCATTTAGCATGTAGTTAGACAGGCCCGCAATATCCGAAGCGTCATCCAGCTCCTCGCGAAAGTAACGGATCGCGCGCCCGCATTCATCAAACCAGACAACAAGAACCTTGCCTGCATTGCGGCCCTCACCCTCCGAGGCAAGGGTTATTGCATCCACCACGTGAATGCGACCGATGACCCGTTGCATATGGTAGTTTGAGTAGAACATGGGCCATGGATTCGCATCCTCGACTGGATCATAGCCCTGCTCCTCTGCGAGTTCCGCGTCCAAGGCGTGCGCCTCAATTGCCTCGCGGAGGGCCTCTTGGTTATCCTCTTCGTATTCTTCCACTGTGCAGAACGCTTCTAGCAGCTGTGGAATGCGGAGGAAAATTTTCTCCCAGTTAGAGCCGTGGTTATACAGGGATGCGTTATTGTAGATTGGGGAATCTGGTAGCTTCGCCTGTAAGTGGCTCTGGATGGTAGACCAGGCGTCCTCAGCAGCCGCGTTGTAGCAGGTACGCAGCCAGTACGCAGCGTCGGTGGCTAAGCGTTCAGTGCTTGGCTGGCGCACACGGTTTAGAGTCTCTTGATCTTGGGTGGAGAGCTGTCTATTTTGAAGTGCATTATCGTAGGGCTATACGATAGGTTAGGGGGTTGTACTGTAGGGCCAAAAGACGGTACGTACCTGACGACCTCGGACTCCAAGCGCCACGTATTCAGCGAAAATCTGCTCGCGTTGAGCGTCTGTCGATAGGGGCGAATCCTCTTGCCATCGATCCTCAAGGATTATTAGTTTACTGAAATGATCAAAAACAGGGCTAGACTTGCCAATAGGAACAGGTCAGCGGAAGATATTCGGAAGTTGGTCATTATGGTGAAGGGTAGGGTAGTACGGGGGATTTTCGTGGGGTATCTTGATACTTAAGAGAGATCCTAAGTGCTTAGCGTTGCTTAACTGGTAGCGAGTGGCCTCGTACAGTGGCATGACAATAATTTGGGCAACCCCTTTTACCGCTTACCGCTTTGGGATCCCACATCGCTCTTTTATTCGCCAGACGTTTTGCGCTAAACCTATTACAGTAATGTGGGTTTCTTGAAGGGTGCCAAATTATTGTCGTGCCACTGTAGTGGGGGATGTCTTAGAAACCTTCCAATGAGGGCGGCCGTGGGGCAGTCCAACTCCACGCCCCCGCGGGTACCGTCGGGTGGACGATTCAGTGGAGCTTACGCCATTGCATACCCTAAGTCTAGCAGCTTAAGCCCCTTTCCTGGTTCCTTGTCGTTTTTTCGCTTCTCGCGGCCCTCTTCCTGTTTGCTCTCGACAACACCATTGTCGCCAATGTCCAGCCGAATATCATCGACACCCTGGGAGAAATCGAAAAACTGCCATGGATTTCGGTGGCATTTGCTATGGGCGCTATTGCTACAGACCTACCCTGGTACGTACTCTGCTGCCCAGGGCAGCCAATGTCTAACAGTCGCAATAGGGGACAGGCCTACGGCCACTTTGACAACAAGGTGCTCTTCCTTGCGAGCGTGATAATCTTCGAAGTCGGCTCTGCTGTCTGTGGTGCCGCGCCAACCTTCAATGCGCTGATCATTGGACGCACCATTTGTGGCATCGGTGGCATCGGCATCTACTTGGGCATGATGAACATGGTTTCGGCCCTCACAAGCGAGGCCCAACGGCCAGTCTACCTGGGTATTGTTGGCTTGACCTGGGGGATTGGCACAATACCCGGCCCGATCATAGACGGCGCCTTTGCAGACAGCAGCGCAAGTTGGCGCTGGTCCTTCTATATCAACCTGTGCATTGGCGGAGTTGCAGCCCCCGTCTACCTGTTTCTCATTCCCTCGGCCAACCCACGCCCCGGCATCCATATCCTCACGCGGTTCCGCTCACTTGACATCATCGGCACCATACTCAGCGCAGGCGCAATCTGCACCCTCATAATGGCCATTTCCTTCGGCGCACCCTGTACGCCTGGAACTCCGGGCAAATCATAGCCCTTTTCATTACAACCGGCATCCTCTAGATCCTGTTCTGTCTCCAACAGGCCTTTTCGCTCTTCGTCTCATCGCCAGAGAACCGCCTCTTCCCGGTCTCCCTCATCCGCGACTGGGAAATGAACATCCTCTTCGCCCAAACAGCCAGCGCCCAAGTCCTCGTCATGGTCCCCATCTACTTCCTCCCTCTCATCTTCCAATTCGCACACAACGGTTCTGTTCTTGAAAGCGGCGTCCACTTACTCCCATTCGTCCTCGTCCTCGTCTTCGCCGTGATGCTCAACGGCGCTGCCATGGCCCAGCTGGGGTTCTACATGCCATGGTATCTCCTCGGCAGTGTCTTCCCCTTGATCGGCAGCGCGCTCCTGTACACCGTTGATCTATCGACCACCCAGGCCCGGGTATTCGGCTACTCGGTGATTACAGCCTTCGGCACAGGACTGTACTCCCAGGCCAGCTTTCCCGTTTCCCAGGTTAAGGTGCCCGCAAGTCAACTGTTCCAGGCTGTCTCGTTCATCGGCGTAGCCCAGGTAGGCGGAATTGCCCTGGCGCTTACCCTATCCAATAGTATTTTCCTGAATAAGGCTATGAATGGCATTGCTGGAATCCTGCCGGATAGAGCGACGGGGGAGATTCAACAGGCGGTTACTGGTGTGCGTGCTGAGTTCTTTGCGGAGCTTACTGCGGAGCAAAGTCAGGCGGTACTGAGGGCCATTATTGGGAGTATTGATGATGTCTTCATTTTGATGATTACTGCGGCTGCGCTGTCGGTTGTTTTGGCGGGTTTCTTGAAGAGAGAAAAGTTGTTTGTACTGGGTGCGTAGGCCTTTCTTGGTACTTTGTTGAGATACGGACCTTCCTACATATCGTTCCGTCTCTAGCATGTCATAGAATAAATATTATCACCCCCTACGTGTTTGGGTTTATATTCCAGTAATATATTTCTTATACGAGACCAACCTCCTTCCGCTTCTACCTATCAATACGTACATACAGTTACCAGTTACCCCTGGTTAAAATCACAAGACATACAGGCTCTGGTCCCATTGGTAGCTATTATGGCATTAGCTAGCCCGTTTTAATGCTGACAGCAGATCTGCCTGTCTTAGGATAAAGAAAGGAATGACGGTGATCGGCTTTTTGACTACAGTTCAACCAACTACAATCTCAAGAGAACTTGTTTGGGCACTTGCATTTGGCTTACTACATGAGTCTGCATAACTATACAGGTGATACAGGGTTCCTGGAATAACAACCAGTTTCACGGTCTAGTCCGTCCTATTAGTAGCTATTAATCAATCAGTATTAGCAAGGATTGACAGGCCCGTTGGTGCTGACAGTATATCTTTCCGTCCTAGGATAAAGGCAGGGAGGGATGACGGTGATCTGTTCTTTGACTGCAGTTCAACCACCAGGGTCACAAGGGGGCATGTTTAGGCACCTGCGTTCAGCTTGTTACATGAGCCTAACAGTTTGTTATGAAAGCGCCTCAGGGGAATGGGAGCGATAGATGAAGGTATAGCGACTGCAATACGTTGCCGATAGAACTAGTTGGTAGAGAGTAACTGAAGGAGCAATTATATTGAGATAGATGGAGAACCTAGGATCTAGATACAACTAGAGGTCTTATATAGACCTCGCAGAGCTCCGATATCGATCCCTTCGGAGTTGCCGTTGGAGTAGTACGACTACTCCAATAGATTATTAACCCGGAGAGATCTTCTCCGACCAATAGCTTCACCTAGTAGCGATACTGCAACCTCCGGTCCTAGCCCGATAGGTAGCGATTTGTCACACAGTTCACCAGACAGACTTACATCTGAGGTGGGGATTTGCCAGCTCATAAAGAAAAAAGTAAGCAGTCTTTGTCTTGTTGGGCTTGGCGGCCTTGAGGGTTTAATCTGATGCCTACTTCCAGCTGTAGTTATAGGATTGATATCCCATTTCCTCTCTCTCTTCTTTTGGTTCATTGATCGTATACTCTCTACACATCCAGCCTCTAACACCATATCACCTATCAAAATGTCCCTCACAGGAACCCAGCTAGACGGAGTCGCCCTCGTCGTCGGTGTACGTCTCCCCAGACCGGTTCAAACATTCAAACAAGAAGTCACTAACTTCCAATAAAACACAGTCCGCCTCAGGAATCGGGCAACAAAGCGCCTTCTCAATCGCCGAAGCCGGAGCGCGCGTCGTCGTCTTCGCGGACAAAAACGGCGAAGCAGCCGCCGCCTCAGCCATCGAGAGCAAGAAGTACGCGTCGAACAAGGACTACGAAGCCACGCACTTTGTCGTCAATGTCACGGATGACCAGGGGGTCGCTGACATGGTTGATTTTGTTGTCAAGACGTTTGGTCGTATTGATTATGCGGTTAATGGGGCCGGGGTTAGTACCTTATATGTGGGTTGCGAAGTACTCACGATAGGTTCTGGCAGAGGAAGGGGGTAGGTGTGAGGATTACATTGGAATGTGGTCTTGCTCATACCATACCTTCCACTACGGTCTCCAAGACGCAGATGGGAGGAGAGTACTTGGTAAGAAGGTTCCACTGCCGTCATACAGGACTCTCATCGACCGGGGTAAAAACTTTCTAGGGATGTGCCTCCTCCGTCTCGAGTTGTGGCAGAAAATTATCGAGGGCTGGACGAACATACAGCGCCATGTTATCATCTAATGTGTGACTCGATTCGCCTTTCTCGAGGCTCTGTGGAGATTTAATAGATCTGGGAACGCGAGCCCCTCGATAATTTTCTGCCATAACTCGACAGGGAGGAGGTACATCCCTAGAGAGCTTTTATCCCGGTCGATGAGCGCCCTGTATGGTGGCAGGAACCTTCTTGCCCTGTACCCTCCCATATCAAAGGGTCTGAGGGAGCGACCTGAATGCCTTGCTAAGTTCTGTCGATTGAGTTGACGTGGAATCCTGATATCGCATCTTCGAGTACTCTAGTTAGGCTCAAGCGAGATCCTATATCAGGATTCCACGTGTACCCGATTAATAGAACTTCGCCAGGCATTTAGGTCCCTCCCTCAGACCCTTGTATCACTTAGTTCCTCTACCTGGACCTCCTCTCTCTGACCTATTGTGAGCTTCGCAATACCCTACCATTCTCTTCACCATGTCTCTCCATGTCTCTCCACGTAACTATGCACACTGACATGATATCCAGATCGACAACGGAACCCACCTTCCAATCGCCGAAACCGACATCGCCAACTTCGACACCATCATGAGCGTCAACGCGCGCGGCATGCTCCTCTGCTGCAAAGCCCAAGCCGCCGCAATGCGCACGCAATCACCGAAGAGCTACACCGGCCGCAACGGCACCCGCGATATCGGCCGCGGCGCAATCGTCAATATCGCCTCGGCGAATGGCTTCGCCGGGTTACCGGGCAAAGGCCCGTATACCATCTCGAAGCATGCTTGTATGGCTGTTACGAAAATGACTGGTCTGTGTCCCCCCTTATTATTCTTTCTCATGCCATGGGTGGTGATACCATAGGTGGTGAAGGATGCTAATGATGCTAGGCCTCGACCACTCCGCCGACGGAATCCGCTGCAACGCCGTCTGTCCGATCTGGGTGCGCACGCCGATGTTGGATGTTGAGTTGGCGAGGAACCCCGAGATCAAGGCTACGATTGAAGCTGTGGTGCCTATTAAGCGGGCGGCGGAGGGTGATGAGGTGGCGGATACGATTGCGTATCTGTTGAGTCCGTCGGCGAGTTATATTAATGGGACTAGTGTGGTCTTGGATGCGGCTCTTACTACTACGGTGAGGATGTACTGAGCTGGGATCTGGTAACTGTGTGCTGTGGAAGACGTGTATGTTCATGAAAAGATACTTAACTAGGGAAAATGCACTTTTGATATAGTAGTACATAACCAACTTATTCCCCTCACCCGAATGCGACGTCCACTCGTTTGGCAACTGCCAAAACCAACCTACTCAGATACCTCGACATTCATACAGTATCAAAGACGACCAACCTTGGAATGGTTCATCATGTAGCCAAAACTTCCACCCGGATTCATATAACCTTCTCTATAATCTTAATCCATTCATGTTTACATGCACTAAAGCATTAAAACAGACAATAATATAATAATTATCTATCCCCCGAAACACCACGATTACATCCATCCACCTACCTACCAGACACCGAAGAGACCGGCAGGGTACTAAGTAACTAACCCCCGCGACATTAACAGCATAATCATTCCGGCACTTTGAAAGGTCTTAACCACGAAACCAAGCGACCCCCCTGGTTATCCGTGATATTAGCAACAAAGTACGTCGCTTCGTAGTCCTTGTCTGTACGGCCTACTTCTTACCTATATTCTGAGCTAGTTATAGAGGCAGCAGCCGCTTCGCTGTTCTTGTCTGCGAAGATAATAAACAACGCGAGCACCGGCTTCGGCAAGCGCGAATGCGGCGCTTTATTGCCCGATGCGATGCCCATGGCGCCCTGCGACTAGTCAGATCGGACTTCGAGGTGGATTGGTGTGGTGGAGACGTACGCCGACTGCTGCTAGGGCACCGCCATCAAGATGGAAATAGGTAAAAAATGGATGCAATGCAGCTGGATGCTATAGATATCCGGGGAATGCAAGACAGTGCAGGTAGAGAAAGGATAACGTGTGGATTCGTGATGATACCTAATTTACCGCAGATCCAACAGGGCGCGTACATGCCTGCGAAGCCCAACACACAAAGAACTGGTGTAGATCATACGTATCAGACGAGGAAGCGAATCAGAGGATGTTATCTGCCTAGATAGTCGATCCACTGGCTAGGCTTTGGGAATCTACGTTACGTCCTCTGTGGGGCAGGCTTGTCAGGCTTATTGTAGACGGAGGGTTACGGAGCCCAGAGTAAGCAGGCTTAGCATCTGCGCGCCAAAGCCAGTATGCCGGCGAGCTACTGTATTTTTGCGAGAATTCTTCCTGGTTAGACCATAAAGAGATACAGCCTATTCTGAGCCATATGGAGATGGACCTCAACCGTACATGTGGTATAGAGATAGATGGTATAACTAATTGGCCATTCACCGCGGCTACTATTTATTCTACATGGTTCCATCCGGCTGGATTTATGATCTTATCTCTCCGTTGAAACGAGTACCTGAAGCGAAGTATACTTTGTACCTATTTCTGAATAACCCGAAAGACTTCGAAGGGTGCTGGGATGTCTTTGTGTGCTCTTAAGGGCAGGATCTCACTATAGCTAGCTAGAAATATTTTAGCCTAGCTGATACATTACGACGGCTTAAGCAGAATCCTACGTAGTAGTTAGCTCTTTTCAAACAATTTCTTAATGTGATCACAAGTCTAGACACTTCCATCAAGGCATATAAACATCCGTAGACAAACAATCTACCTTGCCAAAGCCAAATCCTCCCTAATAAAGTCAACCGCCCTCTCCGCAACCGCATAAACGCTACTCTGAAGATTCGCCCTCGGAATAATCGGAAACACACTCGCATCGACAACACGCAGCCTTCGAACCCCCCAAACCCGGAACCTCGCATCCACAACGCCCCCCTTCTCCCTCGGCATCATAGCACAAGTCCCGGACGGATGAAACAGGCTCTTCGCTCGGGATCTCACATACGTCTTTATGGTCTCGAGGGAAGCAGTCCTGAAATCAGCCGGCGCGTCGGGCGTACGCAGCCCATCGGGTTTTAGCATTGAGGCGAGGGGCTCGGAGGCGCGGATTGTTTCTGCATAGCGGAGGTGGCGTGCGAGGGTCTCGATGTCTAGTGGGTGTGTGAGGTAGCGCGGGTCGATGGTTGGGGGCGTGGTTGGGTCTGAGGAGGTGATGTGGCTGCTTCCGGTCGAGAGGGGGCTGACGAGGCCGACGCCGATTGTGAGGTAGTTTCCTGGGAGGGCGGCTTTAACATCCGCTTGCGCAAGGAACGTGAAGTAGGCGCCTGTTGCTTCGTTGGGGTCTGAGAGGAGAGAGCGGGTGTATGCGGCGATGTCATCTTCCGCTGCTGTGTTTGTGCTCGTGGGGATGAGATCGAGAAGGGTGTCTATATCTGCCTCACGCGAGTCCGGTAGGGATAGTAACGCGCCTGAGTAGTTCCCACCGACGGTGAACGTGCCGAACTGGCGAGACGTATAGTCTTCCATTGCTGCCGCGATGGCGGCGTTGTTGCCGCGCATGAATTTATCCTTTGTTTGGACGAAATCTTGGACTTCGAACCAGACCGGGACGAAGGGATGGTCTTGGAGATGCTCGCCGACATGCGGGTTGTCGACAATGGTTCTGATGTTGTGTTTCTCGAGGAGCGCACCGGAGCCGATACCTGAGAGTTCGAGGATTTTCGGGGAGTTGAAGACGCCGGCGGAGAGGATGACTTCTTTGCGGGCGTTGACTGTGTAGGATGTGCCTTCTTTGGTGTATTGGGCTCCGGTTGCTGTGACGTCTCCATCTGTATCGAACAAAAGCTTGGTGACGAGGGCGCCGGTGGTAACGCGTAGATTCGGCAACTCCTTCACAGGAAGATAATACGCATTCCCCGAGTAACTGCGTGATTTTGTAACAGGATCAACAGTTGCCGCATTTGTATACCCCCCAATAGCAGTGCCTGAGAACGGATCAGCCGAGATAAAGCTCCCAAGGCGTTTAAACGTCTCAACCCAAGCATTCGCAACAGGATCATCCAACCGATCCGGAAACGAGGCCTTCAGCGGCCCATCCCCGGAATACTTCGAATCAACATAATCCAACCCCAACTCTTTCCGTTTCTCCTCGTCCCCCGGCGGGGACAACGTATACGCCCGCTGATAATAAAGCCGCAGCGTTTCCCAATCCCACCCCGGATTTCCGAGCTTCCCCCAGGCGTCAATGTTAGCTTTGGAATTGGCAATGAGCGCCTGGCCGTTTATTGCGCTTGTGCCACCGAGCAGACGACCGGCAGGGTAGCTTAGTTCATTTCCGCCTAGTTCTGTCTGCGGCACAGTGGTGAAGTTCCAGTCGGAGTCTGTTCGCAGCAGGCTGGGCCAGAGCCCTGGGATCATGACGCGTGGGTCGGTGGTTTGGTCATGGCCTGCTTCAAGGACGAGGATTTGGAGGGTTGGGTCTGTGGCTAGGCGGGCGGCTAGGACGAGGCCGGCTGTTCCGCCGCCGATTATGAGGATATCTGTATCTATGGACATGGTGTGTTCGGGAGTGAGGGCAGAGGGGTTGTACTGAGTACGGAGCCTGAGAGGGCCTGTCTGCTATTTAAGCTTGTTTCTCGGTTGTATGAAGAGTCACGGAAAACATGAATCAATCCAGCCCGGCCTTCGGAGTAAGCTGACGGCTATAAATTTACGAGATTGATGGACACCGAAAGCTGTGAGACGAACCTATTATATTACGTGTTCTCTACTTCGTATAATATCAGCGGGTCTTAGCTTACTCCAACACTGAAATCTCTGGTAACAACTACTCAAGTCATCTATTATCTTCACAAACGTCATTTATATCTCTGCGTTTAATAGGCTACGTGGTGTAGTCCATACAGGCCCCTCTTGCCCCTCATTCCCCTGTATTCACACCAGACACTAAAAGCCGGAGTGGGCTTGAGTCCGTATCCGACGAGCTACGGTGTAGGCAAGATGTCGTCAGCACTAGTACAACCCGAACAAAGAACTACTTGGAGAATGGCGATCACTCGGCAGTCAGCGACGATGACCGCTACTTCTGCGTTTGGAGACGCAATCTCTCTCTATCTGCATAAGCTTTAAGAACCTTTACATGATATTGATGTACCTCCCCCTAGCCATCAACCCCAATACAAGAATATATCTGATGAAGGATAGTATACAGAAGAAAAAATCTGCATAAACTGCGTATGCCAGGGTCTGACTGATACAGCCATGCTCGAGCGGAACAGAGACGCCTCCCAGCCGGCTATATCGCGGGCGCGGTGGACCAGCCAGAACGAGTGCAGGAGATTGCGGAGGTCGTGGTGTTTATGGATAGTAGTCGGGCGACGTTTATGCAGGGCGCGGCGTTTGTGGTTGATGGGGGCGCAGTCAGTGTCTGGTAGGTAGGGAGGTAAGTGAATAGACGTCTGTCTTGACCGTGGTATTTCGGGGGATATAAAACGAGAATAGAGAATGGTCATGTCATTGTCCGTTTTTATGCTTTGGCGCCTGTATGTACATGGGGACGGATTGAGGTTGTGGAGAATCTTATTTATATAAATCAGGAACCGGGACAGAAGGCGCTCCTGCAATTGCAATATATACATATCATTCATGTACCGATAACTCGTGGACATAAAAAGGTACAGGAAACTACGGTAACCAGGTTTGGTACAAAGCACCAGCTATAGATTACAAACTAACCGGCGGCATAAGGACTCTTCTTCCTCAACAACGGCCCAAACCTCCACAAAAAGAGCGGCGCCAGAATACCCAGCGCGAGGGAAATAAAGCCGAGGAGACTATTCCCCCAACCAAAATGCAGCTTATCATACATATACGGGGCGAAAAGGGGAAACGCAAAGCCACACAGCGAGCGCATACACGCACTAGCAGCCAAGGCACTGGCCGCGAACCTCGAATACGAATCGATCAAGTACGTTTGGGCGCACTGGAAGGTTATGATGGTGCCCATGCCGAAGAGGGCTGCGCCGATGTTGGGTGCTATCCAGTGGGTTTGTTTCTCGCCTGTCCAGCCGTAGATGAATAGGCCGGCTGGGAGCATGAAGGCGGAGATGGAGAGGAGGGGGACGCGGAATTCCGGCTGGCCGACGCCGTTGTTTTGGGCTTTCAGGCGGCGGTAGATGCGGTCATTTAGGGGGGCGCAGATCTGGGAGCCGAGCCAGAAGCCGAGCCCGAGGGAGATGTAGTTTAGGCCGCCGATGCCGATGGATTCGTTGTAGTAGTTTGCGCCGGTCCAGAGGGTGGGGAAGGTGGAGAGGACGAGGTACATGATTCCATAGGTGTAGGCGAGGTAGAGGGCGATGGCTTGGACGATGGGCTGGGTTGTTAGGAGGCGGAAGGGGCGGATGAGGGCTGTGCGGATTATTTCGGGGAGGGTCTTGTTTTGGCGTTCGATTTCGGTTTGGTAGGATGCGTCGCCGGATTCTTTGCGGAGTTTCTGGGCGCGCATTTGGAGGAGGCGCGGGGCGTAGGTTTCTCTTAGGAGGAAGAGGCCGGCGATTTGGATGGCGCCGTCGACGATTGAGGTTGCGTAGAAGACCCAGCGCCATGTTGTGTTTTCTGCAATGAACCCGCCGGCGATGGGGCCCACTGCTGGGCCGAGAAGGGGAGCGAGACTGTAGACGGCGATACTTTTACCTCGTTGATCCGGTGTGAAGCAATCTGATAGAACGCCGCCACCGACCTGATATTGTTAGTTTGAGTTGAGCTATGAGGTAGAGGACGTACTGCCAGTGGAGCGCTGCCTCCTAGGCCTGCAAAAAACCTGCAGACTATCATTTGCGTCTTGGTTTGGGACACGGCACAGCCAATATTGAAGACAAGGTAGAATAAGTTGGACAGTTGCAGTACAATCACTCTTCCGTATAGCTCAGATAGAGGACCGAGGAAGAGAGGACCGACAGCGTAAGCCAGAACAAACACAGACAGGGTGAGCTGAGATTCAACAGAGTCGGTGATGCCCAAGTCCTTCGCCATGGTGGACAACGCGGGAGCCACCATGGACGAGGAGACCGGGGAGATGAAAGTAAAGCAAGACACTGTCAGAACAATAGCCCATTTCTTATTCATTGGCCAGTTTTTGGGATTCTCAGGATCATCCGGTCCATTCCAAACGACCTAACCTGTTAGCAGTGACAGGTGAAGCGGATCTGCCACTTACGAGTTTTGGATCTGCCTCTGAGCGAGCTGTCCGAGATTTCTCCAGATCTGATGGTTCTTGTCGGTTCGCCTCTAGATCGAGGTCTCTTTCGTTCAAGATGCCGTTCCTGACCTCAAGGGCCGCACCGGCATTGTCATCGTTCGACGTATTTTCTTCATCATCATGATACACAGAGTGGTCATCGAGATGGTGCCCAGAGTATATACGACTGATATCTGTTGACCCCCGCCGGGAACTCGATCTGGCTCTCGCAGTTGAAGCGGATTCCCCCCGAGACCGCGTCTCAAAGTGCAGCGAATCTGAATCCGAGCTCGAAAGCGACTCGGGCCGGGAAACCTCGTGTTGGCCGGGGTTTGACATGACCAGGCAGTTGGGATACGGACTGAACAATGTGCATGCGGCCAGGACCGAGATCCAGAGGGGTAAAGACGTTTTATGTCATTGCAGAATTATGAAGTAAAATCTGGACGCAATCACCCGGGCATAAATCAGGAAGATCGCGGTGATAGACGGACGTTAACCCCGTGTGGGGAGTGTTCTGGACACGATGATAGGCCATGGCGAAGCTTGAGTGTCTGGATCCGACTTTGGAAGCGACGATAAGGCGGAAATTCATTTGCGCAGCGGCGAGAGCCGTCAAGATGTGGATTGTGATTGGAGGAGACGAAGTTGAGGTTGAAAAGTCGGACTTTTTTCCACTTGTTCGGCTCTTCGGCACAGTGTCACGTGCATCTATCCCAGTCACATGACTCTGGTGTATCTGGCATGGCGGTAGAACATGGAACGTGGTTGAGAGAAGGCCTTATTTAGCTAAACATAGAATCTGCTGCCATTTCTGAGCCACGATCAGCTCAGCCCTAAACCGTTCTGCCAAGACCCCACAGCCCAGGATTAGCTGAACGTGGCTTAGAAATGCCAAGCGGATCTATGTTTAGCTAAATAAATAGTCATTTTATACCCCAAGAAGAACACATCAACATCAACATGCCCCAAAACAAACAATACAGAAAATCTCGAACAGGATGTCGAACCTGCCGTGCTCGCCGCGTCAAATGCGACGAAACACCAGACGCCTGCAACAAATGCAAATCAACCGGCCGAGTCTGCGACGGATACGACGCCCAACGCCTTCCTCTCTGCAAGTCCAGCAGTCTACAAGAACTGCCGACCGGCTTCTCCTGGGCAGTAACAAGTGACGAACAGCGCTGTTTCTCCAGCTTCAAAGACCATTTTGTTCCCGCCATGTTGGGCCTCTTTGAATCGCCTCTTTATGACCGGGTCATCTTCCAGCTCTGCTCTATGGATCCCGCGTACTTCCACGCAGCTGTCGCCCTGGGTGCTGATGACCAGGAATCCAGGATGCACGGGTTAGCGTTGCCCGGTGTGGACCGTCATAATGCCTGGATTTTGTTTGCTATCGAGCAGTCTAGTCGTTCGTTTTCGCTCCTGAGACGACGCAACGCATCCCACGATCCTACTCTGCGCTCGACGATTCTGGGTTGTTGCATGCTGTATATCCTTCAAGCGCTGCTTCGGGGGGAATATGAAATCGGGGCCCGGCATCTCCAAGGGGGGTTGAAGGTCATCCGAGAGTCGAGTATGCGAGGGGGGAGGATGTCCCCGTTTGAAACAACCTTGGTAGGGGGTCTGAGACATCTGGATATCTTGTTTGTGCTTTTCGGATTTGGTGAACCCCAGTCAGCGAATGTCTACGAGTCTATATATCCTCCGTGGCCGGTTGAACAGATTAGCACGTTCCACGGCGCCCGACATGCGCTGGATATCCTGATCCATGACGTCTGTTTATTCCTGAATCAGTGCTGGTCTCTGGCGTGTATAGGAGCGTGGGATGACCATACACGCCAGAAACAACTTCTCGAGCAGCTCGACGCATTCTCCCAGCCTATTTCTCTCTTCTACGACCACCCGTTCACCCGCCTAAAACAGAACGCTATGCGCAGCTCAGACTTGATTTATCTATGGCATAATGCATTCGTCGAGGCCGCCCGGGCCTGCGTTCTGCAATGCAGTCCAGCCGTGATAGACCGCCACACGCCTGAATTCCAGGACTACCTTTCCTCGTTAGATCGCCTTCGAGGGAGATTCCCGAAACGGCCGTCCATGATCATGGACCTGACCATCATCGCCGTTCTTTTCGTGCTCTCGGTCGGCTGTCCCAATCAGAAGATGCGGTCTCTAGCTACTAGGGCACTGGAAAGTTGGCCACACGACCAGGATACTTTTGATGACCTGATCGCGGCGATGGTGGGGGCCGAATATAGACGAAGTACCGGGGGGGTTCGGGATACATGTTGGGATGGGCGTCTTCTAGGCAGAGTACTTAAAGAGGAGCCCTAAGCTAAGGCTTAACTATGACTTGAATTGAGACACTTTAGAGCTTGAGCTAATAGGAAGCATCATAACTTTATCTCCCGAGTCATGCACAGCACGATATCTCCCTTATCTAAGGATCTTTCGCCTTATTAGGCAGCGAGCCGTCCTCATCTGAGATTATAATACGTAGTTTTGAAGAGAGGTACAGCCGTGAGGTGCTCCTTCCCGAGGTATATCTGATTAGTTAGGCAGGAACCCACCCTCGCGCTTTCCTTATTTTCTTAATATGGTAGTGAAGATACCCTCTGTTACTACAGCTCCGACTGTGCCAAACCCAAACTCGTAGTATAAGCATACTAAGGATAGAATATTTCTATAAGAAAAGATCCAACAGTTTGTGGTTCCAATTTTGGATCCAAGGCTATGAATACGATGCCTAGAAGATATATGAGTAAACTCTTAGTACAAGTTACTCGACCTACAGTATATCTATTCGCCCTTGTAGCGTTGGAGAACCCTCTGTCTCCCCTCTCGGAATATCTAGACACATAAAACCACGAATATACCTAATGACGGGGGGTACCAGATGTTCTGCCCTCTCATGTCAGGCTATTGTCTTGCCCTAGCATGACTTGTCGTGGTATTACTAGTGTTGTTCGTACTATACTCCTGGACTACTAGTCCGTCGTACGAAGCCAACAGCTAACCGATCTTTTCCACAACCCTTGTATAGAACCTCGTCCCTATTATGTACTGCCTTAAGAAGCCCGTGGACTGTCCAATGAAATTCGTCCTCTTCATTGCTTCGAGGTGGAAACATCGGGCAGGGGGCCATCTTCATGCGCAGGATAATCGACCGTTCGCGTGAATCCGCATCATTTATCTCTACGGAACTCCTCCATGCTCTGGCACAGCACCGGGATCAGACCGATACGGTATGAATATATCCCTTTTTGGATAGAAACATGATGAGATTCCCTTCTAGAAAGGCTGGCTAATAATCTTCGTCGCACATAGTATTAGAGGATTTGTCGTGGAAGATGTCAGTCACATGGCTCCCTCAGGACCGAAAGCCCTAACTACTATCTAGCCTGTCAAGATACATAGGCCATGCTTGCTTCCAAAACCAGCCAGGAGAAACACATCCACCAAGCCTTCATATACACAGTCAAGATAGCCTTCCTCGGAACACCTTTTCGCCTCTCAAATATCGTGTATATATAAAGAAAGGAAATAACTAGCTACCTAGCAAGCAGGCAAACCCCCCCACAAAAAAATCCCCTGAATACTGGCCAAATTTCCCGGACAAACCGCATCGCAAGGATTCCCGTCTTCAAGGGGCCGCAACTGCTGCGGCGTATACCGCTCGCCAAACAGCTCGATCTGGAACCCGCACGAGTTCTCGTCGAAGAATTCAGGCCCGCTGTCGCGGAATGTCCCGGCTTCGTCGCCATCTTCGCACCAGTCGAAGGGGGTGTTGTTTTCGGAGATGTCGCAGATGGGTGTGCTGGAGCCGATGTTTGCGTCTGTTATGAAGATTCCGCGGCAGGGGTTATCTATTTTTTTTTTCCTTTAGCGCCGGCTTTTTGCTGACGAACTGGGATATTGATGTGTTTGTGGTAGGTAGGTAGATGGGAATGGGAATGGGAAGCAGGAAAAGAGAGTCGGAACTCACCAGGCGGGTACATAACCCAATTATAAGTCGCAAACTCAACCGTCGCAGCAGTCCACAGCCCCACGCACAGCGAAACAGTTTCCGTGGGCTCCGGTTCCGACGTCGTCGTCGTCGGCGGCGCCGTGGTTGTTCCCGTCGTCGCTGTAGTAGAAGCAGAACTAGATGTCGTCGTCGTCGGCGGAGGACTCCTAGTCGTCGAGGTGGGAGCTGGATCTGTAGCACCGGGGAGATAAATCTGACCCTGACCGCCGCCTGCGCCCAAAGTGGGGGCTTCGACGTCTGGGTCTGTGGGTGTCCAGACGGAGGTTGGGGTTGCGGTGCAGGAGGAGACTGTTCCGGTTGTTTCTTCACAGCCGACCACGTCTGTTCTATCAATCAGTACGGAAAAAGGGATGGTGGTGGTGGTTAGTGTACGGACCACGGCAGCTCGTAGAGCAAGATGACGTCGGCTCAGTAGTGCAGTACGTATTGCACGAGCTAAAGGTTGACGTCTCGCACTCCTCATCATCGTCAGGGTCGTCTGGATTATTCGGATCCAGGCCGGGTGGGATACCTCCTGGCTGGTCTGGATCTATACCATTGATACCTGTGCATCTGGTAAGTACTGCCACGTATAAACAGGACGGACGAGAGGGGACGAAAGTTAAGGGGAATATGCACCTGGCGGCCCAATACCGCACAAAATCCAGCAACGCACGCAGATATCGAAAATGCTATCTCCACACCTACTACCACACCCCGTAACACGGGTACAAGACGGTCTTGGCGGTCCGCGCGTATGATGCACGGAGGTAATATCATTGTCATCACTCGTATGCGACGTACTTGTCGTTGGCGTGCTCTCAGGAGGTTCCGAAGATCCCGGCCAGGGAGGCGGCCAGAACGTCCGCATATCAGGAGGATAGGTCGTATCATCGATGACAGTGGGTTCAGTGATTGTAAACGGCGGGGCGATGATACTAGGTGTCGGCCAAACAATCGTTGAATTTCCCGTGACGGTCTCTTCGAACCATGAGATGACAGATGCAGTCACGGGCGGGATGGTGATTATTGTCGTGACGACTGTGAACTGGTATAGCGTGAGAGTAGACGTTGAGCCGGAGACTTCGAATGTCGTTGTTGAGTTATATCCCACCGTGATTGACGTCCTAAGCGGAGGGAACTCGAACGTTGTCTCCTCGGTCAGCGTCAAAGGAGGCAAGACGTATGTACATGGGGGGATGCATTGCATTGTAACCGGCTCCCCAGGTTCTGCAGACCAGAGGTCTGGGTCGATGGTTACAGTTCCTGAGCCCTCGCCTGGTTCAGAACCGATGTCCTCTCCCTGCTCGGCCAGGGCCAGCCATGCTGCAATCTCACTGGTATATCCATTCCGGGTTGTGGAGTTGAACAGCAACGGAGGGAGGCCGCCTCTCGGGGCAACAATCTGGATATTGCCCTTAGTGAAAATGTTGTACACCCACAAGCTCGAAGCGAAGTTGGTCTCGATAAGCGCCAACTGGCAATTCTCCTCCGCCGTACAACCGAGCTGATTGTCCTGAAAGAAGGAGTAAAAGCCCGCAGCGTAGATGAAAACATCCGTCGAGTCAAGAATCCGCAACGCCCACGCACTCGTACACAGATCGTCCGCGCAATTATCAAACGTCGGATCAGACGGGAAGCCAGCAACACCAGCCTCATATGGGCCCAGAGCATTCGGATTCGGCTGGTAGTACGGTGTCTCGGTTTGCATATGGCCCAAGAAAATGTTGGACGCGTTCTGCAGCTGGTACTGGTACATCTGCATGTGTTCGCTCGATGACCCGTAAAGCCACGTTGGGCCCTGCGATTCAATGAGAACGCCGCGTGCGACGTAGATGGATATCTGAGTATTGACGTTCACGGGGATTCCATCGTCGTCGTTGTAGGCATCTGCATTGAGAGGGTTGTCAAGGTCGTGGTCGGCTACCCAGACCCAGACGTTGTCGAAGTAGCCTGACGAGGCGGATGTGATGTGTAGGAGAAGCGACGCAGCCATGCAGTCTGTGTTGACGGCCGATCGTGCTGGACAGTCCTCGAGCTGCAGATTGGTTCCTTCTGCACCACCGACTCGGAAATGGCTATCCCACATTGCGGCTGCACACATGTCCCAGTCAGCTCTGTGATCTTATTCGGGAATTGAGGGGGGGGGGGCTTACCACTCCCTTGACTGCTCTCATGCACATTCCACTCCACGAGAATAGCTCCAGCAGTGGCACCTTGCACGGTGAACATCATATCACTGATCTCAATAACACCAGAGTCGCCCTCATTGCCAACGCGAACCATGACCTGCGGATGCTCCGCATCCTCAAAGAACGACCCAGTGCCCATGATCTGACTCCACCCCGAGCCAACAATGATACTACCGACGGGGATCTCCACGGTCCCCTCGACGAGGTAAACACCCATGGGAAAGAAAACCAGCGAGCCGACATTCCCCTCGAGCAAGGCATTAATCGCACCAGTCTGGTCCCCCGTACCGTCATTTGACACGCCGTTCTCAGTGGCTACGACAGGCGAGCTTCCTGCATACTGTGGCTTCGAGCGACTGAAATACGCACCATCGCCATCCAGCAGCGACGACGACTTCCTCGGCGCGGGACTCATGAACCCAGTTCTCTCCCCGCTGACGCCGTCCGAGGTAACCTGGTACCCATTCGACCAGGAGTTGAAGTACAGCGGGCCCGAGGATCCAGCCAGCAGCGTATCGCCTCCTGAGATAAGAACGACCGAGTCGGAGTTCTCAACTAGGAGGTTATCGAGCACGATGTTCGGCTGCTGATCTCCTTGCGATGCGACTGTGATTGCGTAGGGTACGCCGTTGAAGTGTGAATCCAGGACGGTAATGGACCCAGTGCCCTGGTTCTGACCCCCCGAGTATGCAGTGCAATCTAGCGCAATGTAGCAGGACAAGACGTAGATGTTCTTCCACACGAAGCCCCAGTTCCAGACATGGTAGATTGCGGTCAGACAGGAGGTGAACTGGAGATTATTCGCCGTGAACTGCTGGCTTCCCGCAAGGAACCCGATGTTCCTATAGTCATTAGCACCTGCACCTGCAACCTAGATGGGATAAATAGGAATAAGTGAACATACCCCCCAAAGAAAGTCAAATCCGCAACGCCTCCGCCACTACCATTCTCCATATAGATCCCCACAGCCGTAGCCCTCTGCGCGCCATCAGACACAGCCATCTCAAAATGACAATTCGTAATACTAGTAGCCTGCCCAACCTGCCAGTGAACACCCGCAGGGACATACTCCTGGTCATTATCATAGTTCGTCCAATTCATGCCCGTCAAATCGAACTCCAGGTTCCGGATTTGGCGGTAGAAGTTGCTCTGGTTGATATACCACTCGTCGCCGTCCCCGCCGGGGATGTACACGTTCGAGTCCACAAGCGCAATGCCCGTGAAGTTGGACGCACCGCGTATCACGGCACGATTGCCCGGGTTGCCCACGAACTGCGTGTAGTAGTACTGGATGATAGGCGTGCTGATGAGGTAAGTCCCGGGGGGGAAATACACGACTGCGCCGAGTGTTGTTGTCGACCCGCATTCATCGCCACAGCGGAGTGTGGATGTGTCGCTGGAGCTGAATGCTGCTGCGGCGCGGTTTATGGCTCCTGTGTCGTCGGTTACGCCGTCGCCTACTGCGCCGAAGTCGCGCACGTTGCGGAAGAATTGGTAGCCGGATGGAGCGAATGGGGACTATGTACTCTCGTCAATCAGTCCCTTGATACTATGCCGGAGATGATTTCCTCACTTGTCCTAGGCTGCCCAGCGAAGCTAGCCAGTACCCATCGTCCTGTCGCGCTTCGATGCCACCGTGAATCTCAGCTAAAACCGTTTGATTCAGGGGGTCCAAAATCGGGCCGTTTAAAGAACCCTGGTCAGGAGCAGTTCCGAAGTAGTTATTCACATCTATGCTGTTAGGCCGGACATTGATCCGTTATGTGGTGATAATCCGACTTACTGCAGAGCGTTAGCATTTTTCAAGGACATTTCTTCAGGGGACTGACCTATCTCTCATGTACGATGGGGGTGGCTATCAGTCACTATTAGTATCTTCCCACACCAAAGATAAACAGCACGAGGGGTCAGCTACCTGAGGCTCTCCAGGAGGCAAAGGAGGCGCATTTCCGACAGGTCGTCTAGGAATGCTAACCTGGGCCGCTGATGGCACAGCCAAAGCTGCAGCCACCAACAGTCCAAACCGGCGAATAAACATCATGACACGCTCGACATTCACTGTTTACTTCGTACCGTAATTGGAGCAGCGAGAGGCGGAGTAGGTATTTATTTCCCTCTCGTAGGCAACTGCTCCCTGGGTGTACGAGCCAGTTAGTCCAGTCTAGCACGCACCCTGCTGAAAAGAAAAGAAACCCTGGCTTGAACAGGCTGAAATGAGACGACCCAAAACATGACTTCATTCCCCCGCTTTCTAACCTATTGTACTCGGTTAGTATACTCCGAGCTCTCCCTCTCTCTCCGCTGATGTCACTTTTTAGCCTCTGCGGGCCCTGGGCATATGTATCTGAGCAAGGCTATCTGGGTCTCATCACATTTCGTCACGGCATATCATCCAATGAAACAACCCCGCTAAGCTAAGCGAGGGAAGATAATGCGAGGTCAGATTGCTTCCTGCGAGTGGGTTACATTTGCGCTAAATGCTGATGAACCCAAGAGCCGCTGGCTGTTTGGCCCCTGCGTCCGGCTGCTCTTATCCCGGTATTTCGCGCAATTGGGCTCCTTCTGGATATTCCACGGCTGGCAAAGTGGTTTAATCAGGTTTTCTATTGCCGTTACTTCCGGTGGATGGGATTCCTGGATCATGTAGTCAATCTAGGACATGGAGCTAGGATTGTGGGTATGCTGAGGAGGAGAGATGAGAGGGAGGCTGAGCGACCTACTTCAGTGCCTTATCTCCGCGTTTTCTTCACATTTACAGCATCCCATATTTTGGCTCAGTGGAATTCCGTGCAAGATGGCTGTCCCCAACTGGCAGTCATTTCTGCCCCTCCTCCTCCTCCTCCTCTCCCTAACCGGTTTGTCTACAGGACGATCTGCCCAACAAAGCAGCGACAACATCCTGGGAACTTATCCTCGAGCCTCCCCCTTCGGCAATCTCCAGAAGCGCCAAACCGATGGCTGCACGCCCCTGCCAGACTGCAGTCCCACGACCTGCAGCAACAGCGTATGCAACCTAACCCGTCGCAAAAAGCGCAATCTCAATCTCCCTGCCTTCAGCTTCGACAGTAACAGCACCGAATCGGAACCGGACCCCGACGGCTACATCAACTTCGACGAGGAAGACGACCTGACTCTGATAACTGCCCCAGAAGGTAACACCCTGCCCAAGCGCGCCCTCCGTCGCGTCTACCAAAACCGGATCAACACCTACCTCGAGCGGCAAAATGGAGCGGCGAACCTGATAAATATCTGCCCCGCCAACGAAGGCGGGTACAATACACCCAGCTATTGCGTGCAGTATCGCTTCTCAGATGCGAATATCCCCGTTAATCCGACGACGGGGCAGCTGCTTATCGGTACGGGCAATACCGAGTTGACGGGGTGTACTGTTCTTACCATCGCTTCTTCAAGGGGCGTTTATATGGTACCTAACTCTTTCCCCCCCTTTCCTTTGCTTTATCTCCTTTAGTTCCTCTAGTTCCTTTATCTTCTTTTCTGATCCCGCGCCGCGCAGTGCCACTTCTGGCAAGACCTCAACTACCCCAACACAGGCGCCACAGGACGACCCGATCGTCCCGCGCTGGGATTCCAGCCTGTACTGAACATGCTGCGTGGCGAGGGAGACAGACGGTGGGCCGTCGGTCCTGCAATCGATACGTCGCTGTTTCTCGGGGATTATACGAACACATGGGCGTTCATCTGTACACCCCGGTCTGGGGCTGCATTGGACGACCCAGCGCAGTTCCATTACGTGGCGCAGAGGGAGCAATTGTATGTCCCTTCCTTCCTCCTTCCTCCCTTTCTCCCTTGCTTTTGTTCTTTCCCCTCCTCCCCGTCTATGTTCGTTCGTTTGTGCAATACGACTAGTATCTCCCTTGAAAGCAGCCTTGGCCAGACCAGACAAGCTAACAAGGAATCAATTATGTGGTTCACCGCACTAGGGTAGCCCTCCTAACAAACCTAATCCCCGGCATCGGAATCGTGGGCTATAACTACGACTACAGGCTGCCTTACGCGCAGTACTACCAAGGCGTGGCGCTCTTCGAATTTGACCGGAATGCAGATGATGCAGGGAACGCCGACTGGCGACTTTGGTTCGAGGCTGTGAATGAGATGGGGACTAACTTGGGGCAGGATCCGGCTGGCTTGGCTGCGTAGATTTTCTTATACAGTTTCTTATTAAGCTTGAATTACTACGATGCGCCTATCTGGTTTAGTCACTGGGTCGGGTACCAGAGCTAGATACTGGATTTCCGCGATTGCAATTGGTGGAGTGGGTATACCTATACCTATACCTATACATATAAATCCATGGTAACCAAAGAAGACGGAATACAATACTACTGTCAAGTGAGCACTTGATTCAACTCAAGCTATCTCATCTCGGAGGCCCATATCTCCTCCTCTGCTGCTGTCTCCATTCGCGAAGATATGGGGAATCGACAGGAAATACGCCACTGGGTATAGAGTAAGGAATGGGCATCTTCATAATGACCTCGTCACACTCCCCCTTGTCCTTGGCCTTGCAACCATCCCTTATCAATGTATTGCCGCCATTTGAACCCCCACCCCCCCAGCCAACCAACCTCAGCGCCCCAACACCCGTGAAATGGACCAGATCGTTCCCGATCACAAGTGTGTCCAGATAGAGATACTCAACCTTCGAACTACACGACGTAAGCTGATGAAAAATAGACTCGAACGCCCCCGACGTCAACGTGACCGTGTCCATCGTGAAACGGCGGAGAAGCGGAACTCGCTTTAGGAATGCAAGAAGGCTATCCTCGTCCAGACGCAGACCACGCAGCGAACATTCTTCTAGTTTACCCGGGAGGGTATCTTCCAGGACAGCTATACGTTGGAAGTACCTCTCCTCGGGAATCCTCGGACCACCCACAGATCCAGTTCGATAGTGGTGGATGTCCAAACAGGTCAAGTTCGCACAGGCTTGGATTAGATTTGCGAGGCCCCGGAAGTTAGATTCGTCGTTTGCCTTCGCTTCAAGCTTTTGATACGCTGCTTGGAAAACGCGGTTGTATTCTTCCTCTTCCTCTTCCTCCTCATCATCATAATCATCATCGGCAAACCCCGCGATTGGAGCCTCATCCTCCTCGTATTTAGCCGGCATTTCCAGCTTCAAGATCTGTTCCGAAACACTGATAGATAGCGACTTCAGCGAGCTGAGTGTCTTGCAAAGTCCTTCATCACGATAGTCAACAGCGCTGAGCTCGTTACCGGCGATACTGCAGCCGTCAAGACCCTGCGTGTTGAAGATATTCAAGCTGTCCACTTTGAGATTACTGTCCTGCAACGCGAGAAAAACGGCTCGGTATGTCTTTGCAGCAGTCTGCCAAACCGCGTCCATGGACTCGTGTCCACTGGAGATAGAGATAGGAGGGAGCTCCTCTTCGTGGCCATGGGTATGTGGCGTAGAAATAGAAACTATGACTTCAAGGGTCAATGAGGGGAGATTTCGATCTCCAATGACGCGGTTTGCAGCTAGGTTCTTGAATGCGTTGCCTAGAAAGAGGAGGCGCTTGTCTTCTTCTTCATCTTCTTCTCCAAGGTCCCCGCTGTTGTTGTTGTCCACGACTCCCACCAGCGTTAGATTGTGAATCTCGCACCCCAGCCAACCATGTTGCGTCAGGACCGCAAGATTCTCAAGCTCCCGGCCGGTAACTTTAACGCGTTTGGATCGGAAGTATGATTTGAAATGGGCTTGTGTGGCTTTTAAGCGAAGGCTTCTGCTTGTCAGGCGGAGGTTGCTGGTATCTTTCACGTGGAGGAGTTTGACAATGCTCTCTGTAATCTCTGGGGGACAGCTCTCGAAGCCTGTCATTTTGACTATGTTATTATATCGGACAGTTGATGCATGTAAGCATCAGAGATGCGATCTTTGTCTCTGCGGGGTTGATGAGCTGCACGTGACTAACTACTAAATTATACTCCCTGCTTGTATATACGACACCTATGCAACTGATAGTCAGAACAAGAATTTTGGTACTCCCCCGCTTATATATATGTTTGGAGGGTGGAAAGCTCCCGTGGCCAAATCTTCCTGGTAGGTGGCTGGGCCCATGCAACATCACGCGTGAAGGATAAGACCCGGTTTAGTCCGGTAGAGGATGCTGCTATGATATACATAAATATTCAACGTGATGAATTGTACTACGTATGTCAGCTATATATGTTTTATTTTGTTTTTGTTTGTGCCTTGCGTAGAGCAGATCGGAGGGCAGCGGTAAGAGAGAGTCTACCCCCCAGAATAACTCAAGTAATGCGACACGATGCGACGCAATGCAATTCATCACATCAAGACACAAAGCAGGACTTGCTGATAGTAAGCCTCTCTGCCTTTGTAGGGTATGGCTTGGTCACTGATGCCATGGGTCGTGATCATCTTGGAGTTGGAGGCTCGTAGGGTGATCCGGTAGTTCCAGACTTTGTCAGAATATGAAGGAGCGAGCTGAAAGAGGTTCGTTGGTATGTTTGTTCCTTGCTAGCGGCGTTTACTACAGCGAAAGGGTCCTTCCTTCTTTGGTGAGTTGGCTATTTAACGAAGATGCGACCCCTGGGTGCACTTTAAACTGTCATTTCAACATCGACAAAGGTCACAGACCAACCCCCCTGTTTTCCTAACTCATGTTGAAACCGTCTCAATGTCAGTATAGCGAATCTCGACTTCTTCTCATCTCGGCTCGGAAGCTTGCATTCGACGCAGTGGATGCGACAGAACTCGGGAAGCACGACGTCGGGGCTAACGTCAATCGGGGGCGATAGGACTTTCGAAAAGTTCTTTTCCTCCAGGTCGACGACGTATCCTGCCACTGTGGCTACCATGGGCCCCGTCCATGGACCTTCCATGGTCGGATAATGTCGGAGTAACGAGAGGGCCTTTCGTCGAACAAGATGGCTGCGGCATTTCAGAGCTATGAAGTATAGTGGTGGGAAGAAGCCCGTGTCTATCGTGAAGCAAGGATCTATTTTGCACACCCCAGGCGCGGAGGCGGATTGGGATTCTGGTCCCTGTCCGGCGAAGTCATCGTAACGTTGAATAAGCGAGTCAAATACAGAGAGATAGGCATCGTAGGCAGTCTCCTTGATAGTCAAGCAAGTACCGATAATTATGATAAACATGTCGGCGTATATGCGGAGCATCGTCAGCCCAACCCTTTGTTGAGCGGAGATGGAGAGGGAGAGAGAAGCAATTGAACGCTCGTAGCTTGCCACCCAGTCTGACATGGCTACTCGAAGGGCTTGCTGTTTTTCCAACTCAAGTGTACTCGGTACAGGGATATGGGCGCCACTGAGGTGCGCAGTTCGCTCGAATTCCTTGCAAAGGTGGATTACGGCGACCACGATGGAGTTGAATGAACGTCGTGCTTCGTCGCCGGTCTGGAAGAGAGGTGGAATATGGATACGCCGGCTGTAGGAAAAGGTGGTTACAAACGTGCCTTTACGCTGGGAGCTGTTGCCCAACGTGAGGAATTGTAAGTTTAGTTGCGTAAAGACGGTGACAAGATGATCGTCGTAAAGCAGGGGGTCATCTTTCACCAAAACCATGTCACTCGTTATTCGCGAGCGATCCTGCCAACTCTGCAGTTGAGTCAGGAGCTTCACGCCGGAACTGAAATGCGCCTGCATGGCATTCAGGTTACCACGCAGGATTTCCAAGCAGATGAACAAAACCGACGCGACTACCGCTATGCGGAGGGAAATGGGGTTTTCCGATTTGATGTTCGAGGTTAACGCTCTGATTGCTCGGTTGTACTGGTGCAGGAGGAAAGGAACGTTGGATGCTGTATGACCCGGCAGGCTGATCCCATGGCTGGGCAAGAACAGCTCGTATGCGGATGTGAGAGCAATCGAGGCGTGCAAAACGGCGGGTTCTGACAGTGAAATTTGGAGTACTAATGAATTCCAGAAGTGGGAACCAAAGGGCCCAGCGAGTCTACCAGCCACAAGATGACGGAAGCGATGCAGATGGCCCTTTTCGTCTTGGTCGAGACCGGGGACAGCCGGGGGAGGATACAAGACGGACAATGCCTGCGACTTTGGCTGAGACGGTTGATTCCAGATGCCGTAGCCATCGCAGGCTCGCCCGGTGGAGGCACACTTGGCGCATGACGGTCGTTGCTCATCGCATTTGACTCTGCGGATCCTGGCGTCGTTAACACCGGCAACATTTGCAGGGGGCTAAGGCGTAGCTTACTTGCAGGTACGGCACCCTGACTTTACACGAGTCGTCTGCTTGCGCTTGGTCATGGTTAGGAGGACTGAGGTGCGAGAGGGAAACAAGTTAACAACGCCTGCTCCTCGTCAGCCGGAGATAAAACGTATGCAGGTTCAGCCTCCAGCTGCCAGTGGAGCTGAAGCCAAGCGGAAAATCAGCGGCTCAGCCTCTTCCTATTCGCTGCGTCGTTTGATCTCGCTTCCCATTGGCTGGTGCTCACAGCTCACGTTTTACTCCTTCGGGTGTGCCATCTATCAAAGAGTGTCGTGGTTTCAGTTGGAACCTGCTCGAAGGCCTTCTATGAGAGTAAGCCAGCGGAGTTAAGTCTGTGACGGTATCCTTGAACTCCGGACTGTGTGTGGTCATCGAAATATATAAAGCCAGCCACCCCAGCAGTGCTTTAAGTACATCACTCAGCTAGATCATTTATCAAGCACAACATCTCTTCAGTATCCTTCATAAACATGTCTGTTCCCACCAGAGCCCTCGGCCGTAATGGCCCCCAGGTCTCCTCCATCGGCCTGGGCCTCATGAGCATCGGAGGCGTCTACGGCGCAGCACCAAGCGACGAGGAGCGTCTGGCTCTTCTCGACCACGCTCATTCCATCGGCCAATGGTTCTGGGACACCGCCGACATCTACTTTGACAGTGAAGACATCATCGGCAAATGGCGCGCGAAGAACCCGGAGAAGGCGAAAGACATCTTCCTGGCGACCAAGTTTGGCATCCAGGTGTTTGACGGTGGGATGAGGCAGGTTCTTGATAGTAGTCCCGAGTACGTCACGTCTGCGCTAGAGCGGAGTCTGAAGAGGCTCCAGACTGAGACGATTGATCTCTACTATGCCCACCGCGTTGATGGCAAGACCCCGATCGAGACGACCGTGCAAGCACTAGTCAAATTCAAAGAGTACGCCTACAGCAGATCTTATGATTCCTTCGTGAATTACCTGAGCTAACAACCGCCTTACGTATAGAGAGGGCAAGATTCGTCACATCGGTCTCAGTGAAGTGTCCGCCGCCACGCTTCGTCGAGCCCATGCCGTCCACCCTATTTCCGCTGTCCAGATGGAGTACAGTCCGTTCGCCCTGGATATCGAGCAGCCGCAAATCGCCCTTCTCGAAACCTGCCGTGAGCTCGGCGTGGCTGTCGTTGCATACAGCCCAGTTGGTCGTGGCCTTCTGACCGGCCGGTATCCGACGCGGGAATCCGTTACCAAGGACATGTTCCTCAATGCCCTCCCCCGGTTCTCTGAAGAGAACTTCCCCGCAATCCAGAAACTCAACGAAGTTATCAGAAGTGTGGCTTCAAGGGAAAATATTACGCCCGCTCAAACGGCTCTTGCTTGGCTAAGTGCGCGAGAGCCATTCGTCATCCCCATTCCTGGGACGAGGTCCATCAAGTACCTGGAGGAGAACACTGCTGCCGCAAAGATCCACCTCGCAGCGGACGAAAACCAGCTCATCACTGAAGCTGCGAACGCGACTAAGCTGGTGGGAGGCAGATATCCTTCTAGGTAGGTTAAGAATGGAAAGCACGCTCAAGAGAGGTTGACTAACGATATGATAGTTTCTTCCCAGACAATTACGAGTTTGGAGATACACCTGAGCTTTGATCAAAAGGCAACATACTCGCAATATGGCATTTTGACCGCTGAAGGACTCAGGGGCGCCGGTCACTGATAGTAGGATGAATATGGATGCTTAGTTGAGATAAACACGCTGGTTTCAATACATCTCAATGCTTATTGGGATTACAGTAGTAGAAAGTAGGTAAATGCATTCCAATACCGTCTTGATAACCTTTCTAGTCCGCTATTGAAGAAATTAGTTATGAGATATTAGCATTGTGCCGAGTGGCACTTACCCTGGCACAATGTACAGTGATCTCCAAAAGCCAACGTCGTTGTGCCAGCCTATAGTCAGAAGAAGGTACGCAGTTCAGGGATCAACCCAGGACTAGAGCGAGATTCCTCAGGATTCAATAATGTGCTCGGTTTTACAATCGGTAGAGTGGCGTGCTGTGAATTCCCATCTTTGACATCCAATCTCAATATCATGGATAGCGTCTCCCAAGCTGGAAAGTATTTCACCAACCTTGCGCTCTTATCAAGATTTAATATACTTAATAATAATATTATTACCTATGACTTATATCTTAACCTAACAGCTGCTGTATATGTCAACCACACCAAGCAATGCTGTCACTATCTGTTCTGCACAACCCCAGCCGATGACCTGGCAAAGTATGTGAGCTTCAAGGGCCATCCCATCCGACTGGCCGTGGGATAGATCACGAAGAAAAATTGAAGACCCCCCGTGTCTCTCAAAGATTCTTCATAGGTTTGATTGATCATGTTCGACTGGTCGGATTTGATACGGATATCATTAATGGACCCCTAGTCGAAACGGTCCCGAAGAGCTCGCCTGCCAGATGAAGGGATACCTGTGTTTGTCTCCGAGTGACTCTCCGGATACACAGCTGCAAAGGCCCAAGAGCTCTGCAGAACCAAAGGGGCAGATACAGTCATTGGAGAGCAAATACAACGATATCTTACGCAATACGGGGACGGGACTAGAAGGCTTTCGTGTCTTAACTCTATGATCTACTTGTGTGATTATTTCTTTCCCGTACTATTCAATGTTTTTATAGGAGGATCTGTTTACTTGTCTTACCTTATACATATCTTTGCTGTGTTAGCGTGAAGCTTTGATTATATTCTCAACCTTGGCACCGGGATTATTATTTATTATATGCTTGGTTTGGATGCGTGGGATTGGCGTGGGAGGATTGGGCTCTTCTGGGTGCGCTGTGCGTGTTTCATCCGTCTCCCAGCGCCGAAGGAACGGTCGCATGCGCAGTTGGATCTATTTGAGTGCCGTGGACTTACCAGAGAGTTTGGGAAGGCTGAGATACCTTGGTTGAGGGTAATATCCGTGGCAAGGAGAGTTCGCCTGTTGTTTAGGAAGCTTGGGTCTAATAGATTGGTGGTATTGTGGTCATGGATGATGTTGACGTCTTAAGCAACGATCTTACTAGGGATTTAATAAGTAATCTCTAATATATTAACAGAAGCAATCGTAATATAGTTACCTAATAATAAGAAGAGCTAGGTCACAATGGCGTGATATCTTTGTTAAACTCGAAGATTATCACCTTGCCAGACCCATCTGCCATAGTAATCATCTGATCTTGGACTAAGGATAACTGTCCAACATATTGTATAGGTAGCTTAAGGAGAGTTTTCCCACCCTAAGTAATCTCTATCAAACCATCAAGGCTATCCCACCCATTCCGCTGGACACAATCTTCTCCGGAACACGGTTCCCACGGAAGAGCGATACAACCATGTCCAGTGCATAATTTCGTTCCCTCTTCAGAGAACCATAAGTGTTTGGAACCTATTAATGGTTCAAGGACATGATGCGGGGCTCCAGTTTCAATGTCCTACACCCAGAGACATTGAACCGCGCTCCAAGCCAGGTAACGCCCATCCTGTGAGAATGTAATCCCCTGTGGAAGTCATGATCTTCAACGTTATCCCCGGGGTCTGTTAAACAAAGGTCCTTCAGCAATTTGTTGTCTTCGTCCCGTCCACGGTGTTCTCCTTGAGGAGCAGTTGCGACAGTTCGCAATACCAGTCCATCCGAAAAGCGACATAAGTAACTGATCCCGTTACGATTTGCCGTGGTTTCTGCGGTCGAGATGGAGAGGTTTATAACGCTCTTGGCCCCCCTGGGCCTGGCGCATATGTTGGCGTGCACTTCTTCTTGATTAGCACTAATAGTTGTTCGTGACAGATCCGGAAGTACTTACGAGAAGAGGAATTGACGTACAGAGCTGGACATCTAGCTCAGTTCTTATCTGCTTTGGCGAAGGAAGTGGGAGGGTTGGCAAGGATTAACTAGGATCTATCGCTCAGCAGAGGCGTAATAATCGAGGGGAGAGGAGACTCACCTGTAACCCAAGGGAAACACTGACCCAGACAAGAATGACTGCCATCTTGACGTTGTCTTCGCGTTCAAGCCTTTTGTACCGATTCGGGCGAGCTCTTCCATTTGAAATTACCGCTTTCGAGTATCGCTTTATTTGATAACGTTGCCGCCTGCGTTCGAACGGAATTGATCGTAGCACCGGCGCGATTGCCAAATAGCGCTCGCGGGCGGACAGCGGCTGCTGCCCTGTCTAGGGTGGTAAACCTGGGACAGCTACTGGGTTGCCTTGCGAGCGTGGATAGAACCACGCCGCAGGGGGCAAGTAAATAAACCAGGTATTACCCTAGTCTTCAGTGGTAGTAGCTGCCGCCTATTATATCGAACAGTTATCCTAGTAGGAGCTTAAACAGGGAGACTGCACAGCAGAGATGAGTAAGGTCCTTCGTGAATATGCTATATAGGGTTATCATCCCCGGACGTGGTTGAAGATATAAGAGGAAGAGAAACGGATCCGGGAAATTAGGGGAGCTGCAGGTTTTTATAGTAGGCATGATAGAAAATATCAGTCACCACGAGACGAGATATTATTCTTGATTATTCAATATTCAATATGGCGGACTGGAATTAGGGCTCGGAACGGTGAACCAGAGGGTCTCTTGTCACTACTTACTGACTGTCAATTTCACTACGACTTGGGACAACCCCTCCTTCTGTGCCTCAGGCGCGACAAGAACGAAGGCGAGGGAGGCATCGGCTCACCCTACGTTAAGTACTGTTGTGAAATACAGGGGAATGAATGGTGGGCAGACAGATAAGCAATATGTTGGTCGTCCCGGGGTCGCTAACTTGGCGTGCAGTGCATAAATACTGCCCAAGTCGACATAAAGCGCAGATAGAAGATAATCAGGGTCCACGCCGGCGAAAGGGAAATTATTCTTGACAGCTACCTCCCAGATTTAAATGACTTGGTCTTCTCTTTGGTAAGGATGTCTATACATATCGGCCGTATAGAAATACCGGACACGACACCCGGTCAACAGACCGCAACATGTTCATCTCCAGCAGCGTTGATCTGCAGGCGACGGGAGCAACGGCGCAATCAACGAAATGCTAGGGCTGATCCGTTGTTCTCCCTCGATGGCACCCAGCTCATGTACTACCAGACCATCGTGAAACCACCGGCTTGCGGATGAATCAACCCACTGCCATGCCCTGTCTCCAATGCGCCGCCGGCGATGGTCGCACCACCCGCGTCATGCTTGCCACATTCATCAGCCGCACTCCGTCCTCGGTTCCAGAGTTCGAGGAAGGCCCAGATGTCATTCCCTGGGCAGTCTCCACGTTAGCATGGATGTCACGAAGAATAATTTTAATGCTACTGGGACGCTGGTGACGATCTTGGTGATTTTGAACTCTACGTAGACTGAGCGTCGGCCGATGGAGATCAGTACCTGATATGGCAGGAATTGGAACATCCTGGAAGTTTGGAACAGCTTTAGAGTTCTCCACCAAGTATTCCAGAACAAATAATGGGATAATATGGATGTTATTTTAATCAAAGCTGGTCCGTGCATACGGAAGCCTTTCTTCGCGTATGCACGAGCCATGTGGGCATGTATAAGACGTAGATACACAGTTGTCCTGTAAATAAGGATTCTGTGCTCCTCTACCTTCACTCTTCATCTACTCAAAAATGTTCATTCCAACTACTACTTTATTCTTCCTGAGCACATTGCTCTTCGGGTCCTCATCTGCTCTGAAATGCTCCCCAACCACCATCCGCAACCCCGACGTGCTCGGTGCAACCATCCTGGACCTGCAAGCCAGTGAAGCCCATAACTACACAGCTGTCAGCATAGCCCCGGGGACTAACACCGGGGGTCAATATACAATCAGTTTCTGCAACGTGACAGTCACCCACACCCATCCCGGCTGGAACGACACCGTCACCACGCAGGTTTGGCTACCGCTTGACAACTGGAACGGCCGGTTCCAAGGCCTCGGTGGCGGTGGCTACAGCACAGGATTTGGGCCTATCTACCTTACCGATGCCGTTGCACAAGGCTTTGCCTCAGCCTCCACCGATGGAGGAGTCCCCGGAGATGCCGGAGCTACGACTACCATTGCAACGGATTTATCGTGGGCCTTAAATAGCAAGAACCACGTCAACTGGTTCCTGCTAGACAACTACGCCTCCACGGCGACGAACGATATGGCCGAGATCGGAAAGCAAGTTACCAAGTCCTACTACAACAACCCCGCCGAGTTCTCTTATTTCAGCGGCTGCTCCGGTGGCGGACGCCAGGGCCTCGCGATGGCGCAGCGCTTCCCAGATTCGTTTGACGGTATACTGGCTGTTTCCCCTGCTATCAATATCGAAAGCTTTATCCCCGCGGGCTACTGGCCAACACTAGTCATGGATCAGAATGGTATCTACCCATCTCCCTGCGAGATCGACGCGTTTGTTAGCGCTGCTGTTGAGGCTTGCGACGGGCTAGATGGCGTCGAAGACGGCATTGTCAGCCTACCACACCTCTGTAATGTGACTGCGTTTGATTTGATCGGACAGCATTATACATGCAATGGAAACCGACGCTCCCTTTCCCCCTCCGGCGCAAAGGTCGTTCAAGCCGCCTGGTCAGGATCTGGGAAAGAAGGTGGCTATGCTGGGGTAAACAAAGACGCTGCGCTCAGCTCATACTACATCCCAACTGAATGCTCCGCGAACAACAACACCTGCCACAGCCCCGGAAACCCGCTATTCGGCAACTGGATCACGTATCTCGTCGCTAAAGACCCCGAATTCAGACTAGATCAGATGTCCGAAGCCGAGTTCTTCCGATTCTTAGCAGACTCAAAGACTGACTACGCGTCGATGCTCGCAGCAAACAACCCAGACTTGTCTGACTTCAAAGCGCAGGGCGGCAAAATGATCACCTGGCACGGCCTTGCGGACGAGGTGATCCCGCTGCATGGACTCGTTGAGTATTACAACGAGGTACTTGACACGGACGCAAAGGCCCATGATTTCTTCCGGTTTTTTGAAGCTCCTGGAGTGGGCCATTGCTATGGTGGACCAGGACCGGTTCCGAATCAGGCGCTCACGCAGCTAATGGACTGGGTCGAGCAGGGCATTGCTCCGAATACGCTTCATGCGACTCGGGGTCACAATGACACCTCGCGAGACCTGTGCCCGTATCCGCTTCAGCAGAGATATGCTCGTGGGGATCCTACAGATGTGGGCTCGTTTACTTGTGTTCGAACTTGATTATGTGCTTATCCGGGGAAATAGCACTGCAGTGGAATTCCAACTAGCTAAATGTATGTACTACCGAAAATAGAGGAACTTCACCACTAGACCAAGATATAGGGCAGTTGGCACGTACAAACCTCCAATTGCCAAGCAGATGCAGAAGTAAGTCTTGTGCTTCCATATCCTCCACGCGTGGTACGAAGTCCCTGCTAGGAACAGGAGGATAAACATAACTACTCCTACTTTCGGTGGCACATAGTGCCTGAGGTGATATCTCTTGTATGTTTACAGCTCTGCCATTGGTTCTCTGCTATCTCAGTAAAAAAATACACATCCTCTAGCTTTAAATAAGAAAATTCTTTTTATATATATATATAATAGTAAATATTAAAAATACTAAAATACACATATAATTTATATTACTAGAAGAAATCTTAGGATTTAGTAGTTATAGCTTATAATTAGATAGATTATATAGTTTATTACTACTTATATATAAGTTATAGACTTATAGATACTTTATGGTTATGTTATTAGGGTTCTAAAATAACCCATTTGTATAGGATACAGTGTGGGCGGGTCGACCAGGATGGGCGGGTCGTACGGGATTTACGTTAATGCTTCACGTGGCTTGGTAAGCAAGCAGTTATGGGCCAAGGTGAGCTGCAAGTGTATACAGAGTCTAACACTTGACACAAAGGATACGTTTTCCTTGATGCTTCTCAGGTGTGCTCAAAGCCCAGTAAGACATCATGCATCAATTGATGTTGGATGACGCTGTCATGTAAGCTCTACATCATCTAAGTAGTGCATGACGCATTGTCAACAGTAATAAGGTAGTTGACTAAGTAGAGGAATAGTAACGAATACTTGGTTAACGGTAGGACATGATTGAGACATAAATTAAACCTTGCTCCTTCTCTGATTACCATGGGTTAGCTGGTAATAAGATCACAGTGTTCTATACATGCGCTGTTCATGACATTATCCAAGTGGTGAAGTCATCATACAAAGAATAAAGTCACTAGATCATGATTGTTCAATAGAGGACCCAGAACTAGTTATGTACCATATAGATGTCTAGCGGACATGGACAAGTGGTATCCATGTCCGCAGTAATATTTAATTTAATATTACCGTTTATGAATTGCCATCTCTAAATACGGTTCGTATTAAATATATAACTATCAATCAGCACTACCCGGGATTACAGATCAGTCATAATAATTGACTTTCTTGAGCATCAGAAATGGAGAATTCTGACGCCATAGACTAGAATCCCTTCCCGTGTAGTTGTCGTTGGTCAGAGTTGGACAAGTTAATATAAGTGACGTAGTTTGACGGACGAACCACTCTTTAAAGAACCATATTGACTATGGCAGTCGCAATAATGATTATGCAACGATGTCGTTGAACATATTTAGCAAGAACGTCATGAGTTAAGTAAAAGTATAGATATCGAAGCGAGACATCCGCCCTCGTGCTTTCAAACAAAAATATCATCTATCCTTCCAACACATTGTGAAAGGATAGTCTTCCCTGCTTTGCAAACACATTATGGCATACTACAGCTATCTCTTCCTCAAAAAAAAGGACGTGGACGCATCTGCCGAGTGGCACTGGATGGTTGTCGCTCCTGATCGGGATACTGCCGATAGCTTTTTTCGGACTCTCCAAGAAAACCCGAACATTAAGCTCAGAAACAACGCAGGGCTTTTGAAGGACTTGAAACTGGAGAGAGTCTCTTCAAGAGTGTGGAACATTGATACCTCATATGATGATGTTGGCGCGGTTTTGCACTTCGCCCTGTCAGGCAAGGAAAAAGATGACCACACGGTCGTGGGCACCGTCTTGGAACCCTTCCTCGCCAAAATCCGGCTATACTGGGTAGGAGGCCGCATCGACGCTCGTTGGAGGCTCATCCAGCCACAGACCGATGTCAACTGCGACAATGACTGGATCTCGGGCTGGAGTTTCTTCGTCCGGCACCGCGGGTACCCAAACACCTACTGGCATTACCAGAATGGGAAAGTGCACATTTCCGATGACAGTCGCGACCGATTTATTGTTAAGCTGAAAACGAACCCGACGACGAAGGACAGCAAGTTTCCTCTAACCGCTAAAGACGAGATAGAGATTTTCTACGTCTCTGTTAGTAATGGGACTCTGACCCCCATCAAGCCCCACGGTCTAGGCGCCGCGACTCTCAGGTTCGGGGACTTTCTGCGACGATTCTACATAGGGCCGAACGGCCTTTCGTACTCGACGCAGGGAAACTATGGTGATGGTTTTGAGCTTGTGGATGGCCTTCCTCCAAGTTAAATTGCCACAATATTTAAATGTGGGACAGAACTGACTATGACTGTTCTCTCACGACATTGTGTATTCACTGCTGGCTGAATTGTTATTCGCATTGGTTTATATTGATTGGTTTTTTTACAGGGCTGGATATAGCTCCGTGTACTACCAAAAGTTAGCAAATTTCTTTGATTTCGGAACATTTCACCTAACTGTAATCGAGTACTCTTATCTGTAATCATCAGCCGGTTGCCATGATATCGTAATACGAACTATGTTGAACGACGGTGGATGCCCAGTATCCCCCGATAAGACATCGAAATAGAGAAAGGAGGGGGCAGAAGGTGCCTGTTTCGACTACACGCATGCAGCCTACCAAACGGAGAGATACAATATCTGTAGAGCAAATAGATTGGTACTTGGGTAGTTGTTACATGCATGGAAAGAGGTTGGACCAAGAGTCGCGCCATAGGCCACGTACCCTAATCTAATACATTCGTAACAAGGGTATGCTGTTCGGGATGTATATAGGGCAATGTTCATGGGAGTATTAATCAGATATCTGAACAAATCAATCCAGTATGTACTATAGCTTTGGATTAACCAGCGCCCCATCCTTAACGATATCCCAAACCCGCTTGACCCTCTGCACCACCTACCTCCATAGATCGTCCAAACGCTTATGTGGAGCTATAAGTATCTGCTGACCCACGTGGGCTAATGCTTTAAACGATACAACTTGGGCAAACAGCTCCAGCATGCAAAGATGAATATCCACAGGGGGTCTCTGGAAGTGAAAGGGGTTTTTCGAATCCTGGACGAAATACTGTGTTTTCTCGCGTATAGTTGCCATGATCAATTTCTGGAGATCAAAGTTCCGACCCGGCCCCCCCATGCGAACAGAAAGTTCCTAGGCGAGGAAGATCCGCCACGCTATTGACGCCGCTAGGATCAGCGTACATGAACCTGATTATAAACCTCTTGCGGGCTAACGCGCACATGCATTGCTTAGAAATAGCCCTGTCTAGTTAGAGCACTGCAGCTGCGTGATATAAAAATATAAAAATATGAAACCCTGTCCTACCGTCTGCATCTTCATCATCCCACCTCTACACCTCTAGACAAGCCTGTAACAACAACCCACCATGTCCTCCCAGCCAATCAAACTCATTTTCGGCGGTGCATCCTTCGGCCCAAGCATGGAATCGGAATTCACCTCGCTCGAAGCCACAAAGCATGCCCTAGCCGTCCTGGAGGCCGGCGGCGTCAGAACGATCGATACCGCGAGAATCTACCCGGACAGCGAGGAATATCTCGGCCAAGCGCATGCTGCTGCGGCCGGCTCCTTCTTCTCAGTTGACACTAAGTATCCCGGTGGTTTTGGCGCGACTGCGTCCAGTAGGGAGGATGTCATTACCAGTGCGGATGAGAGTTTGGAAGCTTTGCAGACCGGACAGGTAAATAAAATCCCTAGTTATTATCCCCTGCTAGTTACAGGATGGTCAGTAACATACCCAGGTCGATGTATATTACATCCACGCGCCGGACCGCCGCGTCGCACTGAAAGAGCTCCTCTCAGGTGCAAACACAGTCTACAACGCCGGGAAGTTCAAACGCCTCGGTCTGTCCAATTTCCTCGCCGACGAAGTCGAGGAAGCTATCCGCATCTGCAAAGAGAATAACTACGTCGCACCCTCCGTCTACCAGGGTAACTACAACGCAGTCGCACGATCCTCGGAATCAACTCTTCTTCCACTCCTCCGGGCGCACGGTATTGCGTTCTACGCGTACTCGCCTATCGCGGGTGGGTTTCTTACTAAAGATGTCGAAGCACTTGTTGCAGGTGCAGGTGGTCAGGGGCGCTGGGATGCAAAGACGCCTGCGGGGGGGATCTATACTGCGTTGTACTCCAAGCCGGCTATGTTGGCCGGGTTGAAGCTGTGGGGGGAGATTGCGGCTGAGGCGGGGATTCCGAAGGCGGAGTTGGCGTATCGCTGGGTGGCGAGTCATTCTTTCTTGGATGGGGGGTTGGGTGATGGGCTTGTTTTTGGGGCGAGGAATAGCGGGCAGTTGCAGAGTACTTTGGAGGGTTTGAGGAAGGGGCCTTTGCCCGGGGATGTTGTGCAGAGGATTGAGCGGGTTTGGGAGATTGTCAAGGATGAGGCGCCGGTGGATAATTTCAATAGGTAGTGTGGTATGGAATTAACTTTTGTAGATGATAGATACATGAAGCAGGGTGCAGGAGTAGTCCCGAGGCACTAAGTGATAAAGGACGTATCTGATAGGTTCATCAAACTAAGATCTCACAAGCACCCCCATTCATAAACCCACTCAACCAAGTATAATAACGCCAGCATTCCCTTGCATGACACAACTCCGTTGTATCCAAAGCACTTAAAACCGGCGTCGCAAGCGCGACAAAAGGAACACGGCGGGCAGACGTATCGCAGGACGCTGCAGCTGTAAAGCATACCCAAAGATAGGCTTCTGGGGCATGTTTCTTCCACGATACCATATCTAGCTTTTGTAGCAGAACGCGAAGTTGCCCTAGGGTTCTGTGTGGGTGTGTTGGGTCGAGTGTACGGTCAGGGTGTACAATAAACCAGAATATCTCCACCGCTTGGTTGCAGCATTGGGATATGATATCGGCTGTTTTGGTTGGGGTGGACGACTCCGTGTCTGATTCAAGGCTACCGTCTGCAGTGCAAAGCGTGTATAGATTTGACAATGCGCCGTTCTCAGCGCTGATGATGAAGTTGAAAACGTTGTGTAATTCTGCCTCCAGATCACTGGGCAGTAGGCTTTCTTGGTCTTCTGCAAATCGTATCAAGGCCCCCCGGAGTAGGTTAGATGGCAGACAGTCGGACTCAAATGCGAAAGGATCAATGCGTGTTGAGTTATTGACAGGGGGTATAAAAGGTGGCTCTTGGTGAATAGCAACTGAAAGACCTAGTAGTATTCTAACCATACATTAACACGGTGTATCAAACAGATACTGGCTACTTACAAGTTCACCAGCGCGGTTACAGCTTGGAACTCGGGTCCTTGATTCTGATTTCTGGCCAGAAGGTGCAGCAGACCGCTTCTATGTATCAGGGCAGACTCGGTGTTATATCCGCTCATCTGGGTATGTAGGTAAGCAGAACGCCCTTGCTTGTAGATACTCAGCAATGATCCCTACGTTATAAAAAGTCAAAGCCAGCGCTGAGCCTGCCACCTCGTAGCTGACCGGGCCATTTTCGTCTAATCGCTCGCGGAGCATCTTCAAAGCAAGGGACTGGTGATATAATGTTTGCTTAGAGTGACATGTATCCTGGATGGAGTCCATGTGAGCAGACGCGGAGAACAGGACCGCTGTGAATAAGCAGGGATCTGCTAAGGCTCGACTCATCCAGAACCCGTGGAGATGCGTAGTGAGGCTGTTTTGTACTCTGTAGAGGGGAGGCATGAAGCATGTCTCGGTGTCTAGGCGGATTACGGGTTAGCAGTTTATAACTGAAATTGACAAGGGCGAGTACTTACAAAAGGAGAGTAAGCTCGCGAAATAATTGCGCTCGGGTATGGGATAGCTTGGTTTATACTGTAGTTCGGAAAGCGTCGGGGGGAAGATTATCATTCGGGTGAGAGCTTGAGCCTCAGAGCCTTCAGATGGATTAGACAATGCTTGACTGGCCTGAACACCCGAGTACTCCTTGCCCAGCTTATAGTGACACGGGACACCGAGTCTGCCACTTGAATTAGAATGCCCATATCTACCGCTACTATATACCGATCGGAAGACAGAAGACACACCTGGCACATCGCGAACAGGTTGGTAAATCCCTGCTACACGCGCGCTTTCCCACTCTGCATTTCTCACAGCGCACTGACGCATGTCTGTTTGGCAAGACGCAGATTAGCGCCCTCTTTTAACGTCCTATTAGATGCTACATGCCCACTGTCCAAGCCCGACAATTGATCTTCAATAGGCCACCTGTATTCGCAGTCGTGTGTGGTCTTTGACCTGCAGTCGTCAGTAAACCGGAATGGAATGTTTGGAATCATTGGTCTTACGCACCGACAACACCTCGAACATCTAGGATAGGCCCTATCGCATTTCCTTTTCTTTGCCGCGCAAGAAAGACACGCAGCCGGCATGTAAGCAGCCATTCTGGGAGACGTGAACTGAGGTCTAGCTTGACTGAGTTCAGCCGAGATAAAGGAGTCCAATGTTCTCGACGCTTCGATGCAAGATGAGTCAGGCTATAATAATCAGGCCAGTGACAACAGTTGGTGGCGTATGGGGCTGTGCACATTCAAGCTAATGATTCGCTGCTGGACATGATGTTTTAGGTGACCGCTCCTGGGCTCAATGGCAGCAGGGACATGCTTCGTCCTCCTCAGCTTTACTTTCGTTCATCCTACCAATCCTAGCAATGAGCCATTTAGTCCAAAACATTCGAGGAAAGGTGACCATGACCATGTCTCCCCATCTACCACTTGATGTACTCTACGCCATTTGGGCTGAGATACCTTCAAGCGGCACCATGAATGCCTTCTCCCAAATGTCTCGCCAGATTTATCAGACCTTCAACCCCAAGCTGTATCGACACGCCGTGGCCACCGACAACGGCGCTTCTGCTATGATATGGGCTGTACTGAATAACCAAGAATCTACGCTGCGAAAGCTACTAGAGCAAGGAGCCGATCATAGCATCAACGACATTGATAGGGGCGCAGAAGCCGATGAGTCGCTTGACAGCGTCGCCAGGCAGGCTATGGAAGAAGTTGGCACAGGGTTCAGGGTAGAAGGGGTCAGAGGTGCTACTAATACTAGAACGCCACTAGCATATGCCGCACAGCTTGGACATTCCGGGGTCGCCAAAAGCCTGATAGATACAGGAGTCGATGTTGATGCCAGAGGGCGAGATGGCTCCACCCCTATGGCTTGGGCGGTTTCCCAGGGCCACGACAATGTGCTCGCGCTCCTCCTAGCAAAAGACGCTTCTATGGATATTGTAATCGGGTGCTCGTCGCAGACTCCCCTTGCATGGGCAATAACTCACGGCCGTACCAAGATCGTGCAGTTGCTCCTCGCAAAGGACAAAGCTCAAGTCAATTGTCAACCCCCGATCAGACTTGGGATCTCGAAACTGGAGGGAAGTCCGCTCGCAGCGGCGGCAAGATACGGCTACGAAGACATAGTCGGCTTGTTACTTAGTGCCGGAGCTGTCGTGGCATCAACGGCCTTTGACCACGCGAGTCCCCTCCACTGGGCAGCACGCGACGGGCACGTCAGGGCCTTGGAGGTTCTACTAGACCGGGGCGCCAAAGTCGATGGGCAGGGCAAGAAGAGAACAACGGCGTTGGCGATAGCCGCGGGTCGCGACAACGGCATCGCCAGCGTCCTATTAGCCAGGAACGCGAATATCGAGGCAAGAGATAGGTCTGGCAGGACGCCTTTACATATCGCTGCGCAGTCTGGCGAGGCAAATAATGTCCGGATTCTATTGGAATATGGAGCAGACGCAACGACCACAGATAAATATGGCAGCACGCCTGTCTCCGTTGGGGTTCAGAGCGGGAACGCCGCAGCTGTTCTGGTGCTGCTAGGTGGTATCGGTAGCAGGCCATTGGGATGGATCTCCCAGGTGGAAAGTCCCTTGACCGGCTGCGCTATGGATATTCCGGATCTCTTGAACCGCACTCCCCTGTTCTATGCGACAATATATAACGAGGAGAGCATAGTGAGACTGCTTCTTAGTCGGGGGAGCACGGCAACACACGTCCGGACATGCGCAGGTCGGAGTCCTCTGGACTTCGCTAAGCAGCATAAGTTGGAGTATATTCTGCGGTTGCTTATGGACCCTTCAAAAGCTACGGTGGATGCGGAAGGAATTCAGCTATTGCCGCAAGGAAAGGGCGATGTCAGGCTCTATATATTTTGCGATAAGTGCAGTGCATGGATATCTTGCTACGATGAATACTCGCGTTGTGCGAGATGTGATATTAACATTTGCGTCGAGTGCATCGCTAATTGCATGTCCTGTGATGATCCCTGCCACGCCCTTGAAACAGGCCGGCCTGGGTTGTGAATTCATAATAACTGCATGAACTGACAGGATGGGATAGTGAAGCTATTTCATGCTACGAGATCCACGAAGTATCTGTTATTCAAACAAAAGCCCTTACATCTAAAGCATAGATACATATTATCCTTCTTCGTTATTTGTCTCTATTAAGGGTAGGAGACTGTATTCAACAGCAGTTACGAATGCAAAACAGACTCATAATGGATTTTGCAGACCTAGGAATGCAATAGGCGCATATTTCATTCAAACCTGGGCTATCCACACACATTCCCATGGAAAACTACTCTAAACAAGTTAGTAAGACATTACCGCAAATGCCCCTGCGTCTGCCATTGCGTCTGCCGTTGCTTCTGCTGTTGCTTCTGCTGTCACATCCGCGAATGCATCCGCCCTCACATCCGTTTCTTGAACCTCAGTCCCCGTCTCGTCCTGTACGAGATCGACCCAATCTTTACTCTGCAGCTCATCCCAGTTCCCTTCATACTACTCACAGTCCAGCGTTAGCATCATAGTTCCGTGGTCATTTGGCTAACCACTGGCGCGGACGTACTTTACTCTTGATCTTGACCAGCACATCACGGAGGTTATAAGTGTCCTCCAACGAAATACGGGCCAAATTAGTCAGGTACTCATCGCTGGGAAAGTCTCTCGGCCGGCCTCGAGAGTATCTCAACGATAACTGGCTTGGCGGAGGCCCGGGGCTTGCTCCGAAGGGTACGCGAATGGAGAATCTCTCCCTGAAGCTGGGCTCGACGAGCTTTGCTTTATTCTCGTTGCTGCTGAAGAGGAACGCGCGGTGGAGGCGGCCGTATCGTCGCCGTACTCTGATCTGTTTCCTTGGTGAAGAAGGCCCATATTAGCCGTGCCGTGCACAGGTCGTGTAGACCTGGGGATGGGGAGGAGTGACTATATGTACCAGAATACAGAATCGAAACTCAAGCATCTGTTCCAACGGAGCATGCCGACGGTCCTTGCTATTTTGCCAGTCAACTTGTAAAGCCCCCCACGCCTCTTCCTGATGACTGAACAACGACTGTCTCGCTGATTCGACTTCGAGATCAGTCTGCGCTTTGTCTTTCCATGCTCTCGCCCGCAACACAGTTCTCGCAGTTTGGAGTCTTGCAACAGGGAAGGCGGCAATAGGCACCGCTCGCTTCACGAGGACGTGTCTCTTGACGGTATGTGTCAGGTCAGGAGTCAACGTCGCGATCTCTCTGGCATTCGCGGCCCAGAACCATTGGTATTGCGGGACATCGAGTCTTCGGCGGCGTTTTCGGGCTTCTGCGAATGGAAGATCACTATCCATTCTGGTGGTTCAGCGGAGGGGAGGGGGCTAACCTGGAAACATGCGATGGGCGCTCACGCTCCACGAATTTATCGTGTGTTCAACGGTACATTCTCTCGAGCGCGAGATACCGAGGGAGATATTCGCAGACGGCACGTTGGATAGCGAGAGGCCTGCATTCCCCGAGAGCGTGGTATTAGACATCCTAGTCACAGTGAAGGCGCCCGTCGGGTCGGACTTGGGATCGGTGACGAGGTCTTCGTCGCCTGTGGCGCTCAGGTACTGCAGACATATGTCTTGGAAGAAGAGTTCATGGCCGTCTCTATATAACACCATGGTTAGTAATGTGATAAACCCTAGACAAAAAACCAGGCCTAACTTCTTATGCACATTGTAATCCAATAGAGTAGTCTCAATATTGAATCTCGCCGTGATATGGTACTTTCCGTGGTGTCGCTCGACAGTAATAAGCGGATCGAGCACACCGATCGACGCGTAGGGGCTACTATTAGGCCCTTTGAACCACTGGTCTTTGATGCCGAAATAGGCGATGCTGCTCCTGTCCGGTTCGCCGACGGAGAGGTTGGACGGGGTTTTGATGAGGCCGGGCTCAACCAAGTCTTTCAGGTATGTGGCAAATCGCTACCTATCGGGCTAGGACCGGAGGTTGCAGTATCGCTACTAGGTGAAGCTATTGGTCGGGGAAGATCTCTTGGGAGTGGCGATATATTGCAGTAGTCGTACAACTCCAACGGCAACTCCGAAGGGATCGATATCGGAGCTCTGCGAGGTCTATATAAGACCTCTGCTTTTATCTAGATCCTAGGTTCTCCCTCTATCTCAATATAATTACCCCTTCAGTTGTTCTCTACCACCTAGTTCTATCGGCAACGTATTGCAGTCGCTATACCTTTATCTATCGCTCCCATTCCCCTGAGGCGCTTTCATAACATAGGTTATGAGCCCGGGCTATTACGTTTCGACCTAATACCTCGGAGGATTGCTTAAGGCTAACTACCTTGCTCAATTCAATAGATTAAAGCTATACCGACGTGTCGACACCCTGATCCTACGAAGTAGCTAGGCCTGTATAACCTACCTACCTTTCTACGATCAAGCTGCCGACCTTTACCACCGCCGATACGAATGTCAAGCGCTAGCGAGCAAAGATACGACCTCCGTAGCAGTAGTAGAGATACCACGGAAGACTCTAACGAAGTAAGCGACAGCCGCTTGCCCGGGGCATTTGACAAAGATCCGGCCGATTCACGCGAAGAACCGACCGATATTATCCGATCAATCGAGCGAGACAACGCCGACGAAAGCGACGAAGCAAGCAGCCAATTACAAGGTGAAATAGTAAGCAATATATCTCTAGCAGCTGGTACAGCGCTAGCAGTGGCCTCAACAATCCCCTAATCACATAAAGCAAAACCAGCGAAATTAGTACAGTTTAATACTGAAAAGTTAATAAAATCAAATGTGAAGACGTGGAAAGCAGAGGTAAAGGAGTTCTATGAGTCGCAAGGCGTATAGGCAGTTATTTACTATATAAACAAAAGGTAGAGCGACGAGAAAGGGCTTAAAGAGATGCTAAAAGACCTTGTATAGGCTGCGCAAGATGTAATAGCGTGAATCTACCTAAAGAAGAACCTCTGTCAGGAAGACAAGGCTGCCACGAGAGATATAACTAATTCAGGAGTAATCTAGAGCTACCTCAAGGAGAAATACAAATACTAGACGACCTTTAATATATTAATATTATACTAGAAGATTAACGGATGGAAAAAGGACCCTGGAATAGATATCAAGACCTCTCTGTAATACCTAGAGCAATAGATAAGAGACCTAAAGGAAGCTAGTAATAAAGAGATAAAGATAAGCAAGATAATAATACTATTAATATTCCTTGATAGCCTGCTAGATGAATACGCGTGGTAGAGGGAGTTAATATTTAGTACCCTGATAGCAAATCAAAGGCTAGATCAAGGTCTAATCCTTTCAATACTTTAGCAGAAGGAGACAATATTAAAAAACGCGGAAGAAAGCAAGGAAGCGGCTAACAGGGCCCGCGAAGCGTTGAAATATTATAATTATAATAAAACAGGTTATTTTGCAAGGGATTGCTAATATTCCCCGAAGGAGGATCGAGAGGATTCGAAGCAGGGGAGTCAGGGCAACCAAAGGACCTCTAGGGGAGGCACCCCTAGGGGAGGCAGAGGAGGCAAAGGAAGTCGAGGAGGACGGAACTCCACCCCTAAGCACCTTAGAGTAACAGCGAGGGCAGTAGACGAAGAGGGCGAGGAGGAAGAACCTCAGGACGATAACTAATACCAGCAAGGCAATGAAGAAGCCTATAGAATTGAATTAAGGAAGGAAATTAGCAACTAATTCGAATACCTCCTTAGTAATAATAAAGGAGAAGAATCCGAGGCAGCGTGCTGGATTAATCAGAGTAATAACCCTATTATTAACAGCGGAGCTACTAGCACCTGTAGCAGATATATTAATCTATTCAAATCTCTTAACTAGAGGTACTCAGGGAGTCTAGGGACCGCTGGAAAATCAATTAATATTAAAGGAAGAGATATTATAAAGATATACCTTAGTAATAGAAGGATCGCGTGGATTTTAAATATTTTATACATGCCTAAGATAAGGCAAACGCTCCTTTCTACGCAAGATCTTCAGGAAATCGGTATATAGAATAAATATATTGATAAAAAGTATTACTTCTTTAAAAAGCGCGGAGAAGTCCTAGCACGAGGGTATAATATCAGCAGGACTAGTTACCTTGGTTAGGTCAAGGATCGAGATGCCTTGACGACCAATTCGATAAATAAATAGAAAAGAGACGAGATGGCACGATTAGTCAAGGAAATAAATTAATAATTACTATATTAATACTTTGGACACCTAGGTTAGACAAGGCTTATTCAAATGGCAGCGAAACTAGGTATTTTACCTAGCAAAGAAGCAATTAAGGAATTAAAGACCTGCGAGACGTGCATCCAAGCGAAAAGCATGAAATATCAAAACCACGCCGAAATCCCAAGGGCTTTAAGGCCCTTGAAGCAAGTTTATATAGACTTTTGGGGTCTGTATAAAAGAGTTACACGCAGGGATGGTATTAAGTACTATCTCTTATTAACAGACGACTACACGAGGCTTTCATGGCTTTATCTAATAAAGGATCGCAATGCTATAACAGTCCAAGGGATCTTAAAGCAATGGCTTGCTTAGGTTGAGCGACAGCAAGGTGTTAAATTACTTGTTATTTGAACTAATAACGCGAAAGAATTTATTACATAAAATCCATGGTTATTAGACCTAGGGATTAAGATTGAATTCACTGAAAGCTACACGCCTCCGTAGAACAGCATGGTAGAAAGATTAAATTATTTTATTCTCGAGATCGCCAGAGCCATCCTAATCGGAGCTAATATTCTAAAGAAATACTAGGTTAAAGCAATTCAAATAGCAAACTTTATTCGGAATTGAATAATAAAGGTACGAGGCACTACCAAGACGCCCTACAAGCTCTAGGCAGGTTATGAAGCAGATATTTCCCGATTACGAACCCCCTTTTGCAAGATCTAGTTCTACCGAAAAGACTCTGACAAGCTCGAACCAAGAGCTATCAAAGGAACCTTTATCGGGTATAATAAAAGTAGAAAGTACTACTAGGTGCTAGCTAAACATGACTGACAGCTCTACCGAGTAACTGATCCAATCTTTCTAGAAGGGCAAAATGGCTTCATTAGCAGCGAGCCAGGGGAGCGAGAAAAAAGCGTGGAATCAATGGATATTGGAAATTCAGAAGCCTGTTCTAAAGTTAGAGGGGGAGAAAGCCATGGATTCAGTGGTACTAATGATCCTATTCCTGTTATTCAGACCCATCGGGAAGGTGGTGAAAGTTTAACGTAAAATATCAATGTTTTCAAGGATTCGTCCTAATTAGGAAATTTTAGGGGGGGGTCGAGGATAGCACAACTCGAATTTCAAAGAAATTCAGAAAATTCGACAAATTCAACCTCGGTAAGCCTATAAATTGACCTTGGTAATGATTCGACTAATCAGACGCCTCGAAATTCAATGTTACCTTAACTTCAACCACTAACGCCGCCACCGCGCATACCCACGCCGCAACCATCAAATAGCCCCTAGATAGCTAAAATAGGTCGGATTCAAAAGCTAACACAAGCTGCGATCGAGTCACAAGAGACAGAGGCTTTTTATAGCTGTAAATCCCGCCAAGAACAACGCAGGGAAGAGAGGGAGGCATCAAAACCTTCCCTGCCACCTCAAATAGAACAGTAGAAGATTCAAGAGGTAGCTAGCCTAGCTACCGCTATCGAGCTCTACCTATATAACCATGATGCTTTCAGAGCAAAGGAGTACCCCACGCAAGGCCAGATCCCTATCCCGAAAATATTTAAACAGGTAATTAGCGACCCCATCTACGGAACGAAGTGGAGGGAAGCAATTAAGGTTGAATTAAGTAATCTACTATAATTTGGAACCTGGAAATATATTAAACAACCTTATGATTAATTAGTTATGATAATGAAATAGGTATTTGATATTAAATACGGCGCTGATAGCCGAATTGATCGATTTAAGGCAAGAGTCATTGCTCGAGGCTTTTCACAACGCGAAGGACTTGATTTTGAAGATACTTTCGCGCTAGTTATTCGCCTTGAAAGCCTTAGAATTCTATTCGCCCTAGCAGCAAGCAAAGGACTGGTAGCCTATCTACTTAATACTATGAATACCTACATAGGCTCCTAAATCGACAAGCAAATCTTCATGGAGATCCCCGAAGGCGTTGATCCGAATTCTCATGGTCCAAAAGACATATGCGAGATCCTTTAATCTCTCTACAGGCTCCAACAATCTGCCTACCTCTGGAACTAGAAAATAAAGATATTTGTAACCTTGATTGGCTTCAAGCAAAGCACCGCCGACCCTGGCGTCTTTATCAACAATCAAGGGATAATTATCGCCCTGTATATCAACGACTTGCTAATTTTTGGCAAAAGTTCAAAGGATATCAAGGCTACCAAGGACTACCTGAAAGGATTTCACCCGATGAAAGACCTTGGACTAGCAACGAAGATTCTAGGGATCCGCGTTGAGCAACGACCTGATAGATCTATTCGCCTAGATCAAGAACTCTACGCTAGAACACTTCTAGAGCAATTCGGAATAACAGACTGCAAGCCTGCAAAGACCCCGCTAGATCCCAGCATTAATCTAGATAATCTGAATTCGAGTAAACTATCGCGCGCCTAGTACATGGAATTCTATATAATAATTAGAGGCGTTACCTACCTCTTAGGCGGAACTAGGCCTGATATTACGTTCCCGACCAACCAATTAAGCTAGTACCTGGCAGATCCGCGCGAAGTCTACCTAGCAGCTTTAAAACACCTCCTACGCTATATAAAGGGCTCTATTCGATTTGGAATCCTATATAAAGCCAAGGGGAGTGCAACGCTAGAGGGCTTTTCAGATTCCTTGTATAGTAATACCTCGAAGCACCGTTCAACGAGCTCCTATATTTTTATAATGTTAAATAGACCTGTCAGTTGGTATAGCAGGAAATAACTAATTATCGTGCTATTAATAACTAAATCGGAGTATATTATTACCGCGGAAGCTTCGAAGCAAGCGATCTAGATCCGATACTTCCTTGCAGCGGTCCGAAAGGGTCCTAAGGGACCGATTTAATTAGGATTCGAAAAGGATAGACTAATTTAACTAGGAATTAATAACCAGGGGGCCCTAGCCCTGGCTTCAAATCCAGTCAATCATTTACGCAGCAAGCATATATAGATCTGCTACCATGTAATCCATGAATTTATCCAGAACAGCAATATAAAGGCATTTTATATTCCTACGAGCGATATGGTCGCTAACGGCCTGACAAAAGCGTTTAAACCAGAGGGCTTAAAAAGAGTTATTCAGCTATTAAGATTAAATTAAAATACCAAAGGCATCGCGATCTAATATCGAGATCCTTTAGATTAAATAGAAAAAGGCGTTTAACACCCCTACACCGTGCATTGCTTTATATCCTGTTTTTGCGAGGTTTGTATAGCCTTATTTTATTCGCTTTAGGGTATTGAACGAAGGGGAGTATGGCAAATCGCTACCTATCAGGCTAGGACCGGAGGTTGCAGTATCGCTACTAGGTGAAGCTATTGGTCGGGGAAGATCTCTTAGGAGTAGCGATATATTGCAGTAGTCGTACAACTCTAATAGCAACTCCGAAGGGATTGATATCGGAGCTCTGCGAGGTCTATATAAGACCTCTGCTTTTATCTAGATCCTAGGTTCTCCCTCCATCTCAATATAATTACCCCTTCAGTTGTTCTCTACCACCTAGTTCTATCGGCAACGTATTGCAGTCGCTATACCTTCATCTATCGCTCCCATTCCCCTGAGGCGCTTTCATAACAAGGTATGATGGACAGCTGGAAACAGGCTCAACCCCGTCTTCTGGATTTGACGGGGACAGCTTCGGTGATGGCTTCTCAGTGGGAGAATTGGAACCCATTCTACCGCATTATTGGGAGGTTCTGGGCATAAATGGTTCGTGCCTGAGGATTACCCCTCAGACTAGCGCACGTGACCAGACACGATATAGACAGGGATCGAAAGCGAAGCGCAACAGAACGCTTTCTTATAGTTAAAGAAGAGGCCAAGGGGAGGAACATATTGCTTACTACCTGGCCAAGATACTTAACGTAGGGTGAGTGTCACCGTCTGAGATTCGCTGCGTCGCGATGGCTCCCTCATCGTCCTTCTTCTCGCACCTGATGCACAAAAGGAGTAGTGAAACTGATATCTAGAGAGTAAGTAGTGACAAGAGACCCTCTGGTTCATCGTTCCTAGCCCGAATTCCAGTCCGCCATATTGAATATTGAATAATAAAGATGTTGGAACGTACTTCTCGCCTCCCCGCTTAGTCATCGCTCAACTCCACATTAACTATCTTCCAGATAGCTCTGTCGCTAGGACCTAATATCATCAATCATCTTCATGATCACCCCACCTTCATTAGGTTCCATGAAAAGAAGATCATCTCGTCTTGTAGTGACTCACATTGCTTTTTCACTTTTCGAGTTATTCTCTAAAGGAGATGCTGTCTACCCCAAAGTGTTGATTTGAGGCCTAATTCATGTCACCTTGCAAGACTCAAATCCCTTATATCCAATGCCCTCAGAAAGATCTACGAGGGAAGATACTAAGAGTCTCATATCAACAGTACGGAGTACACGAGGATCAATTGAAAATCGAAGAGTACAGGGTTACAAAAATACACCATTTACCCCGCCAAAGAAAACTGATGGAGGATAACAGCCACTTTCCTGAACAGCTTCTTCACATGGGCAGGCTTCAAGGCTCCATCACGAGGGGTAATCCCTACTCGGCCGTCTAACTCACTCCAGAGCACGTCAATCTGCCTGGCCGATAACAAACATGTTATAATACCGTTGGCGGTCTCATTGAGGCCGAGAGCACTCTCCATTTGCTCCAGGAGCTCAACAATGATATTGGAGAAGAGCATGCCGTGCGTGCATGGTTGGTCCAGTGGCGACCCTCCAAGTCTGAGGCCCGGGAATGGGACCACGGGCTCACTGCGGAGGCGCTCGATGCGGGTGGTTACGTGCTCAAGCAACACCTCGTAGAGGGAAATAAGCTGCGTGAAGATACTTGTGATGGACAAGGCGAGAGGAGCTGATATTGGTTGCGTGGCGGCGTAGGGGGTTGGTGAAGAGGTCGAGGTAGCCTGGGGGGGTTGGAACAGCTGTGTGACGGGCTTTCGCTTCTGCGAGCTGCAGAGCTGCGTCAGTATCTGCACGAATTCATCTGATGTGTTCAGCATGAACTCGGCCAGCGTACGATTTTGAATAAACAACGGGCCTTCTCGGTAGATAAGGCTATTCAAGTCCAGCCTCGTGCGGTTCATTTCGGTAGCTGCTAACCGGGCGTGGAGGTCAAGGTTGATCTGGGAAAGTTTGGCTATGGCGTCTGCGGTTTCGATATTGCCTGGTGGCAGTTCTTGCCGATATGTGCCATTCGCGGTCGGGTTGGGCGAGTGATCTGTGGTTGGGAAGTTGATGATAGAGGCGAAATCGGAAAACGGCGATTCGTGATCATCAGAAAGATTCCAAGTGAGCGGGTTCTGATTGACCGGTGCCATTTCAACATTTGACGGCATCAAACTGGTCTGTGCTACCACCATGGACGGTGTCGGCGCTGACCTTAATTCTGAAGACGCGGCGCTGCTCGATCCGAGCTGACCACGGGCATTGGGGAAGGAAGGCCATTCTTGGGGCCTTGCCTGAGAAAGAAACCGGCTCTGCCAACCGAGTGAATTTTCTCGAGACGCGTTGCCGGTTGATCTCGACTTGAACGTCGGAGGCTTAGACACATCCTGTGCACAGGGTCGCGCCTGTTTCGGCCGCCCGACCCTTTTCTGTTGTCCAGCAGTACACGTTGCACCAACTAGCAAACATCGTAAACACTTAGGGTCATTTAGTTGGGTGCGTTGGCATTTTGACTTGTGTCTCCTGCAGAGCTCACACGCGAAGCGCCTCTGGGACGGATGAACTGACAGAACCATGATGACGAAATCAGGTTAGGATTTAGCCTCCGATCAAGGGAGAAGATCGGAGTCTGGAAAGGCCGCGGAGGGTTTCCAAGGTTATGTATACCATTCGCCTCCTGATCCGAGGTTCGGGGCGTTCACTAATCATCTAATGTGGGTCCGTGGGTCATCGGAGGGTTCTTTAATTTTTATACTAGGAGGCTTTGGAGGGTTCTTGTACTAAGGAGGGTTTATGAACTAAGGAGGGTTTAGAGCACGGGCTATTGCTTATGCAGCCGCCCCTGATTCTGGTCCTTATAGCCAGCAACTACTGCAAAGTTCTACTGCGAGCATCCTCCTTGCACATTTCCGAGCCTCGTCTTCTTCCCCTCGAAAATGAGCGCCAAGTCGACCACCTTGGACACGGATTCCACAGTCTCTGCCGAACCACTGCACGCAGAGGACGAACCAAAAAATGCGCCCGTTTCCAATACCAGTCCGTGGCACATGACCTCCGAAGTGCGCCAAATCAAGGACCGAGACGAACAAGGCGGAGAGAAGGCCAGGAAACTGGGTGTGACATGGCGGAATCTCACGGTGAAAGGCGTTGGCAGGGACGCGGCGTTCAACGAGAATGTGCTCTCCCAACTGGTCCCCTCCATCAAGAATGCCAACACAGCGCAGCTGAAGACCATTATCCAGGATTCGCATGGATGTGTTAAACCAGGGGAGATGTTGCTTGTGCTTGGACGGCCCGGGGCCGGCTGCACGACGTTACTGAACGTGCTCGCTAACAATCGACTCGGCTACGAAGATATCACCGGAGACGTCACCTATGGAAGCATGTCCGCCCAGGAAGCCAGACAGTATCGTGGTCAGATTGTCATGAACACGGAAGAGGAGATCTTCTTTCCAACCCTAAGTGTCGAGGACACCGTCAGCTTTGCCGCTCGCATGAAGGTTCCCCATTACCTGCCACCGGGAATTGAGTCTCAAGAGGCGTATGTGCAGTCCTACAAGGACTTCCTCCTGCGGTCGGTCGGAATATCCCATACCGCGAATACGAAGGTCGGAGACGCTTTTATCAGGGGTGTCTCGGGAGGGGAGAGGAAACGGGTGTCGATTCTTGAATGTCTGGCCACCCGGGCCAGCATTTTCTGCTGGGATAACTCCACGCGAGGTCTTGACGCGAGCACAGCGCTCGAGTGGATAAAGGCAATCAGGGCAATGACCGACATTCTGGGGCTGACTACTATCGTCACACTATACCAGGCGGGCAACGGCATCTACGAGCACTTCGACAAGGTCCTTGTCCTCGACGAGGGCAAACAGATCTTCTACGGGCCCCAAGCAGACGCTGTGCCATTTATGGAAGATCTGGGCTTTATCATGGACTCTGGGTCCAACCGCGCAGATTTCCTAACAGGTGTGACAGTCCCAACTGAGCGCCTCATTGCACCTGGATACGAAGACACATTCCCGCGTACCGCCAGTGATATCCTCGCTGCGTATGAACGGTGGGGACCCAGGCAAAAGATGCAGGAGGAGTGTCAAAGCTACCCAGCAAGCAAGGAAGCCGCCACGAATACCGCCGTCTTTAAGGAAATGGTCTCTCGTGAGAAGCACAGGGGTGTGCCCGAGTCGTCTTCGGTCACTGTTGATTTCATCACCCAGGTCAAGGCAGCGACTCTCAGACAGTACCAGCTTCTCTGGGGCGACAAGCCGACTCTGCTCATGAAGCAAGGCGCCACAGTCATCCAGGCTCTTCTCGGCGGCTCTCTCTTCTATTCTGCGCCCAATAATTCCGTCGGCCTGTTTCTCAAGGGCGGTGCCCTGTTCTTTTCCATCCTGTATAACTCGCTTCTCGCCCTATCGGAAGTGACCGATTCCTTCACTGGCAGGCCGATTCTAGCCAAGCATCGCTCCTTCGCCTTGTATCATCCAGCGGCTGTCTGCATCGCCCAGATCGCCACAGACATCCCTATCCTAGCATTCCAAGTCACGCATTTCGGCCTTGTCCTCTATTTCATGGTTGGTCTCAAGACCAACGCGGGCGCATTCTTCACCTACCTGGTCACCAACTTCATGACCGCCATGTCGATGACGGGCTTCTTCCGCCTCGTTGGCGCTGCATTCCCGACGTTCGACGCGGCCACCAAAGTGTCGGGTCTTTCCATCGTGGCCTTGTTTGTCTACATGGGCTACATGATCATCAAGCCCGCGATGCATCCGTGGTTCGTGTGGATATTCTGGATAAACCCCATGGCCTACGGATTTGAAGCGCTACTTGGGAACGAATTTCATGGACGGGATATCCCCTGCTATGGCCCTAACATCATTCCAACCGGCCCCGGCTACCTTGATGGCGAGGGTGGACAATCCTGTGCTGGTGTTATTGGGGCAGAGCCCGGCGCGACGAGCCTCACAGGCGATGCGTATCTCGCCGCAATGTCCTTCAGCCATAGCCATATCTGGCGCAACTTCGGCATCATCTGTGCATGGTGGGTCCTATTCGCTGCCCTCACCATATTCTTCACGTCGAGGTGGAAACTGCTTGGAGAAGGTGGTCGCAAACTCCTTGTCCCTCGCGAGAAACAACACATGTCGAAGCATCTTCTGCAGTCCGGAGACGAGGAAGCACAAGCGGCAGAGAAGACCACAGTCAATCTCCCACCTGCTACACCTGCGGCACCAAACGGCGTTCTTGAGAACAGTCTGGTCCGTAACAGGAGTATATTCACGTGGAAAAACCTGACGTATACCGTCAAAACCCCCGGCGGCGACCGTGTTCTTCTTGATAACGTCCAGGGCTACGTCAAACCAGGCATGCTTGGAGCTCTCATGGGTTCTTCCGGCGCCGGCAAGACGACTCTTCTTGATGTCCTCGCTCAGCGAAAGACGTCTGGGACTATCCAGGGATCTGTCTTAGTCGATGGGCGCCCCCTTCCCATTTCCTTCCAACGCTCAGCCGGCTATGTCGAACAGCTGGATGTTCACGAGCCTCTGGCGACCGTCCGCGAGGCCCTGGAATTCTCGGCCCTCTTGCGTCAACCTCGTGAGACACCTACACACGAAAAGCTGCAATACGTGCAGACGATTATTGACCTCCTGGAACTCAACGACCTCGAGCATACGCTTGTTGGTAGCCCCGGGAATGGTCTCTCGGTGGAGCAGCGAAAGCGGCTTACTATCGGGGTTGAACTCGTCGCGAAGCCTAGTATCCTGATCTTCCTTGATGAGCCCACATCCGGGCTCGATGGCCAGGCTGCCTACAATACTGTTCGTTTCCTGCGCAAGCTGACGGAGGCTGGACAGGCCGTGTTGGTTACTATCCATCAGCCATCGGCGCAATTGTTTGCCCAATTTGACAACCTTCTATTGTTGGCTGCGGGCGGGAAAACTGTGTACTTCGGTGATATTGGCCCCAATGCGCAGACGATAAAGCAATACTTTGGTTCCCACGGAGCGCCATGCCCTCCTGAAACTAATCCTGCTGAGCATATGATCGACGTTGTGTCGGGTATAGGAGGCGACAGGCAAGACTGGCATGAAGTCTGGCTACAGTCCCCCGAGCACTCAGCCCTCACCAAGGAAATCGACGCCATCATCACCGAAGCCACAGCCCAACCCCCGACCGTCAACGACGACGGACGTGAGTTTTCGGCTTCGCTCTGGACGCAAACCAAACATGTAACACATCGCATGAACGTCTCGCTCTTCCGGAATACAGAGTACCTGAACAACAAATTCGCAATGCACATCAGTCTGGCGCTGTTGAACGGCTTTACCTTCTGGGCCATCGGCGACTCGCTTACAGACCTCCAGCAGAACCTGTTTACCGTCTTCAACTTCATCTTCGTTGCCCCCGGTGTCATTTCCCAGCTCCAGCCTCTTTTCATTGACCGGCGCGATATATATGAGGCGCGCGAGAAGAAGAGCAAGATATATCACTGGGCTCCGTTCGTTACGGGGCTTATTGTCTCGGAGATTCCGTACTTGCTTGTCTGTGCGTTGCTGTATTATGTCTGTTGGTACTTTACTTGTGGCCTCCCGACTGAAGCAGAGCATGCTGGGAGTGTTTTCTTTGTTGTTGTAAGTTTCCCTCCATCTTCAACTCCCTTCCGTTCTCTGGTACACCAGCTTACCCTTGTCCAGGTAATGTACGAATGTCTATACACAGGCATCGGACAAATGATTGCGGCTTATACCCCAAACGCCGTCTTCGCTTCGCTCGTCAACCCCCTGGTCATCACCACGCTTGTCTCCTTCTGCGGCGTCATGATCCCATATAGCCAGATTACGCCGTTTTGGAGATACTGGTACGTTCCTCTCTACTCATCCATCACAATATACCTCCGATTTCCCAATTCTTCTAACACCTCTCTTCAACAACAGGATGTACTACATCGACCCCTTCAACTACCTCATGAGCTCCCTCCTCGTCTTCACAACCTGGGACAAACCCGTTAACTGCAAGCCCGAGGAACTCGCCGTATTCGACCCCGCCCTCAACCAAACCTGTGCCGAATACCTCGATGTCTATCTCCACAACGGCATGGGGGCGGCGATAGGTGCGAATCTCCTTAACCCGGGTGACACCAGCGATTGCCAGGTCTGCCAGTACGGCCACGGTGGGGATTACCTCCGTACACTGAACCTCGCCGAGGAATCCTATGGCTGGAGAAATGCGGGCATTGTTGTCGCTTTCGTGGCGGGCATTTATGGTCTCGTGTTCCTTATGATGAAACTTAGGACTAAGGCGACTAAGAGGGCGGAGGATTAGGTAACTAGCCAGCATTTTTTTTCCCTTGTACCACTAATACAATAAGCGATCTCCTTCTCGGAAGAGTCTTATAGACGACAGCAGTGATTGATGATCGATCACCTTCTCCAGGAGGACGATAGAGTTTGGATATGTATATTAATAGTCTTTTCTCTTTTCTTCTTGCTCTATTTACTTTGTTTCATAGACTTTATACAGGCTGATATAAATTGCATCATTTTTAAGCTGAGCGATGATTCGATCAACCTAAGGTGTACCTAGTACCTACAGAGACCTCCCCGCCGGATGATGTGGATGTACTCCGTAGTCGAATGTGCTATTCCATGAATCGCGCCACCTACAAACAAACCATAGCTAAATGCTACCAACATGCGACTGCTTCACCTGGAGCTCACAATGGCTACGCTTCGATAGAGCAAACCGAATCTTTCTTGATAGCCCCAGGTGGCCATGCCATGTTATGACCTCATCATGAAGTCAATAACATATACCTCGCATCCCACTACTCCCATCAAACATCATAGAATCCTTTAACCATCAAACCCCATAGAATCTCCATCACCATGACCCAGCAGCAAATCCCCAGCACAGCAAGTCGCAGCCATCTCAACCCCTCCATATCCTCATTCCTCCACCAATTCCCAGATCTGCACCTTGGCGGCCAAGAAGACTTCCACGATGAGCGCCGGAAACACTTAAGCGTCTTTGGTATCCACAGCCTCCCCTCAGACAGGGTCCACCCCATCCACGACGTGGAGTTCACAGCTATAAGAGGACCCCATGGGACAATCCCAATCCGAGTCCTCCATCCAAGCAGCGCATCCAACAAAGCAGGGTCAGCAGCCCTAATCTACTTCCACGGCGGAGGCTACACGATCGGCACCCTCGACGAATTCGAGAACGGCCTACGGCTGCTTTCGGAAACCAGCGGGGTTCATATCTACGCCGTTGAATACAAACTGGCCCCGGAATTCCGCTTCCCCGTGCAGCTCGACGAGTACGACGCCGTGATCGATGCACTGCAGGGCTCGACAGGCAAAGCACGCGGAATCCACACGGTATTCGGCGGCGGGGATAGCGCCGGGGGAAACATGACCGCGGCGATCGCGCTCCGGCGCAAAGACACCGGCAAGAAGCCACTGGATGCGCTTGTTCTCCTGTACCCCGAGGCCCGAGTGCCGTTTGATACGCCGGCGGCGGTTGAGAATAACTCCGGGTTTTACCTTGAGTGTAATGGGGTGTTTTCTTTTGCGGATCATTATCTTCCGCGTGGGGTACCGCCGAGTCACCGGTATGTTAGCCCGGGGATGCAGGGTAAGGAGGACCTCGATGGTCTGGACTCGACTGTGTTTGTTTATACGAGTGGCTTTGACCCGTTAAGGGATGTTGGTGTTGAGTTTGCGGGGAAGCTGAAGAGGGCTGGGAATTGGGTTGTGTGGAGGCATTATGATGGTAAGAGATGTTTGGATTTTGTGTTGTTTTGTAAGTGCTAATGTGAATATTAGATATGACCCATGGCTGGCTGCAGATGACGGCCTGGTCACGAACCGCGAGGACTGCTGTCGAGGATGTTGCTAGGGATATCAAATCATTGGTGTAGCGTTATAATAACCTAATAACTTCGCTTTGATCAAAATAAACGTCAGCTAATAAGAAATCGGGATGTGATAAGGGTAGATATGGCTACAATACTGAATTCTAGACGCGTTCCACGGTACTGATTCAGCCCGGATAAAACTCTCATGGATAGGAAACATATCAGGCCAAAGTTCGTCGCTACAAGATGCATGCGGATGAAGATGCTGCGCTTCGTCGATGGTCATTAGAGCATGGACTGGGAGAGATGGTCAGAACAGTTGATTCTGGTGTCGATGATAGATCTGATGAAGGTTGGACAGGATGAATGAGTCATTGGAAGGAGTCATTGAGATCGTGAAATGATCGAAGGGATGGACTGATGGTAGTGTTGGTAATCTGACTCGTCATTGAGTTTATGACTGTAGATGCTTTCTGCGTGCCTTTTCTTCTATTCTTCTGCCTCTTAATTCTTCTTCTCTCTTCCATAACACATCTCAACACATCTCAACCACACATCTCAACCACACATCTCAACCACACATCCTAACCAACACGTCTATCTTCTAAAACAAATCTTCAAGCCTCATATTCCTTTCATTTGCTTAAAAAGGCTTCGCTTCTAACACTATCACATCGGTCGACGTCAAAGATGGATCGCCCAATTACCACTGCAGAGTTCGAGAGAACCATCCGCCAAGCCGTACAGCAACGCAGTACGAAGTACAGCGAGTCCTATGCCCTCTCGATCCACTGGGAGCGGGATGATACAAGCGCATCAACAGATGTGGGACATTTCCAGTCTCTATTGAGCACCCTTCATCTCGCCGCAGCGCGGGAGATTATCCTGAAAGCAAGCGATCGTACACCAGGGTGGACTGTACAAGGAGAATTCACCAAGGCATTGAACACGGCAAAACAGACCAACGGTCGGGCGCTGGTTATTGTCCACTATGCGGGACACGGGTCGCAGGGGCCTTATGATGTCTTGAACTTCGTGGAGTGTCAGGGCGGCCGAAGTCTAGACGCCATGCTGTACATGGTGGCACACGTGACGCCTGGTCGAGGCTACTATCTCGAAGATCATGACAAAGTGGATGTTTTGTTCATACTCGATTGCTGCTATTCTTTTGTTGCATGCCGTGCCCCTGATGCAAGCCAGCGCATCGTGGAGGTGATCGCTGCGACTACTGAGGAGGACCCGATCGCCTTCGCCCCCCCTCGCAACACAATAACAGCGAAGTTAGCAGGAGAGGCCAGGCGCCGCGCCCGTGAAGGGCACTATTACCTTGAGTTTGCCGAAGTCATTGCGGCTTTACAAGCCAGACCGGATGCCATCAAGTCGCCATCCCATGGTCTGATAGCCGGGGCGATGTCTGTGTGCATCCCCTTTTCTGGGGTTACCCCTGTAGACCCCCGACGCATCCAGCCCACGTTGAGAGTGGTTTTCGGCGTCCATCTCGCCGATAATTTGACCGCGTCTGGTGTCAGAAAATTTGTTGACTGGATTCGAGCGCTACCAGAGAACACGAGCATCACTCTTGAAGGGGTATACCCCACTACCTCGACTTTGCTTGTCCTATGTGGGCCATGGTCGGTGTGGACGAAACTGAAGGGAATCGTTGGGTTTTCCTTCATGGCGGAGGTCACGGCCGGAAACCAGATGGGACGCCTCTTAGCCCCTCCCAGCGGACCGAGCGCCAGCGGCCTCAAGAAAGAGAATATGCCCCCAGGGCGTGACCCCGCGGGCGGAAAGCAAGGGGTCTAAGCTGGGTTTGGTGGGTTGGTGTATTTTCAGCCATGGTGTGGAATCGGAGTTAGCAATTTGACGTCGTTTACCGACCTCTTTACCTTATAGCTCTGGCGTGGCCGGGCTGGGATGTAGATGAGCCTTAATGAATGATATGTATCGCTGGTTCTTTGCATAATATCTCGAGTAATCGTAGTAGCAATTGTGGTGCAGTCTATGACACACTAGGTATACGGGGAAACATGATGCAACGGATTCCAGGGTGTTCTGGTGGTTCTGCTCCTATGATCCAGGCACAGGTTAGTCAGGCGACGGTGATAGCAAAACAGGATGCCATTTCGATGTAATAGGCGGTTAGCGAGATCTTCCTGGGTCATATTATGGATGCAATATGCTTTGGTTCATGGCCATGGAAGACAAGAAGTGAGATTCCGGCGATCATAACAGTGAACTAAACTGAGGGAAGATATGAGAGTGATAGACTTGCGCTCCTCTCTTAGTATATTTATCAGCACCTCTTCTTGTATTCCTTCCATTTAATCCTCCCTAAACCTTTATTCTTTTCTTCTCCTATCCCTCCTCATCTGCTCCTCTCTGCTCCTATCACCACTTTCTATTCCCTTTCTCAGTCACTCACCTGCTCACTATATACAAAGCAAGCCGTAATGTATTACATGATACTCTAATTACGACTGGTGGAAACGGCTGTTACCTGGTGGAAAGCCAGCCATAAGTCATTCATTCCAGCTCCACCGCCGACGTGCCAAAGCTATCTGATAGCGGTCATAATCAGGCTCTTTAAGCGGATATTGATATGACGAAGAAGAAGATCTCAGTCTAATTGTGGGGAAAAAAAAGGTAGATGGTATTTAACAATCTAAGATAAAAAGGAAACTCACTATTTAGCAGGGGATTACTAGCTATTTATATAGTCTAGATAGTGCTAGTATAAGAAAGCTCCTAGTATTATGCTAGCTAACCTAATCTAGAAATAAATATTAGCTAGGGGACTCCTCCTCCTACCTGCCTGGAATAAATCTAAATAATAATAGTATCTCTCGCACGAACATTGACATACATAACCTAATTCTTAATCTCCTATATCATCTCGCGTCACGCTTCGAAGAAGCTTGGATTAAAATAGCCGCTATATACTACTCTAAATAGGTTAATAACTTCCTTAGCTTGGTAGCATGGAAGCTTAGAGAGAGAATAGCGTGTATTAAGAAGTAGATCAACGTCATGGCCAACGAAGCTGCGCGCGTTGAAGCAGGGGCAAAATACCTCCATTGAACAACATAGACGCATCGTCAGTGTTGAAGCAAGTTGTTCCTCCTAGAATACCCCTCAAGCGTACCTCTCACTGCGCAATGAACGGCGCGTCCTCACATTTCTTCTTCTTCTTGCCACAGCAATGCAGCATGTTGCATGGAAAACGAATGAACCGGCTGGTTCCCAATCGGCCTCTGCGTCCCGGTATAACCTGCGGTAAACATGCTATACCCCTTAAGCCAGAATCAGCTAACATTGCCCGACGCGAGGTAAGTGGACGAAATATTGATGAATGTACGTATATGAAGAGTCGTTGCAATTAATGCAGTTATAATACAATCACGCAGCTGGACGCGTTTACATAGCTGTGAGATTAGATTACATGAATAAGAAAGTATCTGCACCTCAAACACAACCACCCTTCATCTAGGGGAGCCTAGTTAGTTAACTTTCGACTGCAGCTTCTCGTCCTACGACCATCTTGCTCGGCCCGGCGAGTGTTTTTTTCTTCGCTTTGAGTCGATCTTGTGTCACTAGTCAGACGTCGGATATTTGAAAGGTTTGTGTCGTGTTGAGTGCCCATTCGTGGACGGGATTAGGTACTTGATCCCGTTTGCGACTGTTATCTAATATAGATGCTCCTGTGCCGGGGATATATAGCATATAGCCTATTTCCCTACAGCACGCATATCTTTTATCCTAATGTATGAATGGATTATATTCAAAGAATTAATAATTACTTTAGGTACAAGATGGAGTCTTCGCAGTCTATGTACTTGGATCTCCAACTATCTCTGAAGCAGCCTTGGTTTCGGTAGAAGCAATTATGTTAGAATGGTAATATGCTATCTGGAGAAGAGTATTCTAGGAGGATTATTTTAGTTCCTTGTGTTACAGCGAAATAAATTTTCTGTTTATTAGCTAATATTAACTAGTAAAGTGGTCAACTCCCCTAGGTAGTATGTTTATCTAAAGTATACAGAGTAAAGCCCTCTCATCTCGAAGCCAAATCTTTAATCGCGAGCAAACCTATAATCCAAGCCATGAGAATCCCGGTAAATCCCATCGTCACAGTATACAGAGCCATAGGGTGAATATCATGATGGATCATCCCGTCAACAGTGTCTTGAGACTGGAATGTGTCAGTAAGATCACGGCAAGGAGCGTGAAACAACATACACTCGCCATGAAGGGAAGTCCTCCAGAAATAAGACAGAACGACGAAAGAAGCTCGGTAGGGGGATGAGATGGGGCCACCGAGGCCGGAGGCTTCAGATACATTATCATGTACGTGAGCAACCGGGCAACCGAACCCGCGCCCAACAGGTTGCCCCATTGGTTGTGGACCATTGTCGAGACCATGGAGTCTTGTTCGTGAGACGTCATAGACCGTGCCATGAGGAGGATTACTAGGGCAGGTAGCGGGTTCATCGAGATGCCGCTTGGTTTGTGTTGAGGGTGCGCATCCGTGATGCCGTTTGACCAACCAGCCCCCAGTTGGCCTGTTCTCTTCTCACAGAACCCGACTGTAACGTATTCGACCAGCATACCGCACTAAACAAGGACATTAGTTTACGGGAGAAGTATGGATGAAACAGACTCACCAGTCCTCCACCCAAGAACAGAAAGGTGATAGCGAGATGCTCCAAATCGCGGGTTGTCCACGCCTCACCCCACCCTGCCAAATGTTCCAAGAAGATGTTGGTAGCACCGTAAAAGAGGATTAACGAGCTCTCCACTAACTCCGCTGTCAGCCAGCCTGAGCCACCGGGTCGGATATTCCATGCCTTCGTGTGTTAGCGATTTCAAACTCAGGTCCAAGGGGAGTCTATCTTACCCAACCCTTTTCAGCAAAGCAGCCACACCAGCGACCAAGATTAAAAATGCCGAGCCAGAAGAAAACGCCACCCTTGATCCAGTGGGCGATACCATTGAAAATAGCTTGTCCTTGCTAAGAGCTGTTAGAGTAACTTCCCACTCAGGCTGATCTGGACTTACGAAGAGCCCCCAAAAGGTGACGATCCCGGTACAAAGCGCAACGAATCCTATAATTAAAATCGTGCTGCCCATCACGTTGTACACGAGGGATATAAGTTGCCGCGTCCGTGACCAGAATGGCGTGGAAAACATCTTCGAAAATGCCGTGCTTGGATCATGGCGTAGCACCGGGATGGAGTCTGACTCCCTGAAACAGGTATCACCTCCACTTGTGAATCCTGACGAACGTGAATCGGATGATGTGTGGCAGTTATCAATGAGGACATGGGTGGCTTCCACGTCAATGGATCCTTGCCGGGACAGCCCTAAGCTTTCCCGCATCGGAGACAGCGTATATCGACCAGTCTTAATCTCATTTCGTCGCATAAACCTGGTGAACAACTTGGCCATCGAACCCACGAGGAGATGGCTAACCTGCGCAGCAGCAATACCAGTGGCAATCCAGCCCACAGCAGAGTGTGCACTTCCCGGATACAGATCCGGTGTCCTGGCGTTATACGCGACTCCGAAGACTATTCCAATGGTGTTTGTTGCGGTGAATCCAAGACGTACAAAAGGTGTATAGCTAGATTTCGCAAGTGATAACATTGTCGCTGTCGGCTTTGCGTTAGTAGCGGATTTGCGAAACCAGGTGAGGACAGAGGAGTTACCAATTGGTAATATGATGATCCATGAAAGAATCATTACGATTATATGAGCGCGGATGGCAAGCTTATGGCTCTCCAGGGTAACGTATGTCGGATCTGTCTCTGGGGCCTGCGCTGTGACTTCGTCCGGATGGCCAAACACACCCAGAACCATGCTCAGTGTAGTCACCACCCTGAAGAATGCCATGTCGGGTAATCAATGTTGAAAGCGATAAAGTTCCGCAATAATATGAAAGACAAAAACTCCGATATGCAGTCATGAGGATAATAGCTGTTTTATAATGAGAGATCTGCCACCTTAGACTCCGAGGAAATTGAAGATTTCCGGTTTAGGCCCCAACAAACCCTTGAGGTAGGGGCGATCGGCCTATGACGAAGAGACCAAAATACTAGTAGGACTCAGTTATCATCTCTAGTATCATCCTCTAAATTCCCCCTGGTCAAGTAATACACCTCGTGATCCACCCCATTCCCAGCAGCCACGACATACTCCTCACCAAGCGTCCCATCCTCAAAGAACTCAACTAGAGGCCTTCGCTCGAAACACTCCAAAGAAACCTCACTTAGTCTGTCCTCGTCGACAAATATCCGGCCCTGCATGGTGGCCCTACCCTTCGCATCGAGATAGGCGAGCAAGAAGTGATCTGTTTCAAAGGTCTCTTTGTCCGCGATGAGGATATAGCTCTTTGATTGAAGATGCATGAAGTCCCATACCGCGGCGTTATCTTTGACTAGGATGTTTAGGTCGTTTCTCGAAGATGGGTTCGAGTGTTTGACCCCATTCAATTCTTGTTTGAAACCATAGAAGTTATCCATGTATATGCCAGGCGGGCTTTGTTGCACATGAGGCACAACAATTTCCGGCAGGATCTCGAATATCCGCTGCCAGTGGGCTCCGGCATCAAAATCAAAGAGATCGCGGTTATCTAGCATAGCCCAGTCTGCGTCGTCGGCGTATTCCTCCGATAGCGTCGCCCAGCTCTTCACGCGCTCGTTATCCGCAGGATTATACCACGTCCTCAGCAGGACCGGGTTATTGCCGGTCGCGTTGTTATAGCTCTGCCAAACCCGCCAGGCTCTTCTGCGCATGTCATCGGACGGCCAGGGTCGTAGGATCGTGGATATTTCTTCTTCGGTTGGGACACGGGCGGGCTGGGCGTCTGGATCGGAGGCGCCGCTTGTCGTATCCTAGTCAGGGTTTCGCTGGTCTAGGTTGAGGAATTGGGTGACCAGGCGCGCGCGTTGCGTGGGTGCTTGTTCCGTGGATACAGGGTTCCAGGGTTCCTGGTGGTGTGAATGTGAACAACAGGATGATTCTATGGCTAGGGGAGTCTCACGATTAGATATTGCTCGACGGGTAGTTGGCCCCATGAGGGAAGATAGCCGAGGCCGTGTGCCATTTGAATCAGCAACGGGACAGGGGGATGGAGGGAACAGAACGGAGAGTCGCAGTTTGCTGAAGCACTAAGTCCAAGGCGCCAGCTTCTTTCTCTATATCTACCTGGTTTACAGTACTATATGCGCGTATTCATCAATGCTACTTTATATGAACCTAAGCCATAATTGACGGCGTTGCTTCGGTTTCATAGTCACCATGTGCCTGGAAGGACAGTAGGTCTTTTGAATAACCTGTCATAACCTGGCAATTGAGCGTCCATGCGAGTTTACCCCCCCGGTCACCTTGCCGCTGCTAATCTTGATACCGACATTTTCGTCCGGAGTAACCCTAACGTCAAGGTAGGCATCCACGTCAACGCCTGCATGGAACACAGGCTCGACGCTGAATGGCGCTGTAGTCTGAGTGTCGCTCTCAATGCTAACGAGGGTGTCGTAGAGATGGAGGACCTAGCCTGGTGGAAGGATAGTTGGTTTGTGTCAGGTCAGGACAGATCAGGACTCCGTTTGGGGTATTCTATTCCATAGCCAAGCTGAGATATTGCCCTTTGTAAACTCCGGCATTCTATCGTGGCCAGTCCCAGTCCCATTCGCCTCGTCTATAATATCCGCCGCAATCTTCTCCGCCAGCATATCTACCACGCAACCACATCAGCATCAGCACTAGCAGCAACCACAAACAACCATCGACAGTGAAGAGAAGGACATACAGCACGTAGACTGCGGATGCCCCGGCGGCAAAACCGCAAAAGAACTCGCATCCACAACCCTCAAACCCTTGACACCAAAAACCCTCGCCCGACTATCAACAACGGCCATATGATCCCCTTCCCTCCCCATCTTACACGTACACGACTGATGGAAAATCGTCATCACGCTATCGCGAATTGCCGTGAGAATCTCCTCGTCTGTCTGCACGGCCGGGCCGGGGAAATATTCCTCGCCGATGACGATGGGTGCGATTCCGTCGAGGTAGCTCCATGCTTCGCGCATGCGGCGGTACATGGCGACTGCGACCTGGGCGTCGGATTCGGTGGAAAGCCAGTTTAGTTGGATTAGCGGGAGGTCGTCGGTGCTGTTTGACCGGATAGTCATGTATCCCCGGGAGGTTGGGGCGACGAGGGAGCCTATCATTGCGGCGTACATACAGCCGTCCCGGGGTTGGGTGAGGAGGGGGTCTGCGAAGGAGTTTAGGTAGATGGCGAAGGACATGTACTATATTACGATAAGCCATGGAGGCGTTGGGTTGTAGGGGCATTGGGGCATTGGAAGGAACATCTCGCACCTCAACCTCCGGCCAAGTAGGCGGGAACCAGGAGAGATTAGCCAGCGTACCCTGGGAGAACTGTGCTCGGAGGGTACCTGGGATCTTTTCGAAGGCTAGGTAATCCACGCCACTGTTCGTGAATGACCCGCGCCGCTTCGTGAGGTAGCGAAGCCCTTCTTTAGCCACATAAAGCAGATCATTCGGGATCTGCGAGTTGGTCGGTATTCCAACCCTATACGACGGCCCAAAGAGCAGATTATCCTACATGTTCTGGCCCACGCCCGGCAGTTCAACAAGGACGGGGATATCGAATCTCGCCAACGTCTCCGCCGGCCCGATCCCCAAAACCATTAAGAGTTGTGGGCTCTGGAATGCCCCAGCCGATAGGATCACCTCGCGGGTGGCATGCAGCGTGTACTCTTTCTTCCCCGTGCGGACCTCCACACCCGTTGCCCTTGGTTTATTAACATTATTGTGACAAATCGCTACCTATCGGGCTAGGACCGGAGGTTGCAGTATCGCTACTAGGTGAAGCTATTGGTCGGAGAAGATCTCTCCGGATTGATGATCTATTGGAGTAGTCGTACTACTCCAACAGCAACTCCGAAGGGATCGATATCGGAGCTCTGCGAGGTCTATATAAGACCTCTGCTTGTATCTAGATCCTAGGTTCTCCATCTATCTCAATACAATTACTCTCTACCACCTAGTTCTATCGGCAACGTATTGCAGTCGCTATACCTTCATCTATCGCTCCCATTCCCCTGAGGCGCTTTCATAACAATTATCGTCCTGATTATCGAACAGCACCCTCTTCCCCATTGTCAGCTGATACAGCGTCAGCGTCGCAAGAAGCTCATCGTTATTATGCCTTCCCCGGAACGCAGCCTCCGAGCTACTCCGCGTCCGATCTGACGGGCGAACGGTAAACGGACACCACTGCGCACCGAGTAATCGCCCGCTACTGAAATCCTGGATCTCCGGTATGCCGATTGCGTGCATGCCGCGCGCCATCCACGTCGAGAACGGCACGCTGTCAATCAGGTACGAGACGTGCAGCGGCTCGCCGGAATCCGCGAATGCGTCCGGGTTGTAATCAGCCGTGGCATTTGGAGGGCGGAGAATATTGTCCGGCGGGTCGAATGTCACTGTTCGCTGGTAGAAAGGGAGGACGCGGTCAAAGGTATACGAGTTGTCATCGACTAACTCCGTCCAGCGGTCCATAGAGTCTCTATCCGGTCTATACGGTCAAATCAATTAATATTTAGTGGGCGACGCACCTCTGGTATACCTGCGCATTGGCAGCGGAAGATCCGCCAATCGTCCTATGTCAACAATAGTGCAGTGCCCGGTTGTTGGCGCCGGGGACAGGCTCCGTGACGAACTGCCAGTCAATGGGTGTAGTTGACGACGGATTTCCGCCAATGCCGATAATGGCGGCTCCTGGAATCTTGGGGAAAGGCCAAACGGCCTCGTAGAAGTCGCCGGCTTCGATTAGCGCCACGGTGAATCTGGCTTCTGCTAGGCGGGCGGCGAGCGTGAAGCCTGATGTACCGCCGCCAACGACGATGTAGTCGAAGGTCGCGTCGACTCCTGCTGTTCCTTCTGGAATAGCATTCACTGCGAGAGCGCCGAAGGGGAGGATCGATATGAGTCTTGATAGGTGCATGGTGAGTGTTAAGACTACATCGGTGCACAACATCGTATCCACAAACTAGATATTATGTCTCAGACTGTTCTGTACAACGCAAGTAAGCACATGCTAATCCGGCTATTTAAGATGCATCGATGGAATGATAATGGGACTTTTTGCTGGTGGGCAGGTCAGTCCACAGGGATTTATTAGGGGTAATCCTATTAAAACTAGAACGCTCGATGCTTAGGGTTATGTACATACAAGAACTATCGCCGCCCTAGACCACGGACCGGTCCAGTATCATGGGATAGTGTTGAGTACTGCAGTCAATCCGCGGAGAGCTGTTGGCAACCGCATTGATGGGGAATACAGGATCTACTGCACGGCCTGAGATTAAATCAGGTCCTAATTCAGAAGCTATGATTAAGACGGTTTCCCTGAGTCTTCTATACTAAACCAAAAGACAGCTGCAGTATCCAAAATAACGACTATAATAAACACGAGAAGTATCTGACGAAGACAAAAAAACACCTATCAATACATAATCGGACGAATGAAATAAGAACCAAAGTCATACCCCAATTATGCTCTCCAAATACGGAAACCCGAGACTGTTCCAGTACCTAAGGCTCGTGCAACATCTTCACCATCACGAGATTCTTCTTCTTATGGTGGTTTGGGTTCATGAGGAGAACCATTGCCGGCTAATTGGCTCTTTGAACTATCGGTTTTGCCTCTAATAGTGACTGGCAATCTACGTTGTTGTTGGTTGTCTTCAATATATATTTGGTGCTCGGGCCTCCGTACTCCTTACGTACCTAAAGGAATTGACGTCAACTTCATCTACCTTTCAAATCTCATCACTCAAGCCCTTGTATCATCCACCCACATCGTGTTGTTGTACAGCTGGAGAAATGTCAGACAAAACAGCTGCTTGCTCTGCCCCCGCCTCAGTTTAAAGTCTCACCTTTTGTCTTCGCACCGCCAGGCTATTACTACCAACCGGAGATTCCACCCCTGTTGACCGCTCCATTCCGCTGAATCGACCCTTAATTCTACGGACTGCTGAGCTTAGTTTTCCTCTGACCAGCTTCGCTCGCATCTACAAATAATGGCACGACGTTGCCTCTTGTTAAAAGCGTGGCTCGCTGCTGTTACTCCCATTTTAGCCACCGACGTTGATACATTAGTCACATCCCAGATCCTAACAGACCCCTACGCCTACGACTTCCCTCCAATCGACACCGATAGCGCCGACTGGTTTCCCATGCGCCCCTGCAAGGGGCACCAGCTCCTAGAAACCACCATCGATGAGCTCCAGGAATTGCTCTCCGACTGTAGTCTAACCAGCGTCGATCTGCTGCAGTGCTACCAGGAGCGCATCTACCAGACCGACTCATACTTGAAGTAAGTAAGCTGCGCTGCGACCCCCCGCTTAGTCTCAGTCCCAGTACCGCGCACGCTCACAGCACCCCTAGGGCCATCCTCCAACACAACCCGGACGCCCTCCGAATCGCCAGATCCCTCGACCAAGAGCGCTCCAGCGGTCGCGTCCGCGGACCCCTCCACGGGATCCCCTTCATCGTCAAGGACAACATCGCAACCAAAGACCGCATGGAGACAACCGCCGGGAGCTGGGCTCTCCTAGGCGCGGTAGTCCCGCGCGACGCATTCGTCGTGCATAATCTGCGCAAGGCCGGCGCTCTGCTCCTCGGCAAAGCCGCGTTAAGCGAATGGGCCGATATGCGCTCTACTAACTACTCCGAGGGCTACTCCGCCCGTGGCGGGCAGTGTCGCAGCCCCTATAACCTCACGGCGAACCCCGGCGGGAGCAGCTCGGGGTCTGGTGTCGCCGTGGGCGCAAATCTCGTTCCATTTGCCGTGGGAACGGAGACTGATGGGAGTGTTATCAACCCTGCGCAGCGTAACGCTGTTGTCGGGATCAAGCCGACTGTTGGTCTTACTTCTCGTGATGGCGTCGTTCCTGAGTCCCTGAACCAGGACTCTGTTGGGTGCTTTGCTAAAACCGTGCGCGATGCTGTTTACGTGCTTGATGCTATGTATGGTGTTGATCCCCATGACAGTGCGACTTTCGCGCAGGTCGGCAAGGCCCCCGTGAAGGGTGCAGGTGGGGGTGGCTACACGCAGTTCCTCGCAGACAAGTCTGCCCTGCAGGGCGCCACATTTGGGTTACCCTGGGAATCGTTCTGGGCGTTAGGCAACGCCGAGCAGATCGCGCAGCTACTGGAACTAATCACACTGCTCGAGGACGCCGGAGCAACAATCATCAACGGCACGGAACTCCCCCACTATCAGACCATCGTGTCCCCCAGCGGTTGGAACTGGGACTACGGTGCAACTCGTGGCTTCCCCAATGAATCCGAGTACACGTATGTCAAGGTTGACTTCTACAACAACATCAACGCATACCTCAGCGCGCTAAACAACACACCCATCCGCTCCCTGGAAGATATAGTTGCGTACAACAAGGCCAACGCCGGCTCTGAAGGCGGATACCCGTCCATCAACCCGGCCTTTGGGTCTGGCCAGGATGGCCTCGAGGCGTCCCTCGCAACCAAGGGAATCATGGATGAAACGTATACTCAGGCGTTGGAGTTTTGCCGGCGCACGACCCGCGAGGAGGGCATCGATGCTGCGCTTAGGATTAACAAAGGCAACAACGGCAATACCGTCCTAGATGGGCTGTTGATTCCAGCTGATGTAGCGCAGAGTATCCAGATTGCGGCACAGGCTGGATATCCGGTGATTACGGTGCCGGCAGGGATAAACCACGAGTCTGGGATGCCTTATGGGTTGGGGATTGTCCATACTGCGTTTTCAGAGGCGATGCTGATTAGGTGGGCCAGTGCTATTGAGGATTTGCAGAAACGCTCGGGCACGCAGTGGCAGAGGAGTTTGCCGACGTGGAGGGGGTATCTAGCTCGCAACTTGCCTGTTCCTTTTTAGGAGGCCAATAAATGCACTCCCTTAATAATGGCTATCATGTATACCAGAAGCATGTGATGGAAGTAAGACTCGGAGACCCCAAATCCAGCCCGGACTTGGGCCGGCTATTACGTTCTGGAACCAAGACAACGCACAAAGAATGTCCAACTTCTAGGCCGCAAAATACCCGGTAATAGTCCGTGTATGTACATAGTTGATGGCGTGTGAGAAGTGGCGGCGTGGGGGTACAGAGACTAGCTGCCCTATGGCTACAGGGTTCTTTTGCACAGTGGATACAGATATCGTGTGGTATGATGGTATGATGGCGTTTGATCAAAGGCGACCAATGACATATGAGCACTCGCGAGGAAGATTGGTATTTGAAAGAGATATAGGGTAGGGGTCGGCAATCCGAATGCCTCTCTTTCTTTATGCCGTGGTGAGATACGCCTCTTTCGGTTACATTCTCAGCTGTCAATCGCCGTCTTTTCCTTTACTTCGTATATATGCCTTTATTATCTCGGTCTGTGTACCCTGCTATGAATTTCTGTTCCATGCTATAGCTTTATAACGACTTACCTAGAAATCGAAGCTCAGCCGAACCCAAGCTCAGCAAACCAAGGCACGAAACACATCAACCCCGGGAAATACCGAGGAAGCAAAGACATGATAAGCAAGTGTGGGGAAACCCCAGCGTGGGATGAAGTCGGGGGAATGGAGCGTGGGGTGACTGGGGTCCATGGATATGGGGTTCAGCGTGGGGGTACCCCGACAACTATAGAACACATATAAATAACTATGCTTGACATTGCACCGAGAAAGGCTAATACACAAATTCCCACACAGAATGGCTCTCCCAAAGGCAGATACATCCCACCTAGAAGGCGAAGACACAGTCAAGCCCATTGACGCAAACCTCATCAACATCGTGCGCGTCCCTCTAACAGAAGCCGACAACAAACGCATCCGACGGAAAACAGACCGCCGGATCCTGATTATCCTCATCTGGGTCTACTTCCTCCAAATCCTCGACAAGACGGTGCTTGGATATGGCGCGACCTTCGGTCTCCGGGAAGACACTAATTTGACCGGCAACCAGTACTCACTGGTCGGGTCCATTGCCCCGATCGCCCAGCTGGCCTGGCAGCCTTTCTCCTCTTTTCTCATTGTGAAAGTCCCCCATCGGATCCTCATGCCCGTGCTTGTGCTGGGTTGGGGCGTCGCACAGACATGCATGGCTGCGTGCCACAGTTTCCAGGGTCTCATGGCCACCCGGTTTCTACTGGGACTTTTTGAAGCTGGATGTCTGCCCATGTTCAGTATCATTACGGGCCAGTGGTACCGTCGTGCCGAGCAGCCGCTCCGCGTCGCAGCGTGGTATAGTACCAACGGGCTAGCGACGATCGTCGCGGCGGCGTTGTCCTATGGTCTGGGGCATATCCAGTCTGATGTGCTTGCTGAATGGCAGATGTAAGTCCCCCTCCTCACCTGAATGACCGTGGACGATACTGACTTGATTTAATGCATAGCATATTCCTATTCGTCGGTCTAATCACCGTCCTCTCCGCACCAGTGATATACATCTTCCTAGACAACGACATCCCCACCGCGCGCTTCCTCAGCGAAACCGAGAAACTGCAAGCCATGGAGCGCCTCCGCGCAAACCAAACAAGCACGGGCACCCGAGAATTCAAAATCCACCAAGTAGCCGAAGCAGGGCTCGAACTGAAGACCTATCTCTGGGTAGCGATGACAATCCTCCTGAACATCGGCGCCGGCGTGACGAACGTCTTCGGCCCTCTCATTCTCAGCGGGCTCGGGTTCGATAAATACAAGACTACGCTGCTGAATATGCCATTCGGCGCTCTCCAGTTAATCTTCATCCTGCTAGCCAGCTACCTCGCCCAGAAAGCACGCGTCAAGGGCGTGATCTTCGCGGTTTTCATCATCCCCGTTGTTGCCGGGTTGGCCGTTCTCTATGCTGTCCCCCGAGACGACTCGGCGCAGGGTGCCCTCATGGCGGGATACTATTTGCTTGCCTTCCTCTTCGGCGGGAACCCGCTCACCGTGACGTGGATTGTAGGCAATACGGCCGGGATGACGAAGCTGAGTATCGTGATGAGTCTCTACAATGCCGCCTCGGCCGCTGGGAATATCGTTGGGCCGTTGCTCTTCGATGCGGAGGATGCGCCGGCGTACTTGCCAGGGTTGAAAGCCTGTCTGGCGATTTTCTCGGCCTTGCTTGTTGTTATCGGGATGCAGTGGGGGGTTTTGTTCTATTTGAATAGATCCCAGGAACGGCGGCGGATTGCGAATGGGAAGCCCGGGAGGATGGTTGATCGGTCGATGCAGAATGATTTCCACCAGGGTGAGTATCAGGGTGAGAATGGGAATGGGAATGAGGAGCTGGTTGGCAGTCAGGCATTTATGGATTTGACGGATCGCGAGAATGATGAGTTTGTTTATATTTACTGAGGGATCTGTGTTCTCTGCAAGGAAATACATCTTTCCATATATTGATACTGTACAGAGGGTCTGTTTGGTCAGGCCATATCTACCATGTTACTAGATTGGATGCATACAGGAGGCCAGCCGGCCAGACAAATGGTTATATTAATGACTGGCTCGGGGTACCACCAGCAGTAGGAGTTACCCTGGCTGTTATAACTGCTATATGCAGGTGTAAACGACTCGGGATGAGCAAGGCTCTTAAAGATGCAAGGTCACCACGAAGAATCCTCACACCGGAATCTGGAAATCAAAAGCATCGCCGCCCAGAAGAAAGTCTTCAAACCACACAGACGGGTCGTCGTCCATGTTCAGGAATGCAGCAGCAGCCGAGTCGCCGCCTCTGCCCCAGCCTGATTCATCACCGACTTTGTGTTTGTGACTACCCCCTGCTTCAACGTGCGCAGCAATGACGTCGATCCACTTCTCGATACATGCTATTCTTTCTCTAAGCTTCCATGCTACCAAGCTGAGGAAGCCGTTAGCCCATTCTGAGCAGTGCGCTGCGGCCATTTCGATCCGAGCTTCTTCGAAGCGTGATGCGAGGCGATCTAGGAGATTGAGCATCAGGTCATCTAAGTCGATGTTCGTGCGAGAGACACCGTTGTTATTCATATCAGTTCCGGGCAGGGAGGAGGAGTCTCCTAGCTGATAGCGAGCGAGCAGCGTGAGCCTGGATCGACGGAGAAGGATCACAGTGGCATCCATGAGCTGCAGGTATGCTGACATGGGCATGTAGAACAAATGGCACACCGGGATGGTTAGCCAGTCCTCGAACCAAGTCCTCAGTGCGATTTCCGCTGCATCTGGTCTGTGGAAGTAATCCGGCGTATGTTGTAACGCAGCAATGGCCTTGTTGTGGGACCGGCTCGTCGTGTCTACTAGATGCGGCTCTAGCAGTTGCAGCAGTGCAAAGTTCCGATGGCTAGATACCAGGTCTGTGTTCTACCGTGTTAGCTCGGGATGTGTTGGTTGGCAATAGGATGTCTAGTGTCTACTCACAGCGCTGGGTTTTATGTTTACTCTCGCGGCGCTGTTGGCTGTCCAAGTCGGCTCGGAGGAGGTTGTCGAGATTGGCAGTCCAGATATTCGAAGACGGCTGAATATCAACTGACTGTTCCCTTAGTTGGAGCTGAGCGATCATCTCGTTCATGCGCTGGCCACAGACAAGTTGCGCCAGGGCTTCATCCGTCTCATACTCGAGCCCGTCTCGCAACTCCTGGAGCTGTCGCTCCATGTGGTCCGTGAAATGCCTGCCCGGGGAGTTCACCTTTTTGAATGCCACGGCCCAGCTAGGAGGGTTTGTTATGTCAGTGACCATGGCGAGAGGTGATGATGGCCCACAGGATAGATAGGGGAACGCTACGAACCTGGAGTTGATGTACCAGACAGCAAGAACAGCGCGTCTCTCAGCATTCGACATTGCCCTGGGTTCTTCGGGGTCAATTCCCTCAGGATATCTCTTTCTCAACGGCCTGGCTCGCGGCCTATCCAGCCTCATATCCGCAATTATGCCAGAAGCCATATGTGCAAGATTGCTGAAGTGCCCATGGGCGAAACAGAAGTAATGATAGAACCCTAGGAAAACAATAATACCCTGCAGGAGGTCCAGGGACCGATCGGAGCGCATGAACACCGCGTCCGAGATATGTCGCAGTAGCAGCCTGCTTTGATTCCACATGGACCGACGATTCCGCAGCGACGCCACCATCCTGATCGCCTTAGCAAGGAGGGGTCTAGATCGGTGTAGTTCGCTCGCAGTCAGACCGTCCGGGACAATGACGAATGGGAATTGAGGACCCAGTCGCGTGCGATAAATCGAAAGAAGAGCATCGTCAGACTCTGGCGTTTCTGGGTCATCGCCGTCTGCTTCTCCCAAGCAGGTACACGTCGGGGTAGGGAATGGATGAAACCCCGGGAGATAAGTGGGAACACTAAAAGCGCCAGTACGCTCGGGCTTGACCTGCGCGACATATATATTCTCAGCTGCAGGTGCTTCGATGCATGGGCCCTCCTCGTTGGGTGTTGCATCGGTATCCGGGGTAGGGAATGCTGGCGGATCATGGCTTTCGGGGGGCTTGACACTAGTAAGTTGGCGTCGCCTCTTCCTAGGCTTCCGGAGCTGCTGTGGGCAGGATATATCGAGACTCTGGCACCTGTTGCACTTGGTCTCCTCATCTACTACCCCCGGTAAGCGGATGCACCGCGTCTTTGCTTTTGCGCAGGGCTCACAGGCGGATCCCCATCCTGCAGACCACTTCATGATTCGAATATAGCCGGAAAGTAACACGCTTACTTGCACGGGCTTGAGCCGGGAAATGGATGATGACTGTCTGCGGAGTTTTTTAAGGAGATGAATTAGAATGTCGCTGCCTGACTCGCCCGGAACTGTCGGTTGCCCGATCAGGTCAAGTCCACTTAGATATACCTATTGTCAACCTGCATTGCCTGATAAGACTCGGGATCGTCTTATTTCCACCCGATCGAGCTCTGACACCGATATGGCTGCACCAACAAGACTACACACGTAAGCCCTCCGAAACTTCCGAAATTTCCGAGGAATGTGGCCGGAGAATTGGTGGAAATTGCTAGGCCCGGGGCTTAGATGCACGTTACATTACCTATTCTTGTACCTATTCTTGTTCACTTTATAAACAACCTACAAGGAGGATGGGCATGGCGACAAGGCAACACAAAGAGGTTACTACTCACCATGCTATATGGTATCAAACCTTTCCCAAGTCTAAATAGCTTTACATACCACGAGCTGATGTATAAGTATTAGGACTTGGCATATATAAACAAACACGGCTATGCTCCAAGAAGAGAGATCTCCTTCGCCATAAAGAGGCTTGCGCCCTTGGGTGTCCGACAACCCGTCGCGACCTGATGTCGATATTTTGTTCGATTCAGCAAATTTCATTTCGCCTACAGTACACGTCTGGTAGATACATTTTAGTTGATTGGTCAAATCATCGCCCAGATTATATCAACTTGTATAAAGTCTATGAACAAAGTAAATGGAGCAAGAAGGAAAGACAATATACACATCCAGACTATCGTTCTCCAAGATGATCGATCATTAATCCCTGCTGCCAAGTCCATAACACTAGTCCGAGAAGGAGCTTAATTCTGTATTGCTCTGGCAAGAAGAAGCGATGTGAGGACGCGCAGTTCATTGGGCAGTGAGAGTAGTATTCTACAAAGAACAGCTTGCTTCCTGCGAGTTTGTGATACATACTGGGGATAGGTAGGTGGATAGCTGATGAAAAGGGGATCATGATTATCAGCTGGTTTTAGCAATGCTGCTGGGTTTAGGGCGAGGAATAAGAACCCACATATGACAAGGAAGGAGGACAATCACGCCCCGAGGCTAGCTTTGTGCTGCAGAGACCATTTATAGTCTCTTCAAGGCTCTGGCTGAGTAAGTACATGACCTCCGTTGGCGCTGTTAACGCACCATTTGAGGTTGGTAAGCGGCCCACCGTTGACGAATACTGGGCGATGCGGGCATTTATCTTGGGATTACGACTATTCCGTGCGTTTGAAATCCCTTTAGTTAGTTACCATCTTGGGTTGACTAACGCGCCCTCTAGGTTTGTCGCAGAGCTTGACATCACCCGCGCCGATATAGCGGTTCCTTAAATGAAGAAATTGTGGCGGCACACTTTGTATGCGACTCATATATAAGTCTTCTCTTCAGATTTCTATTCATCTACAACCTCTATCTAACGTAGCACATTCATTTTACAGTGGTATAGAAGGATAAACGAAAGGCGCTGTACCAGGCCTCAAAGGCCTTCAGGGCTCTATCCCTGAGATCTTTGTAGATTACCTAGCCCTTAGACAAGACGGCTGCCTGTGCTACTTTGGGAATTTCGGCTGAGACATTTGCTGGTCCGGAACATAGTGGTTTGATAATAACCCAAAGGATATTTGACGCTGTCAAAAGCCTTGGAATGGCCTTGAACTCGTACAGTGTAATCTAATTTAAAGTCTGCCTTTCCTAGATGAAAAGGCGATTGATTACTGCGCGAAAGTGTGTACTAAATCATGGTAGTTCTAGTTATTACTAGTTACAGATACTTCACAGGCTTAGACTGAACAAATTCACCCAAAGCAGTACCCTTGTTGCTGTATAATGAATTGGGACCGTGAATCTATGGGTGATTGAACTGGAGGGGAGGAGGCTGTACAGAAAGAGCAGGCTCTGATTTGGTATAGCTAGAGTCTGGACTGAACCGTGCATGTGGGACTTTATCCTGGTTAGGCCCAGTTTCCTTCGTAGCTGGAGATTATCATTACCTACTTGTCACTGTATAACTGGGAACCTAAAGTACTCTTGATATAGTACAACACTTTGCATAATTCTAGGCATATTCCATACTGATTCACTCTCTATGGTGAACAATCAATTCAGTCTCAAGGATGGCTATTCTATAATCAGTTCGCGATAACAAAAGTCGCACAATTGACCGCAGGGGTAGATATATTCCATTAAAACCCCACTACCTAATACGTGGCTTTTTGATTTCCTAAGGTGTTTTGGATGTGAAGTTCTGCTTGCATTGAACTACCTGATATACGGCAAGAGTACAAGCATAGCTAGCTCACTCTACCTATGCCAGGTAGTTCAATGCAAAAGAAACTACACATCCAAAACGTCTTATAGAAGAATAGAAAGCCACATCCCGCTCGCACATAGAAAAGTTAACACAAGAATGAATTGTTAAGATCCCCACTACCTAATACGTGGCTTTTTGATTTCCTAAGGCGTTTTGGACCTGAAGTTCAGCTTGCACTTGAAGTACCTGATATGGGTGGGTGAGCTAGCTATGCTTATACGCTCATTAAAAGGTTTAACAAGAGTACAAGCATACCCAGCCCACCCGCCCATATCAGGTCGTCAATGCAAGCGCAACTTTAGGTCCAAAACGCCTTATAGAAGAATTAAAAAGCAAAACCCCGCTCGCACATAGAAAAGTTAACAAAAGAATGAACTGTTAAGATCCGCCGGCACCTATAGACTCCGGGGATTGTTTCCCCTTTTATCCTCCTATACTTCACAAACTTTCCCATAAGCAGACACAAAAAGACCAAAAATTCACTTTCCCTTTGCCTCGTCCTCAACTGGTGCCACCTCGAAGTTTAAAAGAATTGCATAATTCTCAAGTAACCTCTTTCGCTCGGCCGCCGGGGTGTCAGAAGGATTATTGACGTAATACTTAACATCATTTTGCGTGACCTTCTGGAACAGACGAATACAAGATCGGTCATCCGAAGTCAGGCCGCCAATGGCTCGCATTTGAAGAAAATTCCACGCCCGACGCTCTAGCTTAGCACGGAAAGACTCGGTCTCGGGGCCTAAGAACACTTCCTTCGCGAATTCATCTGTTAGGTCGATATCTAGAAGAGGGGATTAGCAACCTAGTGTATGTCGTAGGCTTGGGAAGATTCGGAGCTGCTCACCAATGAATGGGTCCATTTGCATTCTTGGGGGTAACAGGCAAGCTGGTGGGCATCGCCCGTCATATTTAGTACCCTGAGCCGGTGCAGGACCGGTCTTTGACCACGAGGGTTTGATGGTGTTAGGCATGTTTGCGTTAAGTGCTTGATGTCTGTCTTTCAATATACCAGGCAATTGGCTGGTTTTATATTCCCTGCCAAGGCCAGCCCATTCATAAATGCCTGTATTGCAGAGATAAGGGGAAGAAAGATAATTGAAAAACAAAGGCACCTGAAACTTGTCTGCTCGGCCTTAGCGGGAGACTTTCTTGATCTGAATAATGTGTTCTTTGTATAGTGTCTCATCTACTTCCGCAACAGGAACCATGGGTCTAAGGGCTGGGTGTAGGCTTTTTGTACGAATTGCTTGGCTGCTGTTGCAGGAAGATATACTTGATTGAACTGATGTCTGTGAACAAAATATTGAAAGACCTAATCCCGGCATGGATGAGTATGCCTATATTCGTCCCTTTATGCTTCGATATTGTTGTCTTTTATGAAATTATGTACCTTATTGACCAGGAGCAGGAGCAACGTTGGATTTGCGCTGCTGAGGTCCCAGCTTCACAAATAAATCAGTTTCTTCCCGTTCACGCTCAATACGCATGCCACCATTGGATCGAGCGCTTGTTGTCCAGTGATATTGAGCCTTCCGACAATGGTGACATCCAGGAATCCCTCACCCTTGGCGATCCATAAACCCCTCTGCCAGAATCCCGGGCGGACACACTCATACTTTGAAACGGTCACCAAGAACAGTACAATTTCCAAGTTGCGCACTCCCCATTCACTTATTACAAGAAGGATAAGAAAGCGTATACTTAATTAGTAAATCAACATACTAAGTAAAGTACCTCGCCATAAACCCAACCTAGAACCGGAGGATCTAGAACAGCTACTAGATAGAGCCCTATTCTGTACGAATCCTCCGTTTATATAGAGAGATAATTATCATTTATAGCTACTAAGATAATATAGTATAGAGTCATGTAACCATTGAGAGGACGGAGTATGGTTTATCCATCCCATCTATGATGATCTCTGTCATCCTTTCTCGTGATCACGTTGCGGCCGAGCTGGGCAGGCGCGACTTGACTTGAGAACTTTTCATCTCGGTGCTCTCCTCTCCTTAGTCTTGCATCCAAGACCTAGCCATAAATGAATTAAATGGCACACCGACGTCAAAATGTGCAGCCGAAGAAGCGCCTCCAGCACAAGTCATACACAGTCGGCTGGATCTGTGCGTTATCGCTGGAGATGGCGGCTGCCAAGGCGATGCTTGATGAACGACACGAACAACTGCCACAGTCAACCCGCGACGACAACAGTTATGCGCTTGGGGAGATATTTGGCACAAACATCGTTATTGCGTGTCTGCCATCGGGCCAATATGGGACAACTACGGCTGCTACCGTGTCTGCGCATATGTGGTCCACGTTCCCTTCCATCCAGTTTATCTTGATCGTCGGCGTTGGAGGTGGAGTACCGACTCTTGGTATTGATGTCAGGCTAGGTGATGTTGTCGTGAGCAAGCCGACGGGGACCTACGGGGGTGTTTTCCAGTATGACTATGGAAAGACCATGGCCAATGGCAAGTTTATGCATACAGGCTCCCTGAACCGACCGCCCCAAAAACTTCTTGCCGCAGTTGCAGACTTGGAATCAGAACATATGATGGGTACCAACCGTATACCCGAATTCCTTCTCGAGGTGAAGGCCAGATACGCCAACATGTCGAACTTTCTGCATCCAACAGGCCCAGACTACTTGTTTCAGGCCAGCTATGACCATGCGCACAAGGGCTTTCCATGCGGAAAGTGCGACCTTACAAAGCTCATAGTGCGCGAACCCCGTCTATCCCAGACTCCTCAAATCCACTATGGTCTGATTGCCTCCGCATCTCAGGTTATGAAGGATGCTTCCACCCGCGACCGTCTTGCAAAGGAACATGGTGTCATCTGCTTTGAAATGGAAGCCGCTGGTGTGATAAATAATTCACCTTGTTTGGTTATCCGTGGGGTTTGTGATTACGCTGATTCCCATAAGAGCAAAGGCTGGCAATGCTATGCCGCATTAGCCGCTGCGGCTTATGCAAAGGAACTGCTGGCCGTGATACACGATGGAAACAACACTGGAGAAGCCAGTACCTTGCCAGATGCCTTTGGTTCGGCACCCCCGTCATCAGTATTACAAGAGGAATCTAACCGAGGATACAGGTGTCGGACTGCTTCACGATGACTCGCATTTCCTTCTGCTTTCGCAGAGGCCCGAGTGGCAGATCGTCCAACATGGTATGGTCAATCCTCTCGGAGCGATTCTACTTGGCTGGATTTGACAAGGCTCTGACCCGAATCAGATGGAAGAACGCCCTACAATATCTTTGACAGGCTTTCGGGCTACGACCCATTCCGGACATGTCGCAACTACCTGGACCGCAAATGTCCTAACAGTACTAGCTGGCTTGCAAGCAACGTAACCTTCAAGGAATGGCAATCGAGAAGGGGCCAGCCATGCCTGTGGCTCACGGGAAAAAGTGCGTCTCACCAGCCACATATTTTGAATTTTGATGCTGACATGCACAAGTTGGTTGCGGCAAGACCTTTGTCACGTAGGCCCATTTGCCCCGATATCACCAAAATTATATCAGCAAACTAATCTTGCCTTGATTGATAGGAGTTCAGTGGTCCAACTACTAGAAACCTCGCAGCAGGAGCCCTCTTCAATTGCTGTTCACTTTTTCTACAGCCACTCGGACCGTACACAGCTGAAAGCAATTGATGTATTTGAGAGCTACACCAAGCAGATAGTTGGACATTTGGCCCGCCTTAAAATCCCTATCCCTGGGACAGTCGTGAGGAATGTGAAGCGACTGTACGGCCCCGGCAGGTGTCCGTCTTCGCTAATGGAAATGGTGGAAGATGTATTCTTCCCTGTCTGCAGGTTAGCTCCAGATGCTATATTTATCGTGGACGGCATGGACGAATGCGAACGGCACCAGTGGATCCAAATTCTTGAGGTTTTTCGGAAGATGGTCGTCAACAAAAAGTCGCGGGTTCTTATTTCTGGCCGCGAAGGGCTGGAAGTACGTCAGGCCATCCCTGCTTCGAATACCATATTGATCGCCAATCATGGCAATGGTAGCGACATTCTCAGGTTTATTGACTGGAAGATGGAGGAAAAGATGCGCCACCGCACTCTGACCGAGAACAAGCAATTGCTGCAAAAGATACGACGGAGCCTTGCCGAGAGGGCAGATCAGATGTAGGTTCCAAGTTTGCTGGCGCCCTGCATAGTTAGCGCTAACAGATAATAAGGTTCCTATGGGTGAGTCTCCAACTGGAGGTTCTGTGGGAGGAATGTTATACCGAACACGATATCCAGCGATGCCTTGACAATCTACCAAAAGACCTAACTCAAACCTATATCCGCTGCGTTGGCCGAATTGATCAGAGGCACAGTAGCTTAGCCCACAAGATGCTATGCTGGATTTGTGTTGCCGCGACGCCATTCACCATGTCCCAGATGCAGGAAGCTCTGGCTATGGATAACAGAACCGGGCTAATTGGCACTCAACACACAATGCCCAAGAAAGAGCTTCTCAGGCTATGCTCGCATTTGGTCATTCAAACCACGGATGGCAAGCTTCGGCTGACGCATTACTCCGTCAATCAATTTATAGCAGAGGTTCCTACGCTAGGATCTTATGTCTGGGGTGGTAGAACTTTGCACACGGCCAAGGAAGAACTCGGGCAACTGTGTATCGTTCACCTCCTGTCACCACTATATGCGCGCAGTGTCGAGCGGTACAGGAAGATCGATAGTTTGACTGACGGGAGGGGCGTTATTGGTACTATCCGGAAGCATGTACCATACGCGAAGCTGCTGGGAAGGAGTACGTCAAACTCAAAGCCGCTGCAGATACCGTGGCCACCTCGCCTTCCCTCTACTGTGAGTATGATGGACCGGCCCAAGTTTTTCGACTTTGCAAAGGGTAACTGGGCGCCCCTGATGAATGGAATAGACAACAGTTCGACATTCTGGAGCAAGTTCAGGGCGCTTGCGCTTGATAACACGTTTTCAGAGAGAGCCCATCCATGGGAATCGATTGGAGATTCCCTCGAATCCCATGTGCTTGGAATGCTTGGGTGGGCTATTGCAAACAAGCATATCCCCCTCTTTTCACTTCTGAGCGACCCCGAATGTCCGAGTATACGAGAGGAAGTATTCAATATACCACTCTATCACTATAACAACATTCCGCTGTTGCACCTTGCAGCGAGATTGAACTTTATCCCCGCGGTGAAAGAGCTGTTGAAACGCTCAAGGCGTGGCTTGCTGGACCACAGAAAGAGGCTTGTTATTCACCATGCAGCAGAGGCTGATTCTTTTGAGGCATTGAACATCGTAGTCCAAAGCTTGAAGACCCACATCAACACTCGGGATATTGATGGTCGTGCACCGCTACATCTTGCCGCCCTCAATCCTTGCCTTGATATAACCAATGAGTTATTGCATTTCAATGCAATACGCGTCAACATAATGGATGTTCACGGAAAAACGCCCCTGTGCTATGCTGTCGAATCGTGCAACAATACTGTGGTCGAGGCCTTACTCGATGTTGGGGCATTCGCCAACTCTAAGGATGCTAGAGGCCAGACCCCGGCATTTATCGCAGCGGCAACGCTGAACATGCGTGCTTTAGAGATGCTTATAAAGCGTGGCGTCAATACAGCAGTTATCGATAATGATGGACACACAGCGCTGCACGTTGCTGTGGCTTCCTGTCTTCAACTTCGCACGCGCCAGGTTGGTGGTGGAAAAGTGGCAACTGCTCTGCTCAGAGCAATTAGGGACGGTAACGAACCAGCCCTGAGGTGTCTCCTACTACTTGGTGCGCATCCAAATGGACATAGAGACTCAAATGAAGCTCGCCTGGTGGTGTCAGGGTCAAATGAAGCGCCCCTGATGGTGGCCATACAAGTCGGTAATTGCTCCTTTGTGAAGATCCTGATCGAGGCGGGAGCCGCAGTCGAGACCTACTACCCCTCCATGAAACATAGCCCGCTCTCACTAGCTTACCACCTCCGAGAAACGGCCATTATTGAAGTGCTGAGTTCAAGAATCTAATCCTTAAGAGTAGGTTCAATCAGCGTATCAGCGATAGTTTTATAAAAAGAATGATTTCAAGAGTTCGCGTATTTAAGTTGATTAATACTAAAGATTAGAATTAACCTTCACAAGGATTCTAAATATATATTTATATACTAAATTAGTATCTATAATACCCTAGGTACTTATAATACCTCAGGCCTGAACCCTCTATTTATATATCCTTATAATTACCCTCCCCCCTCGCAGGCCTTAGGCCCTAAGACCGGGATTATATAATCTATTATTAAAATAAATAGGAATACTTTTCTAGAAAGAATACTATAATATTATATAAATCTTTATAGACTTAAATACATGCTCGGGCTAACAAGTTAAAGCTATCCTATAAGTATTATAGATTTATAGCTTTAGCTATTAAAGAAGCCACCCTACTCTTAGATATAATAATAAAAGGGTTTTTATTATAGGATTTTATATACTATAGATTAAATCTTATTTATGCTTAGCTACTCTCCATTACTTACTAATCTCTTTCCAAAAGGAACAAGACGCCTAGACCAACGGGCGATAGGCGAGGGGACGAAGGTGACAGGGCACCTCAGCTCCTCTTGGCTATTGCCGCTGGGTCTGGCTCTGTTCGAGTTGTGCAAAAACTTCTCTCCACAATTGCCATTCCTGATTCCAGAGCACTGAGAGTGGAAATCTCTATGAGGTTTGCAGAAACCGCCAGTATCCTCATTAACAGAGGCGCACCCGTTGGAACAGATGTACTGGCCCACGCATCAGCCCAGGGACTTGATGGTATCGTTACCAAACTGCTTGAGCTTGGGGTGGCCTGGAGAAAGTCACATCCGACACACCGGAGCGAGAACGTGCCATAGAGTGCACCGAGGACGATTCACCGGCGAGGAGCTACGATCTTCGCAGAAATATTGAAGACCTTATTAGCGTCTAAGTATTGCTTATATATCTCATGTACTGGGAATCTATGAACTGGCCTTTTGTCAAGCAGAGTGTATTTATCAGCAACACCAGGGCAGATTCAAGGAACTTCTTTTTATACTTGATAATGCCTGGATCGCTCTTCCAATGATCAACGCCATATATATATAGACAAGGCGCGACCACGCAAGACAGCGCGCATGGTCCCTCTTCAACTCCCGATCCAACCCCCTACAACCCCCTACAGCCTACATGTGACCGACCCTGGAATGATCAGGATTTTTCACTCCTTCATTCCCCAGGAAATCACCGCCTCCTTAGGCTCTTTTCTCCCTAGCTTAAAACTAGGATTGATTCATACACTGCTTCGTCTGGCTTGATTGAGCATGTCTTCCACATCACAAAGCTGGTGCCTGCACTTTCCAGCGCAGAGACTTGAACAGCGCTACAATCATCGCGGCATAGAGAACCAATCTCGTTGAGAAAGAATATATACTGCCGTAACAGACTATAGAATAATCAACTCCTCCAACCCATTCATTCCGATGTTCTATTATTGTTTTCACGCAACTGCTGCGGCCGAAGGCAGGGGTACATCGAAGCGTGCGATTACTGAATAAGTCAACTTCTCTTTGCTCATCGTAATCAAAGTGCGAGATACATAGCCTGCTCTTTAAAACACTTTTCACTAGTTGCGCTAGTATTTCCAGCGAGGCTGGTTCCTTCTTCCGGTGTACTCTTGATACGCGAATTGGTTTACCAGGATGATGTTTAGAAGACCACTGAGTCAAACGGCGATGGCGATCTCTGCTCACAAAGCGGCCTTTAAAGACTAAAGCAAACGTACCCTAGATTCAAGCTGGCTTTTTCTATATAAAAAGGCTAGGAACTACACCCTAGAGTAAAATCTTACAATCAGCAGAACAAGAATAAGAAAACTATACAATTTAGCTACAGTCTCTAGGAAGTATTTATTTATAAGACAGATCAAACTTTCCAATTCACTTCGCCTTCACTCATAACCCAAGCTCTAACCTCATTCAACCCCAGCTGGTCGAACGTCACGAGCCTGGCCGAAGTTCATGATAAGTGCATAATTCTCAAGTAGCCTCGTTCGCTCTGCCGCCGAGGTGTCGGAAGGATTCCAGACATAATACCTAACATCGTCTATTGTGACCTTATAGAACAGGCGAAAGCGAGATCGGTCATCCTTGTTCATCCCGGCAATGAATATTAAGCCAAAATCAAGTAGCACACGCTCTAGCTTGGTAGGGTAAGGGTCTAAGTACTTGTCCAGCGCAGTTTTGTCCGCTAGGTCGGCATCTAGAAGAGAGGGTTAGCCTGGCATGGTTGTCTGGGGGTGGGCTGCTCACCAAATTTTTTGTTCCTCCAAATTCTCGGGGGTAGCAGGATAGCAGGTGCATTCCGGCGGTCATATTCAGTGCCCTGAGCCGGTGCGAGATCAGTCTTTGCCCACGAGGGTGTGATGATTGGTCGTTTGTGTGTTATAGTTATACGCATGTTTGCGACTTGAGTGCTTTTGTTCAAGTGCTTGATGTCTGTCTTGCAAAATACCAGACAATCGGCTGCTTTTATATTGCACAGCCGAGGTCAGTGTTTGGTGCCCGTTCCCTTTGATGAATATCTGATACATTAATGCCGGTATCACAGAGAAAGACAGGAGATAGGTACTACGAATACAAAGGGAGCTAAAACAATGCATTCATTTGGCTGAAACTTACGTGCTCTGCCCTAGTGGAAGGATTCCTGATCTGAATATGTGTTCTTTGTATAGTTTCTGATCCAGTTCCACAACAATAACGAATGAAATCAGGGATCTTGGCTACTGTCGCAGGATGATAGTTAACTTTTCTATATGACAAAATGTTGAAACAGTTAATCCTGAGATATTTGTAATAGTCCACAGCATGAGCTGATGTAGTATGGCCTATACTCCTCGGTCCTTACTAGCAACTGGATAGATATGATAAGGTATGCCTATATTGGTACAGGGCATCTACTCCGTCCCTTGACTTATTAACCATGTAATCATCGTGGCACGGAGAACCCATTCCATTAAGATAGAATACATACTACCGGAATTAACAGACTACATATACAACTTCAACAAAAGCTGACAACCCAGTCATTCCGCAGGATATCTCAATGGCATTAATTCCCCACCACTTGCATTCCCCATTACCCTGGGGGGGCATCAGGATAACTCCCTAAATGCGATACCGAAAATGCCGATTCTGCTTATCCGTCAAATCCTCAAAACTCTCCATCGCCGCCTCCGCAGAATCTGCGCCTTCTAGAAGCCCCCCTGCCGCTTTCTGCTTGTTCTCACAGTAGCAGTAAGCCGTGTAGATAATCTGCAAACCCATTGCTGCTCCGTAAGACCCCGCGAGACCCTTTATGGCCGTTGCGTAGCGGGGCGCTTCGGAGGCGAGGAAGAGGTGCGGGCCTGCTATGTTGCCGGCGCAGTAAATTCTGTATCTTTTGATCAGTATAGGGTTGTGGCAGGAGGGTGATGGCAGGCATGGTTGAAGGGGGGGAGGGGGGGGAAGGAACATACACAAAATAGATACCCAGCACGGTACTCCGCTTTGTATGTCCCGCTGTGTTCAGACCAGGGAGAGTCCAATTCAGGACAACCGGGGCGCCGAGAATCCCCTGTAGCCAGCACATTCCCACCAGAGCAAAACGATGTGTTTCGTGGTCGATTGTCATCAGGCCGATGAGGCCTGCTAGACCGGGGAGACAGGATACTATACCAGGTCAGATTTCCACCAAGCCAATTATTGTCAAAATAGCAGAGAGGAAAGTAACGTACTAACAATAGTAACCCCCAACATATTCCTCACCTTAGACAAATACCCAAACGCAATAACCATAACAACCTGGATCCCGCCCACAGGCGTCTGCAACAAACTCGTGCGCAGCGGACTATACCCGAAGCCCTTGATAATCGCCGCAAGGAAATTGGCTACGCCGCCGTTTAGGATGCCGTAGCAGATTGCCATGAGATAGAGTAGCCACTGGCGCGGGTCAAGCAGGGCCTCTTTTATCTGCGATTTGACGATCCTGGGTTGTTTCAGGCCGGTTTGGTTGCGCGAGATGCGCCACACGGCGACGACGCGCTCGTATTCTGTGAGCATTTTTGCGTTGTGCGGGCCGTCGGGGAGGTAGAGGTATATTACGAAGCCCCAGGCTATTGTCATCGTGCCGACGATCTGGGGGTGGTATTTATTTAAATTAGTATACTAGGCAGGGTTGGATTTTTGGGGTTATGTTTGGGAGGCAGGCATCAATACCAGGTAGATGAGTTTCCACTCAGGGACGGCTAAGTTCTCTGCATGTCCTGCGCCGTACGCCAGTAAAGCACCTAGGATAGCAGCGATGCCGTTCATGGATAGCCAGTAGGAGCTTCGGAGGCTCTGCTCCTCGCGCGTCCACAGCATGGAGGTTAGGATGATGAAGGCGGGGGAGACGACAGCTTCGAGGAGGCCGAGGAAGAACCGGATGGCGAAGAATCCGGAGAAGTTGAAGACGGCCGCCTACACCTATTAGTTTGGATCGTTAGGGAAGGGAGTGGGAATACGGACTTGTAGCATGCACACAGCTCCCCAGACAAAGAGCATAATCCCAATCAACTTCCCGACGGGAAACCGCTGCAGTGCCAGCTGCCAGGGGTAGGCGCCGACCAGCCAGCCGATGTATAAAGCCGAGGAGACCCAGGAGTAATTATCGCCGGTCATGTTCGTGTCTTCTTGGAGACCGTATGCGTTGGAGTAGTTCAGGCTGTCGTCGTCAGGACTTGTAGTATTGGTGGCAAGGGGAGGGCTTACGTCTGCTTATCGAGGAAGCTCAACATGTATGTCATCATCATCTAACAGGGTTAATATATATCACGGATAGAAGAGATGTCCAATGATGATGGCGTACCATTGGAAGAACATAGAAATCCAGCTTCCTGCAGACCTTCACAGCATCCCTCTCCAGCTGGGCCGGGTCATACTGCAACGACTGCTGGAAATAGTCCTTACCGACCTCGTTCAGGTCCATGTTCGTGCCACCGAGACGGTCAAACCAGTTGACGTTCTTGGTACTGCCGACGCCATGTTCGGACGCCGATGTGACAGCCTCGTCCACTTCTTTAGAGGGAGGCATATCAGTTTCTTTGGTAATAGACATGTTGGAAATGGGATATTGTGTTTCGAACAAATTACTGGTCGCGTGAACTCGATCTTATACTCAACAGCCAGATAGATGTGTATCTTGTGATATTGAGGTTGGGGTAGTCCGAAGGATTCAATACTGTATCTTTCACTGGCGCCGTTCTAGACCCTGATAGCGTGTGCGATATCGTACTGATAGCTTATTTGATAGCTGATAGCATACCTCGATAGTGAGTAGCTACTCCAACATGTGTTGACGGAGCTGTTGGAGTCGGGTACAGCCATAGTGTTATAAAGCGAGAGGCATTCATATGGCATTGATCAGACCCAAACACAATGGCCTCCATCACCGTCACAGTAATTGAGCCCCCCATCGCCACGGAGAAACTTCCGCCTCCAGCAAAAGCATGGGAAGTTATTCGCGACGAGAAGCGAGCCGAGCAGGTATCGCGAATCCCCGAGTCATGGAGATTGCAGCCGTCGCAGTATCCAAGCAAGAACACCATCGACGTGCGTCCAATAGCCGCAACCTGCGGAATCCTCTCCTCGCGTGAACTCGAGATCACAGGCGATACGTACGACGCGACCTCCCTCGCCGCTGAAATCGCAAAGGGTACATACACAGCCGTCGAGACAGTGACGGCATTTTGCAAGCGTGCTGGAATCTGCCAGCAGCTGTGCAGCGCGTTGACGGAAATCTGCTTTGCGGACGCCATCAACAAGGCGCGCAAGCTCGACGCATACTTCAAAGAAACAGGACAGACGGTGGGACCGCTGCATGGTCTGCCGATGACATTCAAGGAGTGCTTCCATGTGAAGGGCTACGACAACTCCAATGGATACATCTCGCGCTGCTTCGACCCGTCCACCACGACTACGCCAATTATCCAGCTGGTCGAGGACGCCGGGGCCGTTGTTATCGCGAAGACCAACGTGCCGCAGACAATGCTCGTTGCCGAATGCGAAAACAACGTCTTCGGCCGCACGAAGAACCCCGTCGTCAGCCATATGTCCTGCGGTGGTAGCAGTGGTGGCGAGGGAGCGCTTTCAGCATTCAGAGGGAATGCTCTAGGAATCGGAACAGACGTAGGGGGGTCTATTCGGTATACTCACCCTACTCACCTTACTCTACCTACCCTAGTTAGTTAGCTAGCACAGCGTGAAGACTGACAGCACATCTATTTAGCCTCCCCGCCGCCTTCAATGGCGTCTACGGCTACAAGCCCTCAGTCGGGATCCTGCCCTTCATCGGCTACGCCGCCTCAGGATGGACAGGCGTCAACACCGGCATCCCGGCTGTCCTCGGCCCCATCGCACACTCAATCCGCGACATGAAACTCCTCACGGAGACCGTTCGCGCTGCGAAGCCCTGGCTCTTCGATCCGGCCATCCTCCCAGGGATCATGGAATCACCATCACCACCCGGGAAGAAGCCCATCGTCGGAATCCTCACATCCTCCGGTGTAACCCCCCACCCCCCGGTCCTCCGCGCGATCCAAACCGCGCAAGGGAAACTCTCCGCCGCGGGCTATGAAACCCGAGATTTCACACCAAGCTGCCCCTCCTTCACGCAAATCAGGGAAATCGCTGCACAGCTATTCACGGGCGACGGCGCGTCCTACCCGCGGCGCGAACTAGCCAAAGCCGGGGAGCCCGTTGTAAGCAGTGTGCTGAAATTCGGATTCTGGGATCTGCCCCGCAAGACACACGAGGAGATCTGGGCGTGGAATACGAAGAAGGGACACATGCAGAAGGAGATGCTTGATGCGTGGTTGAAGCTGGGGATTGATGTCCTGGTTACGCCGGCTGCGCCGCATGCGGCCATTAGTCCGGAGGAGTGTACGAAGGAGTTGTATACTGTTGTTTGGAATGCGGTTGATGTGAGATTCTTTCCGTTGAATGAAAGGACTAACTGAGATCGGGATGCTAATGATGTTGCCTCCGTAGTATCCGGCAATTATTATCCCGTTTACCACGGTTGATCCGGTGGTTGATGTGAGGGATACCGAGTTTGTGGCGAAGGATGAGGTGGATAAACGTATCCAGGCGCTTTGTATGTCCCCCGTTCGTGTATACATGACGGCCGTCTAACCGATCATCTGTACCTAGATGACCCAGAGCTCATGGCTGGCGCGCCAGTCTCTCTCCAGCTCGTTGCCCCGAGGCTTCAGGACGCCGCGCTGCTCAGATATGCGGAGGAGCTGGACCAGGTTCTGAATGGCACGAAGTAGCCTACTTCTGTAGATAGCATCCAGCCTACTTAAGAATGGGCTTATGCACATAGATTATCTATCTACGCTATCTTAGCCTGAATCAAGAGACGCGAACCTGATAGCAAATAACACTAGCCTACTCCAACCTCGAGTGGTGTAATATATAGCGTCTAGTCCGACTACTGCACAGCTGCAACTCAGCTCCCAGACGAAGAGGATAAACATCATGACCCCCAAATACTCAATCTGCATCATCGGCTCCGGCGGCGTCGGGACAATCGCCTCCCTCGTGCTAACAAAATCCGCACGCGCAAAAGTAACAGTCGTGCTGCGCTCGAAATACAACTACGTCTCGCAACACGGCTGGAAAATCGACTCAATCGACCACGGCCAACTCGCAGCCTGGAAACCTCATCGTCTCGTTCCTTCCGCCGCAGACGCCGCCGCCGCCGCCGCAACGGATACAGAAACCGGGGAAGAAGAAGAAGAAGAAGTGGAATACGACTACGTCGTCGTCGCGACAAAGGCGATACCGGGGGTATCAACATCTGTCGCGGAGATGATATCGCCCGTGGTAACAGCGGGGAAAACAACGATCGTGCTAATCCAGAACGGAATCGGCATCGAAGACGATGTGATCGCCGCGTACCCGCGGAATAGCATCATGAGCAGCGTGAGCCACATAGGCAGTGAAATGCAGTCTCCGAATGTCGTTGTCCAAACAGGGAAGGATGTCTCGAAGATGGGCGCGCATTTGCATCCCGGTGTGCGCGACTCTGTGAGTACATCCCGGGCGCGCGAATTCGTGGAGATGTATGCAGCTGGCGGCGCGTGGTGCGAGTTCGTCTCGGATATCCAACTAGCCCGGTGGGAGAAGTTACTGTGGAATGGGACGTTTAATCCCGTGTGCGCGCTGCTCCGGATGGCTGTTGGTGAGATGCAGCGGAGTGGAGGCCGCGAGAGTATGCTTGTGCCGATGATGTGGGAGATATGGGCGGTTGCGAAGGCGGCTGGGCATGTGCTGCCTGATGGGATTGTCCAGTGGATGGCGTATCGACTGCCGGATGACTGCGGCTATCGGCCGAGTATGTTGTTGGATCTGGAGAATGGGAGGGCGATGGAGGTGGAGGTTATTCTTGGGAATGCGTTGCGAAAGGGGAGGCTGCTAGGCGTTCAGACGCCGGTTCTGGATGTGGTTTATAGATTATTGCTTTTGGAGGAGTGGAAGGGTAAGCAAAGCAGATAAGCCTTACTCATTAAGTCAAGATAATGAAATATCGAAGCGTCCTGCAGAAGACTACAACGGTACAGGCGCACACCTCGCCAACGCCAACGCCATCCAATCCCACTCCCCCCCCGAATCCCTAACCGGCCAGATATAATCCACAACAAAAGCCCTAGTCCTGCGCGCCGTGACAATCGGTCTCGCGTAGCAAATCCCATCAAACATCCCCGCAGCATGGGCCCTATCCTCGAGACTCTCCAATTCACACGCTGCAACGAACAACGGCCACAGTGAGAGCTTGATATCCTGCGGCGACCCAGATATATGAACCATCACTTCATAAGCCATGCTGAGCGCCTCTGTATCCGCCTCGCGTGAACTCCCAGCCCGATTGAAAAGCCGGAACAGATACAGAAGCCCCGCTGCGCGCCATGTATACGCATGGAGAAGGAACGTCTTCGATATGTGCAGTGACATCGATGGATCTCGAATAGGCCGCCAGGCTGATAATCGCGCGTGGATAGACGTGGCTCTTTCAGCAAGATCCCCGTCTCCGACTCCGTCGCCGCGCCGCACGGGGACAGGGACAGGGACAGGGACATCAACCCTATCTGCAATGGCAACCCCATCCACAGACAAACCCAGCCCCATCCTCACGTCCTCAGCGAGCCCAGCCAACTCCGACAATATCGGCGCAAGCGTCGTCGTAAACCCCATCAGGCGATCAGCGTGGCACATAGAGTACTCATCCAACCAAAGCGCGGGATCGATTTTCGTGCGCTGCATGCGTGAAAGCGAGATGAGGAGGTCTTGCCGCGCTACGCCTCTCGCGAAATACTTTGCCATGGGACTTAGTGGTTTGCCCTGCCGCGTGTGGAAGGCTAGGATTATGGCGACGTTGTCGATTAGCGCGGAGAGGGTTGCTGCTGTGCCGTCTGAGCGGGGGTCGACGAGCTATAGGTACATATTATATCCTATTAGTATACTACTCCAAGGGTTTATTTTATGGTGGAAAGAAGAGGGGGGGGTACCTCAACACCACAAAGCGCAAGCAACAACATAAGAACCAACTCCAGACTGCCCTCGTCCTCATTAATACGCCTCAACCTGCCCAGAATCCTCGTTCTCCGTGAAACCTGCACCAATGCGGAATCCCCAGAATCAGAAATATAATTCTCGCCAATCGCCGCAAGAGCATCACCAACAGCACTAGGACTTTGCTGCAGGAGCGAAATAACAGCGCCGTTCATCTCGCGGACGAAGGAATCACTGCCGATAATCATCTCCGAAGGATGGCGCATGAAGTATACCTCGATGAGCGGTTTATCCGCCGCCATGATCTCGCCTAGTGGGCCGGGGGCGGGGCCTAGGCCTAGGGAGGGCGAGAGGGCCTTCGTTGAGGCTTCGAGGATTATCAAGCGCATGTAGTCTGCTGTGCACGAGTCTCCGTCTCCGGTGTATGTCCATGAAGAGCGCGTTGACGTCGGCGTACTAGACGCGATAGATTTTCGGCGGTTCGCTGGAGGTGAGGCAGCCTGGGTCTGGGTCTGGGTCTGGGTCCTAGAGCGAGATTGACAGGGCGCATAGCCACTACAGACAAGACGCCGGCGAGCACAGGTCCCACAAGACGGATGCACCTCGTCGCATTTGACCTTGGCGTGCTTGCAGTCGATGCAACCCTTGCGTGACCGCGTGGTAGCCATGTTGCGATCTTCCTACGGAGTGCATTCAGTCACCGAGTGGCGGAGTCGAGAAGTGAAGCTATCAGCGACGTTACCCCAACTCCCAGTTCTCTGGATGAAGATACCGGTAGCGCGACGGCCCCCGCTTTATGCTATCGGGATTGGGGTTGGAGTTGCACTAAGATAGCCAGATGAAATGTGTATCTTGTAAACTGCGGAGGCGGACCTGTGAATCCCTGATAAGAGACCCTCTGCTTAACGAGGCATGTAAGGAGCTTCATCGGGTTGCGGAGAAGCCTTTTAAACATGGATGGAGCGAGAGGTATGTTCAGATTCAGCAGGTGGATTGAGTATCTAGTTGCTGCTCTGGTACGGCCATGACCGGAATGTTTTCTGACGTTTTATGACACGATTTCTTTTCATGTGCTTAGTAGTCATTCGCTGTCGATCCGTAAAGATGTACGCCTCGCTCGAGGACTTCAATCTCATCACCAACCTCGATATATAACCCCTGTCCCTGCTTTCCAGCCTCCTCCAAAGTCCGATCCTCCGGAACGCAGTGCATTCCCAAGTACCCCAACGCCTTCTTATTCCCTGTCTCGGGAGTACGATACTCTATTAACGTCGTGCTAGGCTGAGGTTTCCCCTTCTTCTTATCCGGCGGAGGGATATCCGCGTCGAAAACGCCCGTATCTGGATTCACATTCGGCATTGTACATCGGGAGGTACGGCATACGACAGACAATACTGGCGCCACGTCTGCTCGTGCTCGGGGCTCGGTCGCATCCGCATCACGATGCGGCAGGATGCGATAGCGCTTCCATGTCTCCTCCGAGTATGCGGGAGCCCCCGTTACCCAGATATTAGCGCGGAAACGCAGTGCGTTGAGAGGCTGGTTCTCGGGCGGGAGAAGCTCTGAAACTGCCTGCACAGACGAGATGCTGTTGATGTTGACGGGCTGTTGATCGGTGTAGCCGTGTACAGAAGGGGAACCGATGTACTGGAGCGGTGCGAGGTTCTGGTCCGTCCTAGTGAGGGTGTTTGGCGTGCATCGCAGTAGAGTAAATGCTTGTTTTTGTGGAATTCGGAGGAACCGTTTCAGTTTTGGCAATGCTTCTGCGATGGAGCGGATTGTTCCCATGTCGAGACCCTTTGCGTCGCGGCCGTGGATGCCGAACGGCTGCGCCTTGATGTTCCATTCGTCTATCTGCGAGGCTGTTGGTTCGAGAGCGACGATGAATGATACCTCTGGGTTGGTGGATGGTGTCCATGTATAGAAAAGTGACTCGAGCCAGGAAGTCCAGCCTGGTACATCCGGGTTAGGGAACGACATCACCACACACCCTCCCGCCTGAACAAGCGGATCATTAACATTGCTGTTTTCATGCGGAAGCCACAGCTCCGTCTTGACGAGGCACATGGTAGGCTTTGTGCGCTGACTGATGAATCGCCAGCTGTTCGGGCTTTCTTCCACAGCCAAGGCGAAACAGCGGTCATACAGAAACCCTGTTTTGGTGAGTAAGGCGCGATCTACCTCGATGTGCCCGCAGGATTTCACCGGGTGAATGTATAGCGACTTGATCCGTATCGGGTTGGTGGTGCTGAGTTCTGAAATCCTCTCGTATTGATCTGCCATGTTGGTGGAGGATACGCCATATTTTCGGAGGTTCTTCAGTTTCCTGCGAGTGGTGGAGATGGGCCCGGTCTGAATTATTGTCGTGATAATTGCAACAAGAGCTGTCAGGGCGTAGATAAAGGCTGTCGTACTCACGCCTTGGAGGGCCTCCAGGAGTTGAAGCAACATTCTAGTTGAGAAGATGATAAACGTGTTCCTACCTACGATTTTATGTCCAACACTGTCACCATTCCCTCTGACTAAGACTTCCCCTTCGGGAAGTTGCTTGGAGTGGGTCGAAATCCTTTCATTACTTGTATTGTAATACGAAGGATTGGCATGAAGAATGAAGATAGCCTCTTTGTTACTATTGTATTATAAGTTGGATCACCTCTTTTCTTACTTGCTCGTCATCATCTCGAATCTCTTTTCCTTTCCCAACGCTTTCTTCCCTTCATTAGTCCCCTCACTTGCTCGCTCTGGGCAGCAGTCAATCGATTCGCTTCACAGACAACTACCAAACGCTTCCTTCCCTTCTGTTGATTCCCCAACTATTCAGTAGACGAAATATTCCCAGACGGCCACGCAGCGATACAATCAGAAATCGTCGTCACCACCCATCTAATATCTATTAGACTCAACCTTCCTAAACAACAAGCGAACTCTCCTTGCCTCGGACATAACCCTCAACCAAGGTAGTCAGTCCCAGCCTTCTCGAACTGCCTGGTACGACGTTCACGACGCTCAAACAACAGATCCAACCTAGAGCCAATCCCACGCATCCAGACTAAGCATACAAGGAATGATACCCTGTGATGCCTACCACACCTTTGAAACGGCCGGCCTCGGTTGTCAATTAATAATAACTAAGTTAACTAACAGACACCTATCCAGCATGGGTTGAGCCGGTGGGTGACCAAAGAAGCTAGTGAAGCCAAGCATACTGAAACCAACTTGCTATTGATCCATGAAGTATCTGTTATTCAACTTTAGACGTAAAGCATAGACTGAATGATTATGGCATGTATCCGTCTGGAACATTCAGCGGGTAGTTCGGAGGTATCAAACCCGAGGGCTGGAATCGGTGCCAGCGCAGTTAGTAGGTCTCATCTTGTTAGTGCACTTTCTGTTCCTTGCTCAGCGTACCTCCATTGCTGCATCCTCCAACAGAATCTTGTATCTCGTTGCTATTTTGCATGGCGTTCATGTTAGATGTGATCATGAATTAGCGGAATTACAGCCTATTTAAACCCAAGTGGGATGGGTATAGCTTCGCCCGGTGTACATAAGTTGTCATCGTAGCTCTCGAAGGTGGCGTGAGCAACGGCCAGTGAATCATACGCTAGGCATAACCGAGGTAAGCATGCAGATCATCGATTTTTCTAATCATATATTTAACTATACATGTTAATGGTGCTTTTTGATGTAAGCTTCTCCGCCACTCGTGCTGCATCAGCGCTAACAGTGGAATGGCTTGAATCCGGTTGATTGCTTGTTATAATAATAAAACCGCACCTCGGCTCCAATCGCACAGGCGCCAAAAAAATTCGCTTTCCTTCTTTCTCCAGGTCTCTCAGTTTCGTGGTGTCCCCTGAGATACTTCGTCAACTGCTCTTCGGCCTCCACCCAATCAGGGCCCCGTGGGGGAGGAGGCCGTTTAGTCTCAACGACCCCTGGGTTCCCTTCCCCGCCTCTCCGCCCACTCGCAGATCGTGTAATCTGTATACCCTTCGGGGACATGGGATTGGCTCTCTATGGCGTATTGTGCCACGGGGAACTGCAGCCAGGATGACCGCCCACATTGCCCCCACGCATCCTCTGGAACGCCATCCGTGACCCGTCCGTACTCGAGTAAGGTATTAAGAGTGTTGTACTATAGAAGAGTTAACTCTGTCAAGCCCTGGCAAGAATTCTCTCTTACAGGCGGGGTTGCGGGGTTTGGAATTCCATGTCCGAGTCGTCCATTGCAATACGCCCGAAGGGCGACAGATACCCTTTTATGGGTAGAACAAGACTAGGGATTACATTAGTAACAGGATCAATGAACAGGATGGGAGACATGCTCAAGCGATAATGATGGTTGTCTCTGATGTGCCTGAGCTGGGCAATCACCCTGCTTGCCTGACGCCTGACCTCGTACCCCCCCAGTTGCTGGTTCGCGTGCAACAGTGTGATGGTTCTTCTATTCATATTGTATGAATAGAAACGTACCATTCGCCCGATTGCGCATGCCCCGAATAGTTTGGCCTGCCCTGTGAGGCCATTCCGCCCTGCCTCGTTGTGCCCATCCAAATACCGCTTCATCTGCCTTTCGGCTGCCCCCCAGTTTGCCCTTCCACTAGCCGGAAGTCGTTTGGTCTCTAGCACCAAAAATGGCCGGCGCACTAGTCGCCCCCCGGTTCTGGTCCACTCACAGATTGTAAAGTCCGTGTACCCCCCGGGTTTCTCGACTGGCTTTCCACAACAAATGTTGTACAGGGAACTGGGCAGCCGCACGCCCCAAAAGGTTTAGCCTGCCCTGTTGCTCCACTCCGCCCTGTTCGGGCATGTCCAGCAAGATACCTATCTCCTCAACTGCCTTTCGGCCACCGCCCAATCAGTGCCCCCCGTTCCCCACTGTCCACTCACAGGTGGCGAAGTCGGTGTAGCCCCTCGGGTTGCTAGATTGGCCTTCGACGACGAACTGCGTCACGGGGAACCCCAGTGGGCCCCACGTCTATAACGCTAGGCGTCACACGGCCGTCCTCGCCCAGGAAGGTGGTGAGAGTGTTGTACTATAGAAGAGTTAACTTTGTCAAGCTCTGGTAGGAATTTTCTCTTACGGGTACGGTTGTCCGCTACTTTCCTGGCATTCTGTTCCACTGCAAGCCCCCCTGTTGACCGTGTAATGGCTTGATAGCGCCATTCTCTTTGCGATAAGAATAAAACCGGACCATGTCTCCAATGGCGATAGCGCCAAAAAGTTTCGCTGGCCTTGTGATTCCAGCCTGTGCTGTCTAGTTGTGGCCTGCGAGGTATCGCCTTAACTGCCCATGGCCCGAAAGCCAATTGGGGCCGCGATTACGCGGAGGAGGGCGCTTTGTTTCTACGACCAAGAATGGTCGGCGTATGAGTCTGTTTCCCGGCAGCGCGACAAACTCACTGACTGTATAGTCAGTGTACCCCTCTGGGTTGTGTGACTGGGGTTCGATGGCATAATCCTCTCTAACGTTGGGGATAATGCGCTGATATTCTCCTTGAAAAGGCACGAGACGCTCATACTATATAAGGATTAACTCTGTCAAGCCCCTAACAGGAATCTTCTCTTACGGGGAGGATTGGGATTGCTGGTTGCGCCATTGTTTGGGGTATGCTATAGACACGACGATTAATATACGGTCATCTCGCCTATACAGGAACAAGTCGGTGTACTCACAGTTCTTATTCAAGTGGTTTCGTTTCTCACGCGTCCACTGGGGGGATGTAAGAAGAAGAAGAAGTTCGTGTCTTTCGCGAAGTGGGACGAAGCTTGGTCATGGTCTTGGGCTGTTCGTGCCTTCTGGATTGGGAAAGCTGTCATTTCGCTCCTGAGAGGCAGGTGAAAGAAAACATCAACAGTGTTAGTTGTCTGCCTGTTTAGGTGTTTGTTCTGTTTGTCTGCATTACCTCATTGGTCACGTGACTAGTTCCGCCATATTGTTATCGTCCCCGAGGCAGCAGCCGGGCATCACCAACCCTTTCTGCCTCTACCTTTATTATTTTCGTCAACTAGCTACGAACTAGTCATCAATTGAACTAGGTTGAATGAGCTTACCGTCATAGATAGCCTCGTCCTCTCGTCCGCCCTAAACGGCCACACATTCAACTACCGCAGCACCGTGAATCACGCCTCACGCAGCCTAGTAACGAACGTAACCATAAAACGCAGTGTAATGCGCGGCGTGACAAAGCACATTTTGGAGGAATCGCTGGCAATCCGTTAACCCCGTGGCTTCTGCTCAGGTTGTCTCTGTGATCAGGATCGGCATCGATAGGATCTCTGTGAAGACGCGGACAGGTGTTCCTGGGATGGATCCAGCCTCGGAATACGGAGCTTGATGGGTCGGATGTTGAGCCTTCGCCGTGGGTGGGTGTTGCTCCGGTGTGGGAACAACTTGGGGGGCCGGTTGATAGTGGGTTGAGTCCTGGGGCAGTCTCGGGTGGACTGGGGAGGTTTATTCAGAGCAGGAATGAGAGGCAGATGGGGTATGCAGAGGGCGTGTCGCAATGATCCTGCCTCTGTTTGCTATAGAACGGGGGATACAGGTACAGGTATTATGCTAGGACAGTGATGGTGGTCATGATTCCTGTAAGCACTGCGTTCTAGAGACTCATATTTGGGTACGATCGGGGGGCCAGTAGGGATCAGTATTGGAGCCATCAGCAACAAAGTCAGCAAGTTGATCGAGACAAGAAATAGCAATGTGGCGAGCGTCCAATTGGTCGTCTTTACGAAGAGGCTCACATGCGGACGTCTTTGTTCCCAATTCCTCTAGCTCAATGCAAAGAAACTCCCAGTCCAGAGTCATACTGTGTTGAGCTTCGTGGAAAACGTCGGGGATTCTTAAGCGCCAATACGCATCACCTAGATAAGAGCCTATTCCTTTCTGCATAGCTGCAAAGTCTGCGGACGAGAGAAAGTCTGCTACTAAGAGAAGGACTTCTAATGGAAGACGACTCAAGTTGGTCTCCGTATGCTGAACTTGAGGGGGCTCATGGAGAATCCGACTGTCTTGACCTTTGTGAAAAAGGTCAGGGATTCTCGAACGACAATACGCATCACCCAGATAAGAACCCATTCCTTTCTGCATGGCTGCAAAGTCTGCGGACGAGAGCAAGTCTGCTACTAATATGAGGACTTCCAATGGAAGACGACTCAAGTAGGTCTCCCTATGCTGCAGTTTGGGGCGTTTCCTGCGAGTCACACAGTCTTGAGCTTCGTGGAAAAGGGTAGGGATTCTCGAGCGCCAATACGCATCACCTAGATAAGAGCCTATTCCTTTCTGCATAGCTATAACATCTGCAGACGAGAGCAAATCTGCTATCAAGAGGAGGACCTCTAATGAAAGACGACTCAAGGAGGTCTCTGCATGCTGAAGTTTGGGGTGTTCCCTGCGTCGAGCTCGGCGGATGATATCATCTGCCGCATAGCATTGGAAGGGATCTATAGGGATAAGCATACTATACAAACAGGCCAGCCCTTAGACAAGAAGCTCCAGCTTACCTCGCTCGTCATCCAGCATATATTTTGGCGAAAGAGACATGTTATCATAGGACTCTTGCCTCCGCCAGGACCAGTCACACTTGCGACTAAAGGCGCGCACGAGAACACTGAGGTCATGTTTAACCAGAGACCAGACCTTGTGTCTGCAAAGTAATTTCCAGCATTGTGAATGGATGATGAAACACGTGAGCCTGTCGTGGGGGTCCAGATGGCGAGCTTCGTGTTGGAGGGCTGTTGCAAGGAGATGCTTGTGCTTGCTTGGGCCGTCTTCGGGTCTGATGATGCATGTGTTCTCATCCCAAGGCGCTTGGCGCGTGTGGAATTCCATGTCCGAGTCGTTGAGCGTCCATTGCGATACGCCTGAAAGGTGACAGATACGCTTTTTTGGGTGGAACAAGACTAGGGATTACGTTAGTAACGGGATCAATGAACGGGATGGGAGACATGCTCAAGCGATAATAGCGAGCCCACTCCCACCACCTATCCCAAAATCCTGTGTCACGCATCCTGTCTTCTCCAGAATATACGCCGGGAGATGGCAGCCTCTCGCCGCCGAATTCGATAAACATGGAGTTGCAAATGTAGCAATATGGGCCTAGAGAATCAAGGTCGATTGTACTGATGGTATTCTTGACAGGGAGCTGGTCTGCCTCATCCACGTTGTTGACATCGCCGGCGTCTTGTATTTCGTTGGTATTTTCCATGACGTTCACGTTGGATCTGATCCTGGATCATGAACTTAACGGAATATGAGACTATTTAAACCACGGGATTAATCATGACGTGTAAGTATCAGCCATCGAAGGTTGCGTGAGCAGCGGCCAGCGAATCATAGTCTACTCTCTTACGGTCTCTGACGATCTCTTAACATCATATGGTCAATAATATATTATTAATAATATATGTTAATATATATGTTGATAATACATGCTAATGGGTGTTTTTGATATGATCGAGTTTGGCCGCGACTCGTACCACATCCACACTAACCTCGTGCCCTATCCGCTGCCTCCGAAACGGGTTGATGGCCCTATCTCGCTTGTTGTAAGAATAAAATCTTACTTGGTTACCGATGGCGCTTGCCCCATAAAGTCTCGCCCCCTCTGTTTCCCCAGCCAGTTCGGTGTCATGATGGCCCAAAAGATATTCCCGCAACTGTTCTCGATGTTCGTGCCAATCTGGCTCTCCGTGGGCAGGAGGCCTCTTGGTCTCGACGACCAAGAATGGTCGCCGCACATATCCACCTCCGCGGGCAACAAAGTCGCACACCGTAAAGTCGGTGTACCCCTCAGGATTGTGCGATTGCGTTTCAATCGCGTAGGTATCAACTGGGAAGTGTTGCGCCAGGATAACTGACCACATAGCGCCAACACGATCTTCCCTCACCCCAGGTTGAACAAGGGCGTACTCCCCCTGGAAGGGGATTAGAGTGGTATACTACGCCATCCTGGCTCTTTGGGAATGCTATAGACACAACGATCAGTATACAGTCATCTCGCCTATACAAGCAAGAACAAATCGGTATACTCACTGTATGATCAGTACGCATTCGCCAGGGAAGAATCAAACGAAGCAGTTCGTCTTTCGCGAAGTTCGGCCATGGTCGTGGATCGATCGTGCCTTCCCGACTGGGATGGCTGTGACCATTTTCGTTCCTACGAGGAGAGCACCTGCCGTTCCGGTCGAAAAGCAGAGGCTTGATGTACTGGTCATACAATGGCATTTGGCAAGAATTTCTATGTTCAACTAACTGGCATTGTCAAAGGCAGGATATGATAGGTAGTTATATACAGTTAGAGGATATCACTTCAAGAACGCTTACGGCGAAGCTCCCACTCATAGGCAGCAAGCAAGAAAGGACCAACACCTCTAGTATCGTTCGGAACGACGGGGATGCTCGTGTAGTACTATGTTCAGGTCAGTTCTCACGGTATTATTGACGGAACTGTATTCACGAAACCAATCAGGTCTTACCTCAAACGATGCGTTACTATTCAACGAGCCAACCTGAACCGTTCCCTCCCAATTCAAAGTCCCATTGCGATGCCTCACAACAAAGTCGTCAAGGAGGTGGTTGTACGCTCTCGCTGCGGGCTTCGAGTAAGTTCTCTCATCAATATACCCCCTTCTCAGCCCAGCAAGCCAGCCATAAGTGAACATAGCAGCCGCCGAACTCTCGAAATAGTTCCCCTCCGCGCCAACATACTCCTTGCTCAGCACAAGCCACCACCCGTCCGTCTTTCGGTCCTGAGCCCGGAGAAGGCCCTTCGCAAGTCGCTGATAGTACCCCAGGAGCCGATCATAACCCTCCAACTCCTTCGGATAGATATCCAGAATCTCAATCAACGACACAAAATACCACCCCACAGCCCGGTTCCACACAAGCGGCGAAGCCCCCGTCTCAGGATCAGCCCAAACCGCCGTCTTGCTCTCGTCGAAGCCGTGAACGAGCAATCCCGTCGCACGGTCCCGCGTCACAGCCTCGATCTTATCCCACTGGAGGACAATATCCTCCCAGGCGGAAACATTCTTCGCGTCAAACATCTGCGTCCACCGCGCATAGAACACATCCGCCATGAAAATCCCATCAAGCCACATCTGATTCGGATAGTTCGGCTGTCTGTGCCAGAACCCCCCCGTCTCTGTGCGCGGGTGCCGGTCCAGCATCGCTCGGATCCGATCCGCAGCAAGGCGGTACTTCTCTTCCCCGGTGCGCTCGTACCAGTACAGGATATTGTTCCCGATGCGGTAGTCGTCAAGCGAGTAGTACGTCTCGTTGAAGTCGACGATACTCCCGTCTGAAGCGACGATCACGTCGTCGATTTGCGCCCTGTACCAGTCGAGCAGGGTTTCGTTGCCGTAGAGTTCGTAGGCGGCTTCGTAGCCTTCGTAGAGTGTGGCCCGGCCGTACCAGTAGGCGCCTTCGTCTTCGCGGTTGTTGAGGATCCAGGAGTCGGCCATCCAGGAGAGGTAGGACCGGGATTTCGCGGCCGTTGCGGAGGCCGCGAGGAGGGTGAGGGTGAGAAACCTCATCGTGATGCCCTTGAATCTTTGCTAATGAGATACGGAGATTATGCTACGCTGGGGAAAGACCGGGTTTTATATCAAGACACAGGAGCCGGCGATGTCACAATAGCGAGTACAAAGTACCTGTGCATGGCATAGTCTATGGAATTATCCCGAGACAGGACAGAAGACAAGCCGGGGGGTTATATTCATTCACACGAATCAGCTCCAGCAGAACCCCTGCGTCTGTCTTGGCCACTTCCCCTCATTGTATCAAGATCCCCGGATATCATTCATAATTTCTCCGTCGCCGGCTTGGCCATGAATCGTCAGGGACTGCCAAGTATAGCCAAGGGTAGCCAAGGGCTCGTATTTACGGAGGGGGCGGAAAGCGATGGACAAGCAATTACCCTGTTACAGTGCAATGAGTGTGCTAATTTGGGGTTCCGACATCACAACTGTGGACGGATACGGATGGCGGCGGAAATTTATCAACACGCATTGTGATCCTTCAGTGCTGGGTGATCCTCTCACGCAGCTAAATCTCCGTGAGGCCATTGATTGGACTCTCTGAGCCTAGGGGTCTGAGAGACGAATCCTTGTTTAAGAATTAGTATCGTGCCTCCTTGGTGTTTTCATTATTTAGCTTGAATGTCGTAATACGTGTTGATATCCTCACGCGGGACCTTTCCTCGGGTGTTAAGGGTGGAAAATCTCCTTGGTGATAATGGTGATAGAGCTCTAATTCTTTACATTTATTTCAAAGTCTTAAGTCCCTTTTGATACAACCTCGTTACGATTAAGGAGAGTGTATTTGAGCAAGCAATCCTGCCATGTCCTACAAAATAAAGTAGTTGCCTCTTTTCAAAGATTCGCGGAGAGCATATGAATATCGGCCCCTTATGGTCATTAGTCAAGCCTGTCACAGCAGTAGCGTATGTAGCACCCACTAGTAAACACAGAGCAACAGCCGGTCTCTAGAATAGGTCCGGAAGTGCAGGAAAGAAAGTATCATCGGGCCGTCACAAGAAGGTCAACCAGTTAACTTATATATATGGAACCTCCCGTACGGGAATTTTACTCGTACCTAATTCCTCCCTACCCAATCATCAAACTTTTCAATCGGGCCAGCGCTAAAGTCCCGATGAAGCGCATGAAGGCAACCTTCGAAGCCTCTGTGCTTTCAGTAATCTTCTTTACCCTCCTAAACGTTGTTAGCTTTAAGATTGTCTCTCTCGAGAAAGTAATTCAACACTAGTTAAGCTTTGATAATGCGCTAAAAGCTCTGAGTAGCTGTTGTGCCCTCACACTCCGTAAATGAAGTGACACTGCTCTACCAGTCATAACATACAGGACCAGTACTAGAAGGCTATAACAGCCTATTAATAACAACCTACAACCGCCTCGACACATCCACAAATCCAATCTCCTCACCACGCGCATCCCAGATGAACAGACCTGGGCTTAAAGCATCCATCAGTCTCAGGAAATCCGCCATGAATCATGAGATGACTGGTGTATCATCGAGCGATGTTAATGCACTAATCTAGATATAACTCAAAATCAAGTTTAGATCTTCTCATATATTATCAATCGATCTTCAAACCTATCACCATCCCATCCCATCCTACTCCATAACAGGCAGCCCATCATCATCAAAATAAACAGGAATGCCCTTCCGGAAAGAATACTGCAACGCCACACAAATCTTCGCAGCCTCAAACGCATCCTCGGGCTGACAAGTCAAAGCCGTCCCATCAAGCACGGCATCCGCAAACTCCGCAAGGTCAGTCAGGAAGGTCGCATCGAAGAGCGTAAAGGCATCAGGCACGGACTGCCAGCGGATCCCAAGGTGGTCGCGGATCTCGACATTGACATTCGAGTTGGCGCTGATAATTGAGTGGCCCTTTGTCCCGCACAGCCGCGTCGTGTCTTCGAACCCGCTGGTGAGTGTGCGGCCGAGATATGTCTTGAAGAGCTTGCCGTTGGCAAATTCCACGAGACCAAAGGCGTTGTCGGCGTCGCCGAATTTGGCTAGGTCGGTGTAGACGGCTGTTTGGCCGAAGGCGATGACTCTGTTGACTTGTTTTCTGGGGTTGGGGAGGTTGGATTTGACGTTTAGGAGGTAGCGGCCGGCGTCAACCTAGTATCGTGGTGTTAGTATATTGAACAGTGGTGAGAGATGTTGGACAGTGAGAGAAATTGGGGACTTACGGTGTGGATGCCGAAATCAAGGAAGATGCCGCCGGACTGCTCGGAAAAGGCCACAAAAAAGGCTAAAAGAATGATTAGTCTAGGAAGACAGCGACTTGGAATCAGAGCCGTACCATTGGGGTCTGCTTGGTCAATACCAGTCGTCTCAACAGCATGGATTTCACCTAGATCTCCATTGTCAATCAGGGCCTTAGCCTGACGGTAGGACTTGTCATCTGGTGGAAGTAAGTTCTTTGCGATGTGTAAAGCGCGGAACATAGTGACACTTACATCTGCGAGTAAAGGGAACCAGAAACTTGAGGTCAGGCCTAGAAGCAGACTTCTCAACGACTGCCTTGGTAGTAGCGATGTCCACAGAGACAGGCTTCTCGCACATGACGTGCAAGTTTAGATCAAGTGCCCGCAGGATCAAGGGCGCGTGTGTAGCTGTAGCAGTGCAGATGAGGACGGCCTCGGCGCCGCTGTTCTTCAAGCATTCCTGGGGGTCTGAGAAGTGCTTGACGGATGGAGGCAGGTTCTCTGCGGCCCATTTGTCAGTGCCTGGCTTTGTGTCGCAGACGGCGACGAGTTCGATCCGGGGCTGTTGGAAGGCGAGGATACGGGCTCGAAGAACTCCCAGACGGCCGAGGCCGAAAAGAGCAAACTTGACACGCTTGACTCCGGACATGGTAAGTAGGTAGTGTATGGAGAGAAAGAGGGGGGCTCTCAGGTTTATGTACTAGAACATTGTGTATCTGCTTGACAGGGAAATTGCCTCCGCAAGAAGGATCGCCGCTTTCTTCCACGTTCAGGAATTCTTCGGAAAGAATTCCCTCAACCGGTCTGTCACTAAACCAGTTACAAGCGGCGAGACTTTCCTATAACAGCCATCCTCTTTAAGTTATTTATTGCTTTGCATCTCTCATTTGTATTTTCGACAGACTACACAACATGGCACCCTCCGTTCAGAAATCCGTTGTCATCGACCCCGTCTCGAAGGCTACTGCAAAGCCCGTCGCGGACGATTTCATGTACGATTTCAAGTACAACCACAGCCTCCCAACTACCGACGTCTTAGGCATTGAGATCCCTGTCGATTGCGATGCTCAGAAGGAAGCGGAGGCCATCGTAGCCCGTCTCTCTAAAGCCACATCAGAAGGAAATGCGCAAGCTTTTGCTGGGCTATTCCTTGACTATGGTAAGACTCTATAAACAAGTCCGAAATGTCTCGACTTTGGCTTACGCTTACCCTGGGCGTATAGGCGTGTGGCGTGACAAGCTCTCGTTCACCTGGGACTTCCGTACATTCAACTTCAGAGAGGCCATCTTGCAAGCCGCTACCGATCTTCTACCTCAAACAAAGGCTAGGGATTTCAGCTTTCTTGAGCCTGCGCCTTCGGTGTCTCGCCCTTACCCTGACTTTGCTCAACTGCAATTTGTTGTATCCTTCGCGACTGATATTGTCCATGCTTCAGCGGTTATTAATGCAGTCCTTACTGCTCAAGATGGCTGGAAGATCTACACCATGCATACCGTTGCCGAGGGTCTCAAGCAGTTTCCGGAGCAGGCAGCGCCAGATGGACATATGACCGGTGTCACTAGCTGGGAGAGTCAGAGATCCGAGGCCATCAACACCGTTGACCCCGAGGTACTTATCATCGGTGGAGGCCAAAAGTAAGAATCCATCCATTCCAGCTCCACGATACAATACTAATCCATTTTACTCTAGTGGTCTCGCTATGGCAGCACGTTTGAAAGTCCTCGGTATGGACAACCTCATCATCGAACGGAGCGACGAAGTCGGAGATATCTGGAAGAAACGCTACGAATACCTTTCACTGCATTTCCCACACTGGCCCGATTCCCTACCATACTTCAAATACCCCCAGTATTGGCCCACCTACACCCCGGCTCAAAAACAAGGTCTATACATGAAGTGGTACGCCTCCGCCCTCGAACTTAATGTCTGGACGAAATCAGAAGTCCTGAAAGCCGAGCAAGACGCCGAGGGCAAATGGACCGTCCTAATCAACAAGGGCGGCCAAGAGACTCGCACGCTACACCCCAAGCAACTCATCATGGCCACATCGCTATGCGGCAATCCCTCCATCCCAGCCGTGCCCGGCATGGCCGACTTCCTCGGCGGCAAGATCTGCCACTCCAGCGCCCACAAGAGTGCCCGTGGCTATATTGGAAAAAGGGTCTGTGTTGTCGGTACCTCCTCCTCCGGATTCGACACTGCATACGAGTGTGCCCGCCTAGGGATCGACGTGACCCTCCTCCAGCGGTCCCCGACATATGTCATGTCTTTAACCCACTCCGTTCCACGCATGCTCGGAGGTTACGCCCCTGATAAGAACGGCAACCTCCCCAACACCGACATCCAAGACCGCCTTAATTTCTCTACGCCAGTCGGACCCGCCGAAGAACTCGCCAAACGCACCGCTCTGGCCCTCGAGGATCTCGACAAACCCCTCCTGGAAGCCCTCAACGCCCGAGGTCTCCGAACATGGCGCGGCCAGCGCGACACGGGCAACTCCACACTAAGCCAGACGCGAAACGGCGGCTTCTACTTCGATGCCGGAGCCTGCGGCGAAATCATCAACGGCAACATCAAAGTAGAATCGGGCTTCATCGAGAAATTCACCGAAGACAAAGTGATCTTCAACAGAGGCCGCGAGCGAGAGTTCGACTTGATTGTCTTTGCCACGGGGTTTTCAAATACGATTGATTCTATCCGGTCGACCCTTGGTGAGAAGATTGCGAGCCGGTGTGGGCCTATTTGGGGTATTGATGAGGAGGGGGAGTATAGGACGGCTTATCGGGAGACCGGGGTGCCCAATATGTGGATTATGGTTGGCTTTCTTCCGATGACGAGGTATGCTTCTAAGTTATTGGCTTTGCGTTTGAAGGCGCTGAAGGAGGGGGTTTCGCCGCCTCCGTATAAGGTGTAGAATTGGATAGAATATATTTTTTTTTGTATGGTGCTTTTGAGAGACTGGGTTCTGCTCATTCATCTTGTAGATTGTAGGTTTTGTGACTTTAGTTGACAAATACAACTATACTCAGACGCGTTGTGAGAATCCTAAGGTCATGAAAGCTTAGTTTTTTAACTAACTATAGAGAATCTAAGATAGCATGGTATCTAGTAGGAATATACCTCCAACTATAACAACCTGGCTTAGGCCTTCGGTAGTTCTACATAGACAGTACTAACTAACCTTTCCACCTCTCCCTTGAGCGCCTTTTTAACATTTTCGATCATGTCGTCTTCTACAATTCCTTCCTGCCAGGTAAAGCCCAACGCCAATCTTCCATCCGGCCCTGTCACAGCACTGACCTTGATCGCGGCGCTGCAAGCACTGGAGCTCTGGCTAAACAAAACACTTTCAATCTCAAAGTTCCCCCCTCGTCCTCCTCCTCCCCGGGAAGTAGAAGAACATGCGCCAACGTTGGATACCTCAAACGCGGTCATTCGTTTCCGGCCCAGTTTCTGTAGCATCCAGGGATGCAGGTCCGGAATGAACGCCAAGTATCCAACAGGCATATCACGCCCTTTCTGTGCCATGCCATTTTCAATAATCGTCTTGGCGCGGCGGGCCTCGTCCCAGAAATCAAAAGACGGCGGCATCCTGCTGTATGTCGTGGATAATGATCCAACATAGCAACCCAGCGTGTTAGCCGTAACAGGCTCTGGAAGAAATCTTCGCAGTGATACTGCACAGTCCGCCTGTAGGGTATGGTATGTTGACGGGAGAACAGAAAAAAGGCTCGTCGCAATCACCGTTTGAAGCGCTGCCGTGATAGATGTTTGTCCCTGCTTGCTTAGAGCCGTGAGTCTTTCAGTCTCGGTCGTAGACAGCCATAGAGAGGAGAAGCGAGTGTTCACGGGCGTGGACTGCGGAGCAGCCGTCCAGCTATCAGGGGATGGCTCATGATGTTTCTCTTGCGATTGCAAGAATTCCTGGGAGACGGGGAGTGGATATAAGGCGTCCATTGGAGGGATAAGAAGATCAGAAGGACTCAGAATCGTGTCACTTGGTTCAGGACCTGCATATTGTGTAATGTATCCTTCAAGCTCCTCGTGGAATGAAAGCGCGCTTTTGGTGTCCATCAGTGAATGGTGGAACATGAACACAAGAGTAAAAGAAGCGGGAGATTCATTGCTCTCCAGGACGCATAGCCTCCAGAATGGAAGGTTCTTGTTCGGGTGTATCTCGAAGGGGCAATTATGTTGCTCCTCGAGGACCTTGTCAAGAACTGCTCTCCAATCCAAGCCCGGAGGATGAGCATCGTCTTTCACAAAGGTCACGACCTCACTTAATGTGATCGTGGGAAGGCGTACGAAGTAAGGATTTGGCGTGTCGACGGCGAATGGAACAGCGGAAAGTATAGGATGCTTCGAGACGAGCATCGACAGAGCGTGAAAGAGAGCAGGTTTTACGGCTACTCCGCTTGGCCGCTTGTAGCGGGCTGTCAGACCCACGTTGAGATAGATTCCCAGGTGGCTCCGTGTCGTCGAATACTTTTCCACATGTCCTAATGGTTGTCAGGGAAGATCAGGTTTGAGGGAGCAGGCACTTTACCCAGCGGCCGCAATGGCGTACAACGTGTCTCGGGAGAAACTTCCTCCATGGCTGTAAATAAAAGAAAGAGTGAAGAGTCAGCCAGAAATGAGCGGTTGCAAGAGTTGAAATACTCGCGACCCGGGTACGTGTACCCGAGTTACCCCAAAAACCGCCAAGACATGCACACTCTTGTTCTAATTATTATGTTAAGGGACATACTACTCTGATACTTGATATAGCTATCTTTAGTATTTATTGATTAGTCTGGAATAGAATAAGTTGTTTTGGCTGTCGGGAATAGCTTCAAGTATTCGAAGCATTCGTGACCTTACGGTACCGGTACGTCATACCTAGAGAATGCAAATGATGCAAACCATCTGATCTTTTATCTCCCGATCCTTTACACTTACATCGCTGTCCTCATGCGATGGCCGAGCTAAGCACGAAAATACGCAAGGGCCGACAAAGGCGCCCCCATGTACCAGAATCGCTGCGAAAGCGGGCGGCACAAGCGTGAGCGCCTTTGTTGATTGAAAAATGCAAGTTCCGGCTAACTTCTCAGATGCCTTCCTTGTCGGCAGCATAAGGAAAAATGTATTTTACCCATTATATTGACATAAACTGACTGACTCAACTTACAGGCAGCGGCGGCAACCCTTGTACTCGTTGCCAACAACACCAGAGGACATGTCGTTTTGAGAGTGCCAGTCGACCAACACCAGCAGGGTAAGATCCAGGATTCCTGCATGTGAATTGATGACTCACCTTTGTAACAGCGATAGAGCGAAGGACCTTCAGATGAGGCGGATCATCGCCCACTTCCTGGGTGATGTCTCTTTTGAAACCGGCGACCTCCAGAAAATTGCGGACGCCCTGGATCAGGGTCAGGATCGGTCGGATACTGATTCAATTGAATCACACGATGCCGACTATTCTATAGATCCTCTTTCAACGAGCACAATGCGTATGTTGTCTCCTTCGTTTTATCTATAACCGCTTTGACACGACCCAAAAGATTACTCGGGCGAGTTATCCCATTGGAACTTTTCCCGGATGCTGGAACGGAGACTACAGACAGGTCCAGATCCCGTCGAGGGTTTCTTTCGGGCCACTGCTCTGCAATCATCTGGCTCTTGCATCGGCCTCGCAAAGACATACTTCCCCCCGAAACGGATTGCCGAATTCTTGACAAATGCATTTTTGAACTTCGGCCAAACAAATTATTTCTACTTTCACGAAGCAACCTTTCGCGAGAAGCTGGATTTCTACTATGCCAATGAGCATCCACTGTCGATCAATGACGCTGGTTGGATATGCACTCTGCTCGTCACTTTCGCAATCGGTACACAGTTTGCCCATATGCAGACCAAATCGACGCCTGCTAGCGCCTCTGCTGTTGAGGACACTCCTGATGACCAAATCGGGTTGGAGCTCTATCGATTTTCATGTCGCCTTATTCCGGATCTTATCACGGCTGCAAGCGTGGAGACCGTCCAGGCCTTCTTGCTTCTGGGCGTCTATACCTTGCCCATCGACACATCAGGCTTGGCTTACGTATACTACGGCCTGGCAATTAAGATGGCTATCCAAAACGGCATGCATCGCAAGCTCTTTGGAGGCAAAGTCCCCCTAGAGATTATCGAGGTGCGAAACCGCCTTTGGTGGTCCGCATATTCCCTCGAAAGGTAAGAGTGCTTCAGCTTGTCAAACCTCTCCAGATACCAAGTCTCGAGCGTTCTAACTCCACGGACAGTCGCATAAGTATTCTCCATGGGCGCCCTGTATCTACGTCTCCCGCCGAAATTGATGCTCCCATGCCTATGGATCTGTCAGCTCTACGACCGATTGATCAACCGTCCAATATACCGAATTTCACGGCTGCTATTGTCTTGACGAATCATCTAGCAAAGGCGTCGGAAGTGATTAGATCCCTGCGACGTTGCCAGAGAAGCAGCAAACCGAAATATCTTCGGCAACTCGCCGCAACCCGCGCCCAACTAAGCTCATGGTGGGACAGTCTTCCTACTGAGGTACACTGCCGAGACCTGCGTCCCGAGTGCCCATTCTTTCGTTGCAACGTGCACCTTGAAATCTATTACACGACAACTCTAATATACATGGGTCGCCCTTTCATCATATCATCTGGGCTACCTAATAACCCCGACTTAGGTTCAACATCCCACGAAGTCCCAGATATAGTGAACACTCTCCGCAAAGACTCACTCCATGCGGCACTTAGAGTGATCGACCTGTGCCAGCTCCTACAAGACTCCGTCGGCATCGCACGTGTCTCGTACACCGAATTCAACGGCTGCCGCGTTGCTTTATTAGCGCTTATAGCCCACAGCATCAACGACCCAACCCCCAGCATATCCAGTGCCCTCACTAAAGGCATGGCGCTGATCTGCCAGATGTGCGCCGGGCTAGAATCCGCACGATCTGAAGTGTCTGTTATCGAAGCGCTTGAGCGGGCGAGGCAACGCCTGCATAGCCACACCACTACCACGACCACCAATGCAGAGCAGAGTCGTCCAACAGAAGATGCAACAGCATGCTATGACCAATTCAAAGAATGGGCGAAACTTTGGTCGCCTGATGATCCCCTGGATGATAGTAGTAGTGGCGATGTGCTCGGTTCGGTAAATATGCGCTCTTCTCCCCTCTGCCCTGTTCCTTTTGATGGGTTCCTCTCGTCATCCTTCCCCACCGAGCTAGGTGAATTCGCTGCTATCCCGGGCCTGGATTATGATTTGTCGCTGGGCCGGGATTGGCTGGGTGGTACGGACCCTGGAGGTTCTGAATGGATGATGAATTAAGAGCTGTGATTGCAGTGTACTCTCTCTCTCTCTCTCTCCATTATGGACAGATAGAGAGGCGTGCTCGAAAGTAAATACGGGCAACCTCTGGAGTTTCTATTAGACTTGATTGTCCTCATCCAGTATATGATATCCTCTGGGCCTACCCCTCCCGCTGTTGAATTGTGTTCTATAAGCTTCAAAGCTAGTTCCATGATTAACTCTCAATCAAATGTAGGGCGCATAAACCGACCCCGGGTACACGTACCCGACGAGGAAAGGGCTGCAGATTATTTGGACCCGAAAACAGAAAACCTAAAAAAAAAAATGGATAGAAAGGACGTAGAAGAGACATAACCTTGGACCATGGAAATCATAGAAAAGTTCTGCATCAACCTCAGTGATCAGAAGTCGGTTCAGAATTCCGACTTCCTAAATTGGAAAGTGTACGTATAGTGGTATTGTGGTATTGATTTTCTAGGAAATACGGAGTACTAGACACAGAGGCTAAGCTCATTCTCGTGGTCAGACAGCCCACTCTAGCATCTCATGCCATCATCATCGAACTGTCGAATCGTTATTAAGTTATCAACATCTTCAATATCATCTCTGAGTATGTCTTTTCCCGAGAGCCTTTTGAGAATTTCTGGCTTCGCTATATCCCATGAAAAGTGTCCCCGGAGCACCCTCGGAGTCGTCGTCGATATCCTGATCGATCAGTTGTTTATTTAGACTTTTCTAGATCAGTCTACTTTAAGATATCGCTAGCAGACCACCTGTAAAATGTCACCGAGGATCAGAAGGTCAGCGGCGGGCCAGCGATAACCTATCAGATCACTGTTGCCTAGAAACATGACCTCTGCCCGAGCTCGTGGTTATCATAGCAAGTCTATAAAGGCAGGCAAAAGGGTCCTTTAGATCGGATCTCTTTCTCTTCTTCGAGTAATTCGTTCTATTCATGTAAGTACGCAATTACTACACCATCAGATCTCTTCAACCAGATACTTCTATTAGTTCTTTAGTTGTCCTCATCTGAGTTATCGTTAATATCAGACTGATATCCGAACGTCTACTCATAGTTCGAATAACTTCCCAACGGTAATCTTCGAGATGCCTGACAACGACGATTCCCGGCTAGGTAGGGGGATGCTTTCGCAGGATCCTCCTGGCAATCCAATTGCAGGTGGTCCTGACCTTGATGTGTACCTGTCGTTGTTCGACATGTCGAAGATTACCGTTGGGAAGCAATTCGAGCTATGAGTAGACGTTCGGACATCAGGTAGACATTAGTCCTATGATAATGATAACTACGAGATGAGGACAACTGAAGACCTGATAGAAGTATCTGGTAAAAGAGATCTGATTGGTCTAGTAATTGCGTAGCTAGACAAATAGAACGAATTACTTGAAGTCCCTGATGGTAATAACTTCCGAAGTGCCAACACTCAGCATGGCCGACAAACTAACTTGGGACACAAAAGGACAACACCGTACGTTCCTCGGCTCTTTATCTCCACCCTGAGAGTCAGCTTGAATGAATAGTTAGGACTAACTATTGAGCTATTGAGCCCTTACTAAGCCCTGACCATGGGTCGTTTCTGAACGGCGGAGAATATAACTGGAACATCCCAGAGTTAAAGGACACACGCTAGAACAGGTCCCAGCCATATGGATATGGGCTAGAAAGAAAGCAAACTCGTAATACCTGTCTGAATCTAGTGATCATGCCCACACTAGCCAGAACGGAGATCTCACATGTTGGCGCAGTATTTTCCAATCTATAAGATCTACTCCTGCGGATTCAAAACCAACTTCTTCGCACTACTCCCACTCAAAACATCCTCACAAGCCTGCTGAATTCCCACCAACCCCCCAGCCCTCTTCTCCAACGGCGTAGGCGTAACCCCCCCAGCAAGCGCCGCAGAAAGAAACCCATAATACCACCTCGAAAACGCCTCATTCTCCGGTTTCTGAGTCGTCATGCTGTACGCATCATACACGAGTTGAACATTGCTAGCCAGATCCATGGCGTCGCTTTTCGGCCGCGTGCACGCAAATTTCCCACCGGCTGGCTGTAGGATCGAGCTGATGGCGCTTGCTCCGGGCGCATCGCCGGACGCACACATGATGAAATCGTACGGCCCTAGATCGCGCAGTTTGGATACCGCGAGAGGGTCTTTGTAGTCGATTGTCTGTGTTGCGCCGAGTGTGTGCACGTATGAGAATTTGCGCGAAGACGCTGTCGCGATTACTGAGTAGCCGGCCTGCCATGCCAAACTCATCCATTAATGTCTTGTCCTGTAAACTGAGAATGGAATGGCTTACACTCGCTGCATACTGCACAGCGTATCCGCCCACCGACCCACTGGCACCCCAGATAAGAACCTTCCCCTTCTTCTTCGAATCCGCACCTACGCTCTCCCCAGTCTCCGGCTTCGCCATCCCCAAATACAAACTCAACGCCGAAACAGCCGTCAGCAACGCGAACGGAATAGCCGCCGCATCTTCAAAAGTGGTTTCATCGGGGATATGCGCAGTCGTAGCGTCCTTGGCGACAACATATTTCTGCCACGCGCCGTACTTGGCTTCCTTGAGTTGGTAAGCAGGTGTATCTGAGACGACGCGGTCGCCCTTTTTGAAGCGTGTTACGGCGCATCCCGTTTCTGCGACTATACCTGCTGTGCCGTTGCCGAGGATGAAGGGGTATGGGATGGGGATGTAGGCGTTGGCAAGGACGTTGGCGTCGAATGGTTGGATTGCGATGGCGTGGTTCTGAAGGTTGGTGGTTAGTATATGTATATGTGTATGTGTACTGGGGTGGGGGAGAAGGGAGGGGGCGCACCTGGATTACGATTTCGTCGTCTGCTGGTGCGGTGTATGGGGAGGGGAGAATCTGGAGGTTGGCTTTTGCCGAGAGGGTCCAGGCGGCGGTGTTTTCGGGCATTGTAGGTATACGAGGTATGTGCTCTGTGTACTAAGATTGAATGGTGGTAATGGGTCTGGAAGAATCCATGGCACAGGAGTGCAGTTATATAGACCAAATGTTGTTGTGACATTGAGTTGGGAAACGATTTGCTAATCTTTAATAAGGAGATTTGTAGATGAATAATGCCTTATCAACGGGTCTGTAGCTCCCCATTGGATCTATATTGTGGGGTGTATATCATGAGTAATGATTAGGCAATATTAAGCATGCCCGAACACTCTTCTCTATATCTCTACATCATCTCGTCATCCCACTTGAGTCTTACGCACCGTGATAGCCATCGGCCCCGAATCAGCCTCCAACATGATGTGAAACGGCCATTATGTGCCCCAACCAGCTGAGACCTTCTTTGCCGAGTAGGAATAGATCTAATAGGCCGAGCTGCCTCATGTTTGCTTTACAACTCAGCTGACTCAGACCTGGTATCACAGACATGCATATCAGCCCCGACGCCAGCCTGATTGGCGATTTCTTCAACCCCGAGCCTCGTCAAGATGCCCCTCGGGATGTCCGATGGCTAATAAAAGATTTGGTGCGCCCACCAGTTCTTCAAGATGTAATCCGACACCTCCACCTTTTTTAGCACATTGATGTGCTTTACTCGAGGTGAAAACCATGGACGACGACAATTTGGGTATCGAGTTGACGATATGGATGATCGCCTTCACTTTCATCACTCTTTTAATCCTCGGATTACGAGTCCAGGCCATCCGGTTGACGAAGAAAGGCGTGCAGGCCCATGATTATCTCATGTTCACGACGATTGTACGTTAATTCCAACCAGTTTCTGTGGCTAGAAGGAGCTCATCATCTCTAGTCCAGCTGCCTGTCCTTAACCGGCGTAACAGCGTGGGCGATCATACACGGCCTCGGAAAGCCCACAAGCGAGCTCTCTACAGAAGACGTCAATGTACAATGGCAGGTATGACCTTCCTTCCTTACCATACCAGCCAGCATACATCATTCGCACGCTACCCAACCTAACACCTCTCTGATCCCCAGCTCCTCATCGCAATGTGCATCACGTACATCGTCTGCACCGCGTCCTCGAAGCTCTCAATGCTCTCGCTATACCTAACCCTATTCCATCGCGGCACCTCAATTATATACCGCAACATCATCTTCGTGATCATCGGCCTCGTCTGTGCCTTTTTCATCGCTTACATCCCCGTCATCCTCACCCTCTGCCGCCCCGTGTCCTACTACTGGAACCCAGTCCCCGGCGGAAAATGTTCCTCCTTCCTCCCGTTCGACATCTCCTCGCTATCCCTGAGTATCGCACTTGATACAGCGATAGCAGTCCTCCCTATCCCGATCCTGTGGAACCTGCAGATGCCACTGCGCACGAAAACGACTATCGCGGCTATGTTCTCGTTGGGATTTAGGTGCGTCCCCTACCCTAGCCCCTAGCCCCTAGGAGACTTCTCCATCTCCAACATTGTATCCATCAAATATTAACCAGATGTTTATTTACAATTTGCATTACAGCGTAGTAGCAGTCATGATCTGGCGCCTAAAAATAACCCTACAGCACCAAACCGACCTGTCCCACTCCCTCGCGCGCGTTCTCCTCCCCACCTTCCTTGAATTCTGGCTCAGCATTATCGTCGTCAGCATACCGACTCTTGCGCCGCTCTACAAGCACTACGTCACCCCGCGTCTGGCGCGCAAGTGGCCGGAGAATAATCGCATGGGATTGAGGGAGGCGCAGTATAGTATTGGCAGTGCGCCGCGGAAACGGAGGCTTGTTGATACGTTCGGGTCCACGACGTCGGGGAGTCGGAGTGAGAGTGACAGCCACAGCCAAAGGGGTGGGGACGAAGATAATGGACGGGATTTGGGGGAGCAGGAGGATGGGATGGTTTTGTTGCGGGATGGGAGGGATGATGCTGTATGATATTGTTTGATGTTTGAGGGTCTGGATATTCTTGTTAGAGCTTCATCGGACCATGGTAGAACTGGAATTTTATTGAGTTGTGTTGATTGGGGGATTGGGTCGTTGCTTGAGCATGTGAAGGTGAAGAGGCTGCATGCGATGAAGCGGAGATTGAAGGGAAACGTTGTCTATTATCATTAAATAGAGGGCAAGGATGGAGTAACCGCTGGCGTATAATTACCTCTACTTGCTTGTTTATTGACATTTTTTATCTGGGAGTATATTTTCAACAATTAAGAGACACCGACCTTTTGATTAAGGGCGCCGCTACAGGCACACCCCCTCTTGCTACCGACACACCCCTATCTGGCTAGCGACACACCCCTTTAACCCGATTAGGTTTAGCTTTCCCTAATCAGGTTAGCACCGCTAACGACACACCCCTAAAATAAAACGTGACCCCGGGGTAATATCGTCACGCTCGATCTGTATAATATATAAAATAGCGATTTTGCTATTCCTGATGCCCGCGTTGTATTAACCCAGATTCTTAATAAAATGCCATGCTTTTCTAATATTTTTCTACTATTTTATACCTTGAATAACTTTAATAGCAATAATCTCCGTGGTATAGCACCCCTTCAGCTTAAGGGTGTGGTAGAGCAGAAGGGGGTGTATGGGGGTGTGCCTGTAGCGGCGCCCTTGATTAATATTTCCGTTATATGGGACTTTAAAACTGCGTCTATTTAACAAAGCACCCTCAGGCCTAGATCACCGTCAGGCTACATCAGAATTAAATTGAATTGAAACCAAATCCATCTAACCTAGTACTAACCCCTAACAGCTCGCGTACAGCTAAACCATAAGCCACTCCCCCTTCTCAACCTCAACCTCCAGCTTAAACCTCTCCAAACAAAAAGTCTCCCACCAGTTCAACAAAAGCGCAAAGTCCCCAAAGACCCGTTTCCGCTCCTTCGACTCCTTGTCACCAGAGCGGGGGTACCAACCGACGTAACTAACAACACGCTTAATCGTAACGTGGAAGAACCGGTCGATCGCCATTTGATCGGAAGAACTGTAGAGCTCGCGCGCCCGGCGGATATGGTCCTCGCCGTGCAACGCCTCTTCCCATTGCTGCGCGAATTCATGGATGAATTTCTTGTCTTTTGTGGATGAGGTGAAATTCTCGTAGGCGAGCTTTTCGGCGAGGTCGATGTCTATTCAGAGAAGAAGAGTTAGCATGTTGTGGTTTCAGGCTGGATAAAAGGGGGGTTCCTTACCAAAACGTCCGTTTTCGACTCCGTGGTGTGACATGCTCTCAGGTTCGAGTCTGATGTGTTCACCGTCGGCGTAGTACTGAAAGTATGCGTTATCATCGGCGTGGTACTGAAAGCATGCGTTGTCAGCCTTTGGATCTTGCATTTCGATAGTGGAGTGCTGAACGTATGCGTTCCCATCGGTATCGTACTGAAAGCATGGGCGTTTAACCTTTGGATCTTGCTTTTCATGACAATCACAAGAGTACGTCATTGTGAATATCTGGACCGTTGAGTAGGATTCTGTAGGTAGTTTTAGGTAGGGAGGCGGATTCAAGTGTACCGAATTCTATTCTTGGGAATCGGGTTGCTGGTGGGAGAAATAGGAGAACAGAGCGGGTACAGACCTGGTATTTATATTCCTAAGCTGAGCTGGGTGAAAGATCTGTTGATGAAAACATGATACAAAGACTTGAAGCTAAAGAGTTCACTCTGGGGCTGTTCTTTATCCTACGAGACGGGAAGGTAAAGCCTTGTCCAAGGATCATAATAGGTGTTTAGTATAATAGTACAACGCTTGTATCGTAGCCCTCCTAGCAACTTCGACTTGTGATAAACTTGACTTTTGCTAATCCCAGCTCAGACTATGTCGTGCAGCGTCTTCGTGGGAGGTCCTTTTCACTCAAGCTTCCACACGGCTTGGTATTCTGGTTTGTGCTCTCACAATGTTGCTGTTATGCCCGCAGCATAGCCGAAGCAGTAGACGATCATCAGCAATATCTTTGTGAGTCCGAGCCTGTTTTGTGATCTGGTAAAGCCACCTTGAAGGATATCTGATACAATAATTGCTTTATCATAGAGAGTAAAGGAAGCAACATAATGGTGATACAAAAGGATCTGAAACAATACATTGTCTGAGCTGAAACTTGGCCATGTTGCTAAAGCAAAAGAGATTCTTGATTTAAGTATCCTGTCTTTTGTATAGTGACTCGCCTGGTTTCTGAACAGTGCGCAGAAACTAGGACCCCCAAAGGCTGGATGATACCTTTGTACAAATAGGTTGGCGACTGGATGCCAACCAGGCCATTCCGTTTCACGGTTGATACACGTCCCAGTGTCTGGTTTGTTGCTCCCCGAGCAGAAATGATATTATTTTGATATTTCGGGATATCCGCTGTGTATTTGAGTCCAGCGAAATTCAAGACCCCTACTCCAAGATATGTGGTTATATTGATTCGAGCCCGGGTACAGTATCTGTCGCCCGTCTTCGTGCGGGCGCAGCTTGTTGAAGTACGATCGCTAAACTTCAATCAAAATGGCTGGACACATGATGGGCAACAGCCGCTTCATCACCCTTGAAGTCATCGCAGACCGGACAAGCCACAGAGCCCTCTGAAGATGGGACAACAACGTCCGCTTGTTGGTCGCCAGGTCCATCGAAGGGCTCTCGGGTATTCCCTGCGCTATTACCGCTCTTCCCCTTCCGGCGTGGTTCCTTGATATACGCATCTAAGCCGATATCCTGAGAAGGAAGTTCCGGCGTCCTCGTAGACCTCGATGAGTAGTTCTCTTGAGAAACTGAATATGAAGCTCCACTTGCTGGCCCCGTCCCCGTCCCCGTCCCCGTCCCAGCACCAGCGGCCATAGACTGCACTCTCCCAACGCGACCATCCGTGAGTCGCACTTTGATACCGCGAGGGTGGTTTCCTCGCGTGAGCAGGGTAGACACGGACCCTGCGACCGTTCGGCCGGTCGGTTGGTCGGCTTTTAGGACTATATTCACGGCTGCGCCGGGGATGACTTGGGCTGTTGTTGGGACTCGAGGCATTTTGCCTTGGATGTTATGTGCTGGTCGGTGGGTTTTTCGATTGCTCGGAAGAAGTGATGGATGATTGATTGTCGATATTTGTCTTCGGCTTCGGTTTTTAACGTTGACTCGACGGCAGATCACGTGGCCGTGGGCTCCACCGCGAGGGCCCATCTACGTACATATTGTTTATGTCTGCGAGGATGATATATTAGTTTGGGGGATCTTGCATGTTCGGTTCAGTCAAGATGAGCGGACTGGATGCGCCGCTATGCATTGTACCAAGCTCTGCTAACAGAAGTTGAGGGCCTGATGTTACCGGTGACCGATTCCTTTCTGAGCAAAGGCATGATCAATTCCCATCAATAATACCACCGCATATAGTAGCACGAGGCGAATGCCGGGCCTGTGAACGACAAACCTATCGTCGTTGTGCGCACTGTAACAGGGATTAGTTTTGCAGTCCAAATTGTCACCTAGTAAAGTGTTCTGCTCGCCCAATAACAACAGCCGATATCCTGTTTGACGATATAGTAAAGGATCAGTTTCCAAAGGATGAACAAACCCGTGAGGACTTTGGATTCAGCCGGTGTTCTCATCAGAGGGAAGTATCTCACCTCTTGGGCCTGTACCAAGGTCTTCTTCACCCAATTCAAGATCCCAAAATTAACCCAGTTAAGCTGAATGAATGGCAAAGCAGAGGCCTACTTGCCGAAAAGATCATTGAGAGGGTTTCGGCAATTCCCGAAAAACACTATTGCTTCATTTTTTATTCTTTGGCCCTAGATAGCGCAAATCCAAACCCGAATTGGCTGGTGCTCGATTTGTGGTATGACTTTGGCTTTGCTCTCTGCACCGATGAACATCACGAAGGCAGCATAGGGGCTCTTTACAGTACACTTGTCGGTGGCAACAAATATTCCAGGGACTATGATGAAAGTCTTGGGGTCGAGCCCAGAAGAGTAACCAACTCATCTACTTGCTCTTTTGATGAGTCCTGGCGTGGGTGGCAAAAGGGCAAAATACCAGAGCTATTCGATAAGTATGGGCTGGGCAATGGCTTAGATAAGATTACGGGATCTTGGTTTAAGGACAACCTCCAGGTTTCTCAACTGAGACAGTTTATGTCCTACTCGGTGGGAAAACATGGACTACGCCCTTTGTGGAGACTTAAACACCTGCTGGCTTTGCAGGATAATACACCTTTGTAGGGGTTTTCCTAAAATCAAAGTAGCTACTCAGGAATATAGTTTTATGCCGTAGCTAGACGCAAGAACAAAGATAGAACTATATTAATTTTACAGAGAGCTGCTTGTGGTAGGTAATCTACTCCAGGTTTACAGAGCAAAGTAATATAGTAAGCTGCTAAAGTACGCGCAGCGCTCTGTTAGAGAGATTAACTATAGAGTATAGGAGGTATTACGGAAAATAGATACTAAGCCGGGGGTACTACTTTCCTAATAATCCGGTATCTTACTACGCATTTCCTTGAAGCGTTGGGCTTGTAGCAGAAAAGGCAATATCGAGCTTGGTATCCTGAAACAGCACCTCATTTATAAATCTGCCTGGGGGTGATCACGGTGACTCAGTCAGTATTCAGCAGGAGAAAATATTCTATTTCATAGCCTATGAATAAAGCAAGTACCGTTCTCCCGCAATTAATCTACCAAACCCAGAAATGGCATTATGTTGAACTCACCCTTATGCAATATGCGTACCCTAGCCAGAGCCCGCTACAGTCTCCATTAAGAGCAGGGTTCAACGCATAGAGTGTCTGGAGAGAGATGCCGTACTTGGTGGCCATGTCAGCGCAGTATATCCCTAACCAGTGTTAGCACAATAATGCGCTGTATGTCTCAGTATTTTTATTTCAACTTACCATTCTCCTGCATTACGTACTCAGCGCAGGTGCAGGGAATCCCACTCTGAGTAGGGCCGGGTGGTTCAACTGCGTCAACGCCGCATGTGCTGGTGGGTGTTGGTGTTAGCGGGTCTGATGTTGTGGAGGGTTCGGAGGGCGACTCGTAGAAAGTGTCTTCGTAGCCGTCGCCGTATATGCAGTATGAGGTGTTCAGCCACAGGTTTGAGCAATCGTCTTTGACGCTGGGCTATAAACAACGGAGAAGAACGCATCAACATTAGCAGGCTTGTAACTAGAGGTGGTCTCTGTGAAAAAAGCTTACATTCCACGCATAGAAAGCGTCAAGGGCAATATTCCCCCTCCACAAGACGCGATCACAGGTATCTCCTGTGCCATGTTAGATTGGGCGAGTATGAATATGAATAAGACGCGAATGATTGATCAGACTCAGACTCACCTTCTTCAGTTTCGTACCAGTGATAGCAATCATACGTAGAGTTCGGCGCTGCGTTTACCGGAAGGTCCAGATAATCTAGCCCCAGGTCATCCGGGTCTGGAAGAAAAGCCTCGGAGAGTAGAAGACAGTAGCGGGTGTTGTTGGCCACGGTGCAGTTCCACCACGTTAAGCCGTTCCAGTCAGCGAAATTGCCATTTTCAACCTGTCCCGTGAACCACCAGCATGGTCTCTCGCCGAGTTTATTATCCTTGTATACCTCGCAATCCTTCCTCGTACCTGGGCCTAGAGGCAGTGTGGTTGGCGTGGGGAGAGATGTCCAGGGCGTTAGAGTCGCTGGAGACAAGTCATCCCAATCTATAACTGTTGTAGGCGCGGCTGGCATCCAGCGCGATGTTGTTGCGCCGCCGGTCACTGTTGCGTAGCCAGGGTATGTTTCGATGTTGCCAACGGGAGATACACCTTGATTCATAGTTGAGTTATTTCCCGCGAGTTAATGGAACGGAGGACTGTGTGGCTTACAGTAATTATAATTCAGCCACAGATTAGTGCAGTTCTTGTCAATGCCGGGGTTCAAAAAATAGAAATCATCCAGCATGATCCCGTTTGTCATCGCTATGACCTGGCAATAGTCGCCCTCTACAACTCGGTATCAGAATGTGCCATAACGGCTCAGGGTTGTGACCATTCGGGCACAGGTAGTAGACATACCTTTCACTTGATAATACTTGCCACACTCTGACGTCGGGTGCTAGATTCGTGGGCGCCGGCACCGCTGTTGTTGCGGTACCCCCCGCGGGCTGCGTGGCATACGGATTATCCGTCGATGTCGCGTTTCCTGGAAAGCTAACGCAGGCCATGTGGCCAACTAAGAGATCCATATTACTACACCCGGAGTTTAGGACCTGGTTCCAAGTGCGAAACTGCGTGATGGTTATAGAATATCTGCTTGCCAGGCCCTGGCAGGTATCGCTTCCAGTGACATTATGCGTCTGGCAGCTTCCAATTACACACAAAGAGCCCTCGGTGGGGAAGTTGGCGCAGCCACTTTCTAAGCCGTTTTCAATCAGGAGCCGGTAGGTGCTCACATTGTTTGCTGATGCAAAGGTATCACACGTATCGCCGGGTTGAATGGCCACTTTTCGCCCCTCGCATGGCCTTTCGGTGGCGGTAGACGCCGGTGGGCTGGTCAAATGTTAGTAGGCGGTACACAGAAGATGAGTAGAGGGTCTATATATCAATAGTAGGTCACCGTACCTGGAAAGAAGCACACTAGACGGGGTCGGTGGTGGGGTAGTGAAGACTTCACAACTAGACGTCCGACTCACATATTGCTCCATTAGGTAATCATTATAAAAGTAGCCATTGTGAAGTTCCTCCCGAAATGCCCACAAGTTACAATTATCACAATGATCCACGCTCTCAGCTTCCTGGAGCCTCAAAACGCAGTAGTCACCTTTTCTATCAGTGAGGCAGCGCTGGTTGTAGTTTGTGAGGTAGTAATCTGGCAAGATGATGGGTAAATAGACACCAGAATCGCCCTGTACAGTGGCATTGTTGGCGGTATTATATTCCTCGTGCTCGCAGGTAGCTTCAACAGCCTCTCGGTACGCCTTTAGAGACGTCTTACATTGCTCTGTGCACATTTGATCCAGGATCTCGACTGTCAAGTCGGCGTCGCGCGTGTACATGGTACTGCCAGTTTCGAGGACGGTGCATTCAACTTCTGCCGCCAGCGCACGGTTACATTCTGAGGAGAATGGTAATGGATTCGCCGGGTTGAAAATGTGGAGCTGAGCGCGAGTCGTCGAGACCACAAGGGCCAGCAAGGTAAACAGCGAGTGAAAAGGGGCATGGCTCAACATAAACAGAGTCATCATCTGGGGAGGAAATGCGGGTTCAATTCATGAATGGGAAAGGAAAGAAGTACGGAGTACGGAGTAGGGCTCGGAGGAAAAGGGACAACAATTTGTGTGTATTCGACCCACGGATGAGCTCCAGGAACCGGATCAGCGAGACAAATCAGCGGCCATCGCTCAGGGCCGACCCGGAAGAAGCTCCTGATGCGGTCTTGGGACCCCCTGCCAAGCCCTCCTCGAATGCAAGTTGCTAGTGATCCTGCCAAGAAGCCCGGTTTTTCTCTGGTCGCGACCCGGTGATTGCCGGGGCTGGTCTGCGCCGCATGGAACAATTTGAACAAGGATATCGAGCTGCGGTTGCCCTTTAAAAAAACCCTAAATAAAACGTTTACATGGCCGGGGTGGATATGATACGACAGACTAGCTATGTTTAAATATTTAAAGATAGTCCTCCCCGAGCCTCGCTCTTGGTGAAGCCATTGCCCGGATATGCAAATCGATTCCCAGCACCTGGGATCCGATCAATATCAAAGTCCTCCCAACGGGGATCCTTGATAGTGTCTGTGAAATGGAACGTTGTTCCCCCATAGATAGCCACGATGGGGAGATCCGCTGGAGGGTAGGAACTTGAGAGCCCCCCGGGCGTTGATAAAGACATCGGCTTCATCTTCGATAATACTTCCGTCGCCCGTTTTCACCTGAAGCCCGGGTACCTGTTGATTTACACATCAGTCACTATGATATATCGGGGCGATCTTCGAGCATTCTCACCGATTCTCAAGCCACGTCCCCCCAGGTGCGCGTTTCGCTGTCTCTCTACAGCCTTAAGGTCGTGCTTATATATATCTAATAACATACCGAAGATCTGTGGTCTGGAGCTGGTTCGAGTTTCCCCATTCAGCTGTCAACCGAGCCTGCCGCCGATTAAATGATGCTCTTTGCTTTTCCATGGGTGTGCATTAGGCTCCCATACAGGGCCAATGAGCTTTGCCCCTAAAGACGGCGTCAGGCTGACCTGCGGACTTTTCAACCTCATTTCCGTCAGGCTGACCTGGCAGACTTTTCAACCTCATTTTCGTTTTTGCTCAGTTAATTCACGGACCTATTATGGAGGTGTTACCACAATCCGAAGCCTCAGCATCGCATGATTCGCGTCAAATCCCATGGACCACCATTTTCTGGTGGATGGTTGGAATCGCGCTCAACTCAGTCGCGCAACCAACCGGCAGGGTTTTAGGCCTACCGTATCGGCATCCATCAGTACTTCGAAGTTCCCCGTTTATTTGCGCATTCGGCACTATAAACATCATCGTGACATTCGTCGCGCATGTTGCCGCGCCAATTACAGACCCCGCAGGCATCCGGCTAGCAGCAACTCGCATTCTCTTTCAGCCCGTTGTCGACAAGAATGGCCAGCCAGATATAGAAGCAATCGAGTATATCAAAGCGCATGCTGGAGTCCGATACGCGGGATTTCTACTTTCAATGCTCCCCCTGTGCATCAAACTCTTCGCCAGCAAAGGGATCCCATGGTCGCAGGCATTTGGAGCCATGTATCTAGCATCATGGCTGGTATTCGAAGCCATCTGCCTCGCTGCCAATTTAGATGGTGAAGCCATTGGATCATTTCAACCGCTCTACAAAGAGAACGAACAGGGTCTTCGACTACTCTGGGCCGCTGGTGCGATGCTCTGCCACACGATCATCTACGCTGTCCCGGCACACCTCCTCGTGGACATCCTCCATCATCGCCTCGGATTCCTAAATGGGGTTAATCTTTTCGTTCATCTCACTATCTTCTCATTCGCGTTATGGATGGTGAATATCTTCCATGACATCAAGCTCCCCCCGGGACCTCGATTCGCTAGCTTTCTGGTCACCGGAGGAGTACTTCAGTTTATTATACCCACACTTTCTACCTTACCCGTCCTTTCTACCTTCGAGATCGAACCCCTTTATTTTATCCTGTTCTGTATAATCTGCAGTGTACAGGTAGAAATCGATGGATATTTTCTGCGGGAGTATGGGGATGCGGTCCATCTGGCCTTTCAGATATTGAATGTATTTAGCCAGCCGCTCTTTTTCTATGCCATTCTTTATGATCCGGCCGGTACTTCCCAGGCGTCATGGTTTAGGTGGCTTCCATAGCGCATGGGAGGAGAGAAGGGTTTCTTTTAGGAATAGATTCTACCCTGATTGTTATGTGGTTTCAAATATTCTTCCACATTAAGGTATAATATAGTATCTCAAGTATACAATCAAATAGTCCGAACCAGCAGACACCCATCCATTCCAAATCTACACCAGTAGTACTATCCTATCCAATCCAGCCTCTCTCTACCTGGTCTAAGAAAACCTCATCCCCCTCGTCGCCTCCAAATAATTCAACCACATAGCATAATGCAGAAAGATGCGATTACGTACCGGCGACCTCACGCCGATCAGAAAGTTCTGTTCAGTATATCTCTTCGCTTCAATCCGCAGAGTGCCCACCCACTCCTTGTACTGGAGCATCTGGGCGGGAGCCATTTTCGGCACATGGCTGGAAAAGTGAACTGGGAGGCCGCGGAGCCCGTCGAGGAATATGCGGAATGAGCTTCTGCTGAAATATTTGAATGCGAGGACTTCGGCTCGGTCCATATCTAGATTCATCAGCGGGAGACGCATGCAGAAGAGAGAGGGTTACTTACCAAACCGACCGTAGCTGTGGGCCATTACGCAGGCGGGGATTGGGCACGTATAGTTGCGCATTTTGTTGGAATGTGAGGATCTATTTGAGTAGTTTAGGTATTCTTTGGAGGTAAGGAAGTAGAGGATGGTTGGTGGAGTATGGGGATCAACTTATACTTGTTTACTTAGGCCATTATTAAAGCCGCTTCAAATCACAATGAGAAATCTGTCTGAAGCTGTTCTGGCCTTTCAAAGATACTAGATTTGGAACTTGTGAAAGAGACACATTGTTTGAGAGATCAGACAAAGGCGCGGTTCTTTATACTACGAAACTCCATAAAGTATCACTAATATTCAATTATCGGATCAGTGAATTCCATATTATATCTTTCTAACCTATAAGGAGTGACGCTTACCATAGAGGATACTTGTGAGATCCTATCTAGAGGCGTATGCACATGTCTTGGGAGTAATCCCAATTCAGGGACGACAGATTGAAAAGAAGAAGCCAATTCCTGTGAATCTATGAGGCCCGTCCCGGTATAAGGCAGGAGACTGAGAAAGTCGGCGAAGCCTTCTTGAGCGAGCGGGAGAATACCCTCTTTCTCCTGCTCATCTGTCAGGTTCGATCGATAGTTCTTAATGTACCATCACAATCATTAAAATAAAGGTTGACCCCAGTCCTCAAGCAGGTTACGATAGCTATTATTCTGATCCATGGTAAAGTTAGAGTTCACCGCAGATCTGTCATGTCGATAAAAGGCAAGTGAATTCATTTTGTACTTGCTTGCAGTCAATGGCCGAAGCCATCATAAACAGCCCGGAGCGCGGCTTCCTCAGACACCTGCACCTTCCATCCCGCAATACGACGCAGGTCATGAGTTCGTCACTTACGGAACTCTGGCCGACGCGAATATAGTCATTATTCTTGACGAAGCACAGATGTCATATGGAGACGATGTCCTCTGGCTTTGCACCCGCTCAGAACCTTTCAAAGCACAGAACAACGCGGATGTGATGGTGCACGTACCTGGAAACAAAGGACCAGTACGTCCACTCGTGTTTTCTAGTCACCGACATCTCCGAACCAGTTGACAAACAACATACAATACAGTAATGTCCCGTTCTCTCGTTGGACCTCCTACAACGCCATTCTCGACCTCCTGCTCGTGAGGATGGGTAATAGCCTAGCCCATAAATTCGCCGCAGGCGCCTTCGACACGATCCTATTCGAAGCTATTAGGCCGACGGGTATGACTCGACATTTCTCCACAAAGTCGGCGATTATGCCGGAAGGCTTTTCAACGCCTTAAGAGCTTCTCCGGCCTTATCAATAGGGTCCAGCCCTTGCCTGACGAACTCTCGGCGGAACGGCTCTCCACCTACCCTAAACAAATGCCACAGCAGAGCGTCGATTTCCTTAAATCGAACGATTTCAACGTAACGTTCAAAATGGAGAACTACCTACTACTCCGCCAAGGGCAGCGGCAAGGAGACCGACAAGGCCTGGCTGCCTGCGAGAAGGTAACGCCGCCCGCCCGCTCGCGACCCTGGCCGAGTGCCGTTCTCGAGATTGAATACTCTGAAACACAGTCAAAATTACAATCCGATGTCCGGTTTTGGATTCGCTCGTCCGGCGGCGATGTTACCATCGTATTCACACTGTATATTGATAGCGGCCAGTCGATAATTACTATCGAGCAATGGGGAACGAGAATTGGCGGCACCACCGCAACAGGGTTGTTATGAATAGAGGGCAGGATATCAGAGTCGATGGCGCTCCGCTAGTCGTCAACTTCGAGAAGTTGTTTTCAAGGCCCTCAGATATTCCCAAAGAGAAGGATATTGAAATCGACGAGGAGAAGTTTGCGTTTTTGGTTGACAGATCTGGACTGCCCTGGAGGAGGAGAGGAAGGAGATAGCTGGGAGAGATAACTAGGAGAGCAGGAAGATGAAAACAAGAACGAAAAGAAAGACCACTGGTAGTATTGCCTAATGCAGTTAGAGTCATTAGCTCAAACTAACTTCTCACTTCTCACTTCTCGATCTCACTTCCCCCGACGCACACATCAACCAGTCATGATGGTTTTCCTACCACCAGAGTTGTGGATGCACATTGCCCTATACCTGGAAAAGATGGAAAAGAACCGCTCAACCCTTACCAACTGCGCCCGCGTCTGCCGCCAATGGCAGCCCATGTTTGAGAAACTGATTTACCGCAATGTCAAAGTGGAGAGCGAGGACTTCAAAGCACAAAAGGGAGTTATGACCTTACCACGCTTCCGGGATCTTGTTTCAGGCGCGAACCAATATCGGCGGTCCTTTATCCAACGCCTGCAATATACAGTTATCATCCCTCACGACCTTTCAGACTACCGGACGGTGAAGCTTGAGGGGTACCATGAGCAGAACCCAGTTAGGGAGGCAAATAATCAGGCCTTTTGGGTAGGCATGAGATTACTATTTGAATTCCTGAGTTCTTGGAAGGAGGGCCCCGGGGTTATGTTAATCCCAGCCGTGAAGGGACGAGACGAAGCGCTTGAACCAGAGACAGGAATAAGGGAGCATGTGCATTGCTGGCAAGTTGAATTAGACGGAGAACAAGTTGTTGGTCCGTACCGTGCCCGTTTTCCGGGTGCTTCGTTGTTGCCTCAAATTACCTGCGTTGATAACCTATCGATTGAGTGGAGGCAAAATTTGATATGGGCTGGCACCGCGATGCAAATTGCAGAAAGCTGTGTGGCTTTGCAACGATTATACTTCGACATGCAGGATCTATCACGACCAGATCATTTATGGTATATGCGAGATCGCAGACAAGGTAAGTACAGGTACTGTTTCCTGTCAGTATACAGTCTGGAACCTGATATAATCTACAGCTGTGGCATCCGGACTCGCAAGACTTCCGTCGACCCTGCGGGTTCTTGAATTTCAGGGTAATTTCGAACACCCATGGTCAAACACCCTGCCTGCCCTCGATCTTCGCCCCGCCGATAGTAAGATTGATGAGTTCTCATCGAGTCTCCGCCTTTACTCGCACAATTTACAAAAGCTAAACCTGTCGGGCATATCATTTGATATGGATTTCCTTTATCCATTAGATGATAGTGGTAGCCCTACTTCTGATACATCATTTCACTGGCCTTACCTAGAGTCAATCGTCCTACAATGTGTCCCGGGACACCTTCCTTCTGGTATGGACCCTGCTGCTCTTCTGCAATGGAATCTAAGATATAATTTTCGTAGGCGAGTGGCTTTTTGACTACAAAATCGACCCCGGACGCGAGGATGAGTTCCCCGACCCTGCAACGGGGGATGAGATCTTCGAGAACAGTTGGTTGTGCGGAGACTACCAGGTTATGCGCGACGTAATGAACACCGAGCACTTCCACCGTCTGTTCATATCGCTTGGGTACGCCGCGCGGCGAATGCCACGTTTAAAAACGATCTCCTTCGACTATTATATGCGCCCCGTCAGTGAATTTGAGTTTAGCAGGGGCAGGGACGGCTCTACCGCATCTTTGAAATTCGAGTCTCACTCGGGATATACACCAGACCGGCGGGTTGCGACTGCCTGGGGGTTTTCCCTGGATCGGTTGCTCGTTGAGAATCCTTGGCCGGACAGATATCCTGATTATGCGTCGTCCTGGATTATACTGGATAGGTTGCCTTTGCCTCTTGACGAGTAAGATGTACAAAGCTCCGCCTGCCTACTAGACTCTATCATACTCATGCTTCCATTTTGTCTATTCTATACACAATATACAACAATATGAAGCGGACTTTGTAAGGCGAGAATGCTCTCACATACGGCTTGCTCTTTGTGACACTCCCATGTATGGACCAACCTCAAGTCACGTCCGCAGATTCCGCTACCACTAGAAAGTAGAATTAAGATGGATCATTCTGCTGGCATACATGTACGAAGCCCTCCCTCCTTGGTACATCGAACTAATTCAACTCATGTTCAAGACACCCCTCGCTTTGTGCTTTCTTTCCCACGATTTGCTTTCGTCAAACCTGCGAACAAGAGAATTTAACGAAAGCGTGGGAAACGCAGGTCCAGTATATAAGTTCATAAGTTCTTCCATTGGAAGCCTATACATCTCAGACCCTCTTGTGTTCAGCCCCTCTGGTAGTAGTCCCATCAAACAGCTTTTCAATCGGGAAGAACCAAAAGGAATAAACTGGGAACTGGGATCACTGTCCGCACACTCTCGAGGGCCATGATTGAATGACAGCTAGTGCCATATATATCAGCATCCTATAATAAGATAGATAAGACCTAGAATAATCTTACTTTAGCAAATACCTGCAGACTCTTAAGGCTTAGTTAGGGTCAGGGTTTAAGAGACTTTTTTGTTACAGAAAGACAGACCTCTCTTGTCTGTCTTCTGCTTGACGTTTGAGTGCTTTCCTAACCCCGGATTCCGTTCTCCACGTAGGCTCCTGATATGTAATTTACTAGTTGCCATAGAAATCACTAGTAGGGCCGTTACTCGATTATATTGAATTTGACGACCGGCTTTCCGCGTAAGAGCCTCACCAACTCGCCTCTCTACCTAGAGCGTCCTAGACCCATACCACATCGGGATGCAGCTGCATGGGGTTGTGGTAAATGTTGCCCAGACCTCTCTCTGGTAGACTTGTGCCACGATAAGCTTTGCCTGGAGGGGCGGGTCACAGGTGCCTGTGCTATAACGTGGAGACTAGAGGCAGTCGTGTGTAAGATGCCATTAGGCAGCTAGAAGATGTCCAGAGACAGCGAATCCTACCTTGTTGGTACCTCGCCAGTGATGCTATTACAGGAACGAGCACCTCATATACCCTGTCAAGTCTGCATATATCGGCTGCGGAAGGATGCGCTACGACTTGATCAAGTTGGTTTCAGGGTGATCATTGATAAGAAAAGCCTAACCAATGGTCCAGATTTGTAAGACTATTGCGCGAGGCGTATGAAGCTGTGGAGCGGCAGGTGGCCAATAATGGTGGTGCCTAGCGATAGCCCTAGATCCAGCCTAGATTCAGTTTAGATGGACTACTCCAGCACGCAATGGAAGCAGATAGCGAATGGAAGACGGGTTCTAGAGAAAGACAACTCAAGTACTACATCAATCGTTTTGATGTCAGCCATTACCATACTCTCCATGATTATGCCCATACAATTCCTATGTGCCATGAGTACCATCCACTACCATATCTTCATACCTAGTCACCCCTGATAGCCCCCTTAGTATCCACCTTCATCCAGCCCCTACATACTCAAAGCTCAAGCAGAACCCCTACCCTAAGCCACCTGCTCCCCGCCCTTCTCCTCCCCCTTCACCGAGTTCCAGTTCATCCCCAGCGCCGCCACAAGCCCAACACAAGCCGCAACAACACCCGCCCAAAAGCACCTCGTCACAGCATCATTATAAACCCTCAGCACCGCCGCCTTCTGGTCCGCCTTAACAAGCCCCAGGAACCCCGTAGCCCCCTGCCCAATAACACCGCCAACATCCAGCCCAGGAATCTCCGCATCCCGCAACCCCTCGCTTAGCAAATTCGTAAACACATTCTGCGACACCGAGATCGAGATCGCCGCGCCGATACTAATCGCAAACCCCACGCCCGCCATGCCAACGGGGATATCCTCTACCGCGAGCGCCGTCTGCGTCGCGGACCACGGCTGCGGGAATGAAAGCCCAATTCCAATGCTGAACATCACCTGCCATCCGATCCAGGCGGCGTGAGGCGTCGACGGTGTGAAGGAGGTTAGGAAGCCGAAGCCGATCGCTGTCATGATCGAGCCGAGGAGCATTAGCGGCGTGTAGTAGCCGATGGCAGAGAGGATAAATCCTGAGCTGATCGCCGCTACGGAGAGCCCGATTATCGAGGGCAGTAGCATCTGCCCTGATTCAGCGGCCGTCGCGCCTTTGATTGCTTGGAACCAGATAGGGAGCTAGCGATGCGTTGATTTGGTTAGCTTGGGGGTGGGTGTCTGGTTGTAAGAGAGTAGAAGACGTACAAAGTAGTCAATCACATTAAAAGCCGCTGAGGAGCAGAACGCATAGAGCAGACACAGCCCGGCCGTTCTGTTCAGGATAACCGAGCGTGGAATCGTCGCCTCGTCTTTGCGGAGGATCTCGTACGCGAGAAAGGCAGCAAACGACACGCCTGCGACGACTAGTGGCGCGACGACGTGTCCGCTGCTCCAGGCATACGTCGTGCCTCCCCATTGCAGAGCTAGGAGCAGGCAGACGACGCTGCCCGTGAAGATGGAGAGACTTGGGATGTTGAGCTGCTTGATTTTGGAGAGCAGTGGCTCGTCTGTGAGCTTTTGGTTCGAGAGGTTCTTAAAGAGCAGGATGATGACCGCCATGGTGAACCCGCCGACGGGGAGATTAAGCCAGAAACTGGAGAGCAGAAGCACGTCAGTAATTGGCTTGAGGACCCATGACAGGTACTTACCACCACCTCCATGTCACATAAGTCGTCAGAGCGCCTCCAATGACGGGGGCCACGATCATGGCAATGCACTCCAGCCCTCCGACGGTGCTATTGAAGATCGGTCTCCAGCGCAGGGGCACAGTGTGCGAGCCGGCACTATACAACGCGTTAAGCTTAAGTGCATGAACCCTGTTTGAGGAAAGGTACTTACATCAAAACACCATTCAGGATGCCAGCTGAGCCACAGCCCGCGATCGCACGTCCAACAATGAACGCGGCCGAACTTCGCGCTGCGGCGGAGACAACGGACCCGACCTCGAGGATCACGACTGCAACCACCAACACCCATTTCACCCGGAACTGGGTGTACAGCTTGCCGAAGAGGAACTGCGTCGAGCAGGTGGTCAGCCTGTAGGCTGAGCCGTACCAGCCGATGTCGGTGAGCGCGTGGAATTCGTTGGTCAGAGTTGGGGTTGCGGTGCCGACGATGGTATTGTCCTAGACGCATGGTAAACTGATTAGTGGGAGGGAACTGTGTCTTGGAGTACTGGACGTACAAGCCCTAGAATGAAAATGGCCAGCCCCATTGCAAAAAAGACAGGGAGGTGCTGCCATGGGCGAAAGTCGGGGGCAGCGTCCTGCTCTGTTTCGTGCGGCTGGGTAGTTTTCTCGTTGCTGTCTGCGGTGGCTGTCATTGTAGTTGATGGATGCCGGGCAATTGCTGGATGGATGGATTGTATGGGAGATGGAACTGTAGAAGAATCGGACCGGGCTCTTGGGGGGTGGGCGTCGTTCTGGCACCGGACAGCCCAAACAGCCCGGTCCTAGCTAATGCACAGGATCAAGAGCTTGGCCAATCAGTGAATGCTTAGTTGGAGCGCCCTCTTTGTTATTGACCGTGTCTGACCGGTACTCCACAGAATCCAAGCCTGTTACTTGTTAGGGCTTATCTGGTCCCGGCCGGCCTCCAGTCCGAACGCCGGCGCCTGCAGTAGCGCCTGCAGCTAGTCTGAGTGAGTTAGTATGGGATTTACATGCTACTATTCTTGTTGCGATTACTACGGTATGGTCCTCTAATACCTTGACTAGTGTTAGGTGTGATCAGGGGAATGAAGGGCAGATTATGTTCGTGGGTTGCCCCTTCTTATACTAAGTATATCTACTTAACTAGGCAGGAACTACCCAGCTGACCCTTCCTTATTTTATATATGATACTTAAGGAAGGTATGGTTATGGATTGCTCCTTCCTATACTAAGTATATCCAACTAACTAGGCAGGAACTACTCAGTTCTTCCCTCCTTAGGGTACTTTGTGCAACCAGCGGACTCCTTCCTCCAACAAAGGGTAGTTGATAATCCACCGTCTATTGTTGTAGTCAATGAAATTGGCATGACCTATTAGGGGCGCCTGGGATGTATTGTAGGAGCGTTGACACCTTATGGTAGAGTGAATAATTAATTAAGTGATCGGATTGCATTTGCTCGTGTGACATGCGGCACGCACAGAATATTCAGGCTCAAGGCACTGGTAGCCTCATATTCTCAGATGTAAGGATTGATTATAATGTAGTAAATTGTCCTGATATTGCAGATGGTATCAATGATGCTCGACCAAATCTACACCCGCTCAATCTCATCGTGACTAAAGGAAGACCTCGGAGGCTTTGCGATACTCAGTCCAGCGTATAGAAAAAAGCTAGATAAAAAGCCATAAATGTAGACAAGGTAGTACAGATGCAGACCTCCGCTGGTGGTAGAAATGGATGGATTGACCTGGAAATATCAGCGCTAGACATACACATCGACCATGGATATCGTGAGAACATACTGATTGCGCAAACCCTGGTAATAGCGGGATCCAGCCTACAAATAAAGTAATCACAGCCCTCTAATTACTACTGAGACGGTTGTAAGCGTAGATTCCGTGCCGCTGGTATAGCTCGTATACGCCGTAGTTCCTGCGGTGAACTATGTAGTAGTCTGCGAGTAGCACTCCAGTTATAGGGTCAAGCTATAACACCGACACGTCTTGTCCATTGGAATACTCTTGTACATGGCGAGAGACTAGACCCAATTTGTAAGCATTGTATCAGACATCCTAGTGCTGTGGTCCATTCGCCTTTCCACCCGGTGCTGCATACATTATTCATTGTGCAGATATCTTAGCCGGACCAGTCTATTAAATGGATTTTATCTCTGGCTTGATAGCGCACGACCACTTTCGTCTGAAGCTGCCTGAGATTCTAAGTTAAGGACGTGTATTACATGTACCCAGGTCACGCCATCCTAGGAATGCCTTTGATTTAGGTGTAAAAATATTTCATGTCCGCTTGTCCATTACTAGAGTCGGACCATGAAGTTTCGAAATGAGATCCTAAATTATCAGAGCTTTCCATTCTGTGTTCTGTGTACATTTGCTCCTGATTAGAAATAGCCCGACTCTGAAATAAAACATGACTTTTCCCTCCACTAGGTATAACCTAGACACGCCTCTTACATGGACCCAGCGCTATCATTATATGGCAGCTCGCTCACTCCAGTGCTTATAAACCCAGCCATCTCAACTAATATGTGCACTGATTCAGGGCAGCCTACAGTAACCCCACTCCCCAGTTTTATCATGGGATGTGTCACAGAGCCCCTCGCAGCAGCCTGTACAGAAGGAGTACATGCAGCACGAGTGTTTGAGGCGGGTACAGCCTGCTGATGATGGTGCTTTATCTGTACATAAGGTAGTGTTCCCATGCCAGTCAAATATGTGACTTGGGTGTCGGGATCTGAAAGGATAGAAAAAGGGAGGGGAGTAAACTCAGAGAAACAAAACGAAAACGAATTTGGCGAATCTCCATGGGCTACCTACGTTTGCCTTGCATATGTTGCTCCAGTCCGACCAGATCAATAGCTTGGGGAATCTCGGGTTCACGGCGGAGACAGCAGGTCCAGGAATCGCTCTTTAATTGGAGTTATGCTTAGCAGTGCCATATACGGCATTTTGAAAGACGGGGTAATAGTACCAGTTGCGTGGCATCCTGTTCGTTTGGGATCGAAGTATTTAGCTGAGGTCATTAATAGTCATGGGCCGGATGTGGCAGTGTGCCATGTTGTCAGGGCAAGCACGTTGCTAATTAAAACGTGCCTGCGGACATCCTGGGTGCTCGGTTTCAGCAAAGTAGGCTGAGATGAGGCGGAGATTCGGCATTGCCAGCGTCGATGGTATTGCGAAGGCTATGAATGAGATTGAAGGGCTTCATGTTGAGTGTATGTGTCGGGATAGTCTTTGAGGTCGATTTGAGTAGAATAAAGACAATGTACTCTAAGCCAAAAGATAAAAGAAAACATAAAGAAAACACTGAGCTGCCATCATCTATATCTAGGTAGTATTATCAAGTCTATGATGCTAGAGTTCCGAAGGGTCCGGCTAAGGTATTTGGACGATAAATGATGTATATGGCGCTGAGTGTAAAGGTTAATAAATTAGACTGGATGTCTTGTACATTCCACCACTATTTAATAAGTACGAACCAGGCATATGGCAACCACCTATATCTAGGTAGTATTAACGTAATCTCGAGTCTATGATTCGAGGTGACGCAATCACCGCGCTTGTCAGTTCTGTATACCCTGCTAGTGGTGAAGAGGAGCCCGGCCTCTTACAGTTTGGCACAAGCGCCACGCTTCCAGCGAGCTGTGAATCTACTCTCCCATGTAGATATGCATCTCAAGAGGGACAATGTAGGTGTACCACGTCAAAAAGTAAAAAAACTAGTCAATATCTTCCAAGTGATTAGAAATTTCACCACTGGATCTACAGGGTGGACCCAGTGGGAGATCCGGTGGGAAATCCGGTGTGGGAGACCCGGTGCCACATTATTTGTAATGTCAAAGTGCGACATAAAATGCCATGCCGCCTTCCTGAACCCGAAAAGAGCCGCGACTTATTATCCCAACCTCCTCGAATTGATCATTCAAGCCAGTATCCATGAAAGAGGTGATCAATCATACAGGGCCGACGGCGACAATCGCCGAGAGTCCGATCCCTGAACCAACCTCTGACCAAGTCCTTATCAAAGTGGTCGTGTCTGGGTCAAACCCTAAGGATTGGAAGGTCCCAGAGCTTGCAGCTTCTGGGGGCACCAATTTAAGCTTCCTGCTTGAGGCAAAGAAGGGGCTGAATCAAGGAGACGACATTGCAGGAGTGATTGAAAAGGTTGGATCCAACGTGGTCGAATTCAAAGTTAGCCATCCATCCAACCTAGGCGTATAATGTATTGACCTCAGCTAACTTCTTGTTAAGCCAGGTGATCGTGTCGCAGCGTTCCATGAAATGTGCACCCCCGGTGGCTCGTATGCCGAGTACGCAATTGCGTGGAGTCATACAACCTTTCACTTGCCCAAACACACCTCGTTCGAAGGTGCGTCCAAGACAACAACATTCACATTAATTCGTACGTATCTAACCTAAATTAATAGAGGCCGCAACTATCCCACTCGCCGCCTTGACTGCTGCTGTGTCCTTGTACGCGCACCTTCGCTTCCCGCCCCCGTGGGCACCTGCAGCAAAACCAATCCCACTTATTGTCTATGGCGCAAGCACTGCTGTTGGCTCATATGCTATTAAAATGGCAAGCAACAGTAACATCCATCCCATTATTGCTATCGCAGGAAGGGGCTCTCAGTATGTAGAGGGCCTCCTTGATAAAAGCAAAGGCGATGCAGTGGTCGACTACCGTAACGGAGTTGAGTCAACAGTTAAGGGGATTAGAAGCAGCCTTGAAGGGGCAGGTAATTCTGCTGTGCACCATGCAATTGATGCTGTTATAATGCCAGAGAGCGCAGAGGTCTTGAAGCAGTCGGTCACGCCGGGTGGACAAATTGATTTTATACTGCCCAACGACCTGGACGTGTCCCCTGCGATAAAATCGGTTACTTCTGTGGGGTCAGTGCACAATCAGCCTGGGTTTGGGAATAATGAGGAATTGGGCTTTATCTTCTCTCGGTATTTTACAAGGGCGTTGCAAGACGGCAGCTTCTCCGGTCATCCCTTTGAAGTTCGAGCGGGCGGCCTAGAAGGTGTTGAGGACGCCTTGAAGGATTTGAAGGCCGGAAAGGCAAGTGCTGTTAAGTACATTTTTCGCATTGCAGATACGCCAGGGGTTGTTTAGCATTCAGGGGAAACCGCCCTCCATAGGTAATACTATCATGTCGCGGCATCCGCATTCGGATGACAAAAACAACTTGAAGCAAGTACTTTTTTGTTTATATATGTCTCTTGATTTTAAAAGTTCGAGAATAATTCCTAAGTATGCTTCCGAAATATCACAAATACATGGAGTCTCTGTCTCCGAGGTCTCAAAGAAACCAGAAGGAAAGCCTTGGAAGTAGCTTCATGAGCTATTTCTCTTAGACCCCAGGGTTTTGATTGTAAACCTCTTCAATAAACTGATGTCTTTTCACAGCACCCTCAAGATCACAAAGAAGAGTTTTGTCACCTGCAGCAATGGCCTCATAAACACGGGCCACGTTCCTAGTTGTCGGATCCATCTGGGCAAAAGTCCCGTTCTTAAGCTCAATTTCCACAGTTTCGTCGGTGTCTAAGTCGTGGAGCTGAATGCTGGTTGTACCGACAATCTCGATGAAGGCACTGAGTCCTGCTATTTTAATCTCTCCTTTCTCGCCGTAGATCCTCCACTCGAGTCCAGGTGATCCCTTGAATGGAGCCCCGCCCCGAATCATAGCTGAAAGTGCTGCGTCTGACTTGAGCGTACCCTGAATTATAACATGATCTGGAGTCGTCTTCTCGGCGTTCTCTTTGACCACGGAGCCATCGGCTTTGATAACCTTAATGACTGGGCGTTGGTTCGAAAGGAGAGATTGGAAGCTTGAGAATTCGCCAAGAACTGGGATTCATTTATTAGCAACGGATAATATGCCATCAAGTATAAGACACACCTTCCTGAACAGTGTCGAGCAAATGTACAGCTGGAATTGAGAGTAACGATCCACCACTTTCACGATCAGCGAGATAAGTTTGCGTCTCAAGCTCCGTCTGTCCTGCAATCATTCCTTGACTGGTGATTGTAGTGCTAAGAACCTTGCCAATTCTTCCTTCTCTTAATACTTCTCTCAAAGTCTCGACAATAGCATCAAATCGGCCTTGAAGTCCAACAGCAGTGAGCTTGACATTGTTTTCTTTCGCCACATTAAGAAGTTCCTTTGCTTCCTCAAGATTCCTTCCAAGGGGCCACTCGATGAAGACATCCTTGCCCGCTTTCAGGGAGGGCAGAATAGACTTGTAATGGCGGTCTACTCGCGTAGTGCAAACAACAAGGTCAATGTCTTTGTCGTCGGCGATGTCTAGTCATGGGAGTCAGATATGTTGGCTGCATTTAGGGAAGCATAGGATGGGTACCTTGCACATTTCCATATGTCCTTACGCCGCCTGAAAGCTTGAGGTCTTTGACGCTCTTCGCAGAGCTTTCCACAGATGAGTTGCAAACAGCCACAATTTCGAACTTTGAATCGGGGCTCTGCAGATATGGTAAATGAGCCTTAGCTGCCCAGGCACCCGGTGAAAGACCAATAAAGCCGATGCGGATTGGGGCCATGGTGATTAGTTGGTATTGGAAAAGAAGGCGGCAACTAAAGATGTAAATGTTAAATATCAACCATTATATAGTTACATCATTATTAGTCACGATCTGTCATGATCTGTGGGTTGTCCGGCTCCCATTGTGGTTCTACCGGTATCCCACCCGCACTCGAGACATTCGTTTAGCGGACAACGGTGGGACGGTGTGTTTGTCCATAATCTGCGACAGCGACAGTGACGGCAGCAACGGCAACAGCACCAACCCAGATACCCTCCTCGTCTCCCACCGCGGCTTCGTCGTCCTCCCCTGCCAAACAGCGCTTACTATTATATAATAAAAGCACCTTATATATACGCTCGGCACCCTTACTACCTACCTGCCTGCTAACTTTTGATCTCTAGATCTACCTGGTGAATTATGCTGTTCTTCCTAATAGTACCCTATACACATAGTACGTGTCCCCCACGCGCGACCACCGCAAGAAGCTCTATGTCACAGAAGGCAGGTACAGCAGCTCCGCATCAATAATCAAGAAACAAACCCGGCCCGACAGCTAGCGCAACGGGCTGTATGCGGTAGTCCACTATGTCGAGTGAATTGAGAGGTTAGGAGATGCAGAGAACAAGCTTGTGCGCGAGCTACTGCGGCGGCTTGGATATAAGCGAGAACTATCAAATCCAGGCGAGGTGGCGGTGGGAGCGGGACGACCTGGTCGTGTGGGATAAGAGGCAGTTTATCATGCGTCAACGTTTGATTATTCCGAGGAGAGGAGCGGGAATAGGGTTTGTGGGCGTGGGGAGAAGCCGTACTGACTGGACTGGACTGAACTAAGCTGAGACAAGACGTGGCTTGGGCTCTTACGGGGAGTTATTTATATATATTTCAGTCGACGTCGCGCTGTTGCATGCAGGAGATGGATGTCTCTAGGCAAGTGGGAGTAATATCGGTAGGGTGGTAGATATGTTATAGTTAAAGTTATAGCTTACTTTAGATGAATTTCATGTCTCTAACTATCACATAGCAAAGCCTGGCTGGAAGTGGATGCTTATAGGACCTACCTAGCATGCTTTTATGTTAATCGGAATAACCCTCATGAAAGATCCAACACGAATGGGAGGCTAAGGCTGCAGTGGAGTTGAAGCCTGGTATCAGCTACATATGGGAGAGGCGTTTTAGCTGACCTAGGTGCTGCTCGGAGATATTGTCTGCACAGATTATTGTTCTTGGATAGGATTAGATTGCGGGATACTATTATTCACTAAATAGGATGTTCTAAACGCCAGCTATGAGGTACATCCATCCTATTACGCACCCCTCTCCTATAGTTCATTTCCAAGTTTAGGAATATTGTGCCCGTCCCGGTCCGTCCCGTCCGGTTCTGTTCCACTTTTCAAATGCCCGTGTGGTAAGGTCTAGTACTTATATACTATTATTATCAACCTCGGTTAGTGCTCTCGTCTTCCCGGATCGCGATGACGTGACTCTGAGTCACCCACCAGTACTTAACTAATGAAGGATAAGGATACCTATCCCAAATTCCATCATCCACAACCGCCACAATGTCCACAGATCTCGACCACGCCCTGTTCCCCGGTTTTACAACCCACCACATCCCCACCCCCTCAGGAACAACAATCTACACCCTAACCAGCCCAAAAACAACCCCGCCAAAACCCCCGCTTCTCCTCATCCACGGCTTCCCGGAAACCCACATCCAATGGCACAGACTAGCTCCCCTTCTCCTCCCAAACTTCACTCTCATCCTCGTCGATCTGCGCGGGTACGGCGCATCCTCACTCGCCCCGTCGAGTGAAAATGGCTCCGGGTACACGAAGCGCCTCATGGCGCAGGATTGCATCGCCGCCGTCGATGCGCTCGGGTACACCGACCAGAAAATTAATGTTGTCGGGCATGACCGCGGCGGGCGCGTCGCGTATCGCCTCGCATTTGATTTCCCCGAGAGGGTGCAGAAGCTCGTTGTCGTTGATATCGTGCCTACGGCATCGATGTTTCGCGCGTTTGGGGATGCGCAGATGGCCGTGAAGGCGTATCATTGGCTTTTCCTTGCGCAGCCTGCGCCGTTTCCTGAGAATATGATTATCGGCACGGATGGTGGCATTGGGAGGGGGTTTCTTGAACATAGTCTTGCGGCGTGGACGGGGGTGAATAGTCTTAGTGTTTTTGATGCCGCTGTATTGCAGGGTTATAGGCGCGCGTATTGCACTGATGAGAGGATCCATGCGACGTGTGAGGATTACCGCGCGGGTGCGTTCTATGATCGGGTGTATGATGAAGAGGATCTAGAGAAGGGGAATAAGATCCAGGTCCCCGTGTTGGCTGTCTGGGGCGACAGGGGGACTCCGGCGGGTGGGGAAAAGAGCCCGCTTGATGTTTGGAGGGAGTACGCGGACGATGTGCGCGGGAAGGCGTTGGGCTGTGGCCATTTTATTCCCGAGGAGGATCCGCAGGGGCTTGCGAGTGAGATTCTGGTGTTTTTGGTTTGATTATATTGTTCCCAACGAGACGAGATCTGCGGACGTTTATACAGCACGGATGTTGACGCCGTCTTTAGGGGTATGAAGTGATTGGGCTCGTATATACCTAATTACTTTGAAATTCTCCTTCATGTCCTAGGGAACAAGATTTTGGTAGAAAGAAATGTGTGGCCTTGACTCCTCCCACCGCGCCTGCTGTTCTTGAAAAGACATAATACTCAAGATACTTAAGATAACCCACAATAAGATAATTCATTTCCCCTTCCTATTGATGTCTCGGGAAGTGAACTACAACTGCTCCAACTCTTTCACCTTCTGCAATATCAACATATGTAAGGCGTTCAGCAAAGAGAAAATTTGTCCATATCCAGTCGACCTCTGCTCTATTCCCGCTCTCATCCCGAACAACGACATTCGTCTTTTTCTTATTCTCAAGAGGCATCACCAACGCATCATGGATCCTTCCGACAATAATACTTTTCTGGAGCACTGCGAGGTGGGGTGATACCCTGAGAGGCTCTGGGAGACTCTTTTCCTATAAAGTATGAGAGTAAGCCACTAGGAACCAGGACAGTCCAAACCTTTTGATATAGTTTCTTCGCCTCCTCGACGACTGGGATAAAATGTGATGGGATGTCGAATCTCTGCGCAGGGTCCGTAGATTGTGCACTCGCAATAATCCGTTCTGTAGATAAAACCAAGCCATCTATTGCCGACATTAAGGTATCTGAGGGAGAAAGGACTGTGACGGGGCTTCGCGACCCGTTTAAGGTCATGTTGAAAGAGAGCAATGCGGAAGAGTTAGTCAGATTCCTGGAAGTGTTGGATTACTCCAAGGGCACGATTGACCAACAGAATGTAACTGAGAAGCCTGAATCCGACTCGCCTAGTGCTGTTAGAAATGAGGGGTGGTCCCGTGACTACCTGCCTACATAGTGTCTGCCTAAAATGCTTGGACGGCTCCGAATTGCGGATTAATAGTGCGACAAAAAGAGGGATAACTAACTAGTACGGAGTAGATGACAGCAATGAAGTCCTTTATGGGTACGGCCAGATCCTTGCGTGAAACCTCCTTGCTTCCTCGTTTTCAGCCAAATCAATAAACTCATGCCTGAAGTGATCAGTCCAATGCTGTGCTTTCTCATAATGCTCCCGTGGAACCATACCACCCAGAGGAATGAGCCCTTGATCTTGAAGCTGGCGCAGAATTATTGAAACACCCTCAATAACCTCCATCTCAGTTTTGTGCTGCTCCAGTTCATTGTTAGTAAAGTTAATCGGACATTCAATGTCACTGCTGCTTATGTCGCTCCAGTGAGCTACAGCAGTAATCATTGCGTTGCGGAGAAAAAAAAAGGTCTTTCCGGTCCCAACAACATGGTACCAGAAGGATGGGGTCCATTCTGATTTTGCGGGAAGGTTCAGTAAGAGCCCTCCATGTGACGGGGTCCATGGTTTCCCAGGTACTAAAATAAAATTGAAGGAGCTGGTTCTCGAGCATCCCATGCTCTGTTTGTGCGATTCCTGAAGGTTCCAGCATCTGCGGAAATGGAGGGTGCAAGCAAACGGGAGAAACAGAAATATGTTGCCAGTCGATAACGGACGTTATGCGGTTTTTCAGTGGGTCAACCAATATGTTATCAAGATGTAAGCCAGGGTGTGAAAGTCTATTGGATTGCCCAATGCCTGATAGATTCGGACAAGATGAGGAGCAAGATTAATATATCGCTAAAGCATGGAAATATAATCCTCTGGTATCTCTGGCTGCTCGTGTGATCGCTGAAAGTTCATTCTGGGTTGCGCGTGCGCCTCTGCCCATTTAATCTCATTCTCCCCAATAGCTATGGCATAGTCCGCGACGCTGTTCCCTAGTAATAGTCAGAAAAATTGAAAAGTCACTAGTGTTCGAACTACCCACATGGGCCCCTATCGAGTTCCATCGTTACCCTTTGACCTTGCCAATATTTTGCATGAGTCAGTGGACCGATCACAAAATTTGTTTGGCCAGCAGTCTGGTTCTGTATCGGGGTAAAAGCAGGCTTGTTTGGCCTTGATTCCAGGTCTGACTGGTAGTATATACAGCCATGCTTCGGAAACGTGACTGAGCTGAGTTTCCTCTGTATAACCACAATTTGCTTGACGATATCTAGCCGAGATGGGAACGGCAATTCACCCCATAGAGATCCTAAGGGTTGACCCATTGCTTTTTCTTCGAGAATATATTCAGCTCCTACTGCGTTCGACTCATCCGCTGACCACGCATAAATACGAGGAACAGGAATGTCTAAGCAGTCCCGGAGCTTTATGTGCGTCAGCTATAAAAGCTTCATGTTGGAGTAAGATACGTAAGATACATACAAATTGGCGTGTAGCCACCTCGGATGCGGTCGTGTAGAAGCTCGATCCTGCATTTGGATTTGGTAGCCTGGCAACGATCTCAAGGCTATTATCCATCGACAAAATAAAGGCCTTGTTGTATTGCCCTTCAACGCACTTTAGCAACTTGACGCCTGTTATTGCGATAATAAGTTGTGGTGTAAGTCTACAATGATAAAGAACTTACACTTATTAGCATTATTATTAGCCACTTTGATAGCAGCGTCTACAAGTGCTGGTAGCCGGAATTGACGACGACGCAGTCAACGTCCAACATCCACCATGTGTATTTTCCTTCCCCACTTAACATTTATTATGCTACAGAGATCACTTAGAGGCTCTTTCCATACAAGGATCAGCCAACAGATGCGATTATACATGACAATACCAATGTGGAGGAGCTTGGGACAAGGGCAAGGTAATTCTCGCCGGATCGTGTGTCGTCGCCCTTCTTTGACTGATTTGTTAGCTGAGGTCCCTATTGAGGAAGCTGAACTCTACGAGTATCAGCGCTACCGATGGCTGTATGTCTCCTCTTTATCCGTCTTTCACACCCTTTTTTTATTTTTATTTTTAACGGTTCCATAGGAGTGCGGAGGCTGAGAAACTCGCAGTCCTATTTAAAGGCTGTGGTCACACTGTCAGGCTTTCTATTGGCCTGGAATCTGAGCCAAGCATCGTTTAACAACGCAGCCTCTAGACGCCCAACTGGCTTACATTTGCAATTCAGAGATGGATTTTTGGGGTTGCTATACTCATAGGCTAAGCCATAAGACTACAATGGCCCCCTCTCACTCTGGGTGCCCAACGCTTGCGGTCCTACTAGTGCAGTGCGGAGAGCTATCGGAGGCTGAATAAGAAACTAATTATGAACAGCCCTGCATTGTCTTGCCAAAATCATACTGGAACACGCCACCTTTACCATCCCGGGGTGCACTGACCACAACATCCCCCCCGAAAACAACTTGGAACCAGGGTATGGTCCATTTAATTTATGTATAAAGAAAGCTGAAACAGCCGCTAACATAACCAGGTGATCCATTTGAAGTACAGCCTAACTCGTATTCAACTCAGGCGCAGTTTACCCCCATGCTAAGACCGCGCAAACTCCATAATCGCTCGCTCCACCTGAGCGCGACTGTCAAGCGCCTCATTCTCGCGCTGGATCTCCACGCAGCGTGTCTTGAATTTACTGTCCGTAAGGACCGTAATGACCGCGTCTCGGATAGCCTCAAGGGTGGGTGTATCTGTCTTCAAATTCACGACAATCCCAGCCCGTTCGCCGCGAGCGCAGACCTCGGACTTGTCCTCTATGCAATAGTCAGTATACCAGACCTGAGTTGTGAGTGGGATCAGGGAAAAGGGCGACTCACGGCCGGATCCTGCGAGGACCATGGGAATACCATTCATTACGCCGTGTAGGAACCCGCCGTACCCGGCATTCGAAACGAAAACATCAACGTGCGGTAGAACGGCGTCATAGGGCAAGAAGTCGACGACTCTCGTGTTGGCTGGTATCGTCACCCCATCCAGTGTCGCCCCCTTGACACCCAGAACCCCGATAACAAAGTAGTCATCCCGCTCCGCCAAAGCCCCAATTGTCGGCTTCAGCAACATATCATAATCAAGCTGAAACGTCCCCTGCGAGACAAAGACAACTTTTTTCCCTTCCTCCCTCGCAGCAAGCAGTTCCCCCCACAATCCAGGTAACACAGTAGCAGGTCCCCCCTCCTGCCGCGCATGCGCACCAATAAACCGGATATTGCCAGCCAGGTCACTCCGCGGATACTCCAAGGTCGAACTACACGGCTGCAGCCAGAGGTCCGTTGCGGCCGCAACAAAGTCCATAAGTGGACCCTGCACGTCCGCCGTCGCGCCCAGCGTCCCAAAGACCTCGTTGACGTACGCGGCGACATTGTCCCACAGCGGCTTTCCAGCCTCGTACATGGCTGCGTTCCGCGCACGGCCTTCCTCGCTCGCGTCCGCGGGGAGACCCGGTCCAAAGGGTGCGTGGTCAATGCTCGACACTGTCAGGGGTGCAGTCGAGAATGTGAGTACCGCAGGGAACTCGGTATAACCCTGTGGTAGCCGCGCACCGAGGCGAAACGGCCACGCGCCTAGAGCGGCGCATTCCTGCAGGATGACGACGTCGCGCGTGGGATGGTCCCGCCGGATGTGCTCGAGGACTTGCCGCAGAGCGCTCGTGGCATTCGGAGTTGCGTCGATGAAGTGGCCCTTGAGCCCGAAGATGAACCGCTCGGGGCCCTCGGGGATGGAGAACATCTGTGTGAACTTCACGGCCGTCCATGTGCTCTGCACGGGGTAGAATGCGGCGCCGGTCTTGAGGATGGCGGACTCGGACTCCGGGCCTGCGATGAAGTGCACTTCGAAGCCGTGGTTTATGAGGTGCGTGGCGTGGGAGAGGAGGGGGGTTGTGTGGCCTGGTGCTGAGGGGCAGGCGATGACTACGGTGGGTTTGGATGGTGGGGTGGTGGTTCCGGTCATTTTGGAGGTATGAGGTGGGATTAGTAGGTTGATCCAAGCTCAAGAGGGGGTCTGACTGACTTTATAGCTGGAGCTGGAGGCGGGAAAAGAGAAGATTTGGCTCGATGCCCCCTAGGTAGGTAGGGCTGACATGTCTCCGAGATGTCAGCCTTGGCTCAGCCGCACGGTAGCGAGGTATATAAATCCTGCTAATCACACCCTAGCGCCAGATTAAACCTAGGGGGCCACTAATGATGTCCACTCAGCTACGCTAGGACAACCGAGATGGTCAGTTCACGTCGACAGGATAGAACAGGTCGTCATGAAATCTCCAAGGATAGACCAATAAGCAATAGACAAACCGTTGGACTGCTGGAAATACCAAGGGAAAGAGGCAAACCGACTAAAACCGGAGATCGCAGTACCTCTACTAGGTGAAGCTGTTGGTCGGAGGAGACCTCCCCGGTCAGCGATCTATTGGAGTAAGTCCTCTTACTCCAACGGAACTCCGACAGAGACCGAGTATCGGACCTCTGCGAGATCTATATAAGACCTCTGCTTGTATCTAGATCCTAGTTCTTTATCTATCTCATTATTTTACTCGTTCCAGTTGTTCTCTACCCTCTAGTTCTATTGGCAACGTTCTGCAGTCGCTATACCTTCATCTACCGCATCCCTGAGGCACTTTCATAACACAGACCTCTTTAAGATAATCCTGAACGGCTCGATGAGATACATACATACAATCAGTGGCTTGAAAAGTGCAACTTCGTAGGTAAAGCGGACCTTGGCACCTGCGAGTCTACACGGTCTGGCCAATGATGTCTGGGCTGAAGCTTTCCAAGATTCTTGGCGGATTACCTTACTCCAAGGCAGATCTGGATATCTTTGACATTGTAGATCTACAACTCCATCATTTCCATTCTAAACCGTATATCTCTAGTCCACTCAGCTATAAGGATTGATGCTCATGATACCTTTCTCAACTCGCCCTGATATTCAGCCACGCAATTCCGCACCAAGAATTCACTCTTGCCTTGAGGCGTCCGATACAACTCCGCCGGAGACGTCTCCATCGCACATCCGCACTTCTATTGCCCGTTACGAGACCATGGTTGCTGCTGCCTCATTGGGGAAGTCGTGGTCACGTATCACGTGCTTCTGGGAGGAAGGAGCAATAATATCATGTGACCAAGCGTCATAATCAGTTTAGTCTCCCCCTTGATGGGTTCTCCATCATCAACAAGCCATCGATCAGTTTTTCAGCAGCTTAATCACCAGCTATCGAAGCATCACTATTTCAGGACTCGAGAGTTTTACACATTCGTTTCATTCCTTCCTTAGCATCATCAAGTATTTGGCGGCCTCGGAGCCATCAGTCTTCAGTACTCCTGTGTAACTACTCTTCACATCGCTCTCGCTTAGTCAGTCCACATTTTCGGCCAACAAACAAACAAACAAAGCCTCTTTCCCTGTACTTATTTCATACCTTCTCTCTCTCTCTCTCTGTCTCGTTACTTCACCTCACATATCAAGATGTCATCCGTCGCGCTCGTCGATCAATGTGGCCGATGTGGCAAATCCGAAGACCTGCTGCGCTGCACTGCCTGTCAAGCCATGTTCTACTGCGGCCGGGACCACCAGGTCGCTGACCGAGACGCACACAAAGCCGCGTGCAAAAAAGTCGTAAGGACACGCAAAGAATGCCAACTCGAGGAGACCAAAATTCGAAATACACCAGACGGAGAACCTCTCAGTTGGGGCAATGCTTTTGAAACTGGTATTGGGCATTTCTGGGGTATCTTCGAAACCCGCGGCTATATGCGGGCTCGGTATGCGTGGGCTGCAGCGCTTGGGGATATGCAGACGAGGACAGGAGTTAAAGAGAATCTCGCTCACTTTATGGATATGCTGAGATTGTGCCGGGGCGATAACATGGGTATTCGTTCTCTTGTTCCTGCACTTATGCTTCGCTTGGATCAGGATCAAGAGTGCTACGACTTTGTTAAGTGGTGGTTCACGACGGGCTCGGAGGGTGACTATGATTTCGGAAACATAGACCTGCCTTATCTGAGCATCAGGGGTGCAGACGTCTTCGAGGAAGTGAAGTGTTTTACTGGCGGATACCCAGACTTGGCTCAACTCGTGGCAGTCACCCTACTCAAGATCAAGCTGGTTCTCGACCTGGAGGCACTTCAGAAGAGCACGCATACTGCTGGCTCGAAGGTTCCTAGGGAAGTCCTGGACGATATCCGGTCTCATGTCCCACGCAGTCCTGTCATCTCCAACAACCAAGAGCTCGTTCGCAGCGACGACCATAAGGGAACTATCAAAACGCTCCGCGAGCAGATTAGCCAGTTATATCGGGCTGTGGCGCAAACAAACAAGCATTATTGGAAGCTACTACTGTCTGATACAGAGCCGCAACTGCCCGGTGCCTATTCTAAAGGCAGCATTGAAGAGGCACAGCTATCTTATGCCTACACGGTTGACGCTTGGTATGAGCACCCGGGTGCCGAAAACTTTATCCGGACTTTTAAAGCATGAACTAGGGATTACTTCGGACCCTACCGAATGTAACGAAGAACCACCTTCCCTAATTTCATGCTGCATCTGTCTGTTAATCATCAGTCAAAAAATGTTCCTCGTGCATCGAATAGATAGATAGCTAGCTATGCGATACAGATATTCGGTGATATCGAAACCGAGCTGTCGTTGACGTGAAGCAGACGACCAACCAGCCATGCTCATTCCGTTGACACGCCTATCCAAGGATCTTTATCACATCGATGTACCGCCATAAAGAAAAATAGGAAATATCATCGATATTCAGCTCCCTAAAGGAGGCATGAGATAGTCCAAATCCCCATCAAGCCGGAACCCACGCGCAAGGGCCTCGATATCGTAGTCAGAAAACTCCCAAGAGTCTGGTAACTGGAGATCGAGCGCCTGACCCGGGATCTCAGGCAAATGAAAGACAGATTCAGCACCCAAACCCACACTCTGCTGCTCCCCGGGGAGAATATTCCTCGGACTCTCGATCGGCCAATTGCTATCCCCATCCCCATCCCCAATATCAATCCCCAACTGCGCAATAAGCTTGTCAATACTCGCCTTAGCTCTCCCCGCAGCAGGATAGAGGTACGTATTTCTAGTAAGAATATCACGACACAGGAGGAGAGATTGAAACTCTTTAGAAGCCGGCCCTTTATGCGCGACAACTCGGGCATGAATAGTCGCGCTCACAAAGGTGGCGTATAACAGCACATACGGCGCGCTGCTTATAGAGAAGCGCCGCGAGTAATCGCGCAGGATCATTACTATCTGGTCTGCGGCTCCGGTGCAGGAACTCAGGGCTTGGTGCATAGCCGGCGTGACGCCTTCCTCGTTGGGGCCTTTGCTGATTACGGGGCGGTATAGGAGGATTACCATGGCGTTGTCTAGTGCTCTGTGTATCGGAATGGATTAGCGACAGACAAATGGACTATTCTGTGGGTTGGGTTAACGAAAGACATACAGGAGACAGAGAGACTGCGGGAGAACCATGGATGCCCCCCCGGAAGACGAAGACGAATGGGAGTCGAGCCGGAGCGCAAGGTTCTTGCGCCATTCATTCAGGCTGGCCATAATATCCTCCGTGATGGACTGCGTCCTGCTCTGGTCATTCGCGTCAATGGTGTCCTGGGTCTCTGAATAGATTTCAGAGAGGATGCGTTCGATGATCAAGGACAACTCGGACAAACTGACTAACAATGATACATTGAGGGACGGCATGAGAGGAGGGTCTCCGACCGGAGTGTTAGTGTAGGAGGTGCTGCTAAACGGCTCTAGCTCGTCGTACTCGTCCAAGAACTTTAAAGAAGCTTTGAAGTTCATGCGGCGTAGGAGCGGGGGTCTGCCTTGTAACAGACCCTGGATTTTATCGATTACTGTAGGTACGGCGCAAGTCGGTATTAGCCACGGCATGAGCGTTATCAGGCTTGAGCCAGCAACCCTTACCGTAGGCGCCCCAGAGTATTCGTTTTCGCAGCTCAAGTTCCTCAGCCGGTAGCGTATCCGGCGGGGGAAGAACATGCAGCCCCAAGTCAATGATCATATTGAAAGCATTTCCCGCATACAGCCAGGATAGGCTCCGCTCGTCGCACCTAGAGAAAAGCGAGTTGGACATGATCAGTAAAGCCTGCAGCGTGGGTATCTCCGATACATCAAAGCAGTCACGTAAGAGTTCCGCGAAGCGCTGACGGAACTTCCATCCCGCGGTATTGATATCATCTGGGTCCAAGTATATCTCGCGTCGGGTACAGTGCTTGGAAACGGCGAAGAAGATGGCGTTCAGCAGGAGCTTTGAGAAAAAGGGCCCTTTGCAAGCCATGTCCCGCATGAACATCGGGCGGTAGACTATTTGGGCCGTGTATAGTTGGCGACTCCAGTAAATCGAGAGTAATTGCATGCCAATGTCTGGCTCGACGCCATCGAAATCAAGTCGGCCTGCTGCGAGGTCCAGGCGCTCTAGTTGCCCTGGTTGAAAAGATTAAAAGCGGATAGTTTGAGGTCTGGGTTTCACTAACTCTGTTTTGCTGCTTTAGAGAAAAGCAGAGATCGAGTGTGCTCTTCTTCATCTGCGGGATGAGGCGGTCTCCCTTCTTCTGAACCGCCATTGTTATGCTTTGTATAGCCATTGTAAAAAGTGCTCGTTGGTCCGTGGTACAGCTCCAAGGTACCCTTGTAGCGACAGTCTCTGGACTCCATTGGGATCAGTGGTGTCCTTCCAGAACTATGCAAGGACCAGCCAGTCAGCCAGGGCCATTAAATAACGGGTATAAGACTTGCCCAATCGAGTCGCGGGCATCAGCATCCTCGCTTGCTGCTGCGCACTGTCCATCTTGAGCAACATGATCTCTCCTCTGCAGCTGTATTAACTGCTGGCGAAGAGATTCATTCTCCCGCTCTAAATGTGCGATTCGGCGATTGGTTGGCCTGGCAGTCGTCGTGGTTAGGCGGATAAACAGAATCTATCGCATCAAAGCAGACCTTGGCTTGTGTTGCACCGCACTTGGCCGGCAATCCGAACCTTTTGCTAGACAATTGCTGCACGAAGGTCGCAGGGCATCACATCTGAGCTATCCGAGCAGAGAGTGTTGTCAGTCTGTTGTCATCGCATCAGCCTACACAGCCTAGGTACTGGACGGCACCTTTTTCACGCGGCAGAGGACGCAGGCAGCGGCTGCCCGAGCTCCTCTGTTGTTAGACATCCGTGACAGTTCAACGCCTACACGGTTCATTTACTCCATGCAAGATGAACATCAAATTTATCAACCAGACAAGAAAAACGCACGGAATAAAATGATAACCCGTGATGAACATGGAATTCTCTTTCCAAGTGGCGGAGCTGTTGGAAACCAAGTTGCGTCTTCGCGGTACTGGAGGCCGCATCGGATGATTACCGTAAGTTCCTCAACCAATCGGCAATGATGCCTGTTAAGGTGCCTCTCGCTTCGCTGTTCCTTTTCGGTACCCCGTACTTACTGTACTTACTACCCAATCGGCATGTCTCAGTCCGAGAATCTAATGCTTCTAAGATTTTCAGCGTCATAAGAACGTCTCTACATTCATGATTTGTTGATTCGATTTCTGAAGAAAAAAAAACTTTGCACCACATCACTCTGACCATCAATATGCATATTCTGGTGAGCCTGCCCGTTCTCGCCTCGAGATATCTGCGCTAATGAAGCGACTCAGATCGTAAATGATGACGGGCCGCCAAACCAGACAACATCCCCCTTTATCCTTTCCTTGTCTGACGCTCTGCTATCTGCTGGACATCTAGTCTCCGTCATCCTCCCAAACCAGCAAAGATCATGGATTGGCAAAGCACATTTCATCGAGACAAAAGTCATTCCGACCCCCTTCTCCCCGACACGGGCAGTAACCCCTGAGGGAAATAACACACACAAAACAAGCGAGGCGAGTTGGGTACTAGCCAACTCAACCCCCGCAAGCTGCGTACAGCTGGGGCTCTACCACTGTTTCCAAGACCGGCCCCCCATCGACCTAGTCGTCTCAGGACCTAATCTTGGCCGTAACTCCACGACAGTATTTTCTCTGTCCAGCGGGACAATAGGGGCTGCAATGGAAGCGGCAATCTGTGGGAAACGAGCTATCGCCTTGTCGTTTGCGCACAATGCAGGTGCAGAGCGCCATGACCCCGCGGTGATTGAGGAGGCGTCGATGCATTCTGTGAGGCTTATTGAGCACCTTTATGATGAGTGGCCTACTACTGTTGATACTAATGATGGTGTGGACCTGTACTCTGTCAATGTGCCGTTGGAGTTTGGGGTTAGTGCGCGGAGGATTATGCGTACTTGTATATCTAAACGGAGATGGCCGGATGGAGGGGCTTTCTGTTCCTCCACGGGTACAGAACGGCACTGTGTTGATGGCGGCAGCGAACGTGCGGGATTTGAATGGTCGCCGCGGTTGGATAGCCTGCGTACCCCGTTGAAGGGGAGCGGTTTTAGGAACGATGACTGGGTCATTGAACAAGGAATGACAAGGTGAGTGCTCCTGGTAGACTAAGAGCTGACTGATGAATGCTGAATATTCTGTTCAGTGTCACTGCCCTGCAAGCGAATTTCATGCACTCATCGGTGAAGGAAGCGGAGATAATACTGCGTCGGTCTGGGTAGGGCTGCATCAGATGACCGTGGGGGAAGATGTATTACTGCATATGTTCTAGACAGCAGCTGGAATAAACTATGTATATATGAATCAACAAAGATCATCGATAGACCTGTTTCTTTCTCGGATAGTACGACCGTCTTGGTTTCTATATGCGCGTTTTTGATGGGGAAAAAAGGCTGGGATTAATGTTAGAGGGACCTCAGCCATTATATGGCCCAGCTGTAGTACGCCGTGAAGTGCCACTGGCTATCTGGAACTCGCGGTCCAGGGACGCAGAGAGAGCGCCAATGTCCGTCACAACATTCACCAAATCGAACCTGCAACGTTACTATTGCCGTTAGGGTAACCTGTAACCCTGCAAGATAGGCCATACCCACAAGAAGCGTTTTCGATGTGGCAAACAATAAGGGTAGCGCTTAGCAAGAACAACTGAAAAATAAAAAGGCAGCTGTTCCAGAACCAAAGCATAAGTAAGCCCTTTTGTTTTATCTTGTATTTCCGCTTGCTCTCAAAAATTCCAGCCACGCTATATTATTTTATCAGCCCGAACTACAGTCAGTAAATAGAATCTGCTCCCCGTCTTCGAGTTCCGCCCCTGCAGCCGTCAGCGGAAATAGACTTTCTTAGTAATACCATATCTAAGGCTCGCAAGGCAAGACGCCCATTTCTTCTCTCGTTTAATGAGATGCCAGAATAGTTCCGGCGTGAATCCAACCAGTGGATTCATCAGGGCTATCAGCCTATCTCAGGCTCGGTCCATGCGTCATTCTATAGTTGGTTGTATATCCACAACGAGACAGCAAATATTTATTCCCACCTTATCCCAGCTATTTTATTCCTACTGGGCGAGTGGCATATCCAGCAGTACCTCTTCAGCAGATACTCCAGGTTTACTAGCACTGATTTTATTGCTTTCTCTACATTTCTATTGACAGCAGTCGCATGCTTGTTGTTATCAGCAATGTACCACACCTTGCTAAACCACTCTAAACACGTGGAACATCTCTGCCTTCGACTAGACATGCTGGGTATTGTGATTTTCATCCTAGGCGACCCTTACCCGCCAATACGACAGCTCAGCCGAGCAAGATCGCTCGCCCGCTCAACGCGGAAGGTTCAGCGTTTGGAGCCATTTGCCACTGTAAAAGTCAGCTAGCCCCTTTTCCCTATTTGGACTTAGCCTCGTTCAATTTTTCTCCTGTAGTTAGATATCAGACTTTCTTGCTACACATTTAGAATGACAAGACCTTCAATTTCTCTCCCATGCCTCCAATTCTATCCAGCCCACAGTTACCCCGGCAGGTAACTCCTAGTTACCTGTAATTTCTCCACCATACCTGGTATTCGCCACCTACCTAAAGGGCCCCCGTTCGAGTCCACGCGCGCGCACTCGCTACTATTTTCCACATCCAATGTATCCTCCACACTGTGACGTCAGGCCGTTGAATCCAGACAAACCCGGTCCTGATCCGCTCCACATACATTACACGGCATCCAACTTGCAAATACAAGTCTTTCCAACCTGCAGGGGTGTGTTCAGCCGGAAATCCGAACTAATATTCTACATCAGTCACTAGATTAATGTCATGGCACCTTTTTAGTCGACTGGTGAAGTTGTTAACGATACACCATCGGACGTTTCAGTTGGGAAAATGAGGTCCAAAATAACAACCTCACCTAGCCCGCCGAAAACTTCCACAGAGCAGGTGTCAACAAGAACGCGGATGCGCACCACTCTGGAAGCGTCAGGCCCAAGAGGGGCATTGTGGACTCCACTGGCAGCAAGATCATACATCGTACGAGGTGTTCCCGCTGGCCGTCCGGGTCCAGTGGATAAGGTCACTGCTGGTGGCGTTGCCCCAGCCCAGATTGCCCCAGACATTTCGCTGTCAGATTATACTCGTAGAACAGGTGCCAGGCCAAGCCGATTTTGATCAAGCCATTCGGCTCATTCACCCAGTTTCGTTCTGGGACAAAGTGATAGGTTGGGAGGAAATCTTCCGCCAGAGCCTGGGGAAGGAGGAGATAAACAAGTAAGAGGAGCATTTTCGATCACACGAATTTAATGGTACAAGACGTTTCAATCAAAGAATAAGATGAGCTGGGGAGATGGGACTGTCGCAGCAACAAACTTTACACCATCTACCTTTGACAAAGACCTTTATTTACATTGCCCAAGTACTGTAATAGCCCGCGCGCTGCTGCCTGAATGTTGTCACTTCCCTCGAGTCAGAAAGAGATCTATAGTCTTTGGTATGATCCGTAGAGATTCATCAGAATCTTCAGCGATCTTCAACGGATGGATAAATCAGAGATTATGATGAGCATAGGAAATGCCCATGAACTCGTCCAAGAGCCCCAGAGTTTCGGTTGATAGCACGGCTACTTAATTTTACTTCGCGGAGAGCGAGAGGATGTCCGCGGGGCACCGATCTGAGTGATTCGTCATGCAGCCCCGGATTCTCGCGGATCTGACAGCGCTTTTCCACGCGGTATTCCAGCACGCAGTGAGTCCTCGGGCAACCATATTCAACCCGCGTGGCGAGATTACGCCGAACCCGAATCCACCGATAATTTTCGGTCCTAGATGTTGACGACCAGACAATCGTTTCTGAGAACTATGAACGTAGAGAACCCACAACTAACTAAAAGCCCTACCACCTCACACCTGATGTCTCTCCGTTGTTAATCGCCCGCTCCGGTCTTCCGTGCATGGCAATCATGCTTAGAACTCTGCCAAGAAAGCTTTTGCTCGCAGGATGGTGTGCCCCGTTACTCCAAGCGGCCCCACCAAATCTTACATGTAACCCCATCGGCCCCAATTCCACTACAGCCCAGCCGGCAATTGGATGACCGATCCCGACGGGCTGACGCATGAATATGGCGTCTACCAGGACGGGTCTCGGCGACGATACCTGGGGTGCAATGTCCGGGGGCCATGCGACTAGCAGGGACTTGACGCATTGGACTGAGTAGCCTGTGGTTCTCCAAGCACGTGGATTTCCCGACAATACCACTTTGGCACCGTCGTTGTTGACGAACACAATACGAGAGGCTTTGGTCGCAAAGGCGAGACTCCTTGGATTGCAATGTACAGGTCATACGATGGACGATGTACGTTAGTGCAACCCCTCTACCCAATTGACAAAACGAAAACCAGTTGGATTAACACGGGCGCAGTACCGAGTGGGGCGGACGTTACTCAGGTCTCATGTCCACGGAGTAGTTACAACAATCGCGGAGGTTCGGGCATCTTCCGCGACAGATGACAAACTATTGGACAGCCGGACTCGGACTCGACAGAGGAATCCTTTCTTAATACTGGACCGATGACTTTTCTCCTTTATGTGTACGTTTTTTTTTTTTCAACCTTTTCCTTTCTATTCGTCAGGTGGCCAATTGCTCTTCGGTCGTGACACTATCAAACAAACATGGATAATCAAACAAACATGGATAAGTCTACAAGCAATCATCACGAGCACGACAATGGATTTGATCGAGAGACTTTTTCGCCGGAGGAACATGCACACGAAATTGAACGACGAGACCAGCAAAGCCTGGAATATATGGTCAATGAATCAATGTATGACCGTTTCGCATTCTTCCGAATTCCTATCGCTGTGAAGAGCACCCGAAAATTAGTTATGACTCTGGGTATCTTTGCAGCCTTCAGCGGTATGCTGAGCGGCCTAGACCAGTCGGTAATATCGGGTGCCCTGCCTGGCATCCGGCGGCAGTTTGTCAAATATGGCGAATGGGAAAGCTTGGACGATCCAAAGATGAAAAATGATCTTTCGCTCGTCTCATCGCTGATGCCCTTGGGAGCCATGGCCGGTGCATTGATGATGATGCCGCTCAACTTCTACCTCGGCCGCCGCAACTCGATCATCGTCTCGTGTGTGTGGTATACTATAGGAGCCGGCCTCTGTGCTGGAGCTCGAACTATAGGCATGCTGTTTGCCGGCCGCTTCATCCTCGGAATTGGCGTCGGTATTGAAGGTGGTTGTGTCGGTATCTATATTTCTGAATGTGTTCCACCGGACCTCCGTGGCAACTTGGTATCGATTTACCAGCTGATGATCGCTTTTGGCGAGGTGGTGGGTTATGCTGTGGGCGCCATTTTCTTTAATGTCCCCGGCAGCTGGCGGTTTATGCTTGGTTCATCCGTCGTATTCTCGTCCATTCTGTGGGCTGGAATGTGCTTCCTGCCGGAGTCACCGCGTTGGCTCGTATCCAAGGGTAAGAGCGGACGTGCTTGGCAAGTATGGAAGTCGCTGCGCGACGTATCCGACCCTAGGAACCTGGAAGAGTTCCTAATCATGGAGGTCACGGTCCAGAATGAGATCGAACGTTCCGCTGCTGTTGCATGGTACCGGCGGTATCTCGAGGTCTGCGTATATCCTCGCAACCGCCGCGCCCTCGTCTACGCTTCGGCGATGATTTTCTTCGGCCAGATGACCGGTATCAATGCAGTGATGTACAATATGTCCAACCTGATGACCAAAATGAACTTTTCAGAACGCGAATCCGTCCTCATGTCGATGGTTGGTGGCGGCGCATTGTTCCTGGGAACAATCCCAGCAGTGTTCACAATGGACAGATTCGGTCGGCGTGTTTGGGCACAGAACATCGTCGTGTTCATCATCGGTTTAATTCTGGTGGGCGTCGGTTATTTGTACACCAATAAAAGCTATGACTATTTCTTGGACAATAAGGCTACCGCTCTGGGCCTTTTTTTCTCCGGGATCATTCTATACATGGGCTTCTTCGGCGCATACTCATGCCTGACATGGGTTGTTCCTGCTGAGAGTTTTGATTTTAACACTCGCAGCCAAGGCATGGCCATCTGCTCGACTTTCCTCTATCTCTGGTCATTCATTGTGACCTATAACTTTGACCGTATGCAAGCGGCAATGACTTATACCGGCCTGACGATTGGATTCTTCGGTGGTTTGGCCGTCGTTGGTTTCTTCTACCAGTTGTTCTTCATGCCCGAGACCAAAGATAAGACCCTCGAGGAAATCAATGAGCTGTTCTTGATGCCGACCAGGAAACTTGTTGGGTTAAACATGCGCAACCTCGTCAATCACTGGTCCTGGGTCTTTGGTGGATCGCGCCCAACGCCTGATACAAGTGAAGCAAATATCGGTTATGCTGCAGATGCGGAAAAACAAAACATCGAGGACACCCAGAAGGAATAACCAGGAGATACTGGGTCAATTCACAAACGCAGTTTGCGGCACCTTAGCCGATATGGAAACTTTTATGATGGCGTATGGCATTCTATTACTTATCATTTCCATTAACATGGCAGGGTCGACTGTGAGGCAGTACACAGGGCAGTGCGAGCGGCGTGGATAAGACGAGTGAGTTTACCGGCAAGATTTGGGATCGGTCTCTGATATTGAAACTGACACTGCTACTGTCGTATTCTTTAACGTAGCGGAGCACATTTATCGTACTGAACGGGCGATTGATCCATTTTTCCCGCCTTCCCCCTTCTAGTTATCTCTTCAACGCGCCTTCTTTCCATCAAATTCATCGAAAACATCCCTTTCGCAGGAGAATAGAATTTAGATGGCAATATCTGCTCTCGCAATGTCTCTCGTCTTGATCACCGGAGCCACAGGTTTCATCAGCTCCCAGGTCACCCTCCAAACCTTAGAGGCCGGCTTTGATGCTCGTCTTTATAAAGGTCCTTGGCCTTCCTAAGGTTTGCAAATAGTGTGAGAGGTAGTAATAAGGGTAGATGGCTTGTTATACTTTCAGTTCTCAGTCACTAGATTTACCTTGGGAAAACAGGATTGCCCTGGCCGCTAAGCGCCCATTATCCCAAAAGTGCCTATTTTGACCCAGGTGTGACATTTTGACATTGTGAATGTTCGACATTTAAATAAGGGGAGCAAAGAGGGTGGGCGTCTTGGAGTCAGTGAGACGACGGGGTCGCGACCAGGTGAGTGTATAATATGGGGAGGGGGATAAGGGAAAAGAAGGAGTTAGGAGGGAAGAGAGGCAGGACAGCAAGGACGATCTTATACAGTCAGAGGGGCTGGCGAACGGTGATGTTGATGTGGCGTACCCGGGCGACTATCCTGGAAAAGGTAAACTAACCGGAAGCGGGAATTCACAGGTCCTCGCGTTACATGTCAAACAGCATATTGTCATCGAAATGGAGGTAGAACTTGCTCACTCACAGCGATACGGTCTGAACTCCCGTGTGCAGGGACCCTTACTAGATTATCCCTATATACAGCCAGCTACACCTGGCCTACTCTTGTTGATTAGTACGGAACATGGATGCAGACAGAAGAACTTGTTATTATTAATACTAATTTTAATTGACTGTTCTCCAGGATTCCTTTTAAGTAACGGGGAAATAATAGTACTATATCCATGCCTTTAAAAGACCACCCGCTAGAATAAACCATAGACGCTTGTTACTCGACAGGACTAGCATGCCCATGAGTATCTTCCAAGGAAACTATAAGACCTGAATCCTGTTCTAGGCCGAAGCTGCCAAGATTAACTAATCTTTTTGCTAAGACTTTACTTATTTTGTTCTTAGGTATAGATAGTACTTGGATATAATCTCCTTTCAGGGGGCACCCGAACTCGCGGATCTCACGGATTACTCTGTGCTTAAATTGAATTCTAAAGCGAGCTACAGCATGTAGATACTATTATCCCCTACCATAGGTTATCCGGGAATACAGGCTTGTAATCTATTAATAGGGTAGCAAGATTTTTACTAACTTAATAATAGTTAGACTGTAATATATTATAAGATATTATATAATCTTATGGCTTTCTAATAATAACTATCCTTGTCTACCTGGGCGTGGACTCTTGTACAAGGGGGTTGGTTTTATTTGGCTGGTCAAAGTCCGGGTAGTATCTAATACTGGTAGAGATCAGCTTGCACCGAGCTGAGTTGCCCGAGTACCTTGCATATAATAAAGATACCTGAAATTAAAATTTAATTGACTATCGCTCTCGCCTTCCCTGGTTTGCATATATACCCAGCGGGTCGTGGACTGGAATCCTGTGTCCCCTTGTAGACAGTGACTGCACTTCCTCGGGCCCATTTAACCACCTGGGCTTCAAGTACGACAGATTCAGTAGTATATAATACATATCTGGGCCACAGGCGATCTGATTAGCTCTCACATTGGTCGAGGACAAAGTGTGAGAATGGCTCGGTCTAGCAATGAGAAGCGAGCTTGATGACAGCAGTAGTGCCGGGAAGCTCTGGCCAATCATATCTATACGCTCTAATAGTTGATTATAGGGGTAGGGACTAATAGAGCTCCCCAGATGACTATCTTAGATTATATATTATACCTAGTGAAGTTTGCTTGTAGCTATCTCAGGATAATAGGTATGCATGGTCTATTACTAATTAATCAGCCTACCTCTTACAGGGAAGTCTAAGCAATAGGTTAGTAGGATAGTATAATACTATATATATAGAGCTAGGAGTATTAATCAAAGCAGTACGCCCCGAAGTTCTCGTGGATATTAAACCAACATGCCTTGGTAAAGATAATATAAGTCTATGCGACCCTGGGGTTAGTATTACTACGTATTACCTTGTCTTTGTTATAATCTAAATTCAAATATGACTATAGGAGCCTTCTATTAGCAGCGAGTCTTTTACTACTATCATCCAGTGGCTAAGCCTCGAGAATAAGAAGTTCTAGAGCGAGATTAGTTATATTTAGTACCATGCGGAAACCATGTCTTATATATATTACTATTAGGAAGCAAAATACTAGAAGCTAGAGCAGGGGGGCATACTACAAGAATACTCTATAGCTAGCCTGTAAGAGGGACTATGTTTTGTAAGGAGTAATATATTATAGGCGATCCGGCTTCTATAGTAATACTAATCTCGAAATAAAACCCCTTAGGCACTGGCTCTGGGATAGTGCCTTTGTGCCGTAGCTTTACACCGTACCATGGACAGGGAGGTTGAGCATGAGTTATTTGATTAAGTAGCAAAGGCAGCCTTAGACTCTTACTAATAGTAGTAGGAATGCCTGTATATATATCCGAATCCTATGATAGTAGAGGCATAGGGTAGATAACATGATAGACTTATCTTCCACTTCTAATAATATAGAATAAAGTATTTCATATTAATTAACCCGGTCATAGCTAGCCTTCTAGTTTTATAACTACTATATTAGACTCTGTCTATATTAAGCTACTTGATTCATGCCGTACTTCCTTGTTAGCAGTGGCTGCTAGCCATCTCAGGCCCCTAATTATCCACAAGGCGAGGTATGGATACTGGAGCCAAGTTCAGGAAAGTAATTAGTAGCCTAAAGGGGTGTACAAAGTTACCTTGAGCGATTTATCCAGGGTCTTCTTTCTCAGGTCCTGGAGAAAAGGGGTAATCTCTAGTCCCTAGGAATAAGGCTTTTTCTATTTCTCTATTATAGCGGCGACATGGTCTATAAGTTAGTTAATAATTATAGTAAGAGTAGTTAGCTTGAGCGTGTTAGCATGTATATCCTTGTTTAGAATTCAGCAGCTCTCTTCCATGCTAACTAAATAACTAGGGTTAGTCCACTAGCTAACCACGTGAGTATTAGTATGATATACTAATCTTTATATTACTATCCTCTATTAGTATAATAGTATCCAGGCTTAGAGCAGCTAGCACGAGTCCTTGATCCTGAAGAAATTAAATACCTTCTAGCACCTGCCAACACCGTGAGCAGCTGTATAGGGGATACTAATAAATAACCTACCAGCTAGATAATTAGGGCGATATCTATATCAGACAGGCATAGATTAATATTCAGGAGATGCTGCATCGAGAACTCTACGGGCTCGTATACCAGAAAGTGGTCTTCGCTAGCGTCGTAGACGTCCAGGAGGCGAGGAAAGCTTGGATATTTACATTGATTAATAGTCTTGATCCGTGACTTAATAGATGATTAATCTATCTTTAAGTACTAGACATGGATAACCCCCTTTCTATGCCCGTGGTATCGGGCCAAAGTGACAGCTCGACCATAGAATACTTCTGCTCCCGTTTCATAGTGTTCCCAAGGGCTTTGATCGTAGACTTCGCGGAAAGGTTCTTGTGCAGTATTCTCCTGTTTTCCCAGTCAAATAAACAGTTTTGAGAGATCTATTAAGAATTCACTAGTAGGATCGGCCTATATCGTACGTCGGCGTTTGTTTCCGTGTATGAGGGTTTGTTAATACGAAAGCAGCGAGACAGGAAAGTCGACTGACTAGGCGGTACTTTTAATAACAAGTTTCAAGCGTTCTCGAGAAGTATCTGGACGTTTTATTACTCATGCCCTGCTATGCACCCTTGCCATGCAAATAGATGCTACCACCTCGGTGTACCAAGTTTAGCCTGGTGAAAATGTCGGCCATAGCTTAACTAGGCGCCCGCTTGTTTCTGAGTCTAAACTTTGACAGGCATATATCCCGCCCTCTGTTCTTTTTAACTGAATAATAGCAAGTAGTAATATTTACACGTCCGCGAAGTTACTCTAACCCTGGTATTATGGCTGGAAAAGTCAAATTGGACTAAATTACGGACTTGTGAATTGTGCCCTCTAGACATGCTTCCTCCCTTCCACTGGATCAAGGGAGATCTACCGGGTATGAAAGCGTTCAACTAATAACACTGTTGACATACGTGACAACGTGCTAGCACCAAGGCAATACATATTAATATCCTGAAGGCCTCACACAGTGCGAGGATGGAATCTGGGACCCGGTATATACTGATTTGAAAATGATTATTCTATTGTCTATGTATACTGCCTTCATCCCGGCTACTACGGGATATATCTAGATGAGTAACCCTTTCCCTATTCATAGTCTGATAAATCCCGCTCTGGCAGCCTTGGTGAGAGATTACTTATATATATCTCTACTATCTGCGTCGGGAGCTGACTTTCCCTGTAAAGGGTACGCACAAGAACTATTCAATTCCGTCACTGATTACGCTACGGGCGAGGTGTACTCTCTAACTCTAGAGGGCACGGCGACACATGGGGCCGGGTCATGTCAGATTGCCCTGTCCTTGATCGCGGAGAGACCTTCCAGGTAATTAAATTGATTCTGGGCCACTGTCCTGAGGCAATGTTGTATACATTTCAGATTCCAGGTGATATACCAGGCGGTCCGGCCCTACTCGCGTGGACCTGGTTTAACAAAGTTAGGAACCGGGAAATGTTCATGAACTATGCTCAGGTAACCGTCTATACAGAGCCAACAGCAGCCCATAATAATGATCAGATGATACCCGACCAGCCGCTCTCCGTACAGTGGGCGGACTGACCAGCGATCTTCGTGGCCAATGTCAATGCAGAGGGTCAATGCACCACTGTCGAGAATAAGGAGGTCAACTTTCCGAGGCCGGGGCTAGACTCCGAAGGCTTATTATCAGAGCCAGGCTTTTGGTATGCTAGGCTACTAATGTTCGCGGGTCCTAGTGGTAACCTACTATAAATAATTGAACTAACTAATATACTTACAGCCTCGACAGCCTTGACAGCCTTGATAAGTATGACCTATAATTACATACCTATAGAGACCAGCGCGATATCCGGTCTGGTCGCCGATCCTGTATTTGGTATTAATATAATTAACAATCTGGATAGCAGTATCCATGCGTGGTCTGTTGCACGGGAACCAGGACTAGAGAGAGTTATTAATACTCGTGGTAGAGTATACTTTGAGGCGTGGCGTGCGAGGGAAGATAAGGGAGGAATCTCTATCAAACTAGCCCTGGAGGCGAGCCAAGAGAGTTATTACAGTTTAAATACTTACTTTAATCTTTGATTATGTATTTGGATGTTTCCTTTATTGATATGGATCGTGAATCTACCTTTATCATGGGTGGAATAACCATGACGATAAGTGACCCTACCTGCCCAGGTCTGATTTGCTTGCCCCGAGACAAGAACTGCAATCAGGTATATCTAGAGCCCGATGATAACTATGCGGTCCGAGGATATCCGATGCAGACCAACGTGACTTTATCCATTGGAAGTCAGCCCGAGAAAAGAGCTTGGGCTTAGATTCATGTTCTGGACCGCTCAGATCCTAAGCGTTCTGTGAACGTCATTGCTGTTGTCCTCTCTCCGGTTCTAAAAAGCAAACAGACATTTGTCGCAACCATGTTCATAAGAAGGGATGTGATGGTTTGTTGGAGTACGAAGGAGGGCAATCGGTGGCAATCGAAGGCAGCAATTGTGGGAGTAAGCAATTAATCCAATAGCAGGAAGACAAAATGATCAACGTCTGTGATGCGTCGCTTCTCTTTCTTACATTTGATTTTACAACTCAGGGATCTTCTCTGCAAGCTCATAGCACTGGTTAGCCTTGGCAATAAACAGTTTACCCAACAAAGGTACAGGCGGAAATTGCGTCATTTGGTGGATGGGCCAACGTTCTCTGCTTATCTCAAGCGGCCGGTGTGCCGTCAAGGAACTGGGAAAAGTTTTCTATGACTAGAACGCCTGCAGAGCCGCTTATCACACCTCTATTTCAAGTTGATGAGAAAAGCTGCTTGATCCGAAACCCAATCCTCTTCCCTCTCGGCCTCGCCCTCGTCGAATTATCCCTCTCGCAAGCATTGAGAGATCTACGCACCGCGGCTGATCACGACCCCGTCGATGCCATCGCGGACCTCAAAACGGCGACCAGAAATCTCCCGACCGTTCGCAGTGAAAGCGGGATGGCATATACGAAGGTCGTGAAGAAGTGTCTGTACGGGTTGGACGGAGATGATATTGAGATTGATAGCATCGACTTTCAAGAAGACATGTTTTATTCTGTTATAAAGCCTTTACTTGATGATCTGCGGGCGTTTGACGGGTATTGACTGCTTCTTTTTTATGTCTAGGAGCTTTTGGCGTGCGGATATTGAGCAGAGCCAGAAGTACCCTAGCGAATAACCATTCAGGTCTTCCAGCCTACGAAGGTGAGATTTATTGTGGTAGGAGCGCCACGCGTCGAGGCCTCCAAGAAGGAAGATTCCTTTCCAGCTAGGGGTCTTGCTGGATCTATCACGAGACGCGCGTGAAGAAGGCTTAGGTGATACTCAAGAGATACAGACCGAGGTAGACTTGCATTACTTGACATCTGTTATATCTTGACGAGGAAGATCAAACATTAGGCGGTCGCGCCATGAATCCATATGCATTTTTTGTCCAAGTCGCTCCTTTAGATTCGGTAGAACAGCTACCCCTACATTACACGTCCCCTCATTAGCAACAAAGTCCCCACGGCCTCACTTATCGTAGGAATAAACTCATTTTAACAAATTCATCCTCGTGCCCCAGGAGCTCAAGCGAGGGGATGCATGTCCATATATCGTCCCTGTCGCAGCGGCTCAAATTCCGTAGGATCTTTAAGAACAACCGTAGACTTTCCACAGGGAAGATCATGTAGAACGCCTGGATCTGGGACCGCACGGCGGTCTTCTCTATATCCGGAAGCCTTGATTGCCGGAGGGCGCCGTCAAGGTTGGTTCTCAGCATTACGAGCCTACTCGCCTGGTCGAGGTCGTACCAGAATGTTTCTAAGCATGCTTCTAGGCGATGTCAGTTGCTGAACCCTGGATTCAAAGAGAGGAAAAAAGAAATAAAGTGGCGTATATGGCTTCAGCAGGATGTATGTCGGCGGTAGGGATCTTAATACACCTGGTTTAGTATTCTAGCAAGATAACGCCGCGATCTATAAAGCTTTCGTGACGCAGGAGTGGTTTGAAGTTTATAGGATCGAGGTCGTTGAATGGCCTCTGTACTTACCTGATTTAAACCCTATTAAACACTGCTGAAATATCCTAAAGCGGAAGCTACTTCAGCTTCATCTCTTCCTCTTTGAGGACGGAAAATCTTAGACTAATTAGACCAGGTTCAAGGAAGCTATCCAAGAAGCGTGGTGGGTGATACCCCAGGACACGATCGATAGCTTAATTGCTTCTATGCCGCGTCGGATCGAGGTAGTATATCGCGCAAAATAAGGATATACTAAGTATTGAATTCGCTATCAATTGAATATATTTAGAGGTTCTAATTATTTATGGTTGTTGCATTAAAACGTTTTGAAAGTTATATATTTTCGCGGTTGAGGCGGGTGTACGGGTACTTTTGACCTAAGTGTGTAGCTTCTGACTGTCCAGAAGCTGGACTCCAACAAGTTTGCCAACGTTCAACGCCATATGGATGCGTACGTGGGCATCTGCGAGACTGAATTGCTTATTCTTGCACGGGATCGAGCTTCCGAGCGTGCGGAGGACCTTGTTGAGAGTACTTAGGTACGAGCGTCCCTGATCTCCAAGTGAGTCAATGACAATAATGGTTGTATCGCTCAAACATCCCTCCATTGCAAGGCTTCATCATGAAGAGAAATTTGCATAAAATATCGACCTCGACGCATTTTAACTCAAGAACCGGCTTGCCAGCAAATGCTTCTGCCGCTTTGGTGATAATATTGCTATCTTTGCTTTCGAGTTGCGACAGTTTTTCTTCAAGGTGGTACGGGTTTTCGTGAAATCTAGGGTCGCGGTACATGTCGACCACAGCGAACTCCGTCGAAACAGAAAGTATGGAGAATAGATGCTACAATATCCCCAATGGTCATACTTTCATTACGCGTAAGTAACTAGGAAGTGATCCGCTGGCCACTTCGGGGAGTTTTACTCCGGATCCTATTATATTTCCCCTACCCCACCCTACTTTGGTTATACTTATATGCAATCGTCTCCTGATCATTCACACCGCGATTGCTGCCCTTTCCCCAGGTCGCATAACTTGAGTCACTCGGCTGAAGGTGGCCTCAGAAAAAATGGCAAAACGCGTCGTGGTAACCGGTGGTTCCGGCAAATCCGGCCAACACGTTATTAGCTACCTTCTTCAGCAAGGCCACGACATTTTAAACCTGGATCTCTTACCTCTCCCTCCTCATCTATCTGACCGCGTCCATACAATCCGTACTGACTTGGCCGACAGTGGCCAAGTGTACAGCGCCCTCACTTCTCATTTCCGACTTACCGAACCCTTCCATGAGCCCCTCGGTCTTCTACCAGATGCAATTATCCATCTGGGCGGGTACGCGCGCAATATGATTGTCCCCGACAACGAGCTATTCCGCGGCAACATGATGTCCACCTATAACATCATCGAAGCAGCGTCCCGCTTGAACATCAAGAAAATAATCACCGCAAGCTCAGTCGCCGTCTACGGCGTAAGCTTCGCAGAAGGAGACGTTGATTTCCCGTCATTCCCCGTTGACGAAGCCGTCGACGCCAACCCCATGGATACCTACGGCATCTCGAAGATCTGCGGAGAGCGGATTGCACGTGGATTTGCCCGCCGGTTTAATACCGACGTTTATGTCTTGCGGCTTGGGAGGGTTGTTACCCCGGACGAGTATGACATCTTTCATGGTTATGTTAATGATCCAGAACGCTGGAAGGCTCATGGCTGGTCTTATCTCGATGCGCGCGATCTAGGGCAGATATGCGACTTGGCGCTGCAGAGGGATGGTCTTGGTTTTCAGATCTTCAATGCTGTTAACGACGAGATCACGAACTATGCGTCCTCGACAACTGAGTTCCTGTCTAGGGTGTGCCCCGACGCTCTGTTTACGCGGGATTTGGATGCACGAGAGGCGCCAGTCAGTAACAGGAAGATCAGGGACTTGCTTGGTTTTCGCCAGAATCATCCTTGGCAGCTCTATTACGAACCAAAGGCCGATACACCTTTAAAATGATACCGCGGGGTTGGGAGAGGAGGATTATCATAGTATTGCGAATCGGTGTGCGATAACAGCCCTGCATTAGTTATGTACTGGAACATCCTATCTTTCTTTGCATTTCTCTATTAAGCCTAGTGAAGAACTTGCCACTTGAACATCACAAGGGCAAATATCACTGTGTCGCAACCAATTTAATATTTGTAGAGTGACCTCTTCAGCTTTGCTTACTTTCAACCCAGTGCCCGGCGTCCGTCTTGCCCAGGGTCGTTAAACACCACACGTCTTGTGCTGTCTTTTCCTACCTATATAACTAAACCCTATGTCCCAGTTATAACTAAGTTATACTATATACTTTAAACTTGGTTCGTGCCTGCTTTTAAGATGCCATAATTTGCCGCGTCCCCACGACAGACACGAATAAGGAGTTTACCACAAGAGTTTTGGGGCCTTTAGGAGCTCCTTCTGAGGGCGCAACTAGACACATAAAAAGGGGTTCCGGCCGAGAGAGTTGTATGGAACAGGTGGTCCGTGGATGTGGTGTCCACTGTCCAACCTCTCTCGGCTAAGTGTCTCCAATTTGGATACGATAGTGGGCCGACATCGTTGAGGAAATCTACCCGACGACGCCACTTTCCTACATAGTTATTCAGTTAGATTACCGAGCCGGAACAAGACTTTCCGAGTGTGACTTGGCTTAGGGCTAAGGGACATTCCTCCATTCCTCGGAGAGTCACAAGCCGAATAGTAGTAGTTAAGGAAGGGTTTGAGAATAATATAGACCAAGAATCCCAGATCCTTCTACAAGATATTTTTTTTCATGAATATTAAGCCCATATTGAATTACTTTCAATCGAATCATGCCCTGTTCAGGAGAAAGCTCCTGCAAAAGCTGTTCTTGCAGTACCATAAATGAACCGCCGCAACCCGTCGATATCGAAAACTGCGTCTCAGAGCTCAACGCTCTACGAAGACGTAATCACGAGCTCGAGTCCCAGCTTCAGGCCACTACTGAACATGGCCAAGAGAAGCAGAACATCGCTACCAAGCGACACGAACGACCGCTCCGCTCATCCGCCTGGTTCGACTGCCGCAACAACCCCGGCATGACAGCAATCTACATGGAGCGATACTTCAACTTCGGCATTACCCGGGAGGAGCTAATGTCCGGCAAACCGATCATCGGAATCGCGCAGTCCGGTTCAGATCTGGCGCCCTGTAACCGGCACCACCTCCAGTTGGCGAAACGCGTGCGAGAGGGAATCCGAACGGCTGGAGGCATCGCAATTGAATTCCCGACGCATCCTATCCAGGAAACTTCCCGGAGACCGACAGCCATGTTGGACCGGAACTTGGCGTACTTGAGCTTGGTGGAGATACTGACGGGGTATTTCCTTGATGGGGTTGTTTTGCTGACGGGGTGTGATAAAACCACCCCTGCGTGTCTTATGGCTGCGGCTACAGTGGTGAGTAAGCACCGTTGGTTTCCCTGTTTGAGATGAACATGGAGGAAGGAGACTTATGCTTACTTATACGAAACAGAATATCCCTGCAATTTGTCTCAATGTCGGTCCTATGCTCAATGGCTACTCCAGGGGAGCGTTGACTGGGTCCGGTGCTGTACTCTGGAAGGGCCGAGAGCGATACGCAGCTGGTGAAATCGACGAGAATGAATTCATGGAGTATATCTCCCGCGGGTAAGCAACTAAATCTAAATCCAAATCCAAATCATCTACAGTAATAATGAATTGAGCTTAATTATTCTAGGACCCCCTCCGTCGGCCACTGCAACACCATGGGAACGGCGTCCACCATGAACGCCCTTGCAGAAGCGCTTGGAATGGCGCTTCCTGGATCAGCGGCCATTCCAGCCCCATACCGCCAAAGGGCGCAATGCGCATATGAGACCGGGAAGCAGATTGTTGAAATGGTCGAGGCAGATCGCAAGCCAAGCGATCTGATGACTCGGGAGGCCTTTGTGAATGCAATCGTGGTAAATGCAGCAATTGGGGGAAGTACAAACGCGCCAGTCCATGTTAATGCCATTGCGCAACATGTGGGTGTGAGTATTTCTATGGATGATTGGGATACCTTTGGAGCTACTACCCCACTGCTCTTGGATATGCAACCTTCTGGGGAATATCTTGGGGAGGAATACTATCGCGCAGGGGGTCTTCCTGCTGTTATGGCGGAACTACTGGATGCGGGAAGACTACATGGGGATATACTAACATGCAATGGTCGGACGATAGCTGAGAATGTACAAGGAAAGTATTCATGGGATCGCCGCGTTATTCGCCCTTATGATATGCCCTTGAAAGAAAATGCCGGATTCATGCATCTGAAGGGTAACCTGTTTGACTCTGCGATCATCAAAACCTGCGTCATTTCCCCTAGCTTTTCCGAGCGATATCTCTCCAACCCCGAAGATCCAGAGGCATTCGAGGGGTCAGCTGTTATCTTCGACGGCCCCGAGGACTACCACAATCGGATAGAAAACATGCCACACATCGACGAAAGGACTATTCTGATAATGCGTGGAGTTGGCCCTTTGGGATATCCCGGCGCAGCAGAAGTGGTCAACATGCAGCCACCAGCGCGATTGATCAAGCGAGGTGTCGACGCGCTCTTTTGCATCGGAGATGGGCGACAGTCGGGAACATCGGCTTCACCGTCTATTCTGAATGTCAGCCCTGAAGCTGCCGCTGGAGGTAACCTTGCTATACTGAGAGATGGGGATAAACTGCGCATTGATCTGCGAAAGCGGCGTGTTGATATTCTTATTTCAGCAGAGGAGCTTGGATGTCGAAGGCAGGAGCTGGACGCAAAGGGCGCGTACAAGATGGTTGCGAGTGGCACCCCGTGGCAGGAAATCTTTCGCCGAGAAACGGATCAACTGGGGAATGGCATGGTGCTGCGCAGGGCATTGGCATATCAACGGTTGGCACAGCAGAGCAACGAGCCTAGGCACAATCACTGATGTGCTTGGGATAAGTCCCTCAACATCAATGCCTTGTCAATAAGGATGTATATAGTGACGTAATGCACGTGTATCCAAGCTGACGTAATCCATTCTCCAACTTCGATCGTCCGGAGAGATTTCCTCAAGGCAACAAAGCCGACATGCGCTCTCGTTTTGGCTGGTAACTCGGGCTCCTTTCCTTGTCACGTTGGAAAAATCTCCTAATATCTCGATAGTGTCACTTGTAAGCAGCGCAAGGTTAAATGTGATGAAATTAAACCTCTCTGCGGGCCATGCGCCAGAGCCAGCCGTGACTGCACATTCTCCTCCAGTCCCATTTTTCGCCAAATCGAGATCAGGCACTACTCCTCTGAGGACTATTCCACCTTTGGACTGGAGCATACTTGGGTTAAGGTACCATCTCATCGTAAGTTACATACAAAAAAAGAAAAGGTTGGGGCTGACAAGGTCTAGTGACTTTTGTCCAAGTGTCCGACCCCTTCGCGGACAGTGGAGCTGCTCTATTAGACAATGAGACACCGCATTCTCCCGCCTTACCCAGTCCCTCTATTACGGATGAACATGAGGTGGCCGCAGTTGCACCCCTTTCTGTCCTAGACGATCAAGCTCTCCCGACCGGTGGGAGTACCGCACAAGAGGGAACGCATGTACTCATCACACAGTTACTACATTACTTTACAAAGTTTCCCGCGCTATGGTAAATCCCGTTACCAGCTGCGCTTAAATCCTCTAATCGTATGATCAGGATGGACTTCTTTGACTCGAACGCGTATTTCTCGGTCAAAGCGCCTGTGATGGCGGCGACGAGACCGATGTTGACAGCTGCAGTATGCTCTTTGGCCGCTAAGCATTTATGTCGCAGGCCTGGGTTTGAACCACCTCAGGTGAAGAATAGCTATTTGCGATGGAGTTCCGAAGAAATTGATTGGGAGTATCAGTCTGTCAAGTTCTACGACGATGCTATTAATCACTTGAAGGAAGCCATTGTATCCCAGGACATGGGCGTTAACGTGACATCCTCGGCGAGCCACCAGGAGGATATGCTGGCCGTTATTGCAATCCTCTGTGTCTACGAGCTGACTGATGCTCCCAGCACCGAATGGAGAGCCCATCTCAGCGCTCTGCCTCTCCTACGTTCCAGCTTGACGGATAATACACTTACATTCCTTGAAATTTCCCGATCCGTCTTCTGGAGCCTTGCACGCCAAGATTGTCTATCCGCTTGTGAGTGCCGTGACATCCACTATATCATTCCTCTCTCCCCCTTTCCCTGCTCTCTGCTGACTTCACCTAGTCATCAACGAGACCCAGACTCGGTTGGATCTTGACAATATTGAACTCTGGAGAAATTTCGGTCTTCCTATCGACGACCACGGGCTGCTATCATCGTACCCTCCCGTGAATAGTCACAACGCGGATCGTACGTGGCTCGAAGCGGACATGTTCAATAACGCCCTGATATGGATCATCATGAAGATCTTAAACTTTCTTACCTCCGGTGATGGCTTGAACCCAGGCGACTTTGAATCCCCGCCTGGCCACAGGGCACGAATTGGGGCGACCCAGGAATACCTACTTGAAACATGGAAGATATTGGAAGTGGAGTTGCAGGCATGGTACAACGCTCTACCACCCAACTTTACAGAATGTGCCCGGAGAACTATAGCTCTGTCAGATCTAACATTAGGTCTGGACGGGCATACTGAAACCATTGATGCCACGTTATATACCACGCCAATGTGCGCTGTGACAATGCAGACCTACCACATGGCCCGAATCCTTCTACTACTGAACAAACCACAAGAGTCCACAGCTATCCGCTCCACCGTCACAGCACGTATCAAGTCCTATCGTGAAATTTCCGCGAGCGCCCTACAACATGCTCGCGCTATTTGCGGCATAAGTGTCGGAGGTCTACCAGATGCGGCTCGTACACATACTGTTCAACCACTTTTTGTCGCTGGCCAATGCTTAGACCGGCCAGGCGAACGTCAGCTTGTCGTCCGGTTGCTCTGCGATGTTGAAAGGGATCTTGGCTGGGCGACAAATTACCGGGTCCGGGATCTGCTGGAACAATGGAGTAACGACTAGGCATGCCTTCGCCAATGAGAACCCAACCCGGACTAGGTGACAAAGCACCATATGCGAAGCCTACCTCGCCTAGGGCATCGTAATTATGTACTGTCCACGGAAGGGACCCGAAACAAAATGGAATAAACCAATGATCGGGATGAACTCCGCACATCTCTTGACACTATCCCACTGACAGAACAATAGCCCCGCGACAGCTCCAGCCAATTTCACGAGTCAATAATGACTAGTTATAACGGTCACGACCGCAAAGCGGCTGACTCCAACTGCTTGGATCCCCAGAACCCAGTACTCCGTACGGGTGGGTTGAAGAGACCTCAAAACCCGGCCCAACCCGCAAGTCTAATTTCTATCACATTTGGCTACCATGGTTGCGTAGCTTCCAGACTCTAATAGGCCACCTTCCTTCCAGGCAAGCTTACGTCTTTCCGCAGACGTAATGTGGTTTGGGCAACTAAGACCTGATTAAGGAATTCCGATTGAAGGGCTCTGATGGGTCTAGTAATCGTATGTTGAGACAGAACGAATTACTTCAGGAACGAGAAAGAGATCTGATCTAGGACGCCATTGGCCAATACTATACCTATAGGCACTGCCTTGAATCGTCCCTCTGGCAGCAATAGCGAGACCTATGGCCATGTCCATGGCGTTATACGCGAAGTATGGATCTGTGTAGACATTTCCCGGGATAAGAAGTCCTCGGCGAGCTGCAAGAATTACCGGAATGGAAAGAGGTATAGCGCATGCAAACTACACTGCAGCGGTCCATCTACGACGTACTCATTCCCATCTATCGCAACAGGGTGAGCATGGGCGAGGAAACGACAGCGAAACCATAAACCATGACGGTAAGCGTGGGGGGCGGGTAACTGCCCTCCTATGGATGTTCTAAAACATTGGATGGATGGTCGAGAGAAAAGAGTTCGTATTGGAGAATGCGCTAATTTTCTACGCCTCTGAATACGACTTCGAAATTAGTGAGCGCTGTCAACCAGCCGCGATGAGGGCGATTGAAGAAAGAAAAGCCTGGTTCTTCAGACTTATTAAGTTCGGAACAGACTGAGAACAGCACCACAGAAACTATCACGGACTATTCCCATCCAGGGAATCCGGACTCTCAAAGTCCGAATCAACAGAGAAGTTCATAAGCGCCTCTATAGCTTCGTCAGCACCCACGGTATTTCCCCCATGATAACTCTGAACACCCGCGGAGCCATCGTCCGACTGAGCCCCTGACTCCGAGGGGTCCATGATTTCTGATTCGGCTTCCACAGTCAGCTTAAAGCTGTGCGGCTCGCCATGTTCATCCTTCAAGTGTCCATGGTACATATCAATCCGCCCAAAGCACTTCTTGCACACGACGAAGTCAGCGCAAGTTTGGCATCCGTGGACAGGGCCCCAGATTGTCTGTTTACTATCGTTAGCTTCCATTCACATAGTCAGATAGTCCGGAACTTACGTGTAGGCAAATATCGCAATAGTAAGTACTGTGTTTGTAAGGCCGAATACGACGTGTAGGCTCTTCATCAGCAGAGGAAGCGCGCTCTGCCTTGATGAGCATCCCAATGACGTCGCTCGAGGCCCCGTGTAATTTCGCCAGTTCCAGCGGTGTAAATCGTTCATCTTCGCCGCCCAAGCGACAGTTAATGGAGACATCAGCCCCGGCGTCAAGAAGAACCTGCACTGTATCTTCAATCTCCCAAGGCTCTGAAAAAGAAAAGACAGTGAATAAGACGCGATGAGGACGAAGAGCCCAGCAGAGCGCCGTCCAGCCGTCGATGTCCGCATGGTTGACTCGCTTGCGTCGCTCGTCATCGGTCGGTGCGTGCGCTAGGATCTTCTCTACAGTCTGGACGTGCCCGAATTGGGCGGCCCAGTGGAGGGCTGTCTTCCTCGCGACGTCCTCAGACGTTATATCTCGGTCGCTTAGGAGCGCGGCACTGAAGTTCTCGATACCGTTGGCGGCGGCATAGTGGATGGGTAGTCGGTCGAGGCCGCCTCGCTCCTTGAGTGAGAGACCCTCGCTGAGTAGGTAGTTAATTGTGCTGGGGCCGGAGCCTAGCATGGCGGCAGAGAGGAGGTTGGAAATGATGGTGTTGTATGTAGTCTTGACGTTTGCGCCGCGCGATACTAATAGCCGAACGATTTTATCGATTTTATCGACCTTCTCACTGCGATCTTCTGAGTTTGATATTTGACGCGGCATACAAACTGCCATGAGCGGCGTCGGCCAGATACCGGGTACTTCCTGGTTGATTTCTGCTCCATGATCAAGGAGTTTGGTGACAATGTCTAGCTCCAGTCGTGTACAGGCTAGATGGAGGGCCGTGCCTCGAGTGTTTGAAAAGCGACCTATGTCTAGGCCGGGACGAGAGAGAAACAAATCTACCAGCTCGTGGGGTTCGTCTTTGTCAGTCGCAACCATAAAAGGTGTCCAGCCATCCGACCGCTGCGCATTGATATCCGCCCCTGCCTGTAAGAGCCGTCGGATGCATTCATGGTTACCACCATGCACAGCCTTGATGAGGGGTGTTTCACCATCTGACGTGCGAGCACCCAAGTCAATTGCACCATGGAACTCCAGCAAGACCTTTAGAACCTCCACATGAGCATTCGTGGAAGCAAGGTGTAGAGGAGTCCAGCCTAAGTCTAATATCGTCTCTCTCAGATTGGCGCCGGCTTCAGCAAGAATTCTGACAATCTCTGGATTTGGAGCATGACCGGAAGCGTCATGGATTGGGCACCAGCCTTGGCTGTCACGATGTTCGATGTCCACCTTTCTATCAATAAGCAGCTTGACGATCTCAGCCTTCTCCTGTACGACCGCCGTGTTGATAGCAGTAAACCCACCACTATTGGTCAGTTCCGGATCTGCCGACCCGTTTAAAAGTATGCTGACTAGCTCGGTACTCCTATATATGGCAAGCTGGAGCAAAGTGTCTCCGTTACCAGTGAGATCGTTCACAGGGGCTCCGCATTCCAGCAGTCTTCGAGCAATACTGTTGTGATCGTTCGTAATTGCATAATAAAGCGCACCTTGCTTTTGCTCATTTGTGATGCTGATATCTGCGTTATGAGCAATGAGCCACTCGACAACCGTAGCCTCCCCTCGGCTTGCGGCCCACATCAAGCCCGTCGTACCATGGGAATCGACCTTGTCAACCTCGATTGGAGGCGTGTTGGCGATGAGAACATTAAGTATGGCAATCTTCTTCTCGGGTTTGATATCGAGCGCGCTGCATATCTCACCCAATAGGGACTGAAGGAGCTCATGGTTGGGGTCTGCGCCATGTTCGAGAAGAAGGCGAACACATTGAACACTCTTACCACGCACAGACGCAAACCAAAGAGCGGTATTCTGATTGCCCGGCCCGCAAAGATCCGGGTCCGCTTTATTCTCGAGTAAAGTCCGAACTGTTTGAATATAGCCTGAGTCAGCGGCCGCAATAAGAGGACTCCAGCCGTCGTTGTCGGGGTTATAGTCAGGTCGAGCTCCCAGATCAAGAAGGGTCTTGGCTGCCTTCCATTGGCCCCATAGGGATGCCGAGTATAATGGAGTGAGAGGCTGCTTCATCTCCAGAAGCTCCGAGTCTTTAGCAACGACAGCGCGAATGATGTCGCTATGCCCGTTAGCAGCCGCAGCGAACAGAACACCGTGAGTTCCTCTCAAGACACGAGTGTTAGCCCCGGCTTGAAGGAGACACTGGGTAATTTCCCAATGACCAAGGACTGAAGCAAGATAAAGAGGTGAAGGATACCGAGCAGAGACAATATCTTTAGCATCTGGAGATATGCTAGCCTTCTGGAGGAGAAAGTCGGCGAGTCGGCCCATATTGAGCCAAGTTGCTCTCCACAGCAGTGCCGATAACAGCGGCTTGATGCCCATCGCCCCTGTTACGGTTGCAATTATATTTGGGTCAATATCTTGCCCACCGCTGGCGGTCCTGGAGATGATGCGTTGCGTGTACTCCAAAGCCACATTCTCGTCTCCGACCGAGACAGCTCGGGCTAAAGAAGCCACAAAACCAATATCTTCCAACTTCTGAGATGCTGGAAGTTGGTCTGGAGTTGTGGTCTCGTAACCTGTAATAGCCTCCAATTCTTTGCGATATGTTGCGCTGAGGTTCTCCCTACTGAGGAGCATGTTTAGCGGCGAGTGTATTGTTTCCGCTAAGGGCCGCGAGAAGGGGTTGCCCATCGCCCAGTACATCCGCGCCCAGGGCAAAAGAGAGTTATCTGGAGGTTGCAAGGGATGCTTAAGGGAAGGCAAACATTGGGGGTACTTTTCAAGGTGGTATGGGAATGCTGTTATGACATAGCATAGGATATCCTCCTCGGCCATGGAGAACGAAGGTACCAGCTGTTCGTCTTCAGCGCTGTAGTCGGAGAGGTAGGATGTGTATAGCGTTTCAAGACGATCACAAATCTCTGGTGCCGTGAGATAAGCCCTAAGAAAGTCCAGGATCGTGCGATGAGCGGCTGCTTTCATCTCATTCCACAAAAACCCAGGGTCCTCGTCGAGGAGAAGGTCCGAAACAGACGATCGGAGAGCAGGTCGTTCCTGACTAAAATCGACCAAGGCTGGTATCCAGTGTTTGAGGAGCCGAAGGGACTCATTAACCTCTTCGGGAGCAAGGGGAATAGAAAAAGAGCGATACCCTTTGCCTCGATCACAGTAGCACAAAAGGCGCGCGAGCTCGAGGGTATGCATAGGCCGATGCCCATAGATCAACAAGTCAAGGACCCAGAGTAGTCCTTTCTTATCAGTAACAGATCTGAGTATCCAGTTCAGCATGATAGCCGGGGAAGTCGATAGTTCAATACGGTTAATGAGCGCCTCGAAATCAGACCAGGCATGGGGAGACAGATTGAGTGGCCAACTAGTGTGATCTTGGATAAGACGTATGATTTGTTCCAGTCTGTCTTCTTCCATCGATGTGAGCGTTTGAAGGACCCTTTTGATCTGAGTCTCTCCATGCCCCCCAGGGCAAAACCGAGAAACAAGATCGTCGACATACGCGGGGCGCAGGGCGGAAGAAAGCTGGTTGTCCGCTGTTTCCATATCTTCATTGTACAAGCACCACGAGTCAGACTTATCGGTGTCGCCCAGTAATGACAATTTCCGCCTTGAAGTTACGATAACCTCCGGATTTGAATCTGACAGATCTGCTAGACTCTGAAGCTCATCCCAAAGGGCTTTCCTGCTTGTCGGATCGCATTCATCGACTTCGTGTAGAACTAATAATCCTCCATCTTCAAGATACGGAGCCACCAACAGGTGAAATAGGTTTTCTGTGTCCTTCAATGTCCATCCACGTTGTATCGTGTGGAGGTCAAGAAAAATGTCCACCGAGGGCGCCTGCGCCTCGACCGCAGTCAGGACTTGAAGGATGGCAGAGCAGATCATACGGTCCATTGTTGCCCGCGCAGGATCGCGCGATGAAAATGTAAAAGACAGAGCAGGCATACCGTGCTTGTCCAATCTGCGCAGCTTTGACTGGCGGAGAAGGGCCATTTGTTCAGCCAATGACCTGGAATCGGCTTCACTCTGTCCCTGGATGTATAAGATTGGGGACTTGCGTGATGTAGCCCAGTCTTTGTATGCTTTGCTTTCGAGCAGCTTGTCCGGCGAAACGGGCCTCTCGACCGTGTGCTGGTGCTGAGGAAATGCCAGGGGTAAGAGCATCTTTTGCACCGCGATCCAGCGGGAATCCATAACCCAATCTGTTGAAAACAATGGCTATTAGCATTAAAAGGCAATGGTCGGTCATTGGAAGAACCAACTCTGCTTCCGATAGCACACTATTTTATCCAAGCCTGAGATCGGGCTATCCTGGCTGTTTGGGTCATCCTGCATGGCAATCTCAGTGTCAACACCGAGGGTCGCGCTGAAAAAGTCAAAGGTCTGTTTTAAGATCAGCGCTTTTACAATGATTAAAGGACTCTGTACATTCGAGCAGGGTATAACGCACTGGATCTGTTCTTTTGGAACTCTCGTCGGCGTAAATGCTCAGAATACGCGTCCGGAAGGTAATTCCACATTGAAGAAACCGCTCTGTCACCTCGACAGCAGCATCCGCAAGAGGTCGGATACATGTGGGCGTTATAAAGAAAGCCCATGGAGCTTCCTCCTTACGAGCTTGTAAAAAGTCCCAGAGCTTCATATCAAAGTCTCGAACATTTCGCCTTCGCTGAAAGCAGCCCCAAAAGATCTGTGCATAGGTCAGAGGGAGTGGCCTAAATAATCAGAACCGCTTTTGCTTACAAGTTGAACCGTGCTGTAAAAGATTCCAGGCCATCGCGGCCGTTTATGTGACGTGCTGTCTATTGATATCGCCTGGCCTTGCGCGTCAGACGCCAGTTCATGTCCCGAGGATGAAAGGGACGAGCCGTACCTTCTTCAATATCAGATCTCCAAAATCATAAGCCGCAAATATGCGGGCTGGTTGAGGTGACTTGCGTCATTATTAGCTCTGAGTTGTGGCTGGGACCTTATGGTAGACCTACTTCATCTTCACCACTTGAAGGTCGCAACTCATCTAACAATTGCTTCGCCTGAGTTCGGATAGAATCAAAGGCTATATTACCTAGGAGTAGACTAGAAATGTCACATTGAAATACGAATTCTCTTCGTCTCGAAAACACCGAGTCGCCGGTGATGGCGTCCAGACTCAACCGTCGCTCGGAGTCCACCCCGACAACATGAATGATACTATGCACGTCAGAAATTATCGAGGCTCTAAGCTTGCGCACTAGGGCCAGAGAAGAATGGTTTATGTATTAATACTCACTCGACCTGTGGGACTTCATCACTCTCCTCCGACTGGGACTGTATTGTGTTCACTAACTTAAGCCGACAGGTGCTGTCTTCAGGCACAGCAGATCCAGTATTGCTTACAGCACTGGGTAGTCCGTCTTTACCTGCCATTGGGAGCCGCTAAAACTGATAGCACCGTTGGATCTTGGGCCTCGAAATCGAATATCGTCGTCTCGTAAAATGAAAAGGCCGAGGATTTGACCAAACGCGACATCGAATAGGCATCCACTGCATAGGTTTTCAGCTCCCGACATAAAGCGTGACCTAGGTACTGTCCAGCCAGACAATGTAAGCGCTAAGTTGTTCAGCCAGTGAGAGATTGTATGCCGAGACGGGGCACCAGGCCAGCCTCGCGAAGTGCATGAGGACAATGTTATAATTGGACAAAAGTGGGTTTGTTTGCTATCGGACGTTCCCTTCAATTACCCCTCATTTCAAGTTCACACAACTGCTCCTTTGGTCCATGGACAGTGGCTCACACGATGATGACGGCTCAGTGGAAGCTGCGGAGCTGAACGATGGGCTGCAACTTGCATGAGAATTCCTGCACGCACCTGATAGTGGTGCAGCCTAGCCCGCTTGAAGGAGGTGCAGGAGCCAGACAAGATCAGAGATGCGGATCGTAGCTTGAAGCGAGAGGCAGTGGCGGAGCAAAGAGTGTAATATCTTGAGAATCTGATGCATATAACTCGGGGCCCCTCGCATAAACAAGAGTCCAACAAGCACATTCCCAGCCCCTATATATCAAATCAGCTTGTGGTCGCTTCAGGGCTGCTCAATAATCATGGATGAAAACGAGTTGTGGCTGAGCGAGGAAGAGAGCGAAGATGAAGAACTTACTGATCCGACTTCGTTTACAATGGGTTTGAACTACCAAGGACCACCAGGAGGTACATCTCCAGTGAGAACTTCTACCGATGGGAATGTTCTAACAGTGGTGCATGAGCAGAGTTCAGGACGCGCAACCGGCCGGGTCAGCGCCAGCGACCCACTGTCACTTCATTCAGGGGAGGGCCTCGGAAAAAGCCCGCATTCACCACTAGCTGCAATGCTAAAGCCATGATCCATGGGGAAATGGGAGGGGGCTCAGCGAAGTTTGCAACCCTCCTGGTGTATGAGTTCAAATTTCGGTCTTACAAAGGGGCGCGCCTCAAAGAGGCAGATATCTTATTCGAATTCAAGCCCCGACCGGGAGCGACAGGGGGTATCTCAGTCGCGGAAGTGAAGCCAAGTGGAGTGCACAAGATGGAAAAGTCAGACCAAACCGAGGGTCATGGCGTGTATGCAGGCGCAAACGGTGCCCTCCTGCAGGCTGTCGGGCTCGAGGCCGGTGCAGACAGCTGGGTAGAGAAGGTCGCCAAGTACCACACAGTCATCACAGGGGATCGGCCTCAAGATGACTGGGGGGACTATTACGAAGCCCGATTTTCCCTGACCGAAAATAAATCGCAGGGAGACGGAATACCGTCGTCGCTGACAGTTTGCATTCTTCTCGAGAGGGACGACGACGATTTCGTCTGTATTCCCACAATCTCTGTCAAGCCCAATTTTGTCACCACAGTGGCGACGCTATTCTCATCAAGAGACCCTGACGATCCTATCTATTTCAGCGTGGAAGGGCCACCTTTCAACTTGTTGAATGGCCATGTAACTGTTGACAGAAACAATCTTGGAGCCATCGACTTGGATAGCCTGTGGGATTGCACCATGTATAACGATTACCAAGGAGCAATCAAACCATCCCAGCAAAAGCGAGATGACACTGCTGAATAAATCGCGAGGCTCCGCAGGAAGGGGCGACCAGTGATTCTGCCAGATGGGGGGAGCCTAGGAATTGGTGTTGACCACACACACACACGAATGTCATTTTGTGCTTACTCCAAATCAGAGTCCTTGTGCGACCTTAGAACGCGAAATAGCATGCATATAGTGTATTAATATATCCATTGGAGCGGGGGCTGTGTCGAACCACAGATGGTCTAGATGCGCCAGCCTCGTCCGTAATATCCTTAGCGCAGTGATTGGTTAGCCACGGGCTGTTCGCGCAAGCAGCTGGAACTCGAGATAAGCCAACGGCGTTGCCAGTGAAGCCAGTGAGAAAAAGGATGCTGTCCCCAGTCCGTAATCCCCAGAACAACTCGTGCTGACTCCGAATCTGTTATCTGCGACTGCTGCAACAACCATCGGATACGAACAAGATTCCGATTTTCAAGTGATGCGAAAAGCAGAGAGAAAAGGACAGGAACATCTTGGCCAAATACTTGACGAACAAAGCGTCAGCAATTGACTCGGACGCTCACAATCTACCACCATCGGCGTAATGGATAACTTAAAATCGTCAGTATATCAAGTTGCGGAGGACTTTGCCGATCTCGACCTGGAAGATGGTCCCGTCCAAAGTGCATCTATCGGGCCAATGCCAGAGGGCGAGGGTCGGAAGACCTTGAGGGAGGTCGTGTACGATCTGGACACCGGCAAAACGTCCTGGGAACAATTGACCGATGACGACAAGGAGGCACTGGCGATACGTGACGATAAAAATACAGCAAGGCCCACATTGCTCCATAAAATGGCTGAGAACTGGGCAAGTGCTGATTTCCGAGAGCTGTCCCTCGACGACCGCAAGAAGATCGTGCTATTCCTTCTCGACAAAGCGATGCCGCATGCCAACAAACGAGACGACCCAATCCTCACTGTGGCGATCGGCTACCACAGCATCGATTTCGTGGACTTCATTGTTGCCAACCGTCCACAGATGCTTCAGGACCTTCTGATGTCGACCGATGTCAACGTAAGGAATTGTCTCCACAAGGCATTCAAGGACACAATGCCAGCCGCCTGGAAAGACCTAATCAGTCGGAAAAGAACAGACACTTTGGCGAAGACAATGTCAATGATAATGAGGCTGATTGAACGGTCGAATTCTGCGCCAATTATTGCGAAAGACGATTATGGCAACACACCAATCCACTATGCCATGGATTATCGGTTATGCCATATACCCCAAGAGTATGAGTATAATGGCAAAGAACACAAGTATGAAGATATAATTCGTTTGCTTCTGAAGCAGGCGGAACCTAAAATGAAAGAGGTCGAGGTTCTGTTCAACAACAAGCACCGGTCGCCTTACAGATACTACTTCTATGTCAAGGAGGGGATCGAGAACCAAACCCGCAAGGAAAAGGCATCGGAGCCGCCAGCGCAGTATACTAAGCCTAGTGGAGGGGGGGAAATGAAGAATGGTCTTGGAGAAAAGGGAGTCCCTGGAAAGCTGGCAGCTGGGAAATCCGTAGGGCGCGTACCGGCCACGGAAATGTCTGTGCAAACAGTCCCTCACCCAAAGGCAAACGTGCCCTCAGCCCCAAGGGGAGTCTCGAAGCCTCCGCGGGACCCGCAGCAACAGGGTGGCCTTGCTGTGACTCCAACCGTTGGGGCAAAAGAGATTGATCTCGCAGAGACGAAGCTGGCTACCATAATCCGAAGGCCAACAACATCGCCGGACATGGAACACGATGAGGGGCGGCACAAGCCAGATTTGGAGCCGGAAAAGGCGTCCAAAACCGTAAGCCTAGAGAACCCAAAATCACAGAGCAAAGCGGAGAAGATTGCTTGGCCAGGGGAAGAGGAGAAAGAGGCAGCGCAAGGCATACTGACGTTTTTGAAATGCTTCTTCATTCGCAATAGTACCGACAGAGACGCGAAGGATCTGTTATACGGCAAAGTTGCTTCCGGTGAGATGATAACCGCCCCAGCCTGGTTTGGCAAGACGTGCTAACCCTTGTTTGCTGTTTCAGATATAAATCTCTTCTTTGATGCCAGCCACCTGCGGGGTAGGAAGGTTGATGATGTTGTCAACTTGATAGATAAGGTTTCTAACGCTGGTGGATTCGAAGACACCCTCTCGTACGTCCGGATTCCACGACTGGCGTTCGAGAGACAACCGCTAGCCAGGTCACAGCCAAGGCAGAACGTTGCAAACGAGAAAAGGCAACTCAATAAGGGTCTCTCTGATGATGATGCCAAAGGGCGAAATACATTGATCAAGGTGTTCGATGAGCTTGTCCGGGTAAAAGTTCGCAAAATCTTACGGCTTCATGTGGAGGACAACGGCGACGAGTGGGCCCATACAGACACCGCAATCGAGCAGGCCATCCGGGGCTACAGCAAGTTCTCCGGTGGTATAGCTCGGAAACCGCTCGAAGTAAGTGAATGGTAAGTACTGTCCTCGCCTACCGCTAATGTTAGGCACGAAACGCTCATTTTCGAAACCACCACAGGGATTGGTGTAAGCCTGATATAAATTTAGACGTACTTGATCATGCTGCGCCGACGGTGGAACATCTTCATCTACACTGGAGCGGGAATCAAAGTGTTCTTCACGGATGGGCCAGCAGTGAGAGGGGAATACCGCTGTTGTGCAAAAGCTCAAAATCGTTGCTGTCAAGGATTACACTGCATGCGTACCAGGTAAGCTGTGACCCCCTTAGCAAGGCATCACTGAAGCGAGGTTTTTGACGAATGACCATTTTAGGGACTCGAGAGCAGGGACCGCAGAGAGTCGGCGGTCGCAAACTTCCGCACCTTGATTGAGGACAAAACACAGGGAAGGGTCAAGGTTGAAGAAAAGCTTTTGTCAAAAAGCGCGGTTGTTGCCGTGAAGCCTGACGCGGAGCAGGATCCATTGCTTGGCGACCAATCCGAGAAGCCGCGTTCTGACGCGTGGATTCAGGCAATGGAAAGTTTCCGAAAATCCTTGATCGCAATGCATCGTAGCGGACTGCTAAACGAACCGAATCGAGTCAGAGTATGGGCTTCAATTCTATCATCTCCGTCGCTAACTGAATAAAAAACAGGTCGCATTGATCGACGACGGAGTTGACCTTCATGATTTTAACACATACAACAACACCGCTCGCTATACTGGGGTAAGCTATTGTGCTGGCAGCGGTCAGGACGCAAATGCTTGGTGGAATTCCACTGGCGGACATGGAACTATAATGGCAAACATGATTAGCCGAATCAACCCATGGGTTGTGCTCGACGTGATCAAGATCCAGAGCAGTCCATCGTACATACACGGAGAGCGGGCGCGCAGCATCAGCCCAAAAAGTGCGGCGGACGCCATCAATGCGGCAGTCATGCACCGCGCGGACATTATATCCATGTCGTGGACAATAACCGACCTCGAATATCGAATGTCTCTGATCTCTGATAGTATCCCGGATGAGGAGGGCCACAAGAAACGAGCGGATCAAAATGAGCTGCAGCTCCTTCGTGACGCAATCAAAGAAGCCGTCAAAGACAACCAACGACTCCTAATATGTTCAGCCGCAGATGACGTTCGGCTCATTGGGGATAACACCCTTCCTTACTCCGAAGCTCCAACCCAGATTCTTCGCATCGGTTCTGCCGGACCCCACGCAAATCGAGAACCCGGATCCGGCAGCGCAGAATCCATCACATATTACCTGCCAGGCAACCAAGTCGCCGAGGAGCAGAGAGCACACTCATCCAAACAAGTCGTTTATCATAATGGGTCGTCCGTCTCAACAGCACTTGCCGCGGGGCTTGCATCGTTGATCATGTATTGTGCTCACTATCTTTACGCATGCGGAGCTGGTGATGAATACCTGGACCGTGCGCGTTTATTGCGCAATCATGTGAACATGCGGAAGGCATTCAAAAACATAAACAATTATCTTTCATGGAAAGATGATGATAAGATCGTCCCTGTCTGGGGGATATTTGGCGAGAAGAGTAAACAGCTAGACAAGGTGACTAGCAGGCAGGATAAGATCAAGATTCTCACGGAATTGATGACATATTTGTGTTTATGATATGACTAAATGATATATATCAAAAGAAAGTTTAAGAAGAGTGCTAGATTGTCTAGGAAATAACGAGCCTATTATTAAATGATATCTGCTCCTAAGTAGGCTGCGTACGTGTAGCTGATATAGTATCATTCTGCTCTTCTTCCCCTATGCATTTCATAACAATACAGTTTCTCCCTCAGTTTCCATCAAACAGTATTATTGTACCAATTTTGGAAAACATCAAATACTAGTTACCCATATAGCATGCCTCATCGAACACATTAGCTTGTAGCGCTTGAGGAATGCTGCTCAGTATACAGCACAATACCCGTTATCATGAAATCTCGGATTTCCAACATAGCGATAATACCCTTCACAGAAGTCAGGACATTCTGGCCGAATACAGCATTCATGTACATAGGGGACACAATGCTCTAATAACCAACTATAATTAGTATATACTCAGCTGGGGGAGGAAAGGTACATACGCTCTGTAAAGAGGCTGTCTTCAGTCTCCATAGTTAATCAGTGCAGATTGGTCATACTTTTCACCCCGTAGACAGCAAGTCCAGCATTGACCCTGTGTTGCAAAGTAAGTTACTAAGCTCATCCTTTCTATAACGATGGTGTATGAAAATTATATTAACGTACGAGTGCTTTTGCATCCTAGAAGTAAAGAACAGTATCAGTATTTTAGGATGATGACTCTGGAGAAATTAGACTCAATACCATATTATCAGGGCAAGCTGCCTTTTCCTTTGAACATGAACGGAGACATGCAGCTTCATCTACTTTCTCTGCGCGATGGAGTGAGAGGAAGTCTGGCAGAGCCAATGTTAAGGGAAGCCAGGTAGCTAGGAAGTAACCAAAGTGCATCTTGTCTTGTATTCAACAGGATTTGCAATAGAGGCAAGTGCTTGGAAAAAGAGCAGCAGGTAATATTTTGTGAAAACCAGGGAGCTTCAAGGCTTGCTTTAACCTCGTCAGGGTGAGGAATAGCATTTGTTAAACCCTGGAACTCGTCGTCATCGCCGGATACCCGCAGAGGTCGCGAAGGTTATCGGTAGCCAGTCGTCAATTTAGACTTTATTCGACCAAGCTACCTTGAAGGAGAAGGTCTTGAATTGATGACGATATGATACGGAAATCGCGGCAGGCGATGCAGGGTCAGATCTAACATGCTTTCGCAATCCAAACTCTTCTTAATAGTCATTTCGGATGATTGTTAGTTACAGAGCGCACAGTAAAGCTTTCCTTATGGGGGTCGTGGGGGAGGGAGGTAATAGTAGTGACTGACCCGCCTTTGAATTTCATGATACCGAGGTAATTTTAGAATCCTCGTTTGAGTAAATACGAGGAGGGATGTCCGCCAGGGAGAGTTTCTGCAGGATGCTGGGCCAGATGGTAGGTAGGTCACCGCTGATTGACCTTCGTCTGGGTTTTCCTTACGCAATGGACACACTTGGATTATGTAGGTTATCAACCCGCAGGACGAGTTATGAAACAAAGAGGTAGGATAGGAAGAGGAAGGCTATTACGATAAACATGATATCATTCTTTGATGGAAGATGGGTATTGATTGCTGTGAGTTAGGTTGTCTCTAGAGGTGACTGCAGTTAGGGCTTGTCGACGCAGGGTCGGCGAGATTTGTCCAGACTCCAAAGAAAGCCAGGCACGAACAGCACGAATATTGTCTCTGCCTCCCATGAAACGCCGGGTTCAACTTCGTTCCAGTCTCATCCAAACCCAATTATCTATATTGGCACCTAGTCCGCACCACCAAAGAAGTACTACTTACACCAGGCCTCGCTCAGGACACCTTTCAACATCATCTCCAGCTACACCCTCATCCCTCCAAACAACACAAACCCCCTGGTCCATCTCCTATCCCGCGGAGACGTTCCAACCTTACAGAGGCGATTTGTCTCAGATATCTTCTAGTTAACCTTGTTGCAGACTTTAATCCACGAATGGTAAGGCTTTGAGCCACTCCCTACGTTCTTCTTCATTCCTGGCTTCACGTTCCAGAAACCTCCTTACCCCCTCATCTAGCTCTCTCCTAGATTTTTCATAATCTACCCTGGTAACCCTGCCATCCCAATGTTTAAAGCAGCCAGTGTCGTCAACAAATGCATTCATGAGTTCAACACCCTGGGCCCATAGCTCGCCATCCTGCTCCTGCCGCTGGATTTCACTATCCGAGAACTGCAATGGAAACGGCAGTCCAGGAGAGCTGCCATCCCCCCTCGCGCCAACAATATGTGCCCATTCTCTCGACATCTCTCAACAGGTCGTTGAGGAGCGGCTCGTAGTCCATCAAGACTAATCCTGGAATCACAGTAACTTGATGCCGGAGAGTATTCTGGCTCTGTATTGCTTGGAAGACCGTTTCGTTACCCTGAAGACACCGGAATAGATAGAGATTGTGCAGCGACTGTGCTTTGTGGAGTGACTTTGCCTTCTGCTGCTCATCTGGATCCATGGAGTCTAAATTCGGTGGTAAAGGGACCTTGCCCAAATCTTCAGGAACGGGGCCGTTGTAATCGAGAAACGCCGGGCGCCCAACCTGCATAAAAAGCGGACTGGCACTGACAGACTGCCAGTCAATAATACCCATAATACGGCTTGGGTCTTCAGGGTCGACAAATATATTCTGCGAATGAAGATCGCCATGCCATAAAACCGAGGCATGGCTGGCTTGATTTTCAGGGAGAACATGAGGTGCCACCTTGAGATAATTTTCCAACGCGGAGAGCTTTTTGGAGAGGCTATGCTGGTATTGTCGGGGTCCGTAGAAAAGACCTTCGGGCATTAAGGGGTACCGGAGACCTGCCTTTGCAGTTGCAATTTCCCTCCGCGCAATGGCCGTCATCAATTCTGTGACTGTTGACCCTAAAGGTTGTGCATGGATAAGCACAGGATAATAATGTTATTAGGAGATGAACTTACATGGACCACGCTCAATATCCAACTCGCCTTTCCCAAAGTCAAAGAAAGAACGGCGATTATTCAGACCAAAGCCAAATGTTTTGCTCCGCACTTCGTTCCAGTTGAATCAATGTATAGGGGCGAAGTAGAATCTGAATTGTCAGGAAGGTCGCCTTTATAGTACAACGACCCGAACTAAAAGAATTTTGTTGCTGCTAGGCGCCTTTCAATATCAACAATCTGGTCCAGAATTTGGATTTTCTGCTTTCCTTTCATGGTGTCCCATACATTGGTTAGTACGATACCAGCTTGCTTCTCCATAAGGATATACTCTGCTCCGAGTTGGTTCTCTGATGCTCGAGAAGACCATGCGTATACTCTCGGAACAGGGAGGTTCAGGACATTCCTCAACTAGTAAAATTAGTGTCGATGCGCAAAAAGAGATCGCAGTACGGAGTAGAAAAGAAAGCAAACCATCCAAAGTCCATAGTCGCAACCTCACTAGCTGTCGTAAAGTGTGGTCTGCCTGCATTGGGATTCGGAAGCTTCGCAATAATCTCGCGTCCATCGTTCATGGTAAGCTGAAGTACTTTGTTGTATTGGCCCTCTGAGATCTTCAAGACTTCGGTGCATGATCTTGATCCGACCGCGGAGGCAGCTAGTTGCAGAAGAGTTGACAGGTCGAAATTGACATAGCGGCAGGCAAGTTGCTGTCGCTCGTTCCAGAGCCAGCGACCTGAGGTAAAACGACTGAGTGCCTCAAGGTCATGCTTTGAATCTGCGATATGCTGGGTCTCGTTCATTTTGGAATTTATGGAAGAAAAAGGAGCCGCCATTGGGGCATTGTGGAGGGTACAGCGGTGGGAAAGCATGGCTCCTAGAATTCTTCTCAGGGAGCGGCCCCGGATGGCCTTCATTTCTAGCGTTTGAGAAAGGTGAGAATATCAACAGCACGTCGTGACAGGAGGTGCCGTCTAAAAATAACAGCGCTAGCCTTGGTCTTGGCGAACAGATAAACAAAAGTGGTGTATTGAACTTAGTTGGCATGTGGACAGCAATGTAACAGAATAGTGACGACTGATGCAATAGAGATGATACATATATTACTCCATGCAGCTTTTAGTGGAAAGTCTCATTAGATCTGTTCCCATGCGCCACGGATAGTTTAATACCATGATATACTTAGTATCCAGGAAACATTCCAACTCAAGGACGCATCTCACTAGGAACAATGCGTTCTCCATCATACTCCAAAACAGGTGTGCGAACCTCCGCGAGGTCCTTGAGCTCTGTTGTATAAGTAACCCAATTCTTCGGCCCGGACTCAACGCCCCAACCACCAATATACAACACCCTATCTGCATTATTGCTATACCAGTACAAATCACAAAGCTGTCGGTCCTCACACGCATATGGATAGTTCCAAAGCCCATCCAAGTCAAGTCGGAAGCAGCCATCATGGAACGGGCCCTCATCATAATCTTCGGCCAAAGGATCGTGCTCCATGTCCAGGATATTCACATACCCCAAGACCTTGTTGTCGATCTTACTATTGGCGATGGGGTTTCCACATAGGAGAATCGACTGCAGACATTGTTCGTCGATCATCAAGCAAAATGCGAAGCGCGGTTGCGCGAATGTGGACACCTGGCACTCCTCAACCCACTTTCGATGGCGCTTGAGGACGGTCTCGACGCTGGCACCATCAAGAGTGGACTTGTCATCAATGACGACGTTGCGAAAGCCCTCGCGCACGTGCCGCTCTACTTCAGTCCCCCGGCCTGAAAGGCAACAGTCGAAATGGCGATTAAGTTTCGCAAGCCCCTTCTCCCATTGCTCCTCCGAGGCGTAGGTGGTTCGATAAATGACGAAGCCCCAGGGCCAGGTACGGTCCCAAAAGGCATAGCGATCGAGGAATTGCTGTTCTGAGCTGGGATATTTGCCTTTCCACCACCATGGTTTCTGCTCGAAGCGTCGACGCCGTGCCTGGGGCGACTCTTCAGGTGGGAAATCGGGTGAGGACCAGGGTTCTGTCCATGACTCGTGCTGGAATAGCGAGCCATGGCTTTTTGGTGGAGATGAAGGTTCAAGAGACATCTTTTCTGAACATGAATGCGTGGTGGGAGCGGCACCGGTTTATGCTTTTTATTGGTTTGGACACGTGCTTTCCATGCTCTGACTCATTTATAGCGTAATTCCAAACCGAGCTAGCCACCCAACCGAGCCGTTGAGTAGATGCCCGATGCAAAACGAGGAGTGAAGAGAGACTTGGTGTGGAGAAATCAAGCGTTATCTGCTAATGATCGTGCTGTGTGTAGCTTAAACTTGACACCAGCGTGGGTATTGGAAATGGGGAGGCGCGCCTGCGTCTTGATACTCCATCTAATGGGTATCCAGGCAATTACCTCATAAGAGGTAGAACAGACGGTGGTTCATGATGAGGTATGCGTCTCAAAATCGAGCCGGGTCTTAATGCAGCCCCGATCACCACGCGGCAAGGATAAGCAGATATTCATGAGAAGACTGCGGACACCTTCCACTTCCCATTCCTTAGATATCAAGCAGAGTACGTACCTGCACCTTGCCCCCTCCGTATTCTGAGCGCAGTCCGTGTCGGAAACAAAGCTCATGGTGGTTTGGCCTGGACTATCCGTTGTAGAGCATATCCAAATTGATTCGTAGGATTCCAGCAGCCGACCTCTACGGATATGCCAGGTGTGATCATCCCTTGGGCGAATACCTTCAAGAAAAGGGAAGACCGAGTTCACCGATGGCATGGAGAAGGCTATGAGATAATGAATAATATCCTTTAGGAAATGAAGTGGGGATAAACTAACCATCAGGACGGAATTTTACTCGCAGGACTATCAGCTCTAATGATTCAGATTCACCTTCGAGAGGTTGGAAAAGCGATCCATAATTGCTGATTGAGCGACCCCAGTAGACTCAGTAAGATAGGCACGGAAGTCTAGTTTTTCAGCCCTGGTTCAACTTTAGCTTCCTGTCAATGAAATTGCTTTATATTACCTACCGTGTACATATCTGTTGCTTGACCATGGCCTGTTCATTGTCTGATATATACTTCAAATAATATGGTGGACGAAAATTGACCAAGTAAGGTGTGACTGGAGAGAAAGTGTACGAGTGAGAAAAGTCATACAGGACTGAATCATAAAAGTCCCCTGGTAGTCTGAAATGATCATCTCGTACATCACCATGTGTGATCCCGAGCCTGTGTAATGCTAAAAGACGGCGGATACGGTCATGGAGGAGACTGTGATAGTATTCCATTTCAAAATCACTCAATCCTAAAATGTTGAGCTAATTTTGAAATTCACAGCTATTGTCTCTGTATGCTGCTAGGATTCGTCGTGACGCAAGCTTTGGCTTGATAGCTTCGAGGACAACGGCTCGAGGTTTAATAAAACCGCATATATCAAGATCAGTGATAACACTATGAAACTCGGGGAAATATATCCTTTCGGAGCTTGTGCACGATATCTCAATGCGTTGGTATGCTCGAGCTTCATTTATATATGGGTCAAGTTTATATTTTACCTCCTTAAGCGTCTTAGGTACGCGTGAAGGAAAGCGTCGAAGCTGGAACTGCGCAGCCTTTTCAGGGTAATCAGGGTACTTTAAATGATTCAGTCATCTGTTGAAAAGGTCCTGTCCTAATGTACTTACCACTTTAGCCACATATTTGGGGATATATGACTCTTGATGCTGAACGAAAAGCCATAGGACTTGAATCTGATCCTGGCTAGTGCGCAGATTGGTATCCACTGACCTTCCCAACATCCATTTTCCCTGCGGAAGAAAAGGTCGGAAATTTTGTGTATCCTCATGACCTGCATTGATCCAATCTGGCGGAGACCATTGGGAAAAGAATTCTTCAGTCCACGACTTGTCACTCATGCTGCCAGTTGTCGATTAGGGGAGGTGTTAGAGCCTTTATAACTAACGAAACACAGAAAGCAAAATGTAGAATCATATCATAGCCACTTTGACAAAGAAACGCAAGGAGCGTGGCGAAACTGTCCCAGATAAATGATTCCGAAGTCAGTTTTGATAAACTCCATGTATCATATCGCGAGAAACAGAATAGCTAGATCATAATGGAATCAACAAAGATATTATGATAGATGATAGAGGAAAGCTGCTTGGTGGTTCAGGCATTGTTGGATCTTGTGTAAAATGAGGCGAAGCGCCTACCTTGACCCAGGCTCCTCTGTTCTGCTAAGCCCCTTCTAGTTAGCGGGGCGTGATGCCCATCAGCCTGAGGCACTGAGGTTCGCTCAGTTCGCTCAGTTCGCTGACGCTCACTTTGCTTTGTATCAAAATATATTCCTGCTACCCGCTACGTTGACCTTTTGAACTCTCTAAACAATCCATCACTATATTGTCCTGAATGCCAAGCCATGTCTCCAAAGCCTTACCCCACGCCTCTAGTTATCCCTCCTCTTAGGAACAACCAACACACTCATACAATCATTCTTCTTCACGGCCGCGGCAGCAACAGTGAACGTTTCGGCTCAGTCTTCCTCGAAACCACACATATCGCGCGACGTCTCCCAACAGTAAAGTTTATTTTCCCTACTGCTAAGAAACGTCGCTCCACGGTGCTTAACCGGATTCCGATACACCAGTGGTTCGACAACTACTCTCTCGATGATCCGAATATTCGAACTGAGTTGCAGATTGACGGGCTCGAGGAAAGCAGCCGTTTTCTGAGAACTTTAATTGACGACGAGGCATGCCTGTTTAGGATGTCAAATGATATTACTGCTGGTGATGAGTATCGCCGTATTGTGATCGGTGGATTAAGTCAAGGCTGTGCGCTATCTGTGTTTTGTCTTCTGGGAGGGTTTCCCGGGCAGGATGGACAGGATTGGCAGCTTAAACGACTTGGGGGATTTGTGGGGATGAGTGGGTGGTTACCTTTTGAAAAGGAGATCACTGAGCTGTTAAAGAATGATGGTGAAGATGATGATGATCCTTTCTCCCGTGATGATGAAAGTGATAAGGAAACCCCTACTCCTATCCAGGCCTTGAATCACGCTCGGGATGGTCTCAATTTGCCCCCCTTGCAAAAGGAAAGTGGTCTAGCGGACATGGTCCACTTACAAACACCGATATTCCTAGGCCACGGGTCTGCGGATCCTAAAGTATCAGTTGATCTCGGACAACGAATGGCGTCTATCTTATCCAATGATTTTGAGATGGATGTGACTTGGAAGGTGTATAAGGATTTCGGACACTGGTATAAGATACCTGATGAGATTGATGATGTGATAGACTTCTTAAACAAGAAGGTCGGAGTTCCATCTGTTGATTAATCTGCTTCTTCAGAGTGGAGCAGATATTTTCAAGGTCAAGCGAGCTGGCTACAGTATACTACCACGCGACTGGTGGCGCTTGATCAAAAAGCTCATGAGATTCCCCCGCTGTTTGCGACACACTTTTCGCAGTCCCGAGACTTCCTCGGCCAAACCTGGTTACACCATCTGGTTCAGCTCAACGAGGCAGATGAGTCAGTCATGTCATCAGTTCTTTCCCTTACGCAGGAAGATCGGGGTTTGTGGATGCAACTGACCTGAAGTCCTGAAGCGCATTGCACCACGCTGTTAAAGTCGGAAAGGAGTCTGCTATCCGGGTGCTTCTGCAATATGGCGCAGATCATTAGATAGCAAATCACAGGGGATATAGACCGTTTGATATTGCTCGGAAGAAGCAGAAAATTCGTGTCTTTAATGGATACGCTGCCCAGTCTAACGCTACATCCTCCTTACTTCAGTTGGCTGATCGAAGGGAACAGAGACACTAAGAACAATGGAAACTAGTCTCTTCTGCTGTAAGGATGATGCATATTACTTAATATTATTTGATACCAGTCTGAGTGATAGTTGCCCGCAGATTCGTCCAACGCAACCACATTGCGAGAGCAGCTCTACCGACACTTACTTTAGCAACTAGAGAGATCGTGTAGCTTTGCATCTTTGCTTGACCCATTGTTATTGCTGTTATTAGCTATAACTCTTTAAATCTCACTATTTCAACTCGATGATATTGCGCGGAAAGCAGGGGCGCGATAGCTGTTTCCAAACGCTGGAGACCAGCCAGCGAGCCAGAGTCAGCGTCGACATCGATGAAGGAATATAGTAACGCTCAGGCCAATGGCTAACCCAGTAATGACGCCTCCCAGGAAGAGTCCGCCTGGTATATATAAAGGCTGAATAGAGAGTCAGACCTAAAATGTGATGTGAGTGGGTGGCTTACCTTTCTATGTGTCTCGTGCGTGGTCTGAGCAGCTGTCGAGGGAGGCGGCTCGTAAACGACATCTGTTTCCGCCCCAAGCTCCTCATAGTATTCACGCAACTGCTGGATCTTTAAGCGAACGAAGTCCTCCCGCCCCTTGTATATCTCTCCCATTCCTGTAAAAGCGAGAGCTCTGCCGGCCATCGACGACCGGGGTCCCCAGCAATATTCATCGAGCAGGTCCCAGTATATCAGATCTACAGAGGCAACCTTGCGGCATGCTATTATGAACCACGTAGATCGGTCTTCTATAGACTGCCGCATGTGGACAGATAATCTGTCATCCTTTTTGAGACCCAAGGCCTCTTCCCGCTCCTCCAGGGCTTGTAAGAAGATGTTCGCCTTTGGGATAAACGCTTCTAAGAAAGCGTTGGGACCAATATCGTCAACTATATAATCTGGCCGTCTCAAGAGTAGCCACCATGGGATACTCGCGGCGAACTGTGGAGGGGCCGCATAGCAAAACTCCCAGTCAATAACAGCGATTATTTCTAGAGAATCGTTCACGAGGACATTCCCCGGCCCAAAGTCGTCGCAGAAGAGCTTAAATAGGAGTCTGTTATCGTTATTTGGAATAAAGTTCAATAAGATCGCTTTCATAAGCTGGCGGCAGGCATATTTATTCCTGCAATCTTCGTCATCATACACACTGTTCCGCTGGTGCTCGAGCTGGGCTGATTGCAGATTAAGCAGTAATCTATATAGTCGATGGAAGTGTGATATATCCGTTGCGGTGACGGATCCTGAATACCGCTGGCTCTAATCAGCTCATTCACTTCCTGGGTCAGAGGCCGCCCGTCGACAACGATTTTTCCAATATTATCCTCGCCGAGAGAGCCAATCTTGTCAAAGTCGAGACTCCAGAGGCTGATTAATATCCCGGCCATCTGGCTATATGCTCTATTCAGAACGTCTGGGTCTATATTGGGATTCAGCACGTCAACACTGTTGTCTTCCTCCTTCAGGATATCAGACAATTTCCGTCCCTCAACCCATGTCATTATAATAAAAGGACCAAGACCAGTAGGGTTGTCGGACCCATTGCCATAACAGATGACCTTGGGGACAGGAATATTAGTCTCCCGCGAAATATACTTCATAAGTACGGCCTCCCTGTAAACCTTCTCGTCGACAAACATGGATTTTCCAGGTATCGGGAAGCGGATAAGCCAGTCGTCTTTACCATCTTCCCAGTGCAGGCGGATGCTGAAATTAAACGAACCACGGTGCATAGAACGCAGGAAGCAGTCATCGCGTTGTCGATAGCGATCCGCCAGCTGGCAGATCCCGAGGCCAGAACGAGAGCAAAGTTTGAACCATTCGCTTTGTAATTTATCAAAAGAAGCGAGGCTAATATCATCAAAGTCCATGTTGAAGCACAAGAGCGATAGATGAGAAGGTCCAGAGCAGAGCAAGGGCATTAGGAGGGGGAAATCGGCGGCTTCACCGGTGCCATAGGTAATTGCTGCCTGGGGCACTAGTTTTGGTCAATGCAAAAAGAGGTGTTATAGAGAGACTTTGAAGAAACGACAATAACATCATATTGATCTAAACTACTACCGTATCAAGTACATGAAGGTGAGAGGATGGTTGGTTAAGACGAGATTCTGCGCGCGAGGAGAGGATCTTACGGAGGACACCCAGTGAAGTATTTAGTTCGAGACCATCAACACCATTTATGGATACAGTAAAATGGCTGGATCTAGTATAACATGCAGAGTAATGCACGTATAGTGAATTATTGTCCAATAACCAGTTCTGTCCCCCAAAACACTTAATATATAAATCCGTTGTTCGAGCTCTTCTGTTACCCGCGTGTAGCATACTACAGGCATCCCTAGGTACAGTATTGTAAACAAAGCTCAAATCAGGTCTGGAATAGCAGGCAGAGATTCTCTGCCTTCTTTGTTACTTATGGTCTGTGAACTACATAGGGCTAAAACCCCTAACTAGGAGAAAGCTAAGAAATCCCAGCATCACCACACCCCATGGGAGTCCTAAAAGAATCAGCCTGACCCTCTAATTCCAACAACCACGTCTTGATTTGCGGCGGAAGAACCGCAGTAACCACGTGGATCTGTCTGATAAAGTTTCACGTAGGCTAGAGAGTATGATAAGCTTCGCGATCATCCACTGTCCCCTCTCGTCGCTCTGCTCCACGCCATAGGAATGACGCTATATCTGCGTGTGCCAAGGCTAAGGATAGAGGATCTACGCAGTACGGAGTGCATTGCAGGATAGAATAAAAGCGTATAATTTAAACATTCTTGATCTCTGTTGCCTCTATCGCACCTTTCTTTTTGCTTCAATGTGTACCTAACGGGGGGCTTTCTGTACTAGATTTTGTATTTGTCTTAGTACATATGGGTAAATGAGTAACTGAATGTTCATTGCCCTGAAACGACCGAAGGGAGTGAAGGGTTTACCTTCGCCTGCGAGGCCTTGCCAAGAAAACTTTTTATCTTCTGAGCACCACTACCCAAATTTCTCACCAAATTCCTGCCAAGCCTTACTTCCACGTTCTCCACGTCCTCCTCTGATTCCTCTCCAGTAACATATCCTTCTTAGGTTTAGCGTTTATTGAATTCGGCCTCCATTTCTGGAACACTGTTGTCCTTCTTGCATGGCCATTTCCTCCCATTGGCTTCCACTTGCATGGCTAGCGTGCATGCTTTTACTACGCACCTTCTGGCCTTCTTCTCATTGGTATGTCTGTCTCACTCAACCGTTGCCGCTTCCAATGCCCTGTGCGTTCTGCAAATATTTGAAACGTGATATATCACATATAACCTCGCCACGCTGTTTCTTAATATCCTCCATCTTCTGTCCCTTTGCATAATGCCCTGAAACGAACGTAGTGAGGGGAAAGGGAAATGTCAACGACCGCGCGCGAGGGTGAGCGCTGGAAGAAGGCTGCCGAGCGTTACTGGGGATGATTCTTTCCCCTTAGGCTCTAGCGTAGCTTGGTATACCTCTTTGTGTAACTTTACGCATCACGGTTCTTTCCTCATTGGATGCCAGTCCATCTTCCTTGTTGTCGCGACGTGCCCAGCCACTTTCAGACAGAAGCCTATCTGCCCACAGTGCTGTACTCTTCGCCTGTACTCCGTAGCTCGTGGAGCTTGACAGGCGGCTCAAGAAGGTGGAACTCATCAATTTAACTAATAAGAGAAAAGAAAAATTGTACTAAAACAGCAAGCTGTCAAAAGTAAATATGATGTCCTTCTTTTCTAGCTTGTTCAAAAATTGCAGGGCTGGATGTGTTACCCCCTCTTCTTGTTTGCTTCTTTTCAGGATGTATTCTGCACGACTCCATGCGTTCCTCACCATTACCCCTCCTTTCAACCTTTGTCAGATTATTTTCTTATCCGTCTTGCTCTTTCAGTTTCGAAACTAGTAGTATTTCTGCGACACTAGACTTAGCATATGTTGTTTGCCTATCTTCAAAAACTCGCTCATCTATGATTTACAAGAATGGCCTTCAGACACGAGGACTATACCGTGGCATGGATTTGCGCCTTGCCGCTCGAGATGGCGGCGGCAAAAGTCATGCTGGAGAAAGTCCATTCTTCTTTGCCCCAACAAGAAACCGACCACAATGCCTACACGCTAGGAAGTATCAGCGGGCATAACGTGGTGATAGCGTGTCTTCCATCAGGGATTTATGGAACCACTTCTGCTGCGATCGTGCTCACCCAGATGTTGCCGACCTTTCCCTCTCTTCGATTCGCACTGATGGTCGGCATCGGAGGCGGTGTGCCGAATAGCAACGCAGACATTCGCCTTGGCGATATTGTTGTGAGCATGCCAACTGCAGTTTCTGGAGGCGTGATTCAATACGATCATGGGCAGACACTCTCTGATGGACGTTTGCACCGCACTGGATCGCTCAACAAGCCCCCACAATACCTGCTCACGGCAGTCTCTCAAATACGCAGCGACTACATGATTGGGGGCTCACTGGTCAAGAGAACAATGTCCGAGGCAAAGCAGAAGCATCCAAACATTCACGAGCAATTTTCCCGGCCAGCCAAAGACTGGCTGTTCGATCGCAATTATGATCATCAGAGCAAGTTTCCCGACTGCTCGCGATGTGACCAGTCACACCTAGTTGTTCGTACACCGCGAGAAACAGTGGAACCAACAATTCACTACGGCTTGATAGCTTCCGGAAATCAAGTCATGAAGGATGCTAGGACACGGGATTCTATCGCTGAGGAGATAGACATCCTCTGCTTTGAGATGGAAGCGGCTGGATTGGTGGACCAGTTTCCATGCTTAGTGATTCGGGGTGTCTGTGACTATTGTGACTCACACAAGAATAAGGATTGGCAGGGATACGCAGCGCTTACTGCAGCTACCTACGCAAAGCTACTTCTACTGGCGGTTCCTGCTGCGACTCAAAATAGCCGGCTTATGAGAAGTATGTTCTGCCCTATACTGTAAACAGCCGGCATACTGACACTTCTCAGAGGAGGAACTCACAGCGGAAGAGAAGGCTTGTTTGCAGAGTTTATTCCTGACTGATCCCGCCGAGGACAAAAGCGCATTGAAGAGGAAAAAAGGAGACCGTGTGCCCGGGACTTGCGACTGGATATTACAGACAGAAGAGCTTAGACACTGGCTCAAGGGGCCAGATATCACTGATCAAAATCCGTCCAACATTCTTTGGCTGCATGGAAACCCTGGAACGGGAAAGTCTACAATCGCTATTACTATAGCTGACGAGCTTCCCAAACAATGTCTTTGCGCGAACGGAGACGAGTTGTTTGCGTATTTTTTCTGTGACTCAGGCATGGAAAATCAGAGAACCGCTGTTTCGGTGTTACGCGGCCTGCTCTATCAATTGATCAATCAGTGGCCATACTTGATTAAATTCCTCCTTCCCAAATATCTCGACCGGAAAGAACGACTCTTTACCTCTTTTGATGCGCTATGGACTGCCTTCACAGAGATGGGCAAAGACTCATCTCGTAGAATATATTGCATGATCGACGCACTGGACGAATGTGAACATGATTCACGGCAAACATTATTATATCACTTTTATCAGTCATTTGCACGCCAGAACAGTAGTGGTTTGTGCTCACGTGGACCACATATTCTGATCACCAGCCGACCATATCCTGAGATTACTGAAGCTCTATCCCACTTTAGATGCAAAGACCTGGCATCATATAGCGCGGTCAAGCACGACCTAGCATTAATGATCCAAGAAAAAGTCCGTGACCTCAAACGAAGAAAGCAATATCCCCCACGAGTAGTGGAAGAGGTATCCCGGATTCTAAAAGAAAGGGCCGAGGGGACATTCCTATGGGTGGGAATTGCCTGTGCTGAATTAGCTCAACCGGAAGCACAATCGCGGAACGCTATTCAGACACTTCAGGAAATGCCTCGTGGATTATATTCCTTGTATGATCAGCTGCTCACCACTGCTCTTGGAAATGAATACAACAATGACGATGACAAGAAAACCGTACTGCAAATGCTAGAGTTTGTATCATGTGCACGACGACCCATGAGCATACCAGAACTTACAATTCTCTGTCGGTTATACCCTGATTATGAAGAAAGCAGTCGCCTTCAGTTCACAAAAGATGTGATCTCTCAGTGCCGGTTGATGATTGTTATTCAAGATAATAAAGTACAGCTCTTGCACAAATCAGTCAAGGATTTTCTTACCAAGAAACAATACAATGTTGATGTGAGAAGATCACACTCTGACTTGGCAAATGAATGCATCGGCAATTTGCTTAGTTATCTAGAGTTCTCAAATTCTAAGAGCTTAGATGGAGCTCTTGTTAGTTACGCTGTTGAGCATTGGCCTGAGCATTCAAGCCTTGCCGGGAACAAATTTATGGTAAGGAAAATTCATCAACCATTCTTCGAACTGCGATCTCGGACATGGAAGCTGTGGTTAAGGAAATACAACCTGGCTCGCCATTACTTTATTCCTGGGCGGCTCGAACAAGGGTTTTCTGTCTTCCATGCTGCAGCCAGGTGGGACATCATCCAATTGATGTCATGGGCCTTGATGAACGAGATACCTTCAGGTAAAACTTACGACGACAACATTTTTCAAACTGCAAAGGGCACTACACCGATGGCAGAAGCTGCAAGACTTGGCAATGTAGCTATTGTTGCACTTCTGGCAAAATGCCTAGGAGAGAAAGCAGTAATATCAGAAAGGGTGATTATTGCTGCAGTAGAAAGTCTACAAAACGGGAGAGAGGTCATGGCACTACTGCTTAATCGACCGAGTAGCCAGGTTAGGATCACTGAAGATGTTGTCAAGGCCGCAGCGGCGAATCAAGGAAATGGAAAACAAATCATGGCACTCCTACTTGATCAACGAGGAGACCAGATCCAGGTTACAGAAGATGTGATCAAGGCCGCAGCGGCGAATCAAGGAAATGGAAAACAAATCATGGCACTCCTACTTGATCAACGAGGAGACCAGATCCAGGTTACAGAAGATGTGATCAAGGCCGCAGCGTGGAATACAGGAAATGGAGACCAAATCATGGCACTCCTACTTGATCGACGAGGAGACCAGATCCAGGTCACTGAAGATGCCATTGCAGAAATCATAAGACGATTTGATACCAGGATTATTGAAACCTTACTTGATCAACGAGGAAACCAGATCCAGATTACTGAAGAAATGGTCAAGGCTGCAGCAGGGAGTGGAAGGACTGCAAATCAGATTATGACACTCCTACTTGGTCGACAGGGACACCAGCTCCAGATCACTGAACCTGCCATTGCAGAAATAATTAGACAATTTGATACTCAAATTATCGAAATCCTACTTAATCAACAAGGGCACCAGATCCAGATTACTGAAGAAATGGTCAAGGCCGCATCAGAGAATGGAAGAGCTGAAAATCAAATCACGACACTCCTACTTGATCGACAAGGACACCAGATTCAGATCACTGAACCTGCCATTGCAGAAATAATAAGACAATTCAATACCCGAATTGTTGAATTTCTACTTGATGGACGAGGGGACCAGATCCAGATCACTGAAGACATGGTCAAAGCTGCAGCAGTGAATGAAGATGATGGGTATAAAACCATTACGCTCCTACTTGATCGATACCAACACCAAATCCAGATTACTGCAGAGGTGGTTGAGGCTGCCGCAGGGAATTAGGGAGACGGAGAGGAAGTTATAGCACTGCTACTTAATCAATATGGAGACCAGATCCAAATCACTGCAGATGTAGTCAAGGCCGCAGCAAGGAATTGGGGAAACGGTGAAAATATCATGGCACTGTTACTTGATCGACGAGGAGACCAGATACAGATCACTGAAGATGTGATGAAAGCTGCAGCAGAGAACCAAGGAACAGGAGAAGGAATCATGACACTCTTGCTTGATTGGCAAGGAAACCATATCCAGATTACCGAAGATATTATCAAGGCTGCAGCAGGGAACTGGAGAGCTGGAAAACAAATCATGGCACTCCTACTTGATCGACAAGGAGACCAGATCCAGATTACAGAAGATATTATCAAGGCCGCAGCAGGGAATGGAAGAAATGGAAAACAAATCATGGAACTTCTACTTGGTTAACAAGGAGACCAGATTCTGATTACTGAAGATGTGATCAAGGCCGCAGCGGGAAATGAAAGAAATGGAAAACAAATCATAGCACTTCTACTTGATCAACAAGGAGACCAGATCCTGATTACTGAAGATGTGGTAAAGGTCGCAGCAGGGAATAAAAAAAACGGAAACGAAATTATGATACTCCTACTTGGTCAACAAGGACACCAGATTCAGATCACTGAACCTGCCATTGCAAAAATAATAAGACAATTTAATACCCAAATTGTCGAAATCCTACTTGATCAACTAGAAGATCAGATTGAGATTACTGAAGATATAGTCAAAGCTGCTGCAGTGGATGAAGATAATGGGCATAAAATAATTACACTCCTACTTGATCGACAAGGAGACCGCGTCAGATTTACTGAAGAGGTTGTCAAGGCCGCAGCAGGGAATAGAAGAAATGGAAAACAAATCATGGAACTTCTACTTGGTCGACAAGGAGACCAGATCCTGATTACTGAAGATGTGATCAAGGCCGCAGCGGGGAATAAAGGAAATGGAGACCAAATCATGGCACTCCTACTTGATCAACAAGGAGACCAGATCCAGGTCACCAAAGATGTTATCAATGCTGCTGAAGGTAATTGGGCACATGGAGAAGAAATTATGGCATTGCTACTTGATCGACGAGGAGACCATATTCAGATCACAACCGATCTTTTATTGTCTGAGAAATACGTTCAGCTCCCGGACAAAGTACTTGGCCGGAATCATCCGCATGTCAGAGCATCCTCCAACATTCTCAGAGACTGGGAGACCGCTGAAGCAAGACTACCAGCTGACCAGTCACATCCGCCTAACACACCTTCAGCTAAGATCTCACCTACAACCTTCTCCCTTCAGCTAGATCAATCAGAGCAGTTAAAGCCGGATCGGCCCAAAGTCAACCAACCTTCCAGGGCACTACTCCCAGTCTACTTCTTCTTGCTGGCTATAGTTCCTGTGCTGACTTTCACATTCATTGCGCAAAATCTCAACAGGTTCAATTGGTTCCGCGGCCAATAATATGAGCTTTATTATTTATGTTTCTCACCCTCTTTTTTCATTGTTTCAGGGCCCCAGCGTGCGGCAGCGCGCGTCTTCCAGTCAACGAGCCCGTGCGAGGGGCGTACGCAAAAACAGCTGGCGTTTTGCTGGAGGGAGGCTTCCTCCACGCGCTTCTCTCATTCGCTCCTTGTCTTACCCTTCATGGTGTAGTGTTGTCTTGGCTTTTAGGGCTCTAGGGCTTCTGCTGCATACTCTTGATCTGATTGCCCTCTTTTCTGCTATATAACATTGTTTTTACTAGCCCGCTCATAGCAGTATGCCCACGCGTGCGGGGATTGCCCAATCTCCACTGTGGCACTGTGACACAAGAGCGATTAGGAATCAGGAATTGCTTTCAAGTCTGATATATCTTATCGTAGAGACGGAACCCGAGAGATTGTATCCTGTGAGAAATTATTATTAGCAGGGCCAAGATAGAAACGCGTTCCTATCCCGTAGAGAAGTACGGCCCGAGTTATCTTGCTATCAAAGGTATCTCTAAATAACAATGGTTTAATAATCTCGAAGAACAAGTAAGACTATTTACAGCGGGAACGAGTGTCCTTATATATCCTTCGAGTCCTACCATTTTCCTACCATGAATGGTCTTCCAAATAGTATATCCAGGGTGCCTTCTTGGTGTATACCATTTCCCTACCATCCATTTACAGCAAAATTGCTTTTCCTTTCACTGAGGAATGATTGGCTCTTCATTTGAACCAATAAGAAGGCTATTCGCACAGCCTCACTTCCGATGCTTGCCCCTCCCTCATCGACGATTTTTTGAGGTTGACAGCGACACAACTTGCAATCATTACGCGGGAACATTAACCTTATACTACACTAAAATTGCTCGCTTTTCATAAGCCGTTAAGATGGATCCTCTATCATGTGCGACCAGCGTGATGGCAGTCGTCCAATTAGCCGGCCATCTTGCGGAAATATGCGGAGGTTACATGAAAAAAGTTAAGAATGCCCAAAAAGACATCGATGACCTGAACAAAGAAATCAACAGCCTCAAACGTGTACTGGAGTTGCTTCATGATGTTCTTCGTGGACCGGGTGGAAAAAAGCTTATCGCCCTTCAGACAATAATCGATGACGCTAGAAAGTGTGAGACGATCCTCGAAAACCTGGATCATAATATCAATCCAGATACTACACAGAGCTCAACTAGGCGGCGCTGGTTTCGATACTGGAAATGGCCCTTGCAGCGCACGGAGGTAGATGAGGCTATCAGCCAGTTAAACCGGTATACTTCCTTATTCAAAACAGCGATGCACGTTGATCAACTGTGGGTCAAGCCTATTTTGATTCATCCCTGCTACCATATGCTAACTGCGTCCTTCACTCAGGAGATCCCTCGATCGGGTTGAGAGAAAGTTTGACCTGCGTAAACTGGAAATCACCGAAGGGGCCGCCTATGATTCCTACGACAATAAGCATAACGAGTGTCTGCCTGATACCAGAATCGAGTTACTCCATCAAATTGAGGAGTGGGCCGAATCAACGGACGGGAAATGCATATACTGGTTGGAGGGGGGAGCTGGAACCGGAAAGTCAACGATTTCAAGTACAATAGCACGACGGCTCAACCAAAAAAAATTACTTGCTGGGAGCTTCTTTTTTGAAAGGGGTGATGCAAACCGGAATAACGCAAAACGGCTTTTTTCAACCCTAGCATGGCAGTTAGCAATCGCTGTCCCTGAGCTGGGTACAGAGATACAGAAAGCAATTGAGGTCGATCCTTCTATATCAGCAAAGGCGCCCGCGGAACAGTTCAATAAGCTCTTACTTCAGCCTCTCACCAACCTGGATCTAGGCTATACTATCACATTGGTGGCTGTAATCGATGCCTTGGATGAGTGTCAATCTGAAACAAGGACTAATGACCTTGATGTCAGAACTCTTCTGCGGCTCTTACCCGGCGTGCAAGCGGCAAAATCTGTGCGTCTACGATTTTTTCTAACTAGTAGACCTGAATTTCCAATCAGCATAGGCTTTGAAGAAGTTGAAGATTATCTCCAGAATTGCGATCTTCAACGCATCCCTATGTCAAACATAACTCATGATCTCTCCATCTTCCTAAGCTATTCCTTCTTACAGATTCGAAAGGACCATGAGCTTCCCGCAGAATGGCCTGGAATAAAGGCGACCAATGAAATTCTTACAAGAACAGTGCCACTGTTCATTTCCGCAGCTACGTTGTGTCGATTCATTGGGACAACTTTTGACCCTCAGGATCGCCTTCAAGATATCCTCAATGATAAATCAAGTTACGTATCTGAAATGGCTCGAACATACCTACCAGTTCTGAATCGACTCCCGGTGGGTCAAAATAAGAGGGAGACTTCGCGGCTGGTTTGGAGATTCAAGGAGATAGTAGGCCCGATAATTATGCTTGCTACACCACTCTCAGTCAATGCGCTTGCGCAGCTTCTTGGCACTGAATCGAGCATTACTTCCGAGAATATAAAAAACCTCTTGAAATGGCTTCGCTCAGTCCTTATTATAGGCGACGACCCGGACACACCAATTCGCCTTCAACATCTATCGTTTCGAGATTTTCTTTTGGATAGCACAACAAAGAATAGCGAAGAGAGCCAGATGTTCTGGATAGATGAAGAGGCAATGCACCAAAGACTTACAAATCAATGCCTAACACTGATGGACAAAAAGTTAAGGAAGAATATTTGCTTGTTACCCGATGATTGTTTGCAACGAAGCGACATCAACCCTGACTCAATACATGAGCATCTGCCACCTGAACTACGATACGCATGCCGCTATTGGATCCAGCACTTGATGCAAAGTCGGGACCAAGTTGATGCAGTTAAAAAGGCATGTTCATTCCTAAGGAAGCACTTTCTTCATTGGATGGAAGTAATGAGTATCTTCGGCCTTTTGACTGAGGTTATTGGTGTAATTAGTACATTACAATCTGCCGTTCAAGTAAGTACTCACGCGTTATTTATGTATCAGCTAATTGGAAATCTAGAATAATAAAGACATTCAAGTCGAGGACTTTTTTTATGATGCTAGGCGGTTTGCCCTTAAAAATCGACATTTAGCTGAAACCGCACCTCTTCAACTTTATTCATCAGGCCTGATGTTTTGCCCTGGAAGCTCAATTGTTCGGAATATCTTTAACCAAAATTTGTCGAGCTGGCCCCGATTACCTAAGGTTGAACATTCCTGGAGTGCAGAACAGCAGACCCTCGAAGGCCATTATGGGTATATTCTATCTGTCGCCTTCTCACCAGACGGCAAGCTGCTAGCATCGGGCTCTCTTGACGGGACTATTAAACTCTGGGACCCAACCACGGGCGAGCTGTGGCAGACCCTTGAAGGCTATTCTATTCGATCTATTGCTTTCTTACCAGACGGCAAGCTGCTAGCATCAGGCTCTGATGACAAGACTATTAAACTCTGGGACCCAACCACAGGCGAGCTGCGGCAGACCCTTGAAGGCCATTATGGTTCTATTAATTCTATTGCCTTCTCACCAGACAGCAAGCTGCTAGCATCAGGCTCTGATGACAAGACTATTAAACTCTGGGACCCGACCACGGGCGAGCTGCGGCAGACCCTTGAAGGCCATTATGATTCTGTTAATTCTATTGCCTTCTCAAGAGATGGCAAGCTGCTAGCATCAGGCTCTCGGGATGAGACTATTAAACTCTGGGACCTGACCACAGGCGAGCTGCAGCAGACCCTCGAAGGCCATTCCCACTGGGTTGAATCTATCGCCTTCTCACCAGACGGCAAGCTGCTAGCATCAGGCTCTGACGACAAGACTATCAAACTCTGGGACCTGACAACAGGCGAGCTGCAGCAGACCCTCGAAGGCCATTCCCACTGGGTTGAATCTATCGCCTTCTCACCAGACGGCAAGCTGCTAGCATCGGGCTCTTATAGGACTATCAAACTCTGGGACCCGACCACGGGCGAGCTGCGGCAGACCCTCGAAGGCCATTCCCATTATGTTAATTCTATTGCCTTCTCACCAGACGGCAAGCTGCTAGCATCAGGCTCTGACGATAATACTATTAAACTCTGGGACCTGACAACAGGCGAGCTATGGCAGACCCTCGAAGGCCATTCTAATTCTGTTCAATCTATTGCCTTCTCACCAGATGGCAAGCTGCTAGCATCAGGCTCTGGGGATAAGACTATTAAACTCTGGGACCCGACCACAGGCAAGCTGCAGCAGACCCTTGAAGGCTATTCTAGCTGGGTTTATTCTATCGCCTTCTCACCAGATGGCAAGCTGTTAGCATTAGGCTCTTGGGATAATACTATTAAACTCTGGGACTTGACAATAGGCGAGCTGCGGCAGACCCTTGAAGGCCATTATAGGTATATTCAATCTGTCGCCTTCTCACCAGATGGCAAGCTGTTAGCATCGGGCTCTGATGACAAGACTATTAAACTCTGGGACCCGACCATGGGCGAGCTGCGGCAGACCCTCGAAGGCCATTCTGATTCTATTGAATCTATCGCCTTCTCACCAGACGGCAAGCAGCTAGCATCGGGCTCTAGCTCTATGGATACGACTATTAAACTCTGGGACCCGACCACGGGCGAGCTGCAGCAGACCCTCGAAGGCCATTGTACTTCTGTTCAATCTGTCACCTTCTCACCAGACGGCAAGCAGCTAGCATCGGGCTCTTATAGGAATACCAAACTCTGGGACCCGACCACGGGCGAGCTGCGGCAGACCCTCGAAGGCCATTCCCACTGGGTTTGGACTGAAGTGGATGCTGGAATATCTATATTACATGATCAATGGCTTTGTATTCGGGGCAAAAGGATACTTTGGCTGCCACAGGCTTTTCGTCCAATTTGCTGCGCTGTTAAGAATAGAGTTCTTGTCCTCGGCCATGCGTCTGGGAGGGTTTCTCTCATTTCAATACCCGATATTTCTGGTTAAGTCAAACAAATTCCAATTCACAGTCCTTCTGTCTTCTAATCTCTTTTCAAAACAAGGGCCCAGGAAGTTTAGTGCATTTATATTACTCTGTCCTACTAAAGGAATTTACCTGATGTTTCTACCAGCTTCTTTGGACGTTAACAAATGAATCTCATTGCCACACAGCTGATATTATCATTCCATTCGGAGCTGTGGCTGGCTCAGAAACGCGTGCTTTCAATGAGTAAGGTGAGTATGGATTAAGATGGCTAGTGTTTTTGAGTGTGGCGCTTAGTTAGTTAAAACACCACTCACACCCATATCACTTTCTCCCTTAGGATCGGCCACGACCAGTTCAAGAAATCGTATTTCTACTCAAAGGCGAAAGTTTCTGCGCATGATCATTGTTAAAGGAGATTACAGGGACCATAATAGAAACTTATGAAATATTATAAGGTTGCGTAGTTAAGTGTAGACCTGGCACTTACCCGCGGGTGAACCTGAAGAACCTAACCTGAACCTCTATTTAGGCGGGTCAGGTTCTGGGATTTAGAACCTGAGGGCGGTTCTATCCAAGGACCGAACCTCATGAGCTTCACCCGCGGGCGAACAGGTTAAATAAACATGACAAATAAGTAAAAAACGTGGCTTGGGTCAATTATATAAGTTATATAGAAACAGGCTGTATTCCATTATAATTATAAACTAAAACTTATTACTATATAACCTTGCAGAGGGATACTCTATGTCTACTTAGTACATGTTATTGGGTTCATCTTTAAATAGGGATTTCAATTATCAGTTATTTATATTATATTGTTACGGAAAAGGCTGACCTCTCGGCGCTTTCCCTAACCCTGGTAATCTCAAGTAAGCTCCGAAGTCCTGACTCTTACCTTTCTCCCAGACAGTCACGTCCAACTAGTATGAAGACTAGTCACGGTCCAAAGGGGTTGAGCTTAAAGGAGGAAGCAAGGCCAAGATAGAAACGTATCTCTGAATAACAACACCATCAAGCTCTGGGACCCTACCACGGGCGAGCTGCGCCAGACCCTTAAAGGCCATTCTGGTTGGGTATGGTCCAAGGAGGGTGCTGGAATATTTACGTCGCATGATCAATGGCTTTGTATTCAGGATAGAAGGATACTTTGGCTACCACAGGCATATCATCCAATTTGCTTTGCCATGAATAATGGAGACTTTGTTCTCGGTCATGCGTCTGGGATAGTCTCTTTTATTTCAAGCGCCGAGATTTCTGATTTGAATCAAAGGAAATTCATCTACTTGTCTACGAATATATTATCATATCTCCCAGAATCGTCCTCAATTTGATACTCTTTCCATCGTCCCTAATTTCCTTTTTTTCATCGTTTCAGGGCCGCAGCGTGCGCAGCGCGCGTCTTCGAGTGGGTAATATGGGTAACTGAATGTTCATTTATTTATATACCATACAATCGGAATAATTATCAAAGAGGCTTAGTGCATCTTGGCATTAGGGCTCTCGACCAGAAAAACATACGATGCGGACCGCCGGTCTTGCAAAGTGCAACAGCCCTACAGTCACCATGCCACCGCGTCGATCTCACGCCAAATCACATCACGGCTGTACTCACTGCAAGCAACGCAGGATCAAATGCGATGAAGCCCAGCCAGCCTGCGGCTCCTGCGTGAGAAAGAAACTACGATGCTCCTTCCACGGGACTACCACGCCCGAACCCCTCCAAAGCCCGACCGCCGACGCAGCCCTCCCAATGCAGGAGCTGGAGTTGCTACATGAATGGCACACCGTAACCGCAGAGTCCCTAGTCGCTGACAAGACGCAGCAAAATATCCTGCGCGTTGACGTGCCACGGGAGGCCCTCTCGAGTCACTTTCTCATGCACAGTATCCTGGCTGTTGCTGCGCTGCACAAGGCCCAGAGACAGACTCAGACTCAGACTCAGTCCTTGTCGAGTGCTGACTACATGCGGTATAGCGATACCGCGATGAAACATCATAATAAGTCGCTGGCGCTGTGCAGTCCGCTTCTAAAGAATATCACCCGCGAAAACTGCCACGCTCTCTTCGCGTTTTCGAGTCTTGTGCCTGTCTTCAGAGTCGCAGTGCATGTTACAGGCACGAGCAGAGGAGCGTATAGTATAGCCGATGTCGTCGAGTCGTTCCGGTTAATCCGGGGAACGGCAACGGTTGTTGATCGTGCGAAGCCTTGGATTGCCGAGGGGCCATTCCACCCCCTGCTTCGTGTTGGCCATTTCCGCCAGCAATTGGCTGAGGAAGATACACGGCGAGGCTTGAAGATGTTGGAGCGGATACGGTCCACAATTCATGATCTGCCCGTCGTACGACTGGATTCGATCGTCCATGCTGCCGTTGGCGTCCTTCTTCACTTGTTGCAAATCTACCTTGACACTGGTGATGAGCGAGCGATTATGGCCTGGCCGGTCCAAGTGGAGCCGCTCTTCTTTGACTTGCTGCTGAAGCTGAATCGGGCTGCGCTCTTGGTTCTTGCTTCGCTTGGGTGCGTGTTGGGCATTGTTCCGCCGCATTGGTGGTTCGATGGGTGGGCGCAGTTCTTGGTTGAACTGAGTAGGAGCTGTTTGTCACTGGAGGATCAAGAGATAATTCATTCGATAAATGTGTTATGAAGAGGGTTAAATTAGCAAAGGCTAGCACGCTTAAAGCTTTGCATCGAGAAACGAATGATCCGACTTTGTTCGACCAGGCTTCATAGAAAGCGAACGATATACATTATTCCACTCTCGGCATATTCCTGCTCAGAAACCATTGAAGACTACCCTCTGCCCACCTGTCTGTTGCACACCATGACCAAACACGCTTCCTGATCCCGGTGACAAACCTATCTCTCACTGATCACCCTCCTGAATCAAGCGTTGCGTGGCCGTCTTGGTCTTATGGAACCTCCAAGGCTTGATCCCACGCTCAAACAACTCATCCAACTCCGCAGCCGATCGTCTATTGTTCTATTAGCTGCTAGTTGCGCTCTCATATCGCCATGGCGAGCTTACCCAGTAGTTTCAGGAATCAGGAACCACATCCCAAGAGCGAAAGGGAATCCGACACCTGCATAGAACCAACCCGTCTTCAAACCCCAGTTCCACTCATTTGCATTCGTCATGTACGGCACTAGGACGTTCATCACGACTCCGACCACGCACGTCGATGCTGCACCGAAGCCGGCTGTGTATGGTCGCAGACGCTGGGACGAGATCTCGCCGATATAGCCCCAGCCAGTGGCTCCGTTCGCGGCCAATCCGACATCTAAGACGATTAATGAGTTGATGCGATCAGGAGGAAGAACATGAGAGAGATACGTACTCCAGAAACACGCAAATAGTATGAAAATATATGTCGATACCTTAACGTCCGGCACAACGCCGATAATCCCGATGGCTATGCAAGAGAGCCAGGACAACGTCGTTCCACTGCAAGCGAGTATTCTGCGGCCGGTAAAGTCGACAATGGTAATCAGGACGAGCACAGTGGCGATTTGAATCGACGAGGTAATGACCTTGACGCGGAAAGGGTCGTCAATACCAGCCTGTTGGAAGAAGTACGTGCCGAAAGTGCCGAACAGCGTCAATCCGATGAATTGCTGAGACAGGTTGGTCCAGAGGGTGATGAGCGTGCGCAGGCCGTTGACACCGCGGAATATTTCATACCAATGTTCGCGGCGCTGCTCAACTGCGCAAGCGCGTTCGTGTTCTGCACTCATGACGAGGACTTGGAGTTGGTGCTCGACATTGTAGTCCTCAACATCTCGATGCAATTTCAAGAGCTCTCGCTTGGCTCTCTCGAGCTTTCCGGCACTAACACACCACGCGGGCGTCTCCGGGACTAGAAGGTAAATGAGCAGCATAAGGCCGAGCTGGCCCCATTGGGTGTAGATTGGGGTCCTGAAGTCGGTAGGGTCACTCCGTGAAAGATGCTGCAGAGCGACCTGGGCGAAGAAGGAGCCGAGCGTCCACCACAGACTATAACACATCAATAACCCGCCGCGAATGCGTACTGGAGCCACCTCGGCGATATAGGTCGGGACTGTTGACTGCACGCATCCGACACCGATCCCTGCGAGGAGCTTGCCGATCAACCAGCCTTGCCAGGCTGTTGTCACGGACTCGGCGATCACACTGCCCACGAGAACAAGCCAGTACGAATACATCGCAACTTTTCGACCGTACCGACTCGAGAGGAAGGGCAGGCTCGTCATACCAATAATCTGACCGCAGGACATGATCGAACTCCAACCACTAAGAATGGGGGAGGCCAGAGCGGGAGAACCATCAGGGGATGACTGGGTCGCGAATTGAGCCACGAAGCCCTTGTTTGCGATAATACTAGCATTGATACTGCATTTGTTAGCAGGACTATCTATCTTCAGGCGGCGATCACATAGGTCCATACCCGATCTGATAGCCATCGGTGGCAGCACTGAAGGCCATAGCAAAGCACACGAGAGTGCACAGCTTAAACTTCTTGATGGTCTCGAGAACAGTAAGGTGTTCATAGCCAGTCATGAGCTGGCCCCGATTTGCTGCATCAACCGCCGCCTCGTTCTTGACAGGTGCATCTGCCGTCTCGACATGCTCGAGCGGAGTGGGTTTCTCTTTCTCTTCCGGGTTCGTGGATACCATCTTAGCTGCTCTTAAGTATCGTCTTGGGCCTGAAAATAGGTCACAACGACTTGAGTCGCATCAACCTTGATCTCGACCCGGACATCGCATTCTTAAAGCCCGGTGTCAGGTCATATGGGACAATTAACCCCGAAGTGGCTTGAGAAATAACCGACCACAGGATCACCTAGCTCGTGCTTTACGCCATCCAACTACGATATCATTTGTCACACGAGGTTCAATTCATCTGAGTCCGCCTTTGGCAGGCCGGCTGTAGGTTCAAGCTATATTGCGGGGGTGGAACTCTGGGGAAAATAGGCGACTGAGTTCGGGGAAGCGAGCACCGAATCAAAGGCCGACGGCATATACACAACCCAGTACACTTATGGGAAGCATTTGGTGAGGCGAGAGAGTTGGACTAGGGCTGAAGATGTAAAGAAGCCTCGAAAACTATACCTAATGCGGTAAGAATTACGACGCCTTAGGTCGTGGTTCATCTGCCATACAGGAACGAGTTAACGGTTCTTTCTGATTTGTTTGCATTTCCGGAGCAGTCTTCGAATGGTGGGGGTCCAGGAAGGGATTTGGCGTATTTTGTGGAGTAGTGCGCCGATGTAAACTGGGGAAGTCGGTCTCCTGGGACCGAGGGGGTGGCATAAGACGACAGTCCCTACTGTGCCTCTCTTGCATAGCACAGCACCTGGCCTGCTCAAAGAAACCAACCATGACGCGAATCATCAACGTCCGTTTTGAGCATTACAATCCAGCTAACACTCTAGGCGTGGAGGAAACCCATCCTAGGATCTCCTGGCAGTTCGAGGGCTACCCTAGCAACTTCAAACAAACTGCATACGAAATCGAGGTCTGTGAAATTACTTTGAGTTCCAGCAGAACTGTTATTTCCATAACAAAAGAAGCCTCCCCCTCCTCCTACCTGGTCCCTTGGCCCGCCTCGCCCCTCACCTCCCGCCAGAAGATCGGAGTCCGAGTCCGAGTATGGGATCAATATAACAGTGTCAGTAACTGGAGTAACCCAGTATCCGTTGAAACTGGCCTCTTGAGCCGCAAGGACTGGCAAGCCACCCGCATCGCAGCGCCCTGGGGCCCCGGCACATCCGCACCGGACCCAGAGCAACTCTACCGCAAAGAGTTCCATCTGCCAGAATCAGCACCAAAAGCGCGGCTCTACGTCACCGCGCAGGGTGTCTACGAGGCTGAGATCAATGGCGCCCAGGTCGGAGACCACTTCATGACGCCGGGATGGACGACATATGACGGGCGGTTGCAGTACCAAACGTACGATGTTACCGGCCTTCTCTCGGCGGGAGAGAATTGTATCGGCGTGCGTGTCGCGGAGGGGTGGTTCTCTGGTCGTATTGGCTTTGAAGGGGGTTATCGGAATATCTGGGGTCCGCATACAGCGTTGCTTGCTCAGTTGGAGGTTACCCTTGAGACGGGGACGGTACAGACTATTCTCTCGGATGGTTCGTGGAAGGTGACGCAGGGTCCTATTCGACTGGCGGAGATATATGACGGGGAGAAATATGATGCGACGAGAGAAGTCGAGGGGTGGTCGTCTGTTTTTCCTAGGGGAACTGGGGAGTTGCTCTGGTCGCCGGTGCGTGTGATGCCTGATCTACCGGAGTCAGTGAAGCTCACGGCGGGGTTCAGTGAGCCTGTCCGACGGGTTGAATCATTGAAGCCTGTTTCAAAGATTATCACGCCATCCGGCAAGGTAGTCCTCGACTTCGGGCAGAATCTAGTCGGGTATGTTCATCTCAAGAATATCAACGGGCAACGAGGAGATAAGATCACCCTCTCCCACGCAGAAGTACTTGAACACGGTGAAATCTGCACACGACCCCTCCGAATCTGCAAAGCGCTTGACGAATACACCCTGAAAGGCTCAGGAGATGAAGTCTACGCACCCCGATTTACCTTCCACGGCTTCCGCTACGCCCAAATCGACAACTGGCCAGCGACAAGCGGCGACCTCGAATCCTCCGCCGACGCAATCGTCACCCACAGCGACATGAAACCCGCCGGATCTTTCTCATGCAGCCATGACCTCCTCAATCAACTCTTCAAGAATATCGTCTGGGGTATGCGCGGGAACTTCCTCTCCGTTCCAACCGACTGCCCCCAGCGCGACGAGCGACTCGGTTGGTCTGGTGACCTGGCTCTCTTCGCACCGACCGCTGTATTGCTATACGACTGCTTCAATTTTCTCAAGAACTGGCTTATTGACGTCGAATATGATCAGATGGTGCTCGGCGGGGTGCCTGCAATGGTTACACCGAACAATACAATCCCCGATCCGATCTGGTATCGACGTGTTCCGTGTGCGATTTGGCATGATGTTACGATTCTGGCGCCGTGGGCGTTATATGAGGAGAGTGGTGACGAGAGTATTCTTGCGCAGCAGTACACGAGCATGGTTACGTGGATGAGCCGGGTCCCAAGGAATACGGAGGGGAGTCCGCATTTGTGGGATAACGCTGTTTTCAATCTTGGAGTAAGATCTCCCTTGAAGACGATGTTGTAATACTAATTTGTCGGACAGGACTGGCTCGACCCGGCCGCACCCCCAAACGCACCATGGAAGGGCGCGACAGATGCGCGTCTCGTCGCGAATGCATTTCTGATCAACAGTCTGAATCTCATGTGCCAGATCACCGACATACTAGATCAAGCAGCCGACCACGAGCACTTCAAAGCGTGGCATACGGCCGCGCTCTCCGAATTCCAAGCCGAATACATAACGGCCAACGGGCGGCTCGTCTCAGATAGCCAAACGGCGTATGCCCTCGCCATAAGCTTCAACCTATTCAGCACAGAATCCCAACTCGCGCACGCATCAAAAAGACTCGTCTACCTGGTCCGTCGCAACGAATTCAAGATCGCCACGGGCTTCGCAGGAACACCGTATATATGCGAAGCACTGGCGCGAACCGGGCACCTGAATACCGCATACGCCATGCTCCTGAACGAAGAATGTCCGAGCTGGTTATACCCGGTTACCATGGGCGCGACGACGGTGTGGGAACGATGGGATAGTATTCTTCCTGATGGGAGTGTGAATGCGGGGGAGATGACGAGTTTCAATCATTATGCGTTTGGGAGTATTGCGCGGTTTTTGTTTGAGAGGGTTGTTGGCTTGACAAAGATGAGTGCGGGGTGGAGGGAGAGTAGGCTGAGGCCTGGGGTGGTTGGGGATGCGTTTAGGAATGCGAAGGCGGAGCATGACACGCCGTTTGGGGTCGTTAAGGCGGAATGGGGTATTGGCAGTGGGGTGGAGGAGGATATTGGTGAGGGTGAGGAGGAGATAGTGGTGAAGGTCTCCGTGCCGTATGGCACTACTTGCACGGTTGTGGTTCCTGAGGGGAGTGGCGAGAGGGCGGAGGTTGTTGGACCTGGGGACTGGATATTCGAGTCGTGGTTTGAGAGGGGATGGGGTGGGGAGTGGCCTGTTGCGCCGTTGTCACCGAAGTCATAGTTATATTGTACTGGTGCCAATGAATCTTTAGGGGAAGTGTTGTCCTTATTTTTGGGCCCCAGCCGCATCACTGTGCATAGTATAGGGAAATGTGTCAGTCTACTGGAGCACATAGTAATAAAAGGGGTCCGTAGCCAAGTGGTATGGATGATAAAATGCTCGTGTCCTTTACATACATGATAAGTTCAAGGCGAAGCTTGACGAAGAGGAGGAGGGTGTGTTGAATGTTGATGGCGAGGGACATTCGTTCGTTTCAGAAGGAGTCGGGGATGTTAGCAATAGCGAGTTGATTACATAGGGGGTTTTCTGGATGGATTTGGTCCTCTGAAGCTCCAACCAACTGACTATACCTAATCAATCCAGGAGAGTAGAAACCGTCAAGGAGAGCCCCTCTACTTCGTATCCGTACGGAGCATGAGAACTGATTCCCCGGTGCTCGGTAAACGGCAAGCCGCTGAGTCCACTCTACAATCAGTGTTCTGTTTCACTTTGAACACAGGCAAGTGAAACATTTGATGATCTTAATAGACAGCATTTCGGGTGATGATGGACATCTAGCATGAAACAGCAAAAGTCGGGTCTAGATTAACGGTCTCCTCAGGGTCCATCAACGCCACTGCGAATTAAACAAGCTTTAGCGCCGTGGGTCAGCAACGTGACGAGTATCTTGGCTGTCATGAAGCCTTGTGGAGTCGTTTTGTATAGATGAGGCCCACTCTTGGCATGGCAGCTCATGAAACAAGCATTGCTTCACATTACAGTATAAGTATTTCTCTCTTCTCTCTTCTCTCCTGTCTCTGTTCAGTGTTCACTCTCTTTCCATTCACTTTCGTTATTTCCCTGTCAGTGTCCTGGTGACACCACTTTCATTCCTTACCACCTTCTTTACCAACTTCAATCTTTACACTGTTCAAAATGAAGACCAGCCTTGGCCTCCTCGCTCTGGCAGCGGGCGCTCAGCTGGCCGCCGCTCACACCACCGTCATGGCCGTCTGGATCAACGACAAAGACCAGGGCCTCGGCAACACTGATGACGGCTACATCCGCTCTCCCCCTAACAACAACCCGGTCCAGGATGTCACATCGACTGATATGACCTGCAATGTCAATGGCAAGACTGCCGCCGCAAAGACCCTCGAGGTTGCTGCCGGTGATAAGATCACCTTCGAGTGGCATCACGATAGCCGCTCGGCCTCTGACGACATCATCGCCTCTTCCCACAAAGGTCCTGTCATGGTTTACATGGCCCCAACTGAGGAGGGAACTGCAGGTAATGGCTGGGTGAAGCTCTATGAGAACGGATACGACGCGTCTTCAGATACTTGGGCTGTCGACACCCTTATCGAAGATAAGGGCAAGCACTCTGTTGTTGTTCCTGATGTTCCTGCTGGTAACTACCTCTTCCGACCGGAGATCATCGCTCTCCACTCCGCCAGCTCCGAGGGTGGTGCCCAGTTCTACCTCGAGTGTGTCCAGTTCAAGGTTACCTCTGATGGCTCCGAAACCCTGCCCGAGGGTGTTTCCATCCCTGGTGTCTACAAGGCTGATGACCCTGGTATTACCATCAACATCTACGGCGACCTCACCAGCTACGACATTCCTGGTCCTGCTGTCTGGACCGGCTCTGCTGGTGGCGGCATGGGCACTGAGGTTTCTGGCTCTTCTGGCTCTGCTTCCTCTGGTGCCCAGAAGACCTCTGTCTCCAGCGCTGCCCCTACCTCCTCGATCGCAGCTACTGCCGCTCCCACTACCACGGCCGCCGTTCAAACCCAGACGCCTGCCCAGCCCACTTCCTTCGCTACCAGCGTGAGGCCCACTACTACAGCTGCCGCTGCCTCTACTTCCGCTGCTGCTACTACTCAGCCCGCCACCAGCAGTTCCACCCCTGGTACCGGCTCCAACCAGCAGTACCAGCAGTGCGGTGGCACGAACTTCAAGGGTACCGGTGGCTGCGGTCCCGGTCTTACCTGCAAGCAGTGGAACCCCTACTACTCTCAATGCGTGAAGGCTTAAGTGGCCACATTGAGTGCTTTGTTCTGCTTTGGGGGTGCATAGATGGGGTTTTTTCCTTTTATTGAACGGACCGGACTCTTGGAAAAACGTGCTTGTACCTATAGTCTTAGCCACGTCGTTTTAGTTCAACATTGGATATAGAGAGTGTTACTTTTTGCGTCTAGGCGTTTCCTTTATAGACCTTCGTAAATATGCGATCCATCTAGAATAAAGTAGCCGACAGGCGAATGCGTGATAGCGTCATAAGCGTGCCAGGCAGAGATTGGGTGTAATACTCCTCAGGTTAACTTGTACCAGACTCAATCACCTGTGTGAGTTTGTCCTTTTCTCCGTAAATAGCTTTGGTTTAGCCTACTAACATGCTGATATAGGTAAATACCTAGTTCTAGATGTATATTAGTCAAGGATTCCTCGACGAGATTCAGTACTCACAGTGCAATTTTGGTTATAGAAGCATTCTGATAGTAGACAGAAGGGGGATGGATGAGTTGTCGTTGATCTGCTTCCCGGTCATGATTGGAAGACATCGCCGATTCTCGGCACTCGGACTTGCCGAAGGTTCCATGGAATGTCCGCGGGTTGTCTTTTGTTGTGTCGCCATCACGATTATCAATCTAACATGGGCCTTTGTACTTGGCCTGCAATATATTCTTTCTTTTGATATTTCCATATTTCTTTCTTTTTCTTTTTTTCCCGCTGTGTTGCGAGTTGCGACCGGACATCGGAGTTTGAATCGCAGCCGAAAGCGTCTGATATCCCGGCCCTGACATTTCCATCACCAAAAACCCTCGCTACATATTCAAGATGAACTAGACGACCTACGACAACGGAACAAAGCACCTTCACTACCAGGCGCTGCAAGCGCAGCGCGCCCTCAAAATGAGACCTACATTCTTCCTCCGACGCCCGACCTTCGCGCCCTCCAAGTCCTCTTTGTCCCCGCGCTTACGGACCCGGTATCAATCGACTTCACCACCTGAACCCGAGCCTGTTTCGAAAGGCAATCAGAAATCGTCCTCGCCCTCATCTTCGTCGCCTCCTTCGTCTTCTCCCTCACAGTCACATCACAGTCCTGCGACTCCGCCGCCGGAAGCACCTGTGTCAGTCCCCGCTCGGTCGGGACCACGGTCACTGCGTCAGATTATCCAGGCTGGTCCTGTTGGGAGGGTTGGGCGGTCGTACTCTCGATATCAAGAGCGGAGGCCATATGTTACGCAGCTGTGCAGTTCGGTAGTGATCTATCTTTGTGGGGATTTAACGGCGCAGTGGCTGTTTCCGGAGGGCTCGGTTCGGGCAGTTGAGAAGGGTGCGGAGGGGACTGGTGAGAAGGGTGAAGATAATGTTGCTATGGAGGGTGGAGGCTATGACCCGTGGAGGACACTGCGCCATCTAACAGTCGGGATCGGATCAAGTATCCCATCATACAACTGGTAAGCCAACTCCTACCCTTTTCAACTACTACGGAGTAGGTACATAGACTAACAACTCCAAGGTTCATGTTCCTCCACAACAACTTCAACTTCCCATCCAAGTTCCTCTCCATCCTCACAAAGGTCGTCGTGCAGCAGGTCGTCTTCACACCCGTCTTCAACTGCTACTTCTTCAGCGTCCACTCTCTCCTATCCACCGCTTCTCTAGAAGAGACATTCGAGCGGTTAAAGGTTGCCCTGCCACGGAGTATCGTGAACAGCGCCAAGTTTTGGCCGATGGTCACGGCATTCAGCTTCATGTATGTGCCGCCGCAGTTCCGGAATGTGTTCTCGGGCTGTATTGCCGTCGGGTGGCAGACGTATTTGAGTTGGTTGAACCAGTTGGCCGCGAGGCAGGTTGAGAGTGCGTTGACGGAGCCGGCTTCGTCGCAGGTTGGTGATCAGGCGCTGGCTATACGGGCATAGACTCGGTTTGAGGGGGTTGTCTTGTCTTTAGAGGTGCATTTTTCCCAGGTCTTACTTGGATTGGGAAGGTTAGGTTGGTTTTGCATACAGGTGGTGGGTACCCTACTGGATAGATTATAGATGACATACCCTTACCTGGATTGGTTATAGAATATATATATTAAGTTTTCATGTCTGGTTTATGAAATCCTTTGGTGTTGATGTATTGTTCTGGTTGGTAGCTTATATATATAGATGTCCACGGCCCGTCGACATGGGACATTGTGACGCGGAGTGATAGATACCCATGCATCTGAATACATGTTAATTACTTCAAAATGGCAGAACAGAATGGCAAACATTGAGGCCCATACACAATATATATTATCATGAGTAAAATGGCGTTCTGCGCCTTATTTGCCGCGATTTGTGATGCCTCGGACGCGATTCGCCATTTCCTCGAAGATTGTCTCCAAACTCGAATCTCGATGGGAAATAGCCCCGTTCATGTCTTACGCCTCTCTCCACCTTTTCGCTCTGATCAAAAAAATGCAAGACGTGCGGGCTCAGTCAGTATGTACTTCAGAATGACGTTGCCACTTTACATCCCCAGACCTTCGCCCCCGCATAAGCACCTCCGAATTCCGCCTCTTAACACTCTACTCTCACAGGCATGTCATGCCCACCACTACCACCACACGACAACAAGGATGACCTGAGCAGCGACTACGGATCTGACTTTAGCGCCGATGAAGCGGACCTTCTAAGCGAGTTACTTGCCGACGTCGACGCGCCCGGCCCGGCCGCGATACCGATTCCCGCGACAGCAGTGACGCCAGGACCACAGTCGCAACAGAAAACCCACTCCAGTCCGACGCGTCTGGTTCGCGCGGTGCCGGATATTGAAGATTGTGGAGAGGATGTTTCGGACCGTCGAGTGCCTCGGGTGTTGGGGAGGGAGAGCCCTTGGCAGGTTCGGAGGGCTGGCGCGGCGGGTTCGAATTGGGACGCGCGTGCAAACAAGACGAGTTGGGCTCCGGTCTTTGGAGGGACCGCAACTGGTGAGATTTCTCTTTTGTTTGGTGATTTATAGGTTGAGGGAACGCTGACGATCTGACTGTGAAGCGACTAGTTGAGCATCCGAATTCCACTGAAGGCCGTGAACGGCAGCGAGAGAGGGATGTAGCTCGGGAACAGACGGAGATAAGCGATTCGAAGACGAGGGTTACGGATGATACTCGGTCTCCTGTTGAGCGATTCAGACGGCCGCCTAACAAGGCTTTTTCGGTGACGGATTTGGTCTCGCCTGCTTGGTGTGAAGTGCAGTATTGGTATACTTTGACAAAGCATGGGAGGAAACGGAGGACGCCGGCGATGAAGAAGGGGAGTACGATACATAAGACTTTGGAGGATGAGATTTACACTACTGTGCCTGTGGAGATTACGACTAGAGAGGATGCTTTGGCGCTGCGGATCTGGAATGTTATACAGGGTCTGCGGACTTTGAGGGAGTTTGGTATCACGCGAGAGTTGGAAGTATGGGGCCTTGTGGATGGCGAGTTGGTCAATGGTGTTATTGACCAGCTTTCTTACGAGTGCCCTGATCTGGAGCTCGAGGCTTCGGCTGCTTCACACTATGCGGGAGTGACTGCGTCGAGGGCTGCTATGCCGGAGTATCAGATGTCGCTGACGGATTATCTACTGTCCCCTGCTCAGGGTGGAAAGCGCATGTCTGATCTCTCGCATCATGAAATGCCGCCTCATGTCGCGGAAGATCCGGTAAATAGTCAATCGTCGGTTGAAAATCAACGCCTGCCTCGAATCTACATGACGGACATCAAGACGCGAGGTAGCAAATCCACGCCAACGGTGAAGAGCTCCTCATTCCGGCCAACGATGCTACAATTGCAACTCTACTACCACATGCTTAACCGCCTCGTCACAACCGACGACATAACGATCGAACTACTCACCTCACGATACGGCCTCGATCCTAACAAAGGCTTTACTGACGCCTTTATTTGCGAGGTCGGTTCCCTGAATGACAGCTTTTTTGACGCCCTCTCTTCGCTGGAGTTCGACCCGGACTACGTTCTTACACCCGAAGACGCTCTCGCACGACACCACTCCCAGTCGTCTGGAGAAGACAATACAGTCCCCCAAAATAATTCCCCCACAAGCCAGGACTCTACGTCCGTTCTCCTCGCACACAACAACCTAACCCATCTCTGGAAACTCATGATAGACCATCTTCGCTTCACCTTCCGCCCTCCACACCTCTCATCAACCTCCGTCGCCCCCTCCATCCCCTCACAGATTCAGCCTCCAATGCTAGAGCCCTACCCAACTATCCTTTCTCCGCTCCTGACAGCCCGCTACCTCTCCTCAACACCCACCGCAGACCTCGAATACCGCGTCCTCGGTAGCCGATCATTCCTCTTCGATCCCACCTCCCTGGAATCGTACATATCTGACCAGATGGACTGGTGGCGAGGCCAACGGACTCCGCGCGGTGTGGAGATCATGGAAGCGTGGAAGTGTCGGATCTGCGAGTTCCAGGATGAGTGTGAATGGCGTCAGGAGCAGGAGTGGGCGTATGCGGCGAGGAGGAAGACGGGGTAGATCATACAAGCTTGGACTTGAGGACTTGACTTGCGTTCTAGTTTGGTTCTGCTTGGAGTCTGGATTGGTTGAGGTGCATGCACACCTGCGTACCGCAGGTGGTAAACGTACTTTTTCTAGGTTGGAGGAGTTTTGCCTGGTTGCCTTTTTATGGAGATTTGGTTGATTGGGAGGGTTTATTGCATTCAATGCTCTTAGAAGTATCAAGATGTTTTTATATCAATTAGAATTTCTGAAGAACGGACTATACAATCTACTAAGGTTCTGCTCTAATTCTAAAGTTAGAACTCGATTAACTACTTCGAAGATCCAATTCAAGATACCATAACTGATCTACGGTGTATTCACAAAGGATAACTCCGAGCCTCATCCTCCTTCTCCAGATCCAACCCTCTACGGACCTGCTCCTCATGCTTCCGATCCAAATACTCCAACAATACATCCCCGTACTTCTCCCTCCCCTTATACCGCTCAACATCCGCCCCCCAACTGCGAACCGCCGAAGCAAGACGCCCAGGAACATAATCCTCCTCGGCAACACCAGTAACAGGCTCGAAATACGTCCGGATAGTAAAAACAACGGCCCCCGTCTTCGGCAACCTCCGCAAACTCTGCCTCTCCGAGCGGAAATAATGATGCTCAACAGCCTTATTCTTTTCCGCCGTGTTCCAAGAAACAGACAGCGAGTCTTCGTCCCCGATACTCCCCGACCATGCGAGATTATCGTCGACCTGGATGAAGTAGTTGTTCCGCACAACGGGGTCCTCGGGTTTCAGTCGGCGGAAGAAATTCATCATTCCCTTTTCGAGTTTCTCTGTGTACTGCGGCACGGAGCCGGATGTGTGGATTTCTGATAGCCGCATGCCGAATTTGTCGCTGAGGCGCCAGAAGCCTGCTAGGAGGATTGCGCCGGCTAGTAGGTAGTAGTCGCCGTCTGGGCGCTCGATCATTATGGCGAGGTCGTCTTGGACTAGGCGGGCGCAGGTCTGCATGGGGTCTTCGGGGAGGGGGCGTTGGGTTATGTTGAAGGTTTCCGAGGTGAGGAGGTTTTTTAGGCCTGTTGCGGTCTTTTGGAACATGGTTGGGTAGCGTTCTGGGAGGTAGGATGTGCTTTGGGAAGCTGAGTTAGTTATGTTGATGGGGGTAAATAGTTAGTGGTGGTGTAGGTACAGTTCTTCGAGCAGTTCGATGGCTGCGTCCCATGCTTCCGGGGCGGTTTTGCAGCATTTGTTGCCGCGTTCTTGGATGCGACGGGCTTTATCTGCATGGTAGCGTCGGTAGTGGTTGTCGAGTTCTGGAGTATTTTTAGTTAGAGGAGGGGTGAGGAAGAAGTATGGGTGGCTCACCGATCCATTCGTCCCATTTCATGCTTCTCAAACCCATTGTGATAAAGTATTTACTGCGATGTTTTAGCTCGGCTGTTAAAGCCATGTCGAGCTACTTACGGTCCATATCTAAATGGTCGATAGGGAATCGGTTTTGTTGTATGGACATCCCAGTCCGGGTATGGTGAGGCAGACGGCCGTTTGAAGTCGGATGGGACCCATTCTGAAGATTCAGTGATTAGCTGTGTACTGCGAGATCATAGGAGGGTTCTTACTCCCAGGTATCCTTGTATACTTCTGCGTTCTTTGATTTACTACGGACTTTGACTGTTTGGAGACACTCCACCTTTGGAGAACCGTGGTGAGAATCCAGATGCAAAGTGTGGTCAAGGCGGATGCAGCGACGACATTCTTAAGATGGTATTGCCCAATGTGCAAGGTCTCGAGAATCATTGTTGCTTGCGAAAAAATGAAGCTGGCAGTCTGCCGGATACCCCTCACAGCCAGGGAGGCCTGGCCTTTTAACAAGCGATCAATGTAGTCCAAGTTTCTCTATCTAACTGCCCTTTCTGTCAATCAGATGCGACATGGACGAGTTGCATCATGCCATTTCCCCGCAAATGAATCACTGATAATGATTTATCGGGCAGTGCAGGCTGGTTCTTATCAGGGTGTACAGCATGTGTTGGCTGGAGGTCTCCAGTTCGGGATCATTTTACCCTTTTAGGTAAAGCTGCGCATCAGTCTGCATCAGCACCTTGGTTCCAAGACTGAAAAAGGTATACAGATACGTGCAATAGTATGTCATTATCGCTTGTTTATATATAATTGTATGCGAGATATGGCCTTGATCATTCAGCCAGGGGGTTAATGGAACGCTGACGGAGTAGACAGTGTTGGCCCCACTTCCTGCGGAAACGATCTGGTATGATCGGCAAGTCGGGAATCCATACGAGACGTCCCAGAAGACTTGTTTGGGAAGCGTCAAGGAAGCCTTGGCAGGTAATTGCCTCCCACCGTGCTTCATCCTGTATGTAATTGGGCTCTAGCCCCGTGGCTTCGCGATCGGGGAAGTACGAGTCGACGAGGAATGCACACTGGGAGATGTCGGTCTAGTGAATGTCAGTAATGCACAGGTGGCCCTTGTTCAAAGAGACGCGATGCTTACATATTTTCCTTCGTCTTCCTCGTTGCGGTCGTTCATCCCCTCCGGTATTCGTGATGTACCCTCAACTAGAGCCGAATAGTCGGAAGCATCCGCAAATTCACCAGGGAGTAGTCCTCGGAATTCGCTGCGTACAAATTTGGCTCGCAAGCCGTCTGGAAGAAAGAAAGATGATGGGAAGCGATACCATTCCTTGCCGAAGCACACCAAATCACCCGGACGAGAAATTTCCGACCTCTCCAAGGGCTCTAGAACTTTTAATGGGGCATTATATGCGGTTATCATACCAAGCGTCCTCAAAAGCCCGCCGTTGATTGCAAACAGGAGGACAGACATCACCGCTGCAAGTTTCAAGTTCGCAGGAATCTTGCCCATCAGCTCTTTCGGGTTGCTTGAACCAAGATATGTGAGAGCCATGTGGAAAGAGATGGCCGCATTTAATGCAAGGAATGGGTATGCCGGGTACATGAATCTCTCTTCTTTGTGGGGTTGAATGGTAAAGATTGCCAACCACATATAGAACGGTGAGATAAGCGTCACGGTTCTTAGCAAGGTATCTTTGTTCGTCGACTGAGCACGGAGAATTGCCTGATGCAGCAGCAATGGAGCTGCCAAAAGCGCGAAGACGAACCAAATGTTGAAGTTCAGTAGCAGGTTTCTGATATAGAATGTCCAAGGCTCTGTACCAAAAATCTCTGGCCCTCTACCTTCTCCCCCAAAGACATTATAAGCGACGATATTCCACGGCACAATAGTTAATTTGCGGAGGAAAGTATAGTCAACAGCGATTTCCGTGGCCTGAGGGTGTTAGCGTGAAGTGAATAGTGGGCAAGACGGGCATAAATACTAGTATCGCAAAGCATCTGAGAGCGCCATTCAGGATGTCAAGTACAGTCTTGCGCATATTTGCTGAGACGAAGCCAATTGCGACCTCCTCAAATAGAAGGGGTAGCAATAAAGCTCCCGCAAAAGGCCATCCAACAATCGCACCAAGACCGAACCACATGATGCCCTGTGCCGTTTTCTGGCCGGCTTTCCAATCCAAAAATGCGGCGAGGCCTAACATGGATGTGTACATTGTAAAGCTAGATGGCAAGAAAGCAGCTGAAGCGTGAAACATGCCCGGGCTGAAGGCGACGATTATAAGGAACAACAGTCCTACTCTCGGGTTCAGATTTCGACAGATGGCGGAGTATACTCTGGTCTGGCAAGTTGCACATATCATAGCCAGAAAGAATCGGATCATATAGAATTCCGAAGACTTTTTGCCGAGCGCAAAAGAACCAACCTTCCCCACGATTCCATGGATAGAAATGTATAGCCAGCTTCGGATTGAATAGACGGGCGAGTATTCCCATGTTTGGAGTCCATATCCATGATCTAAATAATGTGTCGGTTCCCAGAAATTAAAAACCTCATCACAGTCTTGTATCGGGGCAAAAAAAGCTGCAATCCCATTTGATATTACACACACGTATAGAGCAATGTTCAAGGGAAGGTAGAAAGGCGACGGACTGCAGTGCCGATGTTAGCTGGTTGTGTCGGAAGAAGTTCATGGCCGTTATACCGTGGCTTGGTCTGTGGCATTGCCTGAGAGTCCGGTACTGAAGGTACCCCAGTCCGTTTCTGAGCCATTCTGCAGGCATATATAAAATTCAAGAAGAGGACGAGCTTCTAGAAAGTAGAACCTCGAGAGTCAAGATGAAGAAAGCGACACGAAACCATTATCTTATCGATAAGAAATTGTTCGGCGACCGCAACGGCAACTTTGGCAGTTCCATAAAAAAAATTCCCGGGAAGAATCCTTGACGGAACCTTCACACACTTTGCGCTCGAGCTTTGTACGGAGGTTCTCTTTATAAGGCCCCTGTGACTACTATGTCTGAACCTTATAATCAGAACACTCCTGGGAAAGCCCCTGAGGGCCCTCCCCTGAACCTGCCCTCCATGGACGATACGCCACCCACTGCCTTAACATCAGGAGATGATGGAAGCGATTTCTATAACACTCCGTTAGTCGCAGGGACCCCGGCGTACCCTAGTCAGATGGGAGACAATGTCCTTCAATCGCAGGCTACTGATGAACCGACGCCTTCGAATCTGCCTACACTTATTCCCGGATTAAGTCTCGTCAACGATCCCAAAGAGAACCAAACATACCAGACCGATTCTGCTGCGCGCGACAATAGGAGTATTGATACTCTTCAGAACCCGGAAATGATGGATGTGACTCAGCCCGCCGCTACGCACGATCAGCCCGAGACAAAAGTTACAACGGCAGAAGTTTCACAGCCAGAAAACTTGGATGCGATGGAAGTGGAACAAGGAAATGAGCCTGTCGCAGAGCATACTGGCCCAGACCGAATCATGGGGGATAACAATAGTACAACCGGAACGCTGAGTACGGCTACAGAGCCAGCAGAAACTGAGCCGCAGCAGGAAGAGGAGGAGCATCCCGAGTGGGAGATAGACTCCTCCCCGTACGAGTCTTCTGACGATTCCAGCACGGATTCTTCAGATAGCGACGAGGATGAGGATTACCCAATTCTCAGCCCCGAAGAACAAGCTCGCATCTTGATGTCGGGAGAAATAGGCTCCGATGACGAAGGCGAAGGGAAGGGCAAAACAGGCGTCGCCTTGAGAACAACGAACGAGGTTGCGGAAACAGTATTACCAATCCCGGAAGTTACTGTAACACCTGAAATGAAGATTGTGCTTTTGGGGAATGTGGAGGCAGCAATTGAGAACACAGTTCTTATCGCGGCGAATGTGACCGGAGAATACCAGGTGCTTGAGGCTGGCTCACTACTCTGCCTGGAAGACCGGCGTGTTGCAGGTGTAGTCTCTGAGACATTAGGACGCGTCGAGAACCCTCTTTACACTGTTGCATTCCCAACGGCGGCAGATGTTGAAGAACGCGGTCTCTCAAGAGGTACAGCCGTGTACTACGTGGTAGATCATTCTACGTTTGTGTTCACTCAGCCACTTAAGGGCTTGAAGGGAAGCGACGCATCAAACTTTCACGACGAGGAAGTCGCAGATGAAGAAGTCGAGTTCTCCGACGACGAACAAGAAGCCGAATACAGGAAAAAGCTGAAGCAGAAACGCCAGGAGAAAAAAGGAGCGAAGAATGACAGAGGTGGCTCAAGTAGAGGTGCAAAGGCCCCCCATGGCCCTTCAAGGCTCGGCCAAAGCGAAATCAACTACGACGACAACGCCGCCGACGAGGGCTACACTCCTCTTGCACGCCCGAAAAATTTACACGAGATGATGCGCCACGAAGCACCCGTTGAAAGCGATGGTTTCCCCAACAGGCACCCCGGCGGTAGAGGTCGAGGCAGAGGCTTTGACCGGGGTAGAGGTGGTCGTGGGCGTGGTGGAGGTGCTAGGGACCACCACCATGGAAACCAATCGCATCATGATCGTCCATCTTACCGTCCGAATGACAGACCAGAAGCCCAACCACCCCAAAACCAGCCTCCACAGTACCCTTACAACCAACAATACCCTTCATACCCAACTATGTCACAACAACAACCGCAACAGCAACAGCCATATGGTCAAGGCTCATTGCCAACATCGCCCTTCAACTTCCAGATGCCGTACCAACAGGCCTACCAACAACCCAACCCCTATCAACAAATGCCTACAGCTCCTCACATCAACCCGTTGTTTATAGCTGCTTTGCAGCAGCAGCAACAGCATCAGCGCCAGCAGCCGCAATATCAGCAACCGCAATATCAGCAACAACAGCAATATCAACAGCCACAGCAACCTGCAGCAGGGCAACCGCAGGCTCAAGACCAGGCTATGAATTTCGATCAGGTCCAGGCGCAGTTGGATCTCTTGCGACAGTTGAGCAATGGCAATCAATGGCCGCCTCGCTCATCATGATTTGATACCATAATTATCGTTTGTTATTTGTTAGGGTTACATGTACTTGCATGAGGGATTGGTTAGGTTCATGGAAAAGCTTTTCGTTTGTTCCACACTAAAGATATATGTTTGAGATACCAGTCAGAATCAATAGATGGCTTGAATGGAGTATTATCATACACGTAGTACTAAAAACCTGAACGATGGTGCTGAAATAGATAGATAGTATGAGAATGTTGAAGTGTTCGTTGTGTCATGACTCCCCCTGCTTTGCACTCTTTGCTAGGATCCAGAAATTTTCCAATTTTGCGCGGGTCAGCACATCCTTTGCCTTAGAATCGGACTCGCATACCCGAGCACCTATCCATTTACGGAAAGCTCGGTCCTTAACCTGACCCTCCCAGATGAGAGTACACTCATTGGAACTGAGGTCCTTCAGTTCACCGGTTTTCTCGTCTTCAGCAGCGAGCCATGCCGCTTGGGCTTCACGGTTCCCCTCTCGCACCGCACCGGGCCCGACATTTTCTGTCCAGTCGATTCGATTCATCATGAGCTTCTTATAGTTATTGAGTGAATGGGTACCTCCTTCGACAATGACGAGGTTGAATTTAGGATTCATTACACACACACCCGTTAGGGCATTTTGCTCGGCGTTTTTGCTGATTTTGAAACGGTGACGCCCGTTTGCGAGGCTGTCAATCCGATAGACAGTCATAAAGACACCCTTTTCGGCGTCTTGATCTTGCTGCCGAGCAAGCTTCTCATGGCGTTCATCTTTGGTAAGCTTGCGTTCTTCGTTCATGGCTTCATGGACTTCACGGCGGTCTGCTATCTCCCGGTTCACCCGTGCTTCAACGGCAGTCGGGTCCTTGACAGCTTGTTCACCAAGTACGCGCATAAGGTTTGATTTCTTGACTTTGGGTGCGGCAGCCGGTTCGAGACCGAGGCGGACTTTCGCCTGCTGCTCCTTCAGGTCAGCCATACGTCGTTGCCGGCGTTTCTTGGCTTGCTCTTGCGGCGTGAGATACATCGGTTTCAGTCCTGGTTTTAACTTCTCTTGCGGAGGCTCAAGTAGAACTGGATGTTGAACGTAGGGAGTGATGATAGAGTCAGATGTATCGATCTTCAAATTATGGTCGTTTTCAATTGCCGCGTAGTCAGGACCGTCCACGAGGCCTTCGTCCCACCATTCAATCGCTGGTGGAGCTGGCACTATGAATGATCTTTCCACGTCCATCTCTTCATCGAGACCGGCCTGTCTTGCTCGTTCCGCAATGCGCTTTTTCATATCTTCTAGCTGGGCCTGTCGACGAAGAGCAGCAGCCTGCTGTATATATTTACCCTTCTGATTGAAGAGAAGCTGGCGCGAGTGTCGAGGTTTGGAGATTGTAGCTTTCGGCCCTAGGCTCGGGTCATAATAAGGATTGTTCTTGATTTCCTCGAGAGAAGGCCCAGAAAGATCAAGACCAGCTCGATCTGGTTTCCCGCCGACTGCAGGAGACTCAGTCCGACGATATTTCGACTGTCCTGATTGACGTCCTTTGGCGCCCCGGTATTCAAGGTTATCTGATAGAAGAGCTGGATGTAGGCCAACATCGAGACCGCCTCGAGCGCGCGATAAACCGTCTTCTTCATCTTCAAAGGCCGTGGGAGGAGGAGGTGGAGGGGTCGGGGCGCTCGGTCGTTGTGGCGCTGTCGGCTGTGATCGCCCGGTCGCTGCTGCTACCCTAGCTCTCATCTGTTCTAGTCTTGACATAGCAGAGCCGGCAGCTGGAGGTGCTGGACTGGCTCCTCGTTTCTCGGCCATAAGCCTGTCGCGAACGGCTTGGGCTTTCGCTCTTGCCTCCGCCACCACTTTTGCGATATCAATACCACCCGACGAAGTACCTTGTCCTTGCTGGGGAGTTCCATCATTAGAACGGGGTCGTTTTTGCGCATTGTTATCTCCATCCTCTGGATGAGGTCTCTTCAGCATGTTTCCTGACGAGTCCGCCATGGCGTTAAAAAAGACCCACCAGAAGGAGGGTTGTGTTCAAGCGGGGCAGTATAAGCAGACGAAAACCGAGAGTAAACCGGTGACAAGCCTAGAAATCGCGCGTTAGGGAGCCGTGAAAGGTTGAGAGTCATGAGAACTCTCAACGTGTAGGTGAAGGCGGTTCCGCACGGCAGAAAAAAAGCTGGGACATTTTTTTCTTCAGCATCAAGATCGTCGAACCCGGTCTCCGCCAGCAACCGAAACTCGAAAACAAAAGCAGTCGCAAATCCTGCGTTTTCTGTTGCTCGAGGAGCTGCGACTGGGACAATGGCGACTTTCGCACGCCCCGTGGCTTCATCAATTTCGGGGATCAACTTCGAGGTCCATTCCGACGAAGACATCAGAGCGATCTCTGTAAAGCGAGTCCATAACACTCCGACTTTGGATTCTTTCAACAATCCTGTGCCTGGTGGTTTATATGACCCTGCGTTGGGTGCTTGGGGCGATCATGTGTATGTTTTATTCCTATCTTGAACATACCACCATCGCTTCTTTCTGCGCTGGTTTCCGAAGATGTGAAGCTCACAATTTGTAGCTGCACAACATGTCGATTGAACTCCTGGTCATGTACTGGCCACCCCGGTCACATCGAGCTACCAGTACATGTATACAACGTAACGCATCTTGACCAGCTCTATCGTCTATTGCGCGCGCAATGCGTCTTCTGCCATCGCTTTCAAATGTCTCGGACCCAAATCAACCTATACTCTTGCAAGTTGCGCCTTTTACAATATGGATTGGTCGACGCGGCGGAAATTGTCGACTCTTTGGGGACGAAGACCCCGAAGTCTAAGAAATCAAAGGATGCAGATGGATCCGATGACGATGACGAAGATGAGGATGATGTGCTCTCTCGCAGAAATGCCTACGTCAAGAAATGTATACGGGAAGCACAGGCAGCAGGAATACTGAATGAGATATTGGCCGGAGCGAAGAACCCTTTGGCTATGGACAGAAGACGAAGCCTGATCAAGGAATTTTTCAAGGATGTCGTGGCTGCTAAGAAGTGTGCTAGTTGTAGTGGGTATGTTATTGTCAAAGATCCCTCATTTTGTCGTTTCATTAAATCGCTGACAAAAGACAAGAATGTCGCCAGGCTATCGGAAAGATCGCGCTTCGAAGATTTTCCGCAAGCCTTTCACGGAAAAGGCTCGACAATCCATGATTCAGGCAGGATTACAGATTCCGAACTCATTGATTCTCCTCCAACAAGCGAAAAGCTTCCATACCAAGGATAAGAAAGCGGCCGCAAACGGTATCTCCGACACCGCCAGTGTTACTTCAGAGGCTCATGGCGCGGAAGAAGAAGTTGCACGTGGAAATGCGGTTGTAGCGCAGGCGGAGAGCAAAAAACAGGGTGCTGGGGATACACAGCAGTACATGCCATCATCAGAGGTTCATGCAGCGATTACTATGCTTTTTGAAAAAGAGGCAGAGGTCCTGAACCTTGTGTATAACTCTCGGCCTACGTCTAAGTCTGAATCTCGAGTCAACGCGGACATGTTCTTCATCAAAAGTATCATAGTGCCGCCGAACAAATATCGACCTGCAGCTTCACAACCAGGGCAAGCGATCATGGAAGCCCAGCAAAACACACCGTTGACACAGATTTTAAAGAATTGCGATATCATCAATCAGATCAGCCAAGAAAGACAACACCTGGCTGCCGACTCTGCTACCCGTGTTCGGGATTACCGTGACCTTCTCCATGCTATCGTTCAACTCCAGGACACTGTTAACGGCCTAATCGACCGGGATTCAAATGGCCTGTCGGGTGCGGCGGCGGCCAATTCTGCGAACGGAATTAAACAAATCTTGGAAAAGAAAGAGGGTCTGTTCAGAAAGAACATGATGGGCAAACGTGTAAATTTCGCTGCTCGAAGTGTCATCTCCCCTGATCCGAACATCGAGACAAACGAAATCGGTGTCCCAGAGATTTTCGCGAAGAAGTTGACCTACCCAGAACCCGTTACGAACCACAATTTCTGGGAGCTAAAGCAAGCGGTCATTAATGGTCCGGACAAGTACCCCGGTGCTGCAGCAATTGAGAATGAGCAGGGTCAGGTCACAAATCTCAAATTCAAGAGTCTCGATGAGCGGATAGCGTTGGCTAATCAGCTTCTCGCGCCATCCAACTGGAGGATGAAGGGTTCGCGCAACAAGAAGGTCTACCGCCACCTGACCACTGGAGATATTGTTTTGATGAATCGACAACCGACACTGCACAAACCATCTATTATGGGTCACAAGGCGCGTGTGCTACCGAATGAGAAGACCATTCGAATGCATTACGCCAACTGTAACACTTACAATGCTGATTTCGATGGTGACGAGATGAACATGCATTTCCCTCAAAACGAACTCGCGCGAGCGGAAGCTATGATGCTTGCTGATGCGGACCATCAGTATCTTGTTGCGACGTCGGGAAAGCCTCTTAGAGGTCTAATTCAGGATCATATTTCAATGAGTACTTGGTTCACGTGCCGAGACGCTTTCTTTGAGAAGGCAGATTATTACGAGCTCCTGTACAGTTGTTTGAGACCTGAAAATGCTCACACGGTATCGGAGAGGATTCAAGTCGTTGATCCAGCGTTCATCCGGCCGAAGCCCCTTTGGACCGGTAAACAGGTGATAACAACAATCCTCAAAAACATAATGCCACCTAAAAGAGCAGGTCTCAATTTGACGAGCAAGTCATCCACCCCAGGAGATCGTTGGGGTGAGGGCAACGAAGAAGATCAGGTCATCTTTAAAGACGGAGAGATGCTTTGCGGAATCCTCGATAAGAAGCAGATTGGACCTACTGCAGGTGGCTTGGTCGACTCTATCCATGAAATTTACGGTCACACTGTTGCAGGGAAATTGATCAGTGTACTCGGGCGACTTCTAACCAGGTTCCTGAACATGCGCGCCTTTACTTGTGGTATTGACGATCTTCGATTAACCGAAGAAGGAAATCGCCAACGTAAAGATAAACTGAAAGAGGCGTCAAAGATTGGCCGCGAAGTTGCCTTGAAGTACGTGACGCTCGATCAAACAACCGTACCCGACGAGGATGCCGAGTTGAAGAGACGCATGGAGGAGGTTCTCCGAGACGACGATAAACAAAGCGGCCTTGATAGCGTATTCAACGCTCGGTCTGCTAAGCTATCGACTGAGATCACCAAGGCGTGCCTTCCCGCAGGCCTGGCGAAGCCTTTCCCTTGGAATCAAATGCAGTCTATGACAGTCACCGGAGCCAAGGGTACCGCCGTCAACGCGAACCTGATTTCATGCAATCTAGGTCAGCAAGTTTTGGAAGGTCGACGTGTACCTGTGATGATCAGTGGTAAAACACTTCCCTGCTTCAGGGCATTCGATACCAACCCTATGGCTGGGGGTTATGTATACGGCCGTTTCTTGACAGGCATAAAACCTCAAGAATACTACTTCCACGCTATGGCTGGTCGTGAGGGTCTCATTGATACTGCCGTCAAAACCTCTAGATCCGGTTACCTTCAGCGCTGCTTGATTAAGGGTATGGAGGGACTGCGAGCGGAGTACGACTCATCAGTCCGAGAGACCTCTGATGGCTCGATTGTCCAGTTCTTGTACGGAGAGGATGGCCTCGACATCACAAAACAAGTTCACCTCAAGAACTTCGAATTCTTGGCATCGAACCATATTTCCATCAAGGAGCAAGTCAACCTGCTGGACGACTATCCTAAGCTAGAAAGAGAGGAGGTAACAAATTGGCACAAAGACGCTATGAAGAAAGTGCGCAAGTCCGGAAAGATGGACGCCATGGACCCTGTTCTAGCACATTACCACCCTAGTGGTAATCTCGGTAGTACGTCCGAGTCATTCTCGAAGGCCCTCAAGAAGGTATGCTCAACCCTCCCCCAAGTGGTGGGTTTTCACATACTAATGCAAAACATTGTAGTACGAGGACGATAATAAGCTTCTCAAAGACAAAAAGAAGGGAATCGAAGGCGTCATGACCAAGAAGGGTTTCAATACTTTGATGAACATGAAATACATGAAGTCGGTTGTCGATCCTGGTGAGGCTGTAGGTATCGTGGCTGGTCAATCCATTGGTGAACCATCCACGCAAATGACACTGAATACTTTCCATTTGGCTGGTCACTCGGCGAAGAACGTGACGTTGGGTATTCCTCGACTCCGTGAAATTGTGATGACGGCCAGTAAACAAATCATGACTCCGACGATGACCCTGACGCTGAACGAGGAGCTCCCTCGGGAGCAAGGCGAGCGTTTTGCAAAGGCTATTAGCAAGCTCAGCATTGCTGAAGTCGTCGACAAGGTACAGGTAAAGGAGAGAGTCTCGGCCGGCAGCACCAAGGCCAAGATCTACGATATTGAAATCTCGCTGTTCCCCGCCGAAGAGTACACTGCAGAGTACGCAATTAGCATCAGGGATGTTCAATCGACCCTTCAGAATAAGTTTATTCCCAGGCTGGTGAAGCTTACGAAATCCGAGCTGAAGAAACGACATGATGAGAAGTCCTTGAGTAAACACTCAACCGCGCAGCCCGAGATTGGCGTTGCGGTTGGCACGGTCGAAGAGGCACCTAGAGGTGCCAACACTGAAGGACAACAACGTGATGATGATGACGATGCGGAGGACGACGAAGATGACGCCAAGCGATCACGGGGAGCCAATAACAGGTCTAACCAAGTCTCGTACGAAGGACCCGAGGATGATGAGGAGAGAATGGTGCGGCAGATGGATACGCGCGAAGACGATTCAGACGACGATATGGCGCAAGACCGTGATGCCGAAATGGACGAGTCAGACGCGGAGCTCGACGAGGAGGGCCACACCAAGGACTCCAAGATGCGCGAAGACGACGTCAGGTCTCGATTTGCCGAGGTCACGCAATTCAAGTTCAACCCGCTCAAGGGCTCATTCTGTACCATCCAGCTGCAGTATGACATCGCGACCCCCAAGCTCCTCCTGCTCCCTCTAGTCGAAAACGCCGCTCGCAGCGCCGTCATCCAGTCCATCCCCGGCCTCGGAAACTGCACCTTCGTTGAAGCAGACCAAGCGAAGGGAGAGCCCGCTTGCGTCATCACAGACGGCGTCAACATGCTCGCCATGCGTGATTACCAAGACATTATCAAACCTCACTCTGTCTACACCAATTCTATCAGCCACATGCTTACCCACTACGGTGTCGAAGCCGCTCGTGCATCCGTCGTCAAGGAAATGTCCGACGTTTTCGAGGGTCACAGTATCTCCGTCGACAACCGCCATCTCAACCTGATTGGTGACGTGATGACACACTCTGGTGGTTACCGCGCCTTCAACCGCAACCAGCTTGTCAGCGATATTTCTTCGCCTTTGGCTAAGATGAGTTTCGAGACTACCGTTGGTTTCCTTAAAGATGCCGTTAGAGAGCGGGACTGGGATAACCTCAAAAACCCTAGTAGTAGGATTGTTGTTGGCCGAACTGGAACGATTGGTACGGGTGCGTTTGATGTCCTTGCCCCTGTGGCATAAACGCGGACTACTGTCTGTGACAGATACTTGATTGTGCATTTTCTAGCCGCTGTATATGTTTAATTTATGTTGTCTATTCGCGGGTCTGATTTTGATGTGTCCCACGATCTTTTGGAGTAATGTTTAGCGGAACTCAAAAGTTTACTTGTTCACATAGCATTGATACATCGGAGAATATAGAATCTTATTTGTATTGTTAGATTAAAACTCAAATAATCCAGTTAAGTAAACACCGGACGCCCATGGTATCATGCATGTCATATCCAACCTTTTTGAAAGATAATTATGGTGGAAAATGTGGAAAAAAAAAAAAAAAAAAAAAAAAAAGACAGAGAAGATAGCCTTGGAGACAGAAGACCCCAAGAGCTTACTATGCATCTAGCATCATAAGATCCTGGTCAATCCCATCATCAAACTCGTCTCCCGCCCCACTGCGAGCAGCACTTGCTTCATTGCCGGTAGCGTGATCTTCCCTCCGTACCCGGTCTCCTTCCTGCATCTGCTTCTGCCGATGCTTCTCCAAATCAGCTAAGCTCCACGTCGAGATACCCTCCTGATCCCTCGCCTTGAATGGCTGAGCCATGGTACGCAGGAAATTTTTCGCAGTCGCCACAGCCATATCCGTGCTGAGGTTAGTTTCACTTTCCAGCATGGCCTGACTGATCCACTTAGGAAGCTGGTTTCGCTTCTTCTGGAACCGACGGTCCGCGAGAACCATGACACCATAATCGTCTTTTCCTCGGAGAACACGACCAAGACACTGAGCGGCGTGTCTCATGGCGTCGAAGGAGAGAAAGTCGTTTTCTCTGATGCGGTAATTTTCTCGGAGGAATTCAAGACGGGCTTTTAGGATGCGGGACTCTGTGTATTGGAAGGGGACGCCGATGCAGAGCACAGCTCGGCCGTAGTGATGGTCGAAATCAATACCCTCGGAGACTTTGCCTCGAGCGACGCAAAGCAGGATCGCGCCGCGGCCGTTGGAACATGCTGTGCGGTAGGTTTCTAGCGCTAGTGATGATTCTTGGGCATCGGGAGTTTCGACGAGGATTAGTTTGTAATTCCATATTGAATCCAAGATGCCCATGCCCTGCCACATACTAATAATCGATTCCATATATAGGTATGACGGGAAGAACACAACAATTCCGTCTGGAGTGACGCGGGAGAATTCGAGAAGAAGATTTCCGTAGTTTCGCACAACACCGGGGTCGTTCCGAATTTGGAATCCGGAGGATATTTGTGCCTGGTCTGACCCGCGCGTCACAATCATCGGGAGGAAGGATCGGCGAGCAAGAGTCATAGTATATGATTCCTGCATGACCGTGGGAAACCCCAGCATCTTGGGATACATCTCTAACGGCGATAAGGTACCAGAAGTGATAACGACTGAGCTGAATCGGTCAAATACAGGCTTAATTGCGATAGCGGCATCTAAGCATGTGAAGTGCAGAATGGGATTCGGCACTGTTGCGGCTTCTGACTCGAAAGGCTCTAGGATAAGAAGAAAACCTTTGTCGTAGGTTGAGACCAAAGTAGCGAATGTTGCCACCTCTTGAAGTGGTTGATAATCCTCAATGTTTATAAGCTCCAGAGTCCTGACTAGTGACGTTAAGCGTTCCGCGCAGAAACGCAAAGGCTTTCGTTCAATGTAGGTCAATTCCTTCACGTGGCTTAAGAACGACAATGGGGTCTCTGAAATGGTGTGAGTGACCTTCATTCGGGTTTTGAGGTACTCGATAAATCTTTTGAGGAAGGCAACAAAGTGTTCTGCTCTCCGTATATTCCCTGGGACAGCCTCTTTGAGCAAGTCTTCAGGAAGGACAGGGTTCGAGATGAATTGATCCTCCTCCCTAGCCTGTTCAGCCTCTCGCAAGCCTTCAACAAGTTTCATGTATTCGTTATTCAGCTTATCCGCATCAGAACTTTTGACATCTTGGATCTTCCTCTCCAGATTGTTCGCTCCCCTTGTGGCTTTTCGTAACGAATCTTCACTTATATCAATGCTGAGCGACTCAATGCAGACGTTGTCAATATTGTGGGCCTCGTCGAAAACCACTATAGAATCTTTCGAAAATTCTTTGGAGACTCTCTCGGCAATTTTCGGATCTAGAAGATAGTGGTAGGAGTAGATAATAACATTGCAGAACGGCATCTGAGCAAGGTCAGTAAAATATATCGGATCGGCCTCTGTAGTCATCACTTACCATGCGCCGCGCTGAGAAATAGGGGCATTGCTTATGTTGCTCTCCATAGTTTAGCAAACCATCGAGTGTGAAAACACCCGGGGGCACGAGGTTGTGTGGCTCGAGAAGGTCCAAATTCTGAAATCCGTTATTTTCACAATCCACGAAGTCTATACCTTTTTTTCCATACCTCATGATAGACGCACAGCTCGACGTCCTCGCCTTTCTCTTTCTTCTCCTTCACAAATCCAGCAGTCAAACTCCGGCACCGGGCGTCGACTACCGTGCCACTTTTCTCTCGTTTGACGGACGGGTGTAGACACAGATTCTTTCGACTCGTAAGACCCAAGGCACGAAAGTCCTCAGTATACCCCAGCTTCTGGGCGCGGTATTTCATCAACTCCCTCAACTCTGCCAAAGCCTTTTCGATCTCGGACATTGTTCGCGAACAGTATATGAGCTTTCGGTGTGTGGGATAGTGCATCTGATAGGCGACAATCAACGACAGAAGCGTAACAGTCTTTCCGGTACCTGAAGGCATTTCCAGCACGCAGTGACCCCCGGCGTCGAGGGTCTTCTTGAGATCACACATGTAGGCATATTGTTCGGGGTATATACGAGGGTAGGGAAAAAGGATGGGGAGATCACTATGGAAAAGTATTTAGCTATTAGATACTGTAGTGCATAACAAAGAAGTATGCAGCACTTACTCAATGAGAAATTTCATTGTGAGAGGCGAGCTTGAAGCTGAAGAAAGTCGAAGGCCGACGTCAGCGAGCGTCTCTTTTTCTGGGCCAGACCGCGTTGAGCTTTACCTTTTCGGGCGATAGATGACACCAGATCACGTGAGATCTCGATAAGGTCGCCGACAAGTTGTGATCTTTATTAATTCATTCTCAACAGTTGACAGGACTGGGATGATACTGACTTCAGAGGACCCGTTTGGCTGAGCTCCTTGTCTCTTTTCTTTTCTTCCTTTTTTTCGTTTTTGTTTCTTAATATCACATCTTTTCCTTCATTTGTTTCTTTCAACTTCACCCCGCCTACCCCACATTATTACTATGAGTAAAAAGTTCAAATCCCAAGCCTCGAGCAGTCGTGCTGCTGCTAGTGCCTTTGGTGGCTTTGGGGGATTCTCATCGCCAGTGCAAGACGGGCAGGGAAGAGAGATATCCTCTCTTACATACGTGGCTGAGCCACCAGACTTGTCCCGGATCTCCGAACCACAATTGGTGATTGCATTCAAGAACTTTTCGAAGAAAGACGAAGTCACAAGAACGAAAGCCCTAGATGATATCAAGTCTCACGTCTCTGATGTAGAGAAGGGAGGTGGCACCCTTGATGATGGATTCCTGGAAGCTTGGGTAGGTTTAAAGTTAAGCAGCCATCTATATGTACCCAAAACCTGACCCTCGACAGGTAAGAATATACCCCCGGGCCTCGATTGACCTCTACCGCAGAGTCAGGCAGATCGCCCATTCAGTTCAAGGCTCTATTGCCTGCGTCGTGGGGAAGCGGATTGCCCGCTTTCTACCGAAGGTAATCGGGGCATGGCTGGCTGGAGTCTACGACAACGATAAACCGGTTCACCAGTCGGCTGTAGAATCCTTTACACGAGTTTTCTCTACGGATGAAAAGAGAAAGGGAGTATGGAAGGTCTATCAAAGTGCTATTCTTGACTTTGTAGATGATGTCATACTCCAGCAGACAGCCCTTACCCTTAGCGATGAAAGGGCAGTCAAGCCCGAAGATGCAGAATCCAAATACGCTCGCATTGTTGGAACTGCAATATTTCTGTTCAATAGGATATTAGGTGCGTTCATGTTAATTTCCAGAAACCAAGTTGCTAACAATAAGACTAGGAAACACCACAAGAGAAGAACGTCAGAACGATTTACCCGCCATCGAGAACATACTCGGCAGTAAATTGTTATGGGCCTTCTGCTCTCATGAGGATCCTACTGTTCGCCGTCCAATGTACATACTTACTCGAACAGCTGTCTCTGGAGAGCCGGAAGAACTGGACTGGAACTTGGTTAGTGCGGCATTAATCGGCAAATCACTCTCGATTACCCAGATCGGCTCTGCGTCCGAGCTATCAGAGGCCTTACTACACGTAACATCCGCGCGTCCTTCGATCTGGACTGATGAGTACTCTGGAAAAACATCCTCTTCGAAGAGGTTGCTTCAGTATATACGGAAGGGATCTCAGATGGGGCCTGGATTATTTTGGTCGAATCTCTACCAACTGTTGCAGCTTATTCCGATCCAAACGATAGCAAACCTTGACCCTAATTCAACAGTTGATGATACTGTTGGTATTTTGAGCGCAACAGCTTTAATGGATGCACTACATGAAGGGGTGAGCTCAAGGGACGAACCGTACCAAAATCGAACGGGAGGTTGGAAGATCTATGTTGAGACCTCCATGTGGCTTGCTCAGGGCCTCTCTGATCATGACACAGTGAAGCTTCTCCAAGACAAGGTTTCGCCCCTAGTGGCGCAACATGTGAAGCCCGAGCAGGCGGCGCCCCAATGGTCCTTACCACCTCGGTCGTCTGAAGTTATTTGTTCGGAGTATCTGACGGCCTTGATTGTGTTCAATTATGACACTGCATTCAATGAGTTATGGACGAAACTATCAGATGACCTACTTGAAGCTATCCGACTTTCATCGCCAGAACAGTCAGAGAATTTCAAGTCGTCTCAGGATGCAGTATGCGCACAGGCCGGGCGACTCTTCTCCATGGAAAAGTCCGTGCTGTTGAGCCTTGCGGACAAAGAGTACGAAGCTCACACATTGCATGCGCTTGAACGCTTGAATCTGGCTCTGTTGAACAATTGCCTGCAGGTATTGCAGTCCCGAAACGGCAAGCCTTATGGTGCGGCAGTGGCTGTAGAAGAGATGGTGTGCAAAATTCCACAGGTCGCGCAGCGTTCCCAAGAGCTCCTAGAATTTATTCAAAAGGACGCGCCAGAGCTTGTGTTCTCACGGAGTGGGGACCAAATAATATCAATCATCTTGTTTTGTCGTTCTTGGCCGGGGTTTGCCTCGAGTTTTGAAGAGCTTGTAAAACAAGTTGCACAGCTCGAAAACGTCATGACAAATGCAAGCGCTGTTCAGAAGCTTCTTTCAAGTCTTGATTTCAACGAAGTGGATGGAGAGATCCTTGGTCCATTGGTTATGCGGGCTCTTGAGCTGGCTTGCAAAGGTAGTCAGTTACACTGGCCAGTTGTTATTGCCGCTCTGAAAAACCCTACCAGCCAAGGGAAGTTAGAAGAATCGATATTCCTTTCTATTGTTGATAAATTGTCCGTGGAGGACGAGATTATAAACGCGTTGCGTGGGCTGAAGCAGATTGCGACGTCTGTTCCAAGCGCAGCTGAGAGGTTTCAGTCTGGAAGTCAAGGCTCGAAATTGGCTGGGAAGCTGTTATTTTTAACGGAATCCCCGTCGGAAGAGATTGCTGCTCTTGCGGAGACATCGGTTGGCTTGCTGAAAAAGTCTGTAGTCGGCGAGACTAGCACCAAAGCGAGCATTGAGATCCTACAGCACAATTTGGCCTATGCCAACGAAGAGTCACTATCGTAAGTGCCCTATGATGAGCCCCAACTTCTAGATAATGCAATCTGGAGACTAATGGGACAAGGATCGAATCTTTGGTGGATATTGCCGAAGAATTGTTACGAAGTTCTAAACCCGAAGTCATTAGCAAGCTGGCTAGGGACGTTCTTCCGCCCCAGAAACTGTGGGAAGAAGCCCTAGGGCCTTTCCTCGAACTACCTCCCCGTATATCAACGGCGATCACGAGTCCACTTTCAGGTGTTGTGCATCTGGTTAACCGGAAGCTGGCTGAAACATTTCCCGAACGGTACGAAAATATTGCGCGTGATTCAAGCCAGTGTTCAACTGCTTTTCGGCTCGCACATTTTACTGTTCGGGTACTATCTTCGGTTGACATTACGGAACATCTTGACATTGATGATTTCGAGGTCTTGTTTTCTAACCTGCCGTTGGCGGTACAGCTAATTGAAGATGACCTCGACATTGAAAAGTATAATTACATCGCAGGGCCGCTGACCCACGAACGACGAGAAGAATATCGGGAAATTGTCAATGATGCGCGCAAGGTCATCCACGGGTGGATTTCATCGACTCACCAAGTCCAGTCCGCGCAGGAAACTGTCTCGTCCGCTCTTTCTTCCGTTTGGAGGACTAAACTCGAGCGGCTAGACGCTACTTCCCCGGTAGACTATCGAGTTGGGGAGGCATTCGCTAGGATCATGGATGGCATGGACCCGTCACACATCGCCCACTCTCCCGATGCGGTAGGGCATTTGAGCAAAGAACTCCGAGCAGGCAATGCCATACGCTCTGCAGCTTGGGTGGCTGTCTTGCGGTATCCCATCCTTTCCAACCCTGCTGGTATCCGAATTTGCAATGAGTTTGTGGCGGACTCCACTGGGTTGAAGGTCGACGATGAAAATTCGGACGGTTAGTATTCCTTGACAAACATTTGGGAGCGGAATGACTGATTTATAAAGGTCTCCGGAAGCTGTCTTTGCTCAACTTACTCCTATCCGATCAGGCAGAGACTAATCCTATGGCGTCTATGCCAACGCAGCGTTTAATATTCTTTGTGAAGCATTTGATACAATGCCTCCAGTCGGAACAAATATCCCTTAACCTCAAAGCTGAAATCCTGAAGGCCTTGAGTCTTGCACTTCCTAACCTCAAGGAAATGTATGGCCAGCACTGGGAAGATTGTATGGAGATACTTAGTTCAACGTGGCGGGCAATAAGCGGAGGAGATGGAGCCTTGGCTGTGCTGAATTCATCGTTCAGACTCTTCAGCTGCTTAGAGATGGTTGTAAAGGATGATGAGAGCAATGATGATGTGAAGGATGCATGGGAGCACCACAAGAAAACACTTGTCAACGATCTGGCGTCAACTCTCTGGAAGTTTGGTCAGTCCGAGCGCTATAAATGGTGCACACAGTATGCTGACCAATATCTAGATTCTTCCACCACGTTCAACCTACCCCGAGACCTCACTGTCGACCGTCTTTGTCGGCTGGTCAAGTCCATGCCAGTTGGAAGCTTAGAAGACGTTTCCAAAGTCTTCCCTCTACTGACGGCTCACAGCCTAGTTCTTCAACATGCGGCTTACACTCTTCTCCATCGATATATTCCCACCGTACAAGAACAGGTATCTTTTGACGTGGCATTATCGAAAACGGAGGTCAAGCTTCCATATGAACTGATATCTCTATTACTTGGGCCACCGGCAATGGAGTCTATTGCTCTGTCATATGGAGATGACAAGACCTGGGCTGATATTCGGTCTTATCTCTTGAGCTGGAAATTGGTCTTTGATCACTTCGATAACGCTGTAAGTCTTGGCCTCCTGTGAATTGACGAGACATTATCTAATATATTCTAGTCCTTTGTCCTCCAGGAACAGTATGCTGCCAACATCAAGGAGCACGATGTGTTACCTTCGCTGCTGGAGTTTATGTTTGATTTCCTTCAGAAAGGGCATGGAAAACTCGTGGACCCCTCGAAATTAGACCTTCAATCTTTCGATCTCGATCAATCCGAAAATTACGAAAAGGAGATACAGTGGTTGCTTGTCCATCTGTACTATTTGTGCCTAAAGCATCTTGCCAACTTGACTAAAGCGTGGTGGCTCGATGCGAAGAAGCGCATCAAAGGTCCCGCGGAAACCTGGACAGAGAAATATGTAAGCACCCTGGGGCTTAACCGTTAAATATGATTTACTAACCCCGTGTCAGGTCTCACCGCAGGTTATTGAGGACGCTCTCGGAAGAGTGACTCAATGGATGTCAACCCAGGATCCGGACGAGGAGCGTGCACTCACTGTGAAGGTCTCGTCAAAAACGGCCGAAATAATTGCTAGCATCCTAGTAGATGAGGAATCGCCGCCCGTTTCGATATCGATTTCTCTCCCCGCTGCGTACCCATTACATCCCGCTTTGGTTGTCGGCCGAAGTCGAGTACTAGTGGACGAGAGAAAGTGGAAGAGCTGGCTTATCACTATCCAGGGCGTCATTATGTTTGCAAATGGTAACCTAGAAGACGGACTGCTGGCATTCCGCAGGAACGTCCAAGGTGCATTGAAGGGCCAGAGCGAGTGCGCGATCTGCTACTCTGTCATCTCAACGGACATGCAAACGCCGAACAAGCGATGCGCAACTTGCAAGCATACCTTCCATTCGGTGTGTCTTTACCGGTGGTTCAAGAGCAGTAACCAAAGTACATGTCCGCTGTGCCGGAACCACTTCACCTTTGCATGATATATCAGGGTATTTGCATGCTGTGTACAGAAGCTCTTGTTTTGTCTGGAATGTCGAAATGGTGACGTCGACCCGTCTCTCCAAGATACTAGCTTTATATACCGGTTTTAGATTTCTGCATTCATATCCCAATCTATCGATTCTCACATTCATTGAATTTCCCATAAAGAGCAATTGACCTTTAATATTCGCCCATGACTAGTTATAAGTCGCGTGTTTTAGTAGCCCCGCCACATGAACAGTGACCACCGCTTCGGTTGAGCTCTCCGCGAACCAAGCTTCAACATGACCCCGCCATGTCAGCCTCACAGATTCCCAACCTCAATACTCTTCGTCGCGGTGCCGGTCGCGGTCGATTTCGAGGTAGCGGAGGACACGGAGGCCCTGGATCTGACTCTCGCGGGAACAAAGATCGCGTGGTGCAGGGGACGGACAATGATGCCAGCGTCTCCCGGCTGAGTGCGGTGGGATTGGGATATCTGAACGATCCATTTGCAAAAGCTTTAACGCCTCCAGGGCAGGAAACGAGACGCTTACCTATCATCAATCGAGGTGATTATTTTATATGTCCCATTATGTGTTTTGGTCTTAAATTGTTTGACTGACTGTGGGTTGGCTAGGGACTTATGTGCGCACAACGGCGATTGACCAACTCGTCACTCGGTTCCTAGGATTAACGTCAGACTCGGATCCTACGTGGAGGGAGAAAAAAAAACAGATTATCTCGCTTGGTGCTGGTTCCGACACGCGCGTTTTCCGACTCTTATCCTCGCCTGAGGGGCATAATATCGTCTACCATGAACTCGACTTCGCGGTCAACAATGCTGCCAAGATCAAGGCTATTCGGGGCACGCCGCTTCTACAACGTGTTTTAGAAAGTGCAGAAAGCGTTAATATTTCTGACGCAGGGGATGAATTGCATTCCCCCGCATACCACATCCACGCGGTCGATCTACGGACGCTTGCGCAGGGTGCCGGGTCGGAAAGCGATACATCACCGGCGACAGGGCCGGTAAATCGACTACAAGAGACGGTGGATACAACGCTGCCTACGCTACTATTATCTGAATGTTGTCTGGTATATCTTTCTCCCGATGAAGCCGACGGCGTGGTACGGTACTTTACACAAACCTTGTTTTCCGGGAGGACCGAGGCACTGGGGTTGGTTTTATACGAGCCGATTCGACCTGATGATGCGTTTGGACGGACGATGGTTGCAAACCTGGCGACACGCGGAATCCAGCTTCAGACGTTACACAAGTATGCTTCTTTAGATGCGCAGCGGAAACGTCTCCGTGAACAAGGTTTTGATGAGGGACAAGCGGCAGCGGACGTGGATTTCCTGTGGGGATGGTGGGTGAGCGAAGCGGAGAAGGAGCGGGTGGCAGGGCTTGAGATGCTTGATGAGATGGAGGAATGGAAGTTGCTGGCGCAACATTATTGCATTGCTTGGGGCTGGCGGGAGAATAATCAGTTCAACGGATGGAGGAAACTGAAGGATCAGTATGTCGGCGCCTGAGGCTGATATTTACTTTCGGTTGCGAAACCCAATTTACGATCAGCCGAGCCAACCGTTAAGAGTAGGGCAGGTCAGGGCTACAGTGTACTCCGCTGTGACTCTGGGCTAGCAGTGACTATTGGTGGCGCTCAACTAGTGATGTTCTGTGAAGTTTGAACAGTGGCCCCTTTTCAAGACTGGATACTGGATAGCGATGCTGGAGATGACGATCGCTGAGCCTAGATTTGGTGAAAGGAACAATGGCGAAACTGCAGATGATATTCGTCAGAGTACAGATGCACGTTGTGCTACTCAGCATGAAAATCAAGATATGGAGACAGGAGAACAACTCGATTCTTCAGCTTATATTAATATTCTGCTCGCTGGCGTCAAGGGTCGTACTCCGGAGTAGACGATGGCTTTGAGTAACGTGATGCGAGAACTTATGTGGTTGATTGGCTGCTCGGAGATTGAATGCGGTGGAGGCAATTTGCAGAATGGATCCAGATCCACGAACCGCGGGGGACCGCAGGAATTTCTCCGGTGTTCATTGGCTGCTACCCCTGATAGTCAACTCAAGCTGTACCCAATCAGGTTTAATTAGTGTAAATAGCCTCGACGTAGACCCGAATAGGCAGAGACCCAGGGCCCCGTTCTGGTCCCTTTTTCGACTTTTCGCTCTGCTTCGAGGTTGGAGGGTTGGAGGCGACGGGGCTCTGGCGCTTGGGTCCGTCTTTGTTTGCACCTCGTATCTCCCTCCCCTTCACTCTTCCCTCTCACTTCTCAACCCCCAAGTCGTTCGTTATCAGGGTCCTGACCATAGTCTTTCGTTTCCCCCCTTAATCTACTTCTCACCGGCCTTATTCTTTTCTTTCTTTTTTACTTCCTTTTCCGGTGGACTTGTCCGGCTGTTACGTTTGCGCATTTACACTCTTTTTCACGAACAGCACTGCAGGCTTTCTTTGCTTCAAGATGAGATTCGCCTACGCATCCGCTCTGCTCTGCGCCGTCGCCGTCGAGGCCTCGCAGCATAACCACGGTCACTCGCACCACCATCTGCACGGGAAAAAGGATGTCCACGAAAAGCGCGGCGGCAAATGTGCTTTCCCGTCCGATGCTGGCCTGGTTTCCGTCACTCCGGGCGAGAAGAACGCCGGCTGGGCGATGAGCCCCGACCAGCCCTGTGAGCCCGGCAATTACTGCCCGTATGCCTGTCCTCCTGGCCAGGTGTCGATGCAGTGGGATCCGGATGCGACTTCGTACTCGTACCCGATGTCCATGGTAAGCCTTCCTCATAATATAGCCCGTGGGCGCGTGTTGACGACGTAGAACGGCGGACTATACTGCAATGACGACGGCGAGATCGAGAAGCCATTCTCCGACAAGCCCTACTGCCAGGATGGGACCGGTTCCGTGCAGGCTGTCAACAAATGCGGCGATGTCGTTTCGATTTGTCAGACCGTCCTCCCGGGTAACGAGGCCATGTTGATTCCCACCCTGGTTGAGAGTGTGGCTACTCTTGCCGTGCCGGATCTCAGCTACTGGTGTGAGACTGCTGCTCAGTAAGTTTTTTAACTTCATCCCTATACGGGATTCGAACTAATTGAGTAGCTTCTATATCAACCCTCCAGGAAATGGCCCCGACACTGCCTGTGTGTGGGGTACCTCGTCAAACCCCTTGGGCAACTGGTCCCCGTACGTTGCAGGCGCCAACGCCAATGGAGACGGAGATACCTTTGTGAAGATTGGATGGAACCCGATCTACCTTGAGCCCGCCACCCCGTTCCGCAACGAAGTACCTGAGTTTGGAGTGCAGATCGAGTGCCCTAGCGGCGGCTGCAACGGTCTTCCTTGCAAGATCGATCCCGCCGAAAACGGAGTCAACGAAGTGACAGGTTCTGGGAGTGATGGCGCAGGTGGTGCTAGCTTCTGTGTCGTCACTGTCCCCAAGGGTGAAACGGCCAACATTGTCGTGTTTGACGCATCCGGCGGTAGCGGCGGCGGTGGTGACGATGAAGAGGAAGAAGATGATGAGCCTACTAGCACTGCTACTCCGTCTAGCACAAGCACAAGCAGCAGCGCCAGCAGCACCAGCACCAGCACGACTACCACCACGACTACCACCACGACTACCACCACGACTACAACAGCCACATCCACTTCCACCACAGCTTCATCGTCCACCACCAAGGCCAGCACGAGCGCGAGTTCTAGCACAACCAAGTCGCCCTCTTCCTCTACAGAGGTCATACACTCAAGCTCCTCCCACGATTTCCCCTCCAGCAGCGGCCGGCCCGACTACACATACAAGCCCCATGTCCTCGTCGAAACCGGCTCCGGTGAATCCCCCGCATCCTCCACTGCTGAGGCTGAAGAAGAATCTGCTAGCCCGACGTCGGGCGCTCCCCAACACAGCCAAAACGCAATGATGGCCTTGTTTGCCGTCGTCGCAATGGCGGCCTTTTCATTCTAGTTCTTACCGGCTAGATACCTTGAACGACTACCCTAAATACCATCAACCACCCGATAAACACATCCATGCTCCTTTTTCTTTCTTCTCTTCTTGATACCTATATTTATTCTTTTTTACTTTTCACTTCTTGGATACCTTCACATTTTTTACCTTATCTTCATTTATACTTCTTGGGATACCTCTTATGATTGACGTTCTTGTATATTGATATTGATTGATATTGATTGGATGATGATTATTTATTACCGGCCAGCTTCATCAGCTGCTGGTGAGGCCAGTCTGACTGGCTCATTCTATGCATACTTACTTTTTCTTCTCTCCTGTTATGCCAGCGAAAATGCATAAACATACACATCGTTTACCTGCACATTTACACCTATACTTACAAAATACACTTCAAAGATCCTTGGATCTGGTCATTTCCTGGTTACCTCCGTATATTCACAAGCTCTTGTCCTGGCGCGCTGCGAGGTCGAGTCTTTCTAGTTTCTAAGAAAGGAGCGACAAAGCTCTGTGGATTGCTGTGCATCATGTCTTGAGCCCTTTCGCTGCTCATAGGGGAGTATCAAAATATATTAGATGATTGATGCCTGAGGCACTAATATAGCTTAGTGTACCCCTCAGCGGTATCTTATCTGCCTACCTTGCAACAGCATCATCATCCATCTCGCCGTCTAAACCATACTTATACCCCAAAACTACGGGGCACAATCACCCAAAATGCCCCCTACACCGCAAACAGTACGTGTATTCTCTCCATATCTCCATCAAACCCCCTGAGCCACTCCAACTGAGCCAAGATAACCCGAACCCAAACCCAACCCCGCACCATACTCCCGAGGGAGTTCTTTACCTACACACACTACTATGCAATGTGAAACCACTCACCAAACAAAACTAACCAAAAAAACAGGCAAAACTAACCTCAACCCTCCACCTCCTCATCCCACGCCTCCGCCTCCTCCAAAAGAAATCCACCGCATCCTCCGTCGTGCAGCGGCGCGAACTCGCCCAACTCCTCGAATCCAACCGCGACGCATCCGCGCGCATCCGCGTCGAGAATGTAATCGCTACGGATATCGGTATCGAAGTTATGGAGATGGTAGAGCTTTACTGTGAGCTTCTCTTAGCAAGAGCAGGAGTGCTGGATGGGTTGGCGTTTGGTGAGGCGGGGCAAAAGGCTAGAGCAAGGATTCGGGAAGAGGCTGCGACACAAGCTAGAGCGAGAGGAGGTGCGGCGGTCGGCAAAGAAGAGAAGGGAGGGGGAGGAGGGGGAGGGTTCTTTGGATTATTCAGTTCACCGAAATCGAAACCTGCTCCACTACCACAATCATCGGCGACATCGACACCCGGTAAAGACACAGAGACAGGACTCGATGAAGAATCGGAAGCCTATTACCTCGACCCAGCCATTGACGAAGCAGCTGTCGTAATCTTCTACGCCTTCCAGCGCTTCCCAACCGAGGTCCGCGAACTTACTATCCTCCGCTCGCTACTGGCAGACCGCTACGGGAAAGACTTCATGTCGCTCGCGTCTGAAAACAAGTTGGCTGACATGAAGGTCCCGGACCGACTTCTAAAGAGATTACGGGTCCGTCCGCCAAGCGCTGTACTCGTCGAGAGTTATCTCAAGGAAATTGCAAGAGCTTATAAGATACCTTGGGGCGTTGAATCCACAGACCCGGGCCCAGCACCGGGTTTCGATGAAGATGATGAAGATAGCAATGGCGATGGCGATGGCGGAGATCTAGCTCTAGATCTGAAACTTGATCTTGATAATATCCATGCAGACCAGACGGTCGATCTTACCCGCGCGACGCCACCAAGGGGGCACCAACTCCCCGGCAAAAGCCCGGTGAGTGTTGCGCCACCGGGACCGAGATCTGATAATCCGAATCCAAGGGTCAAAGTACCAGACTCTAACAATGATAATGTCGACAATGCCCCAGCCGAGCCTGAGAGTCCGAGTCCAAGTCCGGCTCAGAGGAATAAGAATTCCAGTGGAATCCCGGAGGTAGATGAGTTATCGAGACGGTTTGCGGCGCTGAAGCGATGATTTGTTGTTCTTTTATTTTATTCACGCTTTACGTTACTGTACGGCCCTGTGCTTTGCATATACATGTATGTATGTTGTTATGATAGTTTTTGATATGATATAGGTATATCGAGATCTACTAGGTAGTACCTGGCCAAACGCACATCCCATCCATCCATTCCATCCTCTTTCGTCTTTTTTTCATACACCCGTGACATAACCAAACATAACCGAGACCGCGGTAACCAAAGCAAAAGGTATCCAACAGGAGAAAGAGATAAACAGATATGCAAGAAGAAAGGGAGGGGGAGAGAAGAAAGAGAAGACACCAACTATGCATGTGTCTATCGAGTATATGTACAAGATCCAAAGAAAAGAATGCAGTCTTCGCAGGAAAAAAGTGGTCAAAATAGGAAAGAGATGTTAATATCTCCGTATATATGGTGGTTGAATCAGAAAAGAGGTTATAACTCCTCTTCCTCGCCCGGAAGAAAAACTTCATGTCCGGATCCCTCGTAAACAAAGATTGCAGCGAAGCACCCGAACACAGAAACGAGGGCGACGAGCCACCAGGCAAATCCCACTGTCCCGATTTCCAAGCCGTAACCGTACCAAGATCCTGAGAAAATGGGCCCAATGGTACGGAAAGCAGAGGAGACGGACTGGCCGATGCCGTGAATTGTGCCGAGGACCGAAGGGTGGGGAGAACAGTTGTTAAGGAGAATAATTGAGGTGGGGAGGGTGAACGTGCGCGCTGTGACTTGTAAAAACAAGACGACAATTATGGAGAACCAGACCCAGCTGCCGTTGGCTTGGCCGGGGGGTGGGGTGGATGAGGGGGCTAGAGCGATGTATGGGGCGAAGGCGTAGGCAACAGGGAAAAGAGTGAGGAAGTATTGGTAACTCTTTGCTGTTCCGAGACGGCTGTTGATGGAGGGGTAGATGGTGAATTGGAGGATCATGCCGATTACGCCGAGGATGGCCGTTGCGAAACCGACACTTTGAGGAAGCATGCCTAGTCCGCCGGTGAAGACGAAAGGAAGTCTTTGGATAGGACTGGCGGGGTCGTTGGAGTCGTAGCGAGGGGTAGACAGGAAGAGAAGCCAGAGGTTGTTGAATGCACTACTTAAGTCAGTTATCTTTCATCAAATACTGGCAGGACGAATGTACCCCATCTGGAAGTCGAAGAAGGCTTGAGCCAGCAGAGTGCACATGACATTCTTCGTCCAGATCCGTCGGAATGGCAGGATGCGAGCAAGGCGCCCACGTCTAGTTGCCTTTTCTTCGAGTTCGTATGTCTCTCCGGGCCGGCCGAGGAGTGGCCCTGATTCTTCGTAATCGGCAAACGGGAGCCGTGAATACAGAGGCGAAGACGAGGGGACGGCCGCTCTTATCGCACGGGCAACAAGTCGTAGAGAGAATGTACCGAGGCCAGGCTTTCCTTTGCACGCATCCAGAGTCTATAATCATTAGCAATGCCATCCGAATACCGAAGTAAAGTCCATACCTCTTCGAGACCAAGGGCAACGCAACCAGCACAGAAAGTGAGGAAAACAGCATTGGCCAACATAGGCAGAGCATACGGATAATTCGAGAGCCATTGAACACCATTTTCGCCTCCAAACGAGGAGTTTGCGCCGAAAAGGCGGGGGTAGCTCCGAACAGGGTCAGAAAGCATTCCACCCATAACTACAGCAGTCAGCCCGATGCATGTACCGTGGAGGAGCAAGTAGTGGCAACGTACCAGGTCCGAAAAGAGCGGCAACATTAAACCCAATAGGTAGAATTAAGAACGCCCGAGAATGATACTTCTTCTCCTTCACATTTTCCGCAATCATAGTCCGAATAATACCCACGGTGCCGTTGATGGCACCACCAAATGACCGCCAGAACACGGCCTGTGCAAAGGAACCCGCAAAGGCAACACCCAAACAAGAGGCAGCAGTCCCTAGAAGACCAACGAGGAGGACGAACCTGCGTCCACCCCACTCTGCATCAGCAACACGCCCCCATGGAATAGCCGTCGCAAACTGCGCAGCCGTAAAGGCACCCTGCAGGATCCCTGCCTGAGTAGAAACATCGGAGTCGGAAAGATTCTCGTCAAAAGACTTGAGCTGGTAAAACATGTACGCCTGCAACGAGGCTATTTGCAGAAAGTCGAAAACTCGACACAGACCGAGTAGCGCTAGTTGTTTCTTCCGAGGCAGTGACATCCAGGTTACGGGCCCCGGACGCGGCGGGGAGGTTTCAGCCGAGTCAAAAGTCGGCATTTGCTGACTTTGGGACCGGGAGCGGGCATGGAGTTCAGACCATTCGAAGGAGGTGTTTCTCAGTGCCATTTTGCCTCTGGCGTCTACGCCGTCGTCGTCGTCGTCCTCGTAGCGGCCTGAGCCCTCTGAGACGTGTGCGAGAGAGACGGTAGAGTCGGCGCGACGACGATGTTGGAAGTCGGGGGATGATTCGCCGCCTTGATCGAGACCGGAAGCCCAAGAAGTCTTGCGGGAGTGAGCATTCCGCGATTTGGGCGGTTGGACAGATGACGAAGAAGAGGGTTGGTTTATGATAATATGTGAAACAGAAGAAGCCAGCGATTGGCGACTGGATCCAGTCATCAGGACGGAGACGGTTTGAGAAGGCTTAGAAGAGCAGGTTGTTCAGCGTCTTGGGACGCTAACGGGTGTGACGATGTCAGAAGAGAATGAACGTAATATTCGGACTAAAAGTAATTAGATAATAGTAGTTTAAAGTTTCTTAAAAGAGAAGACAAGACAAGAACGGAGATAACGAGAGGTTGAGTGAGGGATGGAAGAGGAAGCGAAAGGTGGACAACCAACTGACAGGCGCTGAAGAAGACAAATTGGCGGACAATCTGATCATCACAATCAAGTACTCTAACTAGACGCGCATTCCTTCTATTCTTCCGTAAGAATTACCCTCTTAATTCTCTTCAAAGCTTTGATCTCTATCTAATTAAACAGAAACCCATGAACATTGCTCTCTGCCGTCTAGACTACTCCAGTAAACTAAACTACAAATACCCCGTACGCGGTTCCTTTAATTTTTGATTAATTCTAAATGTTATTAGCGCCGGGCTTGCGACGCCCACCCCACCCCAACCGCCGCGTCAGTAATCTCGTATTTTCAATACACAGCTAACTAAGTATACTCTAGGCGAGGGCTGGGACGCTCTTGACGCGCAGTGGCCACCTCTCCTCGGCCTGCTGCACAGCAAGTTTCATCTCTTCAGCTGCAGTTCGAGGCTGATCTACTCCGTACAGTCATCCAAGATCAAGAGCAAGGTGGCTTCTGCTTATTTCTCGTTTACTATCTCGTATACCGTTATATCTCGGCCAAAGATGTCTACTCTAAAAGTGGATGAACAGAAGATATTCATTATATATCTATATCACGTCTATATTATATACTAAGTCTAATACGAAAACTTATTGCAATCGATGATCCGAATGCCCCTGCTCCGACAGCGGAAAGTATCGTGGTGGTTCAGAGTACGTCCATCGCTGTAAGCTCCACCACGGGAGAGTCGAAACGCGCAACGAGGGCTTTCCCTCATTCGTGTCGTTAAGTGGCTCAGATGATCTCCGTAGCAGTCGACTAGAGAGCTGGTGCCGTTTATACATCCGGAGGACGACGTAGATGCCGACGACGCTCATGACAACGCCTAGCACTGGTGCTAACCATCCTACTTTTTCTAAGTTATCAGCTGGGTTTATTTATAGCTTGATGGGAGACGGTGGCTCACTGTAGGTGTTCGTCAGAGTGCCCTGGGGCTTTTTGGGTTCGTCTGATGGTGAAGGAGGCCATGTGTGTCCCCATGTGAGATGTGCACCCGGATGATCGGGGTCCACCCAGGGGACGGTATTAAGACCCATCTCTGGGACCTCTGCCTTTGCACCTTCTTCACCGGGGACGCCGTAGGCCTGTGTGTTTTCACAGGTTGTATCATCACAATATTCTTGGAGAATAGGGGACGGGGTGAAAGTGAACTGGTGGCGCGACTTGCCGAGCACCTTTCCCTGGCCATCAACGGCCTCGGCGTACGTATAACGGTAGAACTCACCAGCCGTATACGAGGTTTCGAACCCGTCTTTTCGGACTTGGTGGATGAAAGTATAGTTGCCGGTGGAGTTGTCCGCGCCGTAGAACCGCCAGTGCTTGATTCGTGTGGCGCCATTCCAGCTGACGTAGAAGGTGGTTGGAGACGACGGATCAATTGACTTGGAATACGTCCATAGAGCCGGAATATCGGTGGGGTTACCCTCCCATTGGAATTTCTGAGCACGGTAGTTCATAATCCTGTCCTTATCGATATAGCCCCATAAGAGAAGGTTGCCATCCACGTCGTGCTCAGACACGTACGCGTTGTTCCCCCAGCCGATGAAAACATTGCTGTTCGGCAGCACCTGCATGTTGCCTTGGCTGGAACTGATCATATCGTGGTTTGATGGTGCGTACTCATACAGCTGTGAGGCTGTCATATTTTGGTGGTCAATCAGGACGATCATGCCCGCTGAATAGTCATGCGTCCTATTATAGCCGTTGAATCCGTTATTGTACAACGACAAAAGGGTATGTGTCGAGTTCTCACTTAGCCACCGGGCATCGTGCTGCTGTGAGAAACTAAAGTTGATATTCTCAAACGACGGGTTCGCCCCCTGAAGTTGCCATAATATCGATCCATCCTTGCCTGAGATCTTGTAGATTGCGCACGTGTGGCGCGATGAGATGAGATAGTCTCCACCTTTGTTTTTATCAATCGAGTTGATATGGAAGTAATCCCACGGGGAGCGCGGTTCCAGCCCGGTGCCCGAGGTATCCGTATGACCAGGGTATGTATAGGTAAGGGACGGATCAATGTGGTCGAGTGATCTCCATTCGAATAGAACCTTATTTGTTTCCACGTCCACCTCTTGAAAGATGCTCTCCATGAGCCAGCCCATGCCAGATGTGATGTTCCATATACTCATGTCGAACTGTCGCTGTTGGTAAACGGTCATCAACGCTGTCTTTCCGTTATTGATAGGCATAAACTCGTGCATGTCGCTGGCTGCCATGCCGCCGCCGGGTAAAACTGTCTTGACGATATTATAATGGCTGTCCATAATAACGCCGTGACCTCTGCAATAACCGTTCTGCTGGATCCCTTGGAAGAAACAGAGATGGTCTTTTCCTTTGTACTGGCAAACATGCATGCCATGCGCATTTCCGGGGCCAGAATTGCCCCAACCGCTCCAAACTAGGTTCTAGAACCGTCAGTATCAGGGCGACACAGAATTCCACTAGAAGCATACCCCATCATTATCGTAGATATAAGGTCCCGAGTTGTCCGCCTCGTACGGGCCTAGAAAGATGTAGCCGGGCGCGAGCTTCTGGGGAATGCGACGCTCGAAGGTAAACACCGGAGGATATAGATCGGGTCGCTTGCGAAGATAAAATCAGCAGATGTTCATTGTTATTGTCCAAATGGCGTACGACGTACAGATTTGAAGACCCAATCGATTTCCGCGGCGACATTCTGGAACCCGCCTAGTAACACAATCAAGACGCAGGTAACCACGAGTCGCGCGCAGAGAGAGTGGGCTGGCGCTCCCAAAGGAATGGCGGCGAGGAAACGCATGGATTCTTCACATCACCTGCTCCGGTTTGTCTAAGCAAACCGAAGGGAAGCTCAGGACCTCGGGTGCGTGGTCACCTCAGATAAGAGCACGAGGATATCCAAAGTATCTACAGGGGAAGTCCCCAGAAAAAGCGATAGCAAGCTGCCAAAGGCAACGATCGGCGATTCGGCACAGCGATATTAGGACGAGCAGCAATCGTCAGTACCCCGTACTCCGTACTGAGGGGTATCATTCGTATGTTCTCTTGAGAACAAGTCACGATCTTCGTGAGTTGAAACTGAAAAAAAAAAAAAAGAACTGCTCCTCTCACCGGCAGTCAGCGGCCAAGCTGGTGCTTCAGCCATGCGTCAAGCGCTTAAAGCAAAGTCGATGTCGAATCGTCGGGTGATGGGCCTTACTGGCCTCGTAAACCAGTTCGCAGTCGCACGCATGCGAATCAACAGCACAAGGCTGCCCCACAAGCTTAGAAACTGCGGTTGCTTCAGATAGCTGGCAATCATGATTGGCGTTTCGGACCATGTTTACTGCTCCTCCACTTGATTTATGCACTTGCGCTAGCGGGGATCAATGAGGACGTCATTACTCCGTAGATACGTAGGCGAGTCGACTCCCTGACTCGCGAGGTTGTCTTGTTTTGAAGCTACTCCGGAGTATAGCAAGATAATGGAATCGCAAGGGCAGTCTTCAACCACGACCTTGTCTATACAGAAGTATGAGCCAATCAGCACAATTCCATTTAAAACACTTGAAAGTGGTATACGTACTGTAATTTTGATCGTGGAGACACGGACCATGGATGACTGAGTCAGCTAGACACATGGTCAAGATGAGTCCGGGCCGCGTCAACCGAAGAGGGCGCTTCCCAAAATTGTGGGCGTAACTACCTGAGGTAGGCAGTAGTAAGCAGTTTGCAGGATTGCTTGCGACGGTTCCTTGCGATGGTCAAGTGTCAGCCACCAGCAGGGAGGATGCGCTGATACAGTGGCCTTTCAAAAGTTTGCAAAGACCCACTGGGCCCACAAAACACGCTATTCCATAAGTAGATTCCGCCTTCCTAATAAAGCTAGTCTGAAGCTATTCCAAACTTAATAACTTGTATACCAACCCTCCGCCTCAATAATTGCATGAACTCGATGAGGCATGGTTTCACATAGATTTCGTAAAACCCCTTCATCAATTATATGCCACGCTTCCACTGCCGCCTGAGTAAGTGCCTGTAGAGTTTCTTTAGTATCAGGAGCTCTTTCTAGCTCAGGGTGAAGCTCATAAACCTTCGCCTTCATAAGGGCCCAGAGGTTCTCGATAGGGTTTAAATTAGGTAAATAAGGTGGCCATACCATGACTTCTATCCCTAGATCTTCCAGAGTATCTCGAATAATATAGGCACGGTGTATAGAAGCTCCATCATGCATAAATATATCCCCAGGGGTTATAATATCAGGTAAAAATGCTTTATAAACTCTATGAATAACCTAGCTACTTACTCCTCCACGGGCGGCCTCAGGGTCCCCCTCGAGGGGTAAAAGACCTGTCTGTTGATTGAAGCTGAAAGCAGCCCAGAATATCTGCTTCATACCCTTTCCACAGCGTATAGCATGGACATCTCGCTCGATAATTTGCTGTCTTGGGGACCGGAAAGTATAGGCTCGTCGGGCACCCACTCCACGCTCAACCATGCACTCATCCGACTAAATAACTCGGTGGAAATTATCTCCAGAGTATCCCGAATAGTTAACTGCCTATCGTAACCTCTTTTCAGCATTTTCAGGCTTGATTTCAGGGCGTTCTAGTTGTAACTATTTCCTTATATGAAGGGACCGAAATAGCCGTCGTATAGTACTAACTGAGGGGCTGCTTTGCACGGCTTAGGATAGCTCTCGTATCTTGATATGTTGATCTGCTTCTACTAGATCTAATAGATATTGTTACTCCTCAGGGGAGATAACTTTGGGTCTTCCAGAGCGAGGAGAAGTCTGTTAGTTCTTCTATTTGTATTCTCGTGATATTGTCGAATAAATCGTTGGATAGGGGATCTCAGGATAATAGCAGTGAATTTCTGAGTATTTCCATCCAATGGCCTTTAGCTCATAGATCCTGGCCCGAATATCTGGGGTCAATTCCTTTCGTCGTTGAGGCATAATATGACTTTTTGTTGAAATAATTCCTATCTACGCGTTGTTTTGGTCCACGGCAGAATAACTTCATCTAATCCTAATTAGGAAGTGATTATCTACTAGCGTGTCCCGTGGGTCTAGTGGGTCTTTGCAAACTTTTGAAAGGCCACTGTACCTTAGAACCGAGATTGATGATTGTTCCAGAGCTGTTACAGGTCAAGTTTGCAAAAGGTGGTGGGGAGGAGGTGGACAGATGCCAAGAAGTGGCTTGGGTTGTAATTTCCGACCCACTTTGACATAGGTACGAGCTCGGGAATAGCGTGTCTACTCGCCGCAGATGTGGCAGTTAAATCCGAGTTCGAGAATGCTCCAGCCTTTTTCTTTTTGAAGTTTACGGTTGGGTTTTCAACTTGAACGGCATACGATGCCGGATCTTGTGCGCAAGATGAAAAGTTTTCCTTTTGAGTGATGTTACGGGGTCAGAGGGACAAAAGCCTACGTACCAACGTACGTAGACAAAACCCTATATTCAGTAACCATCTATCTAATTGTCTGAGATTCATCACGGAATTATGCCTTGAACTATCCATGGGCGCACTGCCAACAAAATATGCACCGTCCTGTTGTGCAACATGTGACGCAGTTGAACCTTTGGTTGGTTGTGGCCTTATCTTCCTGCATCAGCCTTGCATCTAGACTAGGGAGTCTTCCTGTTTTATTCCAAAGTTACTTGGCATAATCATTCCGAACCAGACCAACTGTGGACGGACATAAGCGTCGAACATGAAATCGTCATTGCGTGTACAGGTTCTTGAATCTATCTACAGATCTGATCTATCTTAAGTTCGAATGTTCCGAGAGAGGGCTACATTAGAGCTCCCATCCATAGACCCAGTATGGCCACATCGAGAATCAACAAGACATCTCAAAAATCACAAGTTGACTCAACTCGCTTCGATTCGGAACTCCGATCACCGAAGGATCAGATTACATATCCCTTTACTGTACGGAGATGATGAACCGGATCCATGACGGGCGTCGGATGGGGCGTGCTTATGCCAAGCCCAGAACAATGATGTATGGTTGCATGTTTAGTTGGCCAAGGTTTACCTGCAGTGTGAGCCTGGTAGGGCGAAAATTTGCTGACACTGTGCGCTTTATGTCTCAGCCAAGGTCTGGGCTGTTGGACAGGGTTTGTCTAGTTGCAGATTTGCGAGGGGTTTCCTGGTAAAAGGCTCAGGCTATCGCGCGGCGGGATGAGGGGGGATGGTCACACCGTTAACTTTCCCAACGCCCGCCAAGGAGAGCTATACAGGAAGGATGGGAATGGCAGGAGCTAGGGATTTTAAACATCAAGAGGCATTCTTTGCTTTTTATTCCTCCCCTTTCCTTTTAGTATTACATAAACATATCTAGGTAAGCAAAAACAGAATAAGACCACGTGAAACCCGTCTCAAGTGAGATCCCATAAGATAGTCAGAGTAAGCCGTGAAGTAGAACAGGAACCGCTAGCTGGTATAATAAGCGAAAAATAAGATGGCAAAGGAGAAGGAATCCAAGAGCGGAAAATAGAAGGCTAAATCGTGGCGGGGACGCCCAGCGCTCGCCATGGGTATAGAAGTTGAGATAACCAAAAAAACGAGCTAGGTTCACCGAGAGAATCGCTTGAAAGCCATAGTAGCGGCGAATCCAGCGGCGATGAGAGCACCGCCCATGGTAACAGCTTGGAGAGCAGAGTTGGCCATCTGGCGCCTGTTGCGGCCACGGCAACGCTTAAAGAAATCGGCCATGTCATTTCCACGGGGAAATGTGGTGTCTGGAACTTCTTCACCGAGGAACTCGCACAGCGGGGCCCAGCCGTCGCTGATCTTGTACTCGAGAAGCCTCTCCGGGGGAACCAGAGCGCGGACCTCGGCGACATGGTCCTCATAGACCTGCTTGCCTTGGTTGGGGAAGTCACCGCGGAAGAATGTTTCAAAGAATTTGTTGAGCATGGGGTAGTACATGCTAGCAGCCCAGCTGAAGTTGGAAACGAAGCGGTGCTCGGGGTCAGACACACGCCAGTGCACGGTCTTCATGACGGATCTGTTTGATGGGTTAGTATATGAATTGGTTTGCTGCATGTTTCAAAACGTACGAATGCCACGAGTCGACATCACGGGTGGTCAGAATGACCTTAGCATTGGGGTAGGCTTCGATCAGCTCCTTTGCAAAGGCGCAAGCAGGCCAGTCGCAAACAGCCTGGCACTCTCCTAGAAGCTGATCCCACTCCTTGCGACCGAATTCACCCACACCTTCATATTTGGCGAGGAGAGCATCGTGCCACATCAGACAGTCTGGAGGGTTCTCCATACTGGCGGCCATCATGTGGTAGCATTTGAGATAGCCCAGGCGTTCCAAAGCAATGCGGAGAGCTACGGGAACCGAAGGTTAGCTATGCGAAACCAAGCACATAGGGCTTAAAACATACAGGCAGTTCCTGTCCTTCCAACACCAAGAGCAAGCACCTTCATGGGGACAGTGCGGTGGCATTGCCGGCGATCAATGTTGGTATCACTGGTGAAGATATCGGTGGAAGGCTGGGGAGCCAGGTTATCAGAATAAGTCAAAGACATATTGAAGTGTTTGGATCGTCCTCCTGAGAATGGTAACGAAAGTCTGGTTGGACGAAGACTTCACAGTTATAGAAAGGGAACACAATGAAAGAGTGTACTAGATCGAGAAGGACAGCTTGAAGAGTTGAGAGGAGACCGAGTTTGATCAACGAGGATTAAAGTCCTAGATAAGTCACCTGGAAGTTGAGAAAAAGCTAGCTGTAACAATGTAAAGTTCAAACGAGTGGCGTTAGATGTGCGTAATTGTATGGAAACAAATAAATAGACAAATAGATGAAACTAAATCAAAAATAACATTTAGTCAAGGAGGCAGGAGATGAGGCCAGGAACTCTGTCAAAAAAGCAGCCAATCCTCAAGTGGCAACACACATGGAACCCCAAAGCCTGGATTTACATAGCCGGGTTTCGCAAGCGGCCTTCCAACCGCCCAGACGAAACACCCCTTCTTGATCGGTAGTCAACTTGCATCTTCTCACTCTGATTCGTATCATGAAAGAGTTCTGAAAAAGCAACGTAATCGTATAGCATGATTGTCAGGGGAATAACCCGTGAACGCAAGTTATACCTCCTGAAGGCGGCAACTGGAGAAAAGCGGTCCCATCAATGGAATTGTACGGGGAGGGGAAATGCCAAGACCGGCCGCGTAGGCTTGCAAGTTCTGGAATCTCCGCAGTCTGTCCACTGTCAATCCCAGCGTGACGCGTACATTCCCTGTAACCCATCTGTATTCGCAAATGATGATTGTGAAGAACGGTCTGAAACGCTGCTATCCACAACTTTCAATTCTAGCCTGGAAGATCTGGCTTCTTGATCGCCAGGCTCATCAAAGCCTCGCAGTCAGTGTGTCCGCGCTTCGTCGTCAAAGTCTACCGCCGTGTCAAATTGCCAATTTGGTCGATTTCATCTTGATAACTCGAGTGGATCCTGTTGTATCATTGTTATTTTCATGACGAGTCGACCATCCTCAACTCGAAAAGAATACGGAGTAACAGTCTTCGCTCTTCAGACGGCGAACTAAATGAGCTCGTGGTCGCTTCAGCCGCCGCAGATTCGTAACGGCTCCATCCTTCTCGTGTCCTATCCTTGGACGGGGGAAATAATAAGAGAGCCGACACCATTACGATGTCCTCAAGAGTCGTCTTCTTCCACATGTGCTCAATTACCGGAACGCTATCGCTAACAAAGTTTGACACCTCGTGTGGTGAGAGCGCTAGTAGCATCGAAGATAATCAGTTGCAGCTCCGCCGACGCTGGGGCCTTGGTTTCAATCCTTGGAACCACCTTCCGATTCAGGGGTAATCTACCTCGTGAAAGTCACCGGGGATAAGGCTCGCAAGAGTGCTGGATACTGGGAATCGAATCCATCCCCGATATCGCTTGTCATTAATGGAAAGATTCAAGCCTTGAGACAAGTCGTATTGAAGGATCCAGGACACTGGAGCTGAGAGGTCGATTCATTTCGAATGTACCTGCGTGCCAAGGCTGGGACAGATTTATCGTATGCAAGACGAAGAAGGAAAAACCGCAGTTTGATGAAGATCTCCAATTGATTTCCCTTCCTGTTCGGAGGCGTAGATGATACTCGAGTCTGGTCTTTGAGGCAATATCTCCCGAGTCTGTACGTTTGTGCTCCGGAGTAATTGTACGGTGGCGTACAGCGAAAAGATCATCTGTCAGTGCGAGAGAGCAGCGGGACGGTGTTCGTAAATAGTAGCCATGACGGTGCTGGAACGTAAGACACGTTAATCACAAGCTTGACTTCGGGTGAGATAAGGTCCGATTCTCCGGATACTGACTGTTGTTGAGCAGCGGTCGGTCGGTTGTCTTCCATCTAAGCCGCTAAGAAGAGTCAACGAAAACCAATAAAAACCAACGCAATCAACAAGAATCACAAGGAGCACAAGCAAGAGGAATGAATGAAGAATCAATAGATCAATGAACCCCAAAATAAAAGGGGTTTATTGCGCGATGAGGATGAGGTGCTTTTAAAGTAAGTGGTGCCAAGAGATGTTGTCACCTTTGACAATACTCTCGCAAATTGTCGCAATTGTCGCCCACGATCACCTCACTTCGAGCTATATCCACCCTGGAATAGAAGGACTTTTTTTTTTTTTGATACAGGGTCCTTGGGAAGTGGGCGACAGAGCTTCTTTTAACCTCACCTGTTAGTCTATCTAAGCTTAGATCACACCATCGCGCTATTTGATCGTCCCTGGATCTCCGTAGGGCTGGCGGAGACACGATGCTGTTTTCAGAAAGCTTGTCTGAGACATCTGAGACACGGCAGCCTTTTCGGCTCTTGAGCTCCAGGCAGCAATCATTTCATAATTCTGGATTGTGTAGAAGCCCCTATTGTGCTATCTCTACTAGCGGACTTCGTGGTGCAAGCTTCTGATTCGGCTGTTCAGCTTGCCCGTCTTTCTCTGGTGGAATTATGTTGATGGTAGGTATGTTATGAGGGTATAGCAGTGGCGGAAAATCGCCATAGTAGCACCCGGACATTGCTCAAAAGAACTCCTGTAACTCCAGCATGACCATATCCGGTGGTCAATCATGCAAATGGCGAGTAGGCAGACACGACTCAACTTCCATCACTCCAATTTATCCAGATGCTCCAACCTCGTCAGAACGACCTGCTTGCTCGTCTCTTCGATCTCGCCCGCCAGGAAGACCTCGTCGAGGATCGCATATACCTAGACGGAAATCACAGTTAGCCAAATGTTCACCATCCATCCCGTTCGGCCCCCGCGGCCCCCGCTGATCCCCATATCACAACCAAATAGTACTCACCTTGTAAAAGTTGAAAACTAGGTCCAGCTCGCACACATTGCCAAAGAATTGATCTAGAACCTCAACGAAGAAATGGATCGCCTCGAGGTATGCCAATTCATTATCCGTCGCATCAACACACGCACAAAAGAATAGACCCGCGTATCTTCGATATACAATCTTCGTACTCCGCTTGAATTCCACAAAGTTCGACTGGTATTTCTGATCTCGGGGGGCGACCAAGCGATGAACCTGGGGTTGTTAATCCTCCGTACATGGTAGGGGCTGCGGGGTCGAAAACGACGAACCTCTCCTTTGAGTTTCACTTTTTCTTCATCCTGTTTTGGAAACCGATTAGAAGGTGTTGGCAATGTATATCCGGAGCTCGAGTGACTTACACTATAGGGCGCATACCATTTCGCAAGTCGTGTCTTCCCCCTGTTTACGATTGTTAGCTCTGGAATTTGTGCGAACGGAGAATCATGACGAGAATAAGACTGACTGGCGATTCTGAACTATGACAAAAGAAAGAACCATCTTGGTAGATGGCCGCGATGCTCCGAGCAAGAACCACGGAGGAATGCAGCTATCGTCAGTGACCCAGGCAAGTTACTCCGCATCGGAGTCAATCACGCGATACTGCCGTCCACCACCGCCCTCAACCTTTTCTTCTTCAAACAATCCAGGTCTAGCCCATCTTTGACAGAGTACAGTAGCCTAAGGACTTCACTTTGCAAATATAAGAAGCAATTACATTGTAGCATAAACAACAACCCCGACTGTGTCACATCTCATTCTGCTCAAAAAAATGGTTAAATATAGTTTTGACAGGACTAACGCCAAGGACCGTTGCGCCGATTCCGATTGAGGGATCAGTCTGACACCAATGATCAATCCGATTCCACATTCCACAACGGTCAACCCCATCATTTGATTAGCACCAGTCAAGTCCAAGGTACGAAGTACATAACAGGCTGGACGAAAAAACTTTGCGCCACAGCATGGTGGTGACACCTGGAAATTCAGCTGCCCCTTCACGTCCCCATTCATAATATGCTTGCTCGCGAATCGCTCTCGCATCGGGCTTCTGCACCCTCCCTCAGCCATCTCCATATTCATCAGCGTTTTTGCATCCAACTATGCCGGTCTACATGCTTTACGGTTTCCGATGGCCCCGGGCCGGCTTCACAGGCATCCGAGTCTACATCGTGCTCCATAACCTAGACGACGCAACGGCCGAATACGTTCAGAAGCCGATCACAAATAAACTGCTTCTCGAATCGTTCACGAGAACAGACCCCCAGATCGTGCCGAAAATACCGGAACTGCGCTTCATCGAACAGTATGATCCCGAAGACGAGAGTGATGACGCTGTGAGCAAGCCTTATGCCTATGTGGGTGCGAAGGTGATTAGTATACCAGAGGAAGGGACGCCGAGCGCTGGGAGTTGTTGGAATGCCGATATCTTCCAGGAGAACCCGTTAAGTGCGGAGGGGACAAAATCGTTGGAGGAGTTTCGAGATAAGTATGCGCCTGGGGAGAGGATAGGGTGGTGGATTGTGTATAATGGGGATCCGGAAAGGTATTTTCCTCACGAGGAGGGCGATGAGGATGATATTATGGAGGAGGATGAGGATTACGATGATGATGATAGCTATGGGCGGGATAATTCAAGTACGGCGCCGTCGACGCCGACGGTAAGTTTCCATATCCGATTAGCTGAACGGTTCTTGTCGCGAGGCTATGCTGACTGTGGTGCTGTATAGATTCGACTTCCTGAATCTTTGACGCGGTTCTTCAGCAAAAAATCTTCGTGATGGTTGTTGCATGGGTATATTACGAGTGATGATGTCAAGCAAATGGAGTCGGGGTTCTTGAACATGCGGGCTTTTGGTGTCGGGGAGTCTCAGTCTCGGTATATGATAAGGTTATAATGGGTGGACATTCGTATTCATGATATCTTTTTTATGGCCAGAATCAACTGGATCCATATCCTCCATTTTGCCAACTTGCGTCGAATGTCGCTTCATCCACAGCGAACTGTCGAATGTAGTCCTTTTCCAGGTCATGCGCCCTTCGGCCCAGCAAGACCAGACTGTGAAGCGGCCGTCCCATTTCGACCTGAGCCAGCTCCTGCAAAGTCCCGGCGACCAATTTCTGGTCGTCAGCTCCGACTCTGGCGGCGCCCACAGCAAGACTGTCTGCTCCCCAGGCACCCTCCTTCCGTTCTTCTTCAGTTTCCAACATCTGAGCAGCACATTGCGCAACTGTCATATACCTCGGAGGCTCGAAAACCCTGCGACCCCTAGCCATGTTCTCCAGCGACTGTTCCTTGACCTTGATATCCAGCAGAACGAGGGTGTGGAGCCCTATTTGGATGTTCTCCTTGACTCGGTCGTAATACGAGGATGGCTTCCAGGTCTCTGTGAAGAAAACCATGCTCACAGTTTGGCCGAAGTTGTAAAGTTGCAGACCCGTGCAGCCGATTCCAGACATGATTGAGGCATTGGGAATAACTTTGGTTTCGATCCCGAGTTCGCGTGCGCGGAGGACGAGGTCGGTATGCGTCGTAGCCCTACATGCGCAAAAGGGTCAGAGATGATTTAAATAGTAGCTCGCAGTATCAGAAACATACCCAAATGGGTCGCCGACCACAAGGAAAGCTACATCGACCTTGTCCGCTTCTGCGAGGATATCGTCGCTACCGGTCTCAACGAGCTCTCGGTCGGCTTCAATAACGGGGCGTCCATAGAACGCTTCCTACTAAGCAATCCATAGTCAGTTAACAAACCACTCTGCAACACAAAAAATATAATAGGTGCAGGAGATCTCACTAGCTTTGGCTTATCGACAAGAAGAATGGCCGTGTATGCTTCGAGGTAAACTCGTTCGGCCTTTTTCACGACCTCCAGGCCGCGAACAGTAATGTCCGTTTCATCTGCAAGTCCCAACCCCACGAGGTAAAGCATTTTGTCTCTGAGGGGTGGTGAAATGTAGTCAATGGACTGTTGTATTCAAAAAGTTTCTTTGACACCCCACCAAGTGAATGCGAGCACAGCCGGAACCTGGAGAAACCGATGATGCGGACAGGGCCCCTGCATGGGGCTTGCGCCGACGACTGTTCCTCTGTCAACTATGTCCTTCACTATGACTATCATTGGTCGTGGCTAGATTTAAACCATTGACTCAATATAGATCTCCTCGCCCTCTACTTCGTGCATCTTCTTTTCTATATCCAAGCCGAATTCTTTCATAGACTCTCAAGATGTCTTCGGACCGTACCCCGAAGTACAGGCAGGAAATCCAGCAGGTAAGCAATCTTTTTCTTTTTCCATATGTTTTGTCAAATTTCTGCCCATTTTGGGGATGATAAGAGAACAAGACATAGTGGCAGCTCAGGATGGCCATTCTATAATATCAGGCGGCTGCTTCAATGGCAATTGTCTATGTCTTGTTTCTGCCTGCACACTGAAGTTGGCGTCTGAAGTTGGCGACACACTCCACATGAATCCTCCTTGTGTTTAGTCCCAATGTTTACACTCAGTTTGTATACCCGACTTTTACCTGGTTCATCAACTTCGTTGCAGTCATGGCCAGCGAGGGTTACGATTCCGATAGGATGGATACGTCCACTGATTGGGATACGTCCACTGATTTGGATACGTCCACTGATTGGGAGATCGAAAGTCGGCGGTCTCCTTCTGCTGGCGAGGCAGACGCATCTTCAGATAGTTCTTTATCAGACGCTATGAGCTGTACCGAGTCCCCTGCAGAAATCATTACCCCGACTGAAGATGCCTCAGACTCATCTGATGATGCCTCAGACTCATCTGACGATGAACCCGAAACTGCGGAAATGTTCTCTGAACGAATTACTCACTTATTTCGCCAGATGATGTTCGTCTCTGGAGAGACCGCCGAAGCGTCCGTCGAAACCACTACTATTATAGAGGACATTGTGCGTCAGCAAGTCATCGAAATCGTATGTCACTTCCAAAATTTGCTCTTGTGAGCTTTCTGACGAAGATGTAGCTCTCCCGCAGCACCACCTTGGCTACTCGCCGTGGAGTTCGAGCCATCTCTACTGATGATTTGATCTTTCTGATTCGCCATGATAAAGCCAAAGTGTCGCGCTTGAGGACCTTTCTTTCCTGGAAGGATGTCCGCAAGAACGTCAAAGATTCCGATGACAAGGGAGGCGGTGATGCGGCTGATTTTGCTGGAGCTGATGACCCACTAGCTGGCGGTGTTGTTGCAGGGCCTCAAGACGTGGCCGCCAAGCCCAAAAACAAGAAGGCCCGCGTAGGACTCGCCTGGGATGTCAACAGCTTTTACTCCATTCAGATCCCAGAGAGAGAAGATGAGGAAGATGAGGAGGAGGAAGAGCAGAATTATGCAACCCTCCAACGCCTTGCTACAGCCGACGAGCGAACCAAGCACATGACCAAGGAGGAGTACGTGTTCTGGTCTGAATGTCGTCAAGCATCGTTCACATACCGCAAGAGCAAACGCTTCAGGGAGTGGGCCGGTTTCGGTATTGTGACCGAGTCGAAGCCTAACGACGACATTGTCGACATCCTCGGATTCTTGACCTTCGAAATCGTGCAGACTTTGACTGAAGAAGCTCTCAAGGTTAAGGAACGTGAAGACCGCGAGAAGAACCGACGTGGAGGAGCTGAAGATGGAGCAGAGAATACGAAGAAGCGCAAGCGCGAGACTGGGCTCTTTGATCCTCCGGAGGAGGGCCGCACTCCCGTCGAGCCGCGACACATTCGCGAGGCGTATCGCAAGCTGCAGGCGACTCCGAACAAGAACATTGCGATGCTCCTGCATAACGGTCGTCTGCCCTCTCGAATGCCCATCAGATTGGTAGGTTGCATTACCCCCCCCACCCGATATTCATAAACTAGTCCTAACATTGACAGATTTGAACGTTCGGAACTTCTGCGGGATTTACTATGGGACGGGAGTTTCGGATTTGATGAGATACCCACATCATGAGTGTATGACACCGGCTGGCGCAAGGTTATTTCTTCTAGTTTTTTCTCAGGCGGGCGTCATCTTGAATGGTTTATTCATCTTGTGTTTCTGCGTATTCATTGCCCAGGGAGTGCAACAGCATTTGACCAAAGCACATTTAATCTTGCTAAATTGCCTCAAAACATCTTCTTTCCATTATGTGCTCAAGGGGAGGTTGTATGAGACAATTCATTTCACCTCATTTGCTAAATTTCCAACCCCCATAGGCAAAGAATTTTTAATAAAAAGATGCTTCTTCTCAGTCTCCATCCATCTTTTGCTCATCCCTCCTACTTCCTCCAGCCTACAAATCTCTATCAAGCCCTAGCAATGAAATTCCGGCTCAGCCTTCTATCCTTCGCATTTTCGGTAGCCAGCATCATTGCGGCTTCTACAACCGTCACAGTTGATGATGGAAATGGTCCTTGTATGTGTTAAATAGCCCATATCCCCAACTGAATATGGTGGCTATCTAACGTCCGACAAGTAGATCTTAACCCTCTTGCTCTCCGCAACGATGATAATGCCCTTGTCTGCGTGCAACGTGCTGTAGTAGGTTATCAATTCGATTATGTCTCTTTTGCCACTGCCTAATGACGCCAAAGGATAAACCCGCTGGCGAGAATACTTTCGGCGACATGGGCAATGATAGGAAATGGAATGCACGTCGTGATGAACATTGCTGTCATAAGTGCGTCGGACACGGGGTCAGACCTCCTTGTTTGTATTAAGTCTATGAACATTTGCAGAATGTATCTTGTTATAAGAATATACAAGGCCATACTGTCCATAACATCTGTGCTAGATTGCAATATGAACTTGTCAACCCGCGAGTCTTGATGATAAGATGCCATAGGTTCTCTGAGAACAGCGAACGTTGGTATATATAAAGTCTGGTTGAAAATGCTTGCTACATCTCATTCAATTTAGTCAAGCTTATATTGCTTAAAGTGGTATGTCGTTATCCTTAAATTGTACTTGTAATTGTTATCAGAACAGGGTAGTAGTAGGTAGTTGGACTCCGAACTCCGAGCTCCGAACACCGGGACTGATTTCCCCTCAATCCTTCCACAATAATTCTTCGATTGCAATCACGGCTGAAATGCGATCACGTCGCCGTAATGGCCAGCCTGCCTCATGTGAGCCCTGTCGAAAGGACAAAGTGCGCTGCGATCATGGCACCCCTGTCTGCGGACGATGCCAGAAGCGCGATACAGCCAGTTGTTTCTATCATCCAGCCCCCTTAACCCAGCAGACACGTTCTCCAATCTCTCACTCAAGAGGCAAGCAGAGCGCTCGCTCTTTAACAGTCTGTCATGAAGAGATACAGAGACAGACATCGCCCACAGTTGGGATAAACATTCGGAGTCCAGACACGGGCCCAGCTCTCCCATCAGGCTACTTTGGTCCTACAAGTTTTGTGTCGGTGCTTGGTAGTACCCCAGATAGCGGCTGTACAATCTCCACCGGTGCATTTAATTCGTGCATTCTACCTTCGTTCTGGATACCTGAGACGATCAAAGCGTTAAGCCATCTGAGAGAGCTATCGATGATCGAACAGCTGGTGCGCGAGTACTACGACATAAGCCAAGCCGCCGTTATACCAATTCCGTTCATCTACAGAATACTTGTTGAAATGCGAGATATATTCGAAGAAGGGGAGACATCGCAATCTTTGCACACGAAGACGAGCCAGGTTCTAGAGAACACAGCATTGAGATTCCAGATCTCTTCCGACACACAAGCGAAGGACTTTCACAAGCTTGCCACTGGCCCACGCTTACGTCTTGAAGTCATAGGAACTCTATATGCAATTGCTGGAGATGCTAGCTTGTGCGGGTTTGCCCATGACAGATTTCAAGGGCCTACTGAGTCTACGTCTGCAGCTCGTATCCAGTTCGCCCGCATGATGATAACGGCAAGCGACACAATTATACAGGTATGCAGGGTACTGACTCCCACAAACGACTTAACAATCTTGATGTTGTATCAGCACTGGATGCTATCGTGCGCGTTTCATGGAGCACACAGTAAGTCCCACCTTACTTCTGGTTGCTACTAGCTGCTTTACATGTGTACAATAAGATTGACGCGTTGCCCCGAAGGTTCTGCAACATGGCACCGGCTTGGAGCATTGTCCAACTGCGTCCATGAGTTGGGACTGCATCGTGATTGCCAAAAAACAGAAGGGATCCCCATTTTCCTACGAGAGATCCGGCGAAGGCTGTTTGCAGCCTTGTACCATGCAGATAAGGTATTTGCAACCGGTTTTGGGCGCCCACCACACGTGTCCTGGAGGTATTCCGACAGCAAACTCCCTCTGGATATTAGCGACGATGCACTGGCAGGTGAAGACCAAGAGCTTCAGCAGGCTATCAGTGGATTAGATAATGAGGGTTGGGACACCCACGGGGTTTACCAATTCAGCTCATGGTACCGCATCCGGTACATGATGAGCAGGTTCCGCGAGGAAATACTGGAGCTATCTTTGCAACCCCTGGGCTCTGGGGCCGCAGAGAAATTGAGGTAAGCTTCTCAACTCAAATTTGCTGATCAAAGTCTCATTTTTTCTGGCTTAGAGACATCTCCTCCCGCTGCACTGAAGCCTGGCAATCCATACCAGCTCATCTACGTTACTCATCAAAACAATGGGACGACAACTTTCCCATAGCAGTCCGCGTTATGCTACCCATCTCGTGCCTCATATACCTCCATAACCTTTTCCTCATACAAAGGCTCCTTACCCAACACGACCCTTCCGCTGAAGCTTCCTTACTCGACGTGAGCTCACAAATTCTCTCTGCGGTCTTGATGCTAGGGAGACAGAGAGAGTCCGTGGTCTACATCAGCCTAGACTTTACCGCTACAGTAAGACCAGACTCCTTCCAAACACCCCACACGAAATCCAGTTAACTCAAATCACAGATGGTGCTTTACGGCTTCTCCAGCGCTAGCATCCTAATCAAAGCTCTCCAGACCCAAGTTCGAACTGGTCAGCCCATGCCCTACACCGGCTCTAGGGCAGAGCTAATACGCAATCTCAGCGTGCTCATCTCGCACATCGAATCCATGGCTCGGCCGTCGACTCCACATGTCAACGTGAGAGTAAATTTTCCGCTTTTTCAGCGCGCGAGTACCATGTTTACGAATATTCTTGACGAGGTTCTAGAATCTCCTTTACCGCCTCATTTGTCCGCCGCTATTGATAAAGATGAATTGGATATCGGACTCGGAATTTCGTCGATGGTGGAAGGGGAATGGGATGGGTCCTGGGCTGCGGATGGTATGGAGTTTCTAGATACGTTGGATTTCGGGGTTGTTTTCGATCAGTGGGTCTTCTAAGTCGATTCTACACTGTATATAAACTCTGATTAGCTTTGTACATACGGCTGTTTTCTGTTCTTGACTTGTCAACATCATTTGCTACATAATTAGCCAACATGCTAAAGAAAAATGACTAACTTAGAACTTACCTGACTTTAGATGCAAATTGACTTGATACTTACTACTACCGGATACAGCTATAAGACCAAAAGAAGCATTTTTAGACCACGCATGGCTCAGTTATGTTGACCTCGTAGGGATAGCGAATTATCTCTCGACGTCCCCATTCTTTTTTGGCCCTTGGAAGAGGAGGCTACCATGCCATTGTACAATTAGAAAAGGCGCTGAATCGAATCATGAAATGAAAGAACCAAGGCGAGTGAAGAGTTCAGCCTCCATCCTTTCCGCGGCATCTACATAGCTCATCTTGAATCTCCTCGATAATATCGGGACCCATATCATATTCCCACATTAGAGCACTAGAGTTCCCTTTCATCATCAGAATCAGACTTATCCTTTTTGTGGTCTATTAATCATTTATCAACGTACATGCGATCATTTTAGTCATCAACACAAGAGACACACTTGCTTGATTGCAGCCAGCTGGGTAATTGCACACGTCAGTATTGCAGACTATAGACGGCTCAATAACAAATACAGTTTGAGATCGCTAGCCCTCTTACGAGCCGATTCAACATAAAATATTGCTTTATCTCCCTGTGGCAATATAGAAGAGGCAATGCGCGGCCAAAGACGAGTCTAACTGAACATTACCGTTATTTATTTATACTAAATGCAGACATGATAAAAACATAAACAAATACCAACCTGGTTTTTGCGCAGCCAGCTGTACAACCCGAAAAATTAGCGGAGGTTTATATTAGATGGTAACCGAGTCTGCGCGCATGCGAAAATACGTGGTTTTTTCGAAGTCGAATACTGTAGATCCGGAGGGGGACGCGGTCCTGTTGCATTTGGGGCTCGGGCGTTCCTGGAAGGGCTGCCATTGGGGGCCTCTGGACCGTGGTCGAGTGGATATTGAATATCCATTGATCCACATATATCAGTGAGAGGTCACGCTGAGAAAACCCTCTGGTAGAAGACAAATAGCAGTTGCATGCAGAGGATCATTGACCCTTGGATGAAAACTAGACAAATCATCAGCCCGATCTCGGATTGTAAAGGGCCACAGTATAGAGCAAACCTTCATTCCCAGCGCTCTTAAGCAATTTCATCCGGCCCTGCCCCTTCAACCAAGTAGGAAGCAGGTCCTTCTGGCACGTTCGACCCTCAATCACCGTACAGCCACGTCTTTTCCGGGGACATTCCAGATGTCTCCGCCTGCGCTCCATGATCCTTCGGATCCGGCAGTTACAGAAAGCTTCGTCCGTTCGAAACGAACATTTCTCCATCGGACACTCCAATTTTCGCTCAAAGCGCTCAACCAGCCAGTCGACTTTCAGATGAACACCTGTGTAAACAAACGAGTAAAAATGACGACTGGTGTGCTTCAAAGCCAATGCATCGGGATACGTGAGATATGAGGAGACTTGTAGATGGAGTTCTGTTGGGAGGTCCATGAGTCTGAAGTGTGGGGGTGTCTCTGGGACTGTTGCGGGAGTAGAAGCCATTGCTATTTTCCGTTCGCTTTGTTAAAGATAAGAGTCAATACGAGATGCAGGTACGACGTATAAGGAGGTTTAAATGTCGGAAGCCAAGTCAGATCATGGGGTTTCCGTTGAGCCGCAGGGGCAGTGCAAGTGTTATTAACTTATTCCTAGGAGGCTGACGATCGAGCTATGATATAAAACGAGGGGACCAGGTATATAGAATTGTTGCCTAAGCCACGATGAACGGAACAGAGTGGATCAGCGTGGCTGTTCCAGAGACCAAGGGCCCGGGACTGGTAATGTTTCAGCTCCTGCAGGCTTTCGAGTAGAAAAAGTAGGCTCGATAAGACAATAATACGAGAGCAGACGCCGTCATTGGGTTCTTGTGAGTGGTCTTGAAACGCTTGCGTAACCCATTAAGGAAGCTAGGAGTTTACCGATCATCGTGCCTATTCACAAATAGAATGCCGCAGGTGAGCTGCTAGATGAAGCATGTTGACGCCATTGAAAGATCAAGATTTGATGGTGGACTGGACCCTGGTGATGCCTCGAGTTGATTGACAGAGTGTCAAAATGTCGCCAAGACAGCGAATCGATAAGACATTCACCGCCTTCCTTTCCAATCCATATATTCGACTTCTGCCGTCAGTGGCATCACTTTCTTTCTCTCCAAGCTTCGATCGTCGCGAGAGTTGCAATCCTCCAGTACCTACAAGTCTATACCTATCTTCCCATTACCAGTGACCATGTCCAAAGAATCCGCCTACGGCACCCCTACCTCCGATACATTCGGGGGCAAATCCTGGGACAGAGAAGAATACACCAGAAAAGCCGCCGACAACGAAGCGAAGCGAAAAGAAGAAGGGAAAGCTCGCTATGAAGCCAAATTGCTCGGTAAAAAATGGCACGCACCAGTCGACTACGGCTCCCTAGAAGCCACGACCTCCCGCAACCAGCGCCTGGATGTCGCCTCCATGGTCGGGAAGACCACAATGGTCTCCGCGGCGAACGCGGTGGGGAAGCGCGGTCGAGGCGCGGGGTTCTACTGCTCGGACTGTGATTTGACGTTTAAGGATAACTTGCAGCTCGTGGAGCATTTGAATAGCAAGCAGCATTTGATTGCTACCGGGCAGAGTGGGGAGGTGACGAGAGCGACGGTTGAGGATGTGCGGCAGCGATTGCGAATGCTTGCGCATCGGAAACGGGTTCGGGAGGAAGAGGAACGACGAGTATGGCAGCTGGATTTGGGCGAGCGGTTGAAGGAAAGAGAGGAGGAGATCTCCAAAGAACGAGAGGAGAAGAGGCGGAAGAGGAACGAAAAGCGTCGGAAAGGAGGGAACGGAGTCAAGGAGGAAGACAGCTGGGAAGGCCGGCTGGGTATCATCGCTTAGGCGATTTCCTTGCTTGATGGAGATCATACACCGAACAAGCATTGTATGTACTATATCGCTTTTATATACCCCGGCGTTTGCATTCACATTCGGACATTCTGGAGGAGTTCGGTAAAAAGACCTGGGTTTTGTGTCATATCACTTGGCAAGATTGCATTAAAGATAGTAAATATCACCTATAACACCGAGACACTAGATCACCCAACGCCATAAGCCAATAATTCCTCAACTCCTACCAAGCGCTTGAATCATCAAAAGTCCAATCAATCAATGCACTCGATACCCTCCAAAGCGCGCATCGCCCGTGCCCCTTCTCTCTCAAATTGCCCAACTAGCCTCTCGCATTCTCGCTTGAGTCTCTCTTCTCCGTTCTTCGCGTTCCACATGATCCATTCATCAACTGTCATTTTCTTCTCAGGAGTAGCTAATTCGCCTTTCACACTGCTTAAAACCCCACGGAGATTGGCATTCTCCTTGTCACTTGCACTGGGCAATAGGATTTGCTCAATCTCAATCGGAACCCAGGGGTGAGATGTTTGAAGCCTTCCCGCAGAAGCATTTCGTTTTGAAGGGGATGGTGTACTCGTCGCCAGCGGCATTCGAACTGTCTTTTTGGTTGGCGACGATAGCTGAGCTCGATGAGCGGAGTGCTTCAGAGAGGGGGGATGATTCTCTGCGTCGGACGATTGTGGTGACAGGGAGGGACTTCCTCTTGATGGAGATGGAAGAGGCGATACCTCGGCCTCGCTGTGTCTATCAAAGCGACGGGTGTCTTCTGGTGATCTTTCGGATTCAACGAGCGGTTGGGCATAATGCTTGTCTTGAGATATGTCACTGTATCTCTCAGCTGTCTTTGGAGGCACTCTGGACGACCTGCGATGAGACGATTCCCCCTGTACCTGCTCCTGCGTTTTTGTCTCTGGAGTGTCCGCTTGAGACACTGAAGGTACCTGTTCTTCCAGGGGCTCCGTTGTCCCGGATGGTCGTTTCTCGGGCTTTTCCTCTGTTGTCTTTGCCTGTTCCACTTCCTCTTGTTTCTCTATTTTACCTGTTTTCTCAGTCTTCTCAGCCTTCTCCGCTTTTTTTGGCTTTTTGGACTTGTCCGACGAGGTCTTTTTCTTCGCTTTCTTGTTGTCCTTATCGATCGGTTCTATATTGGTGTAATCCGCCGGAGGTTTAGATGTGATTTCCACCGACACAAACGATTTATGATGTTCTTTGTCCGCATCGCCATCTTCTTGCGCTTGAGGCGGCAGTCTATCTGTGTCGGTGTCTTTGGCTTCTGGCTGATCGTTTGTGTTCTTCGAACTCCGACGTTTGCTCTTTCTTTCTGTTGACTTGCGTTGTTTCTGTGCGGCTGCTACATCGACGTTGGGCATTTCCTGCTCGGCGTCTAGTTCGGGTACTTGAGGAGCTTCTTCCTTGTCAAGTTGTTGAGTTTCATCTTCCGCCGGTTCCGGATCTTTCTTTGCCGGCTTTTTCTTGGATTTGGTCTTCTTCGACGAAGGCTTCACAATTTCAATCTCTTCGGCTTCCACATGTTGAGGTTCATCTGTTTCAAGGCCAGCCTCGATCGCAGCTTCGAGTTCGGAATTTCGTGGAACACGGGATTTGGACGGAGCTTTCGAACTGGAGGACGCCACCGACCCCTTGCGGCTTCTGGATGTCTTCTTCTTGCTGGTTCCGCGACTTGATTTATGATCCTCTTGAGGGGCCTCGCTCTCGTAATCTGGGGCTTCTAGAGAAATATCCATAGAGTCAACGCTCTGGGTCCGGGCTCGACTAGCACGTGGTTTGGTGGCTCGTTTCTTCGCAGGTGGCTCTGGTTGAACCATGGTGTCTTCCCCGACAATACTCATGTTATCTTGATACAGAACAGCACTCGATCGCTTTCTTCCCCGAGTACTACGATTCGAATTCGACGTTTCGGGTTGGGCGTCCTCCATTCCATCCACATCCATCTGGCTTGTCGTTTCTTGGACTTGGTCCTTCTTGGATTTTGAGCTCTTCGACTTTGATTTGGACGATTTCTTTGTGGATTTGGCTTTGGCCGGTTGGGACAACACACTCTGGTCCATCCGGTCCTCCACGTCTGAAGCAGTGATTTCGGAAACGGTAGACTGGGTCGAAAGACGGGAGGAGGCCTTGGAGGCACGGCCTTTCTTAGCTCGCGAACTCTTACCTTTAGGGGGTTTAGCAAACACGAAGAAAGAGCAGTCCGAGGAGCGACGGTAGTGTTCGTCACTAAGATGGTTAGTGAAGTTCACATGGAAGGAGCGGGTTTGGTACATACAATGGATTGTCTTTCGGCTCCCATCCATCGAGAGACAATTTGCAGTAGGCGCAGCTCGCCAGGTCGGCGCTTTCTTCATTGGGGCAGAAGTACCATCCACCTTCGACCATCTAACACAGCAGAAACTCACAATCAGAAATCTAGACTACCAGCGGTAACGGTATGGGTTTACCTTTTCGGACTGGCACAGCCAGCCTTTTTTCCCATCATGTGGCCATGATTCACCAAAAGTCAATTGCCTTGCCTGTGCTATAGCTTCACTTGTAGGGTCTTCTATCTCTGCTGGGTTCGAGCTGTGCTGCTGAATATCCATCATAACTGCCCATCCACAAGCCTTCGCATGCTTCAGATGCTCCGTGATTGGGTTGTCGGCTTCTTCCCATCCATCCAGCGCTGATAGACATAGAAAGCATGTTGTGTTGTCGGGGTTCGTCTCATAAGGGTTATAGAAGAAACCGGCGTGCGCCAACTATTACAACAAACGATTAGCATTGATTCGGTCTTCTAAATGCTCCCGAAAGTGTCAAGCATACCTCAGCCGGCGAAGGCCTGCTATGGGGCCAAGAAACGGGCTTTGGGGATTTCGAGTTAGAAGACCGTCTGTTTGGGTGCAAAATCAAGTCGAAAGTAGCCAGGCGAGCGGCAAACGTCTCGTATTCGTTAGCCATTATATGCGATCATTGAGATCCGACTGTTTACGGGCTCCGGACCGGCAAAATTCGAATTGTGATGGGCGAGGGACGGTTGTATGGGGATTGTTTACAGCGTTTGTTTAGATCCGGCGGGCACGCGCTTGCGGAGGAGCGAAAGCACGTGACATTTTAGCCTCGGGCGATTCTCGAATCATTCGCGAATTAAAGCCGAGGGTACGTCAGCGCTGTGGACGATTAACCATCGATCGGAGCCGATGAATAATAATTCAATTGCGAGCTCCATCTTGTCTAGACTGCTCTCGTACATCACCTCGTCTTTCTCATTTCCTCATCTGGGAATCATGTGTTAAATGTCTCCCTCCTTTCCTGTCGCGACAATGCGCGAAGCTACTGTAAGACCTGACGGCTGCATTTCCGTGGCCCCCCTTCGCCTGTCTAAGTCAGCTAACGAAGACAGTTCCTCTTCTCTAGCACAACTTCGAGCTCCTACGTGCGTCTTCGCCCGGCCTCCTCTTCTCTGCGGTACACTCGAAGACCAGGTTTTCGCTATTTCTCGAGCGAGCCGAATTCAATTTATCCTCGAAATGCCGGCCTAACGGCTCCCGCAAATCGAACTCTCTCATATGGTAGCGCCAACACACAACACGCTTACCCAGACAATGGGTCACTATCGTCCTCATCGGCTTCGTTTTCTACCTCTTCTCAGTTCTCCGACCAGGGAGATTGGGATGTGAATCCGAATCTAGCAATATCGGCATTCTCGGAACTCCCCTCAAAAGACTTCGGAATCAATCAGCACATGATCATCAATCAGGAATTTAAAGAAGCTTTACGTCAAATTCTTTGGCAGTTCAAGGCGCCAATTCGGTACGCTTTTGCATATGGATCCGGCGTTTTCCCACAAAATGGCAGCGCACCGGGCTCGGAGCAATGCCACCCATCAGCCCCGGCCGCCATTCAAAACATGCAACAAGGAAAAGGAAAGATGATAGATTTTATCTTTGGGGTTTCTTACTCTCAACATTGGCATTCTCTGAATCTTGCGCAACATCGTGATCATTATTCGGGAGTAAAGTATATGGGATCATACATGGTCTCGCAAGCGCAGGATCGATTCGGCGCTGGGGTTTATTTCAATCCATATGTAACCGTCAACGGCACTTTGATAAAGTATGGTGTCGTAAACATTGACACGTTATGCAATGACCTCAGCCACTGGAACACTTTATATCTCGCCGGTCGACTGCAAAAGCCTGTCAAGATTCTGCGAGATCATCCAAAAGTGCGACTAGCTAATCAGATTAATCTACTATCTGCGGTCCGGGTAGCTTTGCTCCTGTTACCGGAGAAGTTTACCGAATTCCAATTGTACAGCACAATTGCCTCGATCAGCTACATGGGTGACCTCCGCATGGCATTGCCGGTAGAGGATCCCCGGAAAGTGAACAACATCGTCTCATCACAGATGGCAAACTTCAGACGTTTGTATGCACCGCTCATTGAGAACCTTCCCAACGTTGTCTTCAACGACAAGCGCTGCACTGAAAACAACTGGATTGACGATCCCGAGGCCAATGTGCGGCTTTCTCAAGATATGGACCCGGTAAAGCGCGGCAACATGGTCCGCCGTCTTCCAGACTCGTTCCGGGAAAAGTTATACTTCCAGTACCAAGCCCGCTTCGAAATCCCTCGGGCCAACTTCCAGAAGATGATGAAGGAAAGCAATGACAATGATCCTGAGCTCATCCGCCGAAGACAAGGAGGACCTTTTGAGCAGCGGATTGCTAGCGATGAAGGTCTCAAGCAAGAAATCTCTGCCTCAATCACCAGGACGATTCGTTGGCCAAGCTCCGTGGAGACAATCAAGGGACTGTTCACCGCAGGAATCAGCAGGACCTGGCGGTATCTGAAAGCGAAGCAAGACAAGTGGCAAAACTCAGGCAAAAAGACGAAAGAATCCACCGAAGACACTGAGACAACCTCCAAGAAAGAGTAAAGACGGCAGCACAGTGCATACAGTCGTTATTAGAGCATATTAGGCGTTGACGTTGGATTGATCGTGGTTAACAAAATTATATACACAGGGTACCTGAAAATAGAAGCATCCAATTTCTCAATTACGTTGTAATTTGCACACGAGCTAGTCTATTACTATCTACCTTGTGATCTTTGCATCCGTTAATAAAACTGCTGCCCTGACTCATAGTTCAGTCGTTCCTGATATAAATGTCCGATTCCGGATGTGACTCCGACTCCCCGCCACTCCCCACCAGATTTCTTCTTCCCCTCCGCCCGATACAAAAAGAGAACTCAACAAACTCTCCCACTCCAATTATACTCAAAATGGCTACGAGAACATCAGCATTCGATCTCTCCAAATGCGCGCGCAAAAATATTCTCAAATTGCAACCCTACCGTTGCGCAAGAGAGTATGTCCCCCCCCCCACTGTCCCCCTCACTTCGCGATCACCATTGAGACTTACACAATGACCCCAGTGACTACAAAGATGACGGCACGAACGTCCTCCTCGACGCCAACGAAAATGCCTACGGTCCGGGCCTGGCACTCAATGCCGAAGGCGCCCTCCAGGAGTCGACGATCAATGGCGGCTCGACGGGGTCCTCGAAGCCAGAGATTGACCTCCTGGGGTTGAACCGATACCCTGATCCGTATGCATCCCACTTGCTGCCATGCACTGCCAACAACAGAAAGATCGGATGTACTGATTGAAATTGGTTGGAACCAGTCACCAGCACCCTCTCAAACAACTCTTCTGCAACCTCCGCAACACCCACACCCACACAGAGAAAGCCATCGGCCCCGATAACATGTTCGTCGGTGTCGGCTCAGACGAGGCCATCGACGCTCTCCTCCGCGCCTTCTGCGTCCCAGGCAAAGACAAGATCCTTACCTGCCCCCCAACCTACGGCATGTACTCCGTCAGCGCGGACGTCAACGATGTCGAAATCGTCAAAGTCCCGTTAGACACGGAGAACAACTTTTCCCTACAACCCGAGAAGATTAATGTCGCACTCTCAGCCGACCCATCCATCAAGCTCGTCTACATCTGTTCCCCCGGAAACCCAACGGCGAATGTCATCGCCAAGTCCGATATCCAGAAAGTCCTAGAACACCCAACATGGAACGGAGTCGTGGTCGTCGACGAGGCATATATCGATTTCGCACCGGAAGGCTCCAGTCTCGCAGAGTGGGTGGCCGAATGGCCTAATCTTGTCGTCATGCAAACACTCAGCAAAGCCTTCGGACTCGCTGGTATCCGTCTCGGCGTGGCATTCACAAGCCCTGAAATCGCAACTCTCCTCAACAGCCTTAAAGCACCCTACAACATCTCAACCCCGACAAGCGCTCTGGCAACAGCCGCCCTAGGAAGCCCTAAAAATCTTGAAGTCATGCGCAGCTACCGCTCGAAAATCATAACGCAACGCAACCGTCTTCTCTCGGAACTTCCTCAGATCCCAGGTATCGGACGCTTCAGGGGTGGGAAGGAGTCAAATTTCCTTCTCGTTGAGATACTTGATAAGGCCGCTGCTGAGGGCGGAAAGCCGAGTAATCCTATTGCGTTGGCGACCTACGAGGCTATGGCAGAGAAACGGGGCGTTGTGGTGAGGTTCCGCGGGAAGGAGTTAGGATGTGAGGGGTGTCTGAGGATTACGGTGGGCACGGAAGAGGAGGTGACGAGGTTTTTGGAGGAGATGAAGGTTGTCCTTGGGGGGTTATTGAGTGGGGGTGTTATTGAGGCAAGGAAGTAAACGATAGTACCCTATAGACGTTGGCTTAGAGATTCTGCACGAACTTGAATAGGTAAAGCGGGTAGCTGCCCTATGCAATTTTTAGACCTTTTCATGCTCGTTTCTGAACTTGTTACAAATAGACCTCGGGTGCAGTTCCTATAATAGCTAGGGGAAGGGACGACCTGAGTGGCACCTTCCTTCTTATACTCGAATTAAATTAGGCAGGTGCAAATGGTGGTTCCTTCCTTGTCCTTATATACCTATACGAGGAAGGAACGACCTAGGTGGCTCCTTCCTTCTTGAGACCCGACTAATAGGCAGGGGCATCGATCGCTCCTTCCTTTGATATTCAACAAAATCGGCAAGAGCCATGGTTGCTCCTTCCTAATGATAATAAACCTAAAAGGCAAAAATGGAGATCTGTCACGCTAAGTTACTTGTACATACAATCATAAATCGCGCCAAACGTCACATATCTGAACGTAAATGTGACTTAAACATCCTTCTCACCCTTCGCCCCCTGAACTGCTCTTCCCATAGCCTGGGAGTCAGTCTGGTAAGCCTTGAACTTCCAAGCGGGGACCTTCTTCATGAACATCTCATCCAGCTCACCGTACGTCCTACCCGCCGTTTCAGGCTGATAGAACCACAGATAAACCAGACAGATAATTGACATTCCACCGAAAATAAACATCACTTTCGCGCCGAGATTTGCCTTGTCCGGGTTGAAGAGGTAAGGAAGGACGAACGACCACATGGTGTAGAGGGCATTCTGGAGCGCCAGACCGATGGCGATGGTCTTAACACGGAGACGGGATGTAGACACCTCGGCGAGGATGGTGTAGCCTGCGGCACCGATAGTAGTGTTGTACCACCAGCAGTAAACTAGGATAAGGGCTACGGTGCCCTTGACGGCGCCGTCGGCGTTAGGGCTTGATTCGTCGGAGGCGACGACGCCGAGGCCGCCGGTAACCATGAGGATGCAGGTCATTATGAAGAGGCCAAAGATCATGAGGTTGCGGCGGCCGAGTCGGTCAATGACGAAGTAGGACATGACGTTGCCGACGATTGACATGACTTGTTGTGCGATTTGGAGGCGGAAGCTCATGGAGTTGGTATAGCCGGCGAGCTGCATGTAGTAGGTTGAGTAGCTTGATGCGAAGACCACACCGGACAGGGCCTGAATAGATAAGGGGGCGATAGAGATAATTGTTCGACGGAAATTGGAGCGACGGAAACATTCGATATAGGTTGCTCCCTCGGTTTCAGCGCGAACCTGCTCTAGAGTGGCTTTGATGGAGGCAAGCTTTTTGGCCTTTTCAGCCTCGCTGTAGCCGAGGCTTTTGAGACTAGAAAGAGCGGTCTCCTCATGGCCCTTCGAGACCAACCACCACGGAGATTCCGGCATGAACAGTATGAAGGCGAGAGCAACTGCAGCGTAGCCATACTGAGCGGCGAAGATGGAGCGGTATGCCCAACGGTTGGTGTAGGTGCCAGTGGTATTCGTGATTAGAGCGACGATGAAAGGGCCGACACAGTAGGCCATCGCGGTCAAGCAGGTGAGTGTGCCACGGAGGGCTAGGGGGGATATTTCGCCGACGTAGGTAAGGGGAACAGATGCGAGAGCACCTAATGCGAAACCGTTGAGGAATTTGCCGCCGAAGAACATCTCGTTGGTAGTGGCCACGAACTCTATGCTTATTGCGGCAACGGAGATCAACAGAGCGCCTAGCATAGTCCATTTCCTCCCAAAGGTATCAGCAATCTGCCCGGAAGAGAGAGCACCCACGACTGCAGAGGCGACGGGTCCGCCGTTGAATGCTGATTGCCATTTGGTGTCGAGTACCCAGTTGCCATCGTAGTAACTGCCGAAATCCTGGCGAAATTGAGGGATACCTGTCACATTACCAGCAGCTTGATTTTCAAAGCTGACGAGGAGGATACACCAGACGGCAAAGACACACCAGATGAAGATCCAAGGATACTTCTTCAGGCTGTCCCATTTGCCCAATTCGTGATCCTCCTGATCAGCCAAGTAGCCCAGCTGTTGGTCATCGGTCTGCTCGACCATATCAACACTAGGTTTGTCCATTGCTAAGACGGGAGGCAAAGGGGGTATTATTTGTGACAGGGATGGTGAAGTAAGGGATGGTGAGATCGGCGAGTAACAGCAATTCCATGCGGGGACGACGCTCTATTTATCGTCATATCCTCTTTCGACTCTCATGACATCCATGACTGGAATAGCTGCACTACGGAGAGAATCCTTAGAAAATAGAAGGCAAAAACTGACGCGAGAGGCAGGGGTAAACGTGCCCCGGAGTGAGATGGCCCCAACAAACTCTAACCACACTAGCCACTTCCAATTGTCCGGACGTAAGCATAACTGCAATCCGGGAGAAGATGGCAAGGTTCTCCTCTAGAGCTTGGCCGGAGTGGTGCTTGGAATGCCCTAATTGATTGTCGTGGAGTCAAGCTAGAGAAAAGCGCGGGGAATCTATGTGCCCGTGGGGAAGTCAGTCTCCAAAAATCCAGATCTCATTCTCCAGGAGTCCAGGCGCAGGCGGCCATTTCCTCGACGCCACAGTGAAAATCAACCCCGTATCAGGAGACTGGGCCGAAGATTCCCCGCGAAGATGGCAACTCTAACCCTTCGGCCAGCGTTCTGACGAAGGCTTCATCATTTCAGAGCTAGCGTGTCCAGACAACTCTTTGACGTCCGCTATACACGTGGTATGTGTCAGTCTCAGGAATATTAGCCCTACTGATGGCATGATGTGAGGCTGTGAGCTCTTGTGGAGTTAAAAGAAGGGAACGGCTACGGATCGGTTGGCATTGAAGCCAAGTCCACGGGTCGGGATGTCCGGGGAGGAACCTGTAAAGGAAGGGTCATATGACCAGTCATGTGATACTATATATGTAGAATCAAAAAGTTAAAGCAGTCTTGAGTAGTTTAAAAGCGTGCGTCATTGATTATTCCAGCTCCTTTACATTAGATCAAGGATCAAAGCTCTGAGATCCGAGGCTGATGGTGGCCGTTCCAGTGATATCCCTTACAGATTGGCCAACTGATACCTCATAATCACCGGACTGCAGCTCCCACTTGCCAGTCTGCTCGCTAAAGTGAGCCAATTGGCGGGTGGTGAAGATGACACTGGCAGACTTGGTCTCGCCCGGCTCGAGGTAGACCTTGGAAAAGCCAACGAGTTCTTTGACAGGGTTTTCTGGGACTGCCAACTTGGCTCCAGCGTAGACTTGAACAACTTCAGCACCAGCACAAGACCCAGCATTGGTGAGATCCGCGGACAATTCAATGTTCTCTCCAGTGACAGTCGCCTTGTGGTTGGCCTGCGTGAAAGTTGTGTAAGAAAGACCGTAACCGAACGGGAAGAGAACCTTCGAGCGGTTCTCTTCCGAACGGTCGTAGTGGCGATAGCCTACAAAGATGCCTTCCTCGTAGTTGACATGAAGCTCACGTTTCCCATCCTTTTCAATGAATTCACCCGGGAAGTTGCCATGTGCGGGTGCATCTTCTAGCTTTCGGGGGAAGGACATTGGTAGCCGACCAGCGGGGTTCACTGCGCCGGTGAGAACATCGGCAATGGCGTTGCCTGCCTCCTGTCCTGGGAACCAGGCCTGAACAACTGCCTTGACGTCTTCCAGCCATGGCATAGCAACAGCAACGCCAGTGCAGTTAACAACGATAGTATTTGGGTTGACAGCACCGACAGCCGCCACCAGCCGGTCCTGTGATCCGTTGCTGGGAAGATGGAAGCTAAGCTGATCCTGGCCTTCCGTCTCCCACTCCGGGGTATGACCAGTAAAGACGATGGCGAAGTCACAGCTTTTGGCTACTTCCACGGCCTCTGATAGTAGATCTTGGTTATGGTCCTTCTCGGTCATGAAGCCGAGCCGGAAACCAATGATGCCGTCCAGCAAAGACAGACCACCACTGCTGGTTGGCTTCGTCGTCACGACTTCAATTGAATATGTAGTTCCAGCTTCAAATGAGTATTGGATCTCCGGTTCCTTCACTCCGCCGAGAAGGAATGCCATTGAGTCTGGACAGTTCTCCTTTTGCTCGTAGACGGCCTTCCCATTGATCAAGATCTTAGATCGCCCCAGTCCAGACATGGCGAGGTAGTGATTTCCACTCTGTGTTGGTGTGAAGCTTCCAATGGCCCGGACACTTCCCCAAGATTCCTTGACAAAAAGAGGCATATATGTTGGCAGATCAGAAGCGCTAGAGGAATCAGCCTTGCCATTTGGCTCCCCACCGGCGTAGAAGTCTAAAGTCCAACCGGGCTGCCCATCGCGGTTGACCACATTTTCACCCATCAACGTGAGCTGGCGGAATGTATGTGCTCCCTTGGCGTATTCGAACTCCACAGAGTCACCCAGTGACGCGCGAAGGCCTTCCTCGGGTGTGACGCGATAATGAGCGTTGAGTGAAGCGCTACCACCGCCATGAATAAGGGCCTCTCGCGCGAAGCCGAGTAATGCGACCTTCTTCTTGGCCAAAACTTCTTTCTTCAAGGGAAGGATACTATCGTTGTTTTTCAGGAGAACTAGACCTTGACTGCCCACAGAACGAATCAGACGTTGATGTTCGGGCAGAATGATGGCCCTTTCGTCGGGGATGGATGGATCCTCGAAACAGTTCAATCTAGCCAGCAGCTCCAGGACCTTGCGTGCGCGGTCGTTGACAGTCTTCTCGGAAATAATACCAGCCTTTACGGCTGCAACCACTTCATCTACCTTGCGCCACCTGGTCGGACCCGGCATCTCAAGATCGAGGCCAGCATTCAACGAATCGGCAGTTGAGTTAGTACCGCCCCAGTCACTCATGACAAGACCATCCCACCCCCATTGTTTTCGGAGAACATCTTTGAGGAGGAACTCATGCGAATCGGCGTGTGTGCCGTTTACAATGTTGTAGGCTGTCATAACAGCTAGCGGCTTTGCCTCCTTGATAGCAATCTCAAAAGGCTTTAGATAGATCTCGCGGAGTGCTCGCTCGGCAACATGTTCGTCAACTGTAAAACGGCAGGTCTCTTGCTCGTTGACGGCATAGTGTTTGATGGTCGCAGCCACTCCATTATCCTGCAAACCGTGAATGTAATTTGCGGCCAACTTTCCGGCCAAGAAAGGGTCTTCGGAGAAAGACTCGAAGTTGCGGCCTCCGAGCGGATGCCGATGAGGGCATACAGTAGGCGCTAACCTGTTAATCATCAGCATCTCTTGTTCTTGATCGAGGCTAAAGCGTGGAACGCTTACAGTACTCTTGCTCCTTTTGATCGTGTCTCATCTGCTAGCGCATTGCCGATCTGTTTGGCAGCTTCGAGGTCCCAAGTTGAAGCTAGCAGACATGATGCCGGAAAGCAGGCAGCTGTCGTGCCTCCCTTGAAAGTAGCGCCTCGTGCACCATTTGGGCCGTCTGAGGTCTAAACCTCGGTCACCACCTATTATGAATGCATCTTTCGTGCAGTGGAGAAACCTACCTTGACCGACGGTACCCCTTTGCCTGGGATATCAGCTGTTTCCCAGAAATTCTTTCCCGCAAGAAGAGAAATCTATTGCCTTTTTAGTATCCGAATGAATCTCATAAACCACCACCGGCTATTTACCTTTTCCTCCAAACTCAGACTCGAGAGCAGATTCTCTATCTTCGTGTGATCGACTTTCTTGAGCGCCATGGTGAAACGTATAATGCGCTGGGCTCGTTTGGATAGTCTTCTGAAGAAGATGTGAAAGTATTTCGAGCTTCAAGAGACATCCAGGAGTTTTGTGTACATTTCCTGCTGCCTCCCACGATCTTGGTCATTCAGCGCCCCCGCATCTAGGATGATTGCACACGTGGTGGAGATAGCCCGGCAGCAACGGGCCGGTTGCTCTTCGGTATGAGTCGTGGCAGTCTGATATGTTTGGTTGAAACTTGATTCTTTTGCTGGATCGGCTAATCTTCGGTTTCTTGTGTCATTTGTGGCACTAGTCTATTTTGGGAATATGGTGTTTTTCTACGGTGTCACATGCCCCGAGCTGCCTCCGCTACAATCGGAAAGACCGATCGGTGCCTGCACCTTCCACTTTTGATTTGATCCTCCCCGCAGTTTGGCAAGCAACCCGCAACCCCTCATGAGCATCGGATTCTTACCTATGCCATTGGCAACGCCTGCTAGAACAATGATGTTCCTTGATCACTCTATCTCCCGCAAGGCTTCACCCTCGCAGCAACATGACGAACCCTCGCACCGAATTGCGGAGCTTCCCTAGCAAACCCCGGGTGTTCATCGTCTCAGATATCTCCAACGAGCCCGACGACGCTGAGTCGCTTGTGCGCTACCTGCTCTACTCCCATCAATTTCGGACAGAAGGCTTGGTCGCCTGCACGTCAACATGGATGAAGAACAAAGTTTGTCCACAGGACATGCTCAAGATCATTGACGCCTATGAGAAAGTCGTCGACAACCTCAATGCCCACGTCCATCCCGATGCGAAGTACCAATCGGCAGATTACTTTCGGTCACTAGTGTGCAAAGGCCCAGAAGTCTACGGTATGGCGGCGGTAGGAGATGGTATACCACTCAGCGAAGGCGGCGAGCTGCTTCTCGGGCGTGTTCTCGATCCCAGCGAGCAGCACCTTTGGATCCTCTGCTGGGGTGGGACCAACGTTATAGCTCAAGTTCTACTTCATATTGAGAAGCAATACAGTGCGAATGAGGCGGCTCGTCTGCGCTCTAAGCTTCGTGTTTATGCTATATCAGATCAGGATGATACCGGCCCTTGGATTCGTCACCGGTATCCAGATGTGTTTTACATTGCTTCTGTCCACGGTTGGAATTACTACGGACTCGCCGCATGGACCGGTATCTCAGGCGACAGGTACTACAATTTCGACCAGGGCGGACCCGACTTTACCAAGATGACCAAGGAATGGATCCGCGAGAACATCCAAGTTGGACCCTTGGGCTCTGCATACCCTGATTACCTTTTTATTCCGGAAGGCGACACGGCTACTTTCCTATACCTGATTCAGAATGGGCTAGGAGTTCCAGAGCACCCGGAGTACGGTTCTTGGGGTGGCCGGTACCAGCGTTCTGACGTCAGCACGAACGGCCTTGCAAGTCTTCACTACGGTGACACTGTTGATAGGGTGGTTGGGGCAGATGGCCGAACATATACTACAAACCACGGTACTATCTGGCGCTGGCGAGACCATTTCCAAAACGACTTTGCAGCCCGTATTCAATGGTCACTCACGTCGGACTTTGGTGCGGCCAATCATACCCCCGTCATTTCTATCAACAACGATACCAGCCTGGCACCTTTAAGCCTCGAAGCTGAAGCAGGCTCGACTTTTACTCTGGATGCGTCTGAAAGCTTTGACCCGGATTCAGGAGATGCGTTGATCTTTGAATGGTTCCACTACAAGGAACCGAGTACCACTCAATGGTGGGTTGATGCGGAAGTTGCCAATCTAGAGATCAAGCCCATTGACTCTGGTCGCAAAGTTGAGATCACGATTCCCGCGGCAGAGAGGTGCTGCGTGGACTTGATGAGCAGACAGCCCAATTCTCGAGGACAGGTTTTGCATTTGATCCTGCAAGTGACGGATGACGGAACGCCTGCGTTAACAAGCTATCGACGGGTGTTGATTCAAACTACCAACCCTCGACTGGAGGGAGGGGGCAAGGGGGCCGATGCCATAGGTGATCTAATGGCGGAATTTGCATAGTTCACGCCTCGATACTTTATGCCATGTTTCACGATAATAGATTGACATCACGTTGATATATTCTCTATTATGCTCTCCACTATAGAAAACAGATACGTGTCATATTGCCGGTCTATAGGCTCTTAGAGTTTCCTTGTTCGGAAGTACATCTACAAGCAGTTGCTAGATGTCGGGGAGAACAGTCAAACGAGACGTCATCCCAACAGCCTTAACAAGTTAACATTGTCAATGGACTCAGGACTTCAGGTCATACGGCCCGATGTTCCGCAACACCAACTGCCCCAGCTCCAGGTGGATCCCAGATTCATTCCACGTGGATTCAGATCATTTCATCTACTTCGGGTCTCGGATGCCCAGATTCTCAATTCACCGAAGTTTAGCCGTCTGGCCTCGCATGAAGTCAATTTGAACCCGAAGTCGGACGTGCTCGGTCGCAATTGTCCCAGATGATCAACTTCTTGCGGGCAATGAATGCTGTAAACGCGGGGTAATTCGATACCATATTGTGCATGGTCCAGCATGTGGATAGACAGCTATGAATCTAGAAATTGAAGCAGCTGTGCTGAGGTGAATGAACTTGTTTCTTGTTGACAATCCGCCACCTCAATACGACAGCATCATGTCTCAACCAACTTTAACCCCACCATCTTTCGAGCAGCATCCTACGGGCCTCGGCGTTGGGTTCCCTGAGCCACGAATTTCGTGGAGATTCACCGCTACTGATAGCACCGGTACAGACTGGCAGCAGGACGCATATGACATTGAAGTCGCCCATCGTGACAATACAGAATCATACCATGTCAAATCAACGGACTCGGTGCTCGTGTCGTGGCCAAGCCAACCTTTGCAATCGCGCGAGATCGCGAAAGTCAGAGTACGCGCATATGGGGGACCTAATAAAAAACCAACAGAATGGTCTTCCTGGAGTATCGTGGAGTGTGGACTATTGAACCGCGAGGACTGGAGCGCTCGTGCAATCACCAGTCTCACCAAGCAGAAAGAGGGCCCATTGCGGCCTATCCGGTTTAAAAAGACATTTACTGTTCCGGCCACGGCGGTGCGTCGTGCTCGATTCTACATTACAAGCTTGGGGGTGTTCCAGGCATACATCAATGGAAAGCCGGTGGAGGATCACTGCATGGCTCCTGGGTGGACGAGCTATCATAACCGATTGAACTACGAGGTCTTCGATGTTGCTTCGTTGTTAAAGGGCGGAGAGGAAAATACCATTGCCGCGGAGGTCTCCGAGGGGTGGTATGCAACTCGATTAGGATTCGGTGGTGGCAGACGGTTTATATATGGAGATGAGCTTGCCTTGTTTGCGCAGCTGGAGATTGTTCCAGAACAGGGAGGATCGCCATTCACTGCTGCAACAGATTCGAGCTGGAAATGCCGTCAATCTGCTATTATTCGAAGTGAGATCTATGATGGAGAAGTTTATGATGCACGAGAGGAGCAGGGCGATTGGAAGGTCTCCAGCCCAGGGTCTACATGGGACGCAACACGGGAAGTTGAGCTACCCCAGACGCAGCTTGTAGCCCCAAATGCTCCTCCAGTGCGAGTCACCGAGACGGTCAATCCAATCGAGATTATACGCACGCCATCCGGCAAGGTGGTTATTGATTTTGGCCAGAATCTTGTTGGCCGAGTCCGAATTCACTCCCTCAAGAAGCCGGAAGGTCATTCTACAATTCTCACGCATGCTGAAGTTCTCGAGGACGAGGAACTGGGAACCCGTCCTCTCCGCGCGGCCAAGTGCCAGGACGAGATTATCTCAGCAGGACATGAAATTTGTGATTGGATTCCTCGCTTTGTCTTTCATGGCTTCCGTTACGTCCAGATGGATGGATGGGGCCCGGAAGACGCTGAAAGCCCGCTGACTCTCCAGAGTCTCGTCGCCGAAGTAATGCATACCGACCTCAAGAGATCTGGATGGTTTAACTGCTCACACCCAATGGTCAACAAGCTTCACCAAAACGCCACATGGGGTATGCGTGGAAACTTCCTGTCTGTCCCGACAGATTGCCCGCAGCGTGACGAGCGCTTGGGTTGGACCGGTGATCTCCAGATCTTCGCCCCATCAGCAAGCTTCCTCTACAACACAGCAGGCATGTTGAGTGACTGGCTACAGGACCTCTCAGCTGAGCAACTGGCGAACCCTAAAGCCATCCCACCCCTTGTTGTGCCAAACGTGATTGACGAATCCTTCTGGCCTGCCTTTCCACAAGCTGTCTGGGATGATATATCTATTATCCTACCCTGGACCCTATACCAGTGCTACGGAGATATCAATATCCTCCGCCGGCAGTATCCTAGCATGACTGGCTACCTCGACCGTGCTGTGCAGCGAGGCCCAGACCGTCTCTGGGACGATACCCTGTTCCAACTCGGTGATTGGCTTGATCCCACCGCGCCCCCAGACCAGCCCGGTAATTCTCGTACCGACGGAACCCTGGTCGCTGACGCCTACCTCGTCTATGTAACAGGTCTTCTTGCCCGCATTTGCACTGTCCTCGACGAGCCCACAGATGCGTCCCGATACGAGGCAGATTACCGTGCTCTCAAGTCACGCTTCCAAACAAAGTATATCTCTCCTGCAGGCCTACTAGTCGGAGACACCCAAACAGCACTCAGCCTCGCCCTAGTCTTTGACCTCCATGATGACCCCCAACAAGCCGCCGAGGCGGGCAATCGCCTCGCTCGCCTTGTCCGGGTATCCAAATTCCAAGTCTCAACAGGCTTCGCCGGTACGCCTGTAATCACACACGCACTTACTGAATCCGGCCACCACCAGCTTGCATACCGCATGCTTCAAGAATCTAACTGCCCCTCATGGATGTACCCAATCCGCATGGGCGCCACAACCGTCTGGGAACGCTGGGACAGTATGCTCCCCGACGGCACAATCAACCCAGGTGAAATGACTAGCTTTAACCACTACGCTCTCGGCTCGATCATCAACTGGCTACATAAGACTGTAGCCGGCGTGTCTCCGTTGGAGCCCGGTTGGCGTCAGATCCTTGTTAGTCCTTTGCCGGGAGGTACAGTTACCTCTGCTGAAGCGGCATACGAGACGGCCTATGGCCGGCTAGAATCCCGATGGGAGGTTAAGGATGGAGATCACTTTAAATTGGAGCTTGTCGTACCTCCTAATTCAACGGCAAAGGTCGTGCTTCCCGGGAGCGGAGCGGAGAAGGTGGTTGGGTCCGGACGGTATATCTTCGAAACGACGTTCAATAGTCAAGCTGGATGGCCTCCAAAGGCTCAGGTGCCGCCGATGTTCGAGGCCGAGGACTCATTTGTTTGATCAGGTTATCATTCTTTATGAATCATGTTTCATGACAGGCAGGTGCGTCCTAGATCGTAGCTTCCCTTCCTGTGTTGTCTAGGCATGAATAGGAAGGATCGAATGAACGGTTGCGCCTTCCTCAAAAATCATGTTTTATGAAAGGCAGGTGCGGCCTGGGCCGTAGCTTCTCCCCCGGGTTGTTTAGGAGTAAATAAGAAGGAGCCGGTGGAAGGTTGCTCCTTCCTTGCATATCATGTTTTACAACGGGCAAGTGCGTCCTGGATCGTAGTTTCTCTTCCCGTGTTGTCTAGGTATGACTTCGTCCAGAGGAAGAAGCGAGTGGGCGTGGAGGGTGCTCCTCTTTCCTGTAATCATTCCAAGTCAGAATGGGTTTGGATCACTTTACGGTGTATGCGTATGAGGGTGAAGCAAAGGGTGAAGCACAGAGAGAAGCAAAAACAGGAGAGAATAAAGGAGTGATCCAAGATCAGGTGACGGTACAGATACTTCTCAGAATAACACAAAGATTAGTCTCCAGATACCCTCTTCTCACACTACCATTCTCTCTGATAGCTCTTTTCCTCTGACCATACTGCTTATCTCCGGTCACATCGAGCTACAATGGCTGCCTTGAAGCCTCCCAATGCGTTTCAAGCATGCGAGACCGAAATGAGCTTTGGACAACTTACTTCCGACTTGTAAAAGTCTGTTGATCGTGCGAACAACTTCAAATCGTATCTCAAAACCGCGGTCATTGCTTTCCACTGGGATACAGAATCCTGCGCAGCCCAAACCACCGCGAAAGAACTCCTAGACGTCTTCAAAACGGTCTATGGCTTTGAGGTTGAGAGCTTCTTGATCCCGCCCTAACAGCCTCAGTCCACCCTTGTAGAGCACCTTGTTGCTTGGTCACAACGGAACTGTGGAGAGGATACACTCCGGGTCTATGTCTACTTGGGGTCTGCAAGATTTACCAGCACAGTGGCCAGTCACTGGGAGTTTATGTATGCTTTCATCTGCTCTTACCTACTCTACAAATTTACCTTGGCTAGCAGACAATAGCGACCAGTTCAGTCAGTCAGAGGGGCGGTTACTTGCTAGCACTACACTCGAATGGTGGTCAGTTAGTAAGCACCTCGAAAAATACACCGGCGATATGTGTTATATCTTCGATTGCCCTTCTGCAGACCCGGCCGGTATGGAAGGATACGCCAACGCGGAGCTCATCGTAGCTCCCGTCCAAGATCAGCCCGTATTGTCGACCTCTGCTCATACTTCCTTCTCCTTCACCAAATTTCTTGTTCAAGAGCTCCGTCGAATGGACGGCCGGGCCGAGACACTGGCAGGCATCTACGCTCGACTCTTCCACGTTTCGCAGAAGAACGAGTTCGAGGGGGTACTAATTCACATCCCCAATCTGGACCATCCAAGCGTGACCATCAGCCGGAATAATCTCTCAATACCGAACGTCATGCCAAGAAGTATCGAGCAGGACTCTTCTCGGGTGCTACTCAGGGTCCACTTGCAGCGTGACATCCCCTGGGAGTCATTTCTCAGCCAGTGGAGCGCATGGCTTGCTCGCGAAATACCAGCCAATGCTCTGTCAGCCAATATCACCATTGAATCGGCCTATCAAATTGATGAATTTTCTGATCTTTCTCTTATTATTTTCACTATCTCTCTGGAGATGTGGACAACGCTGCCGACTCATGACCCAGCCTACAACTTCATTGCAAACGTCAGGTCTCATAATTGATTACTGGAATGGGAATATGACAGCGAAGAATGAACGAGCAGCGTTATTCGCACATCCTTTTTATGTATTTGAACAACATCAACCATGGTCATCCCATGATGCAAGGTATTACAGGGGGACACTGGGGCAGGAAGGTGTGGAGATCGGGATATGAAGTCAAGCCCTAACTGGGGACTCCCGGCACGGCTTCAGGGTTCGACACAGCAGATAACTACTCCGTATGCATTGAGATAGCTTCCTTCGGTCATACTCATCATTGTTTAATGGAATCTACATGACACCATTCAATTTATAGTGCCTTTTATTATGATTGCTTATCTAGTAACCAAAGTCACATATATTGTCAATTAAGATCGAGATCCAGCCAGGAACGCTTCAAGCCAGCAGCTCGGGGATAAAAACAAACAAAAACAATTAAAACACAGAGCCAGGTATCAAAACAAGAACTAACAACCAAGATAATGAGATATAAAGCGTTTCTCCGAAATCAACAGCCCGATCATTTTTGCGGATACGCCATCCCCCCAGGAGCCTGGTAACCACCCGTCTGAAGACGCGTAGCTTGCGCATCAAGCTCCTTCTCTTGCTGAACAAGGACACAGCACGAGCAGCAGCAGGAGAGAATACAGTCTTCGCCGACGGAGCCCTTGATGCCGAATTTCTCGCGGAGGTCGCGGCGCTTCATCATCATGAGGACCCAGTAGAGGCCGCAGCAGTTAGCGAGGACGAAGAGGCAGCACTGTAGACTCGGAATTAGTTTTGTGTGCAATGGCCACTGGTGTAGTACATGGGAGCTGGGTGGGTAGGGTAGACGTACGTCGGCGTTGACATAGCTGCCTTCTTTGAGAGCAGGGTCGTGGAGTCTTTCGGATTGTCTACCGTATAGAGCGCAGGGACAGCACCATGAGAGCAAGCCTATATTTGGGGAATTGTTGTTAGAGTCGGGGTGTAATAGGGGTTTGGATATTGGGGAGACGGACATTCTTTGACCGGGCTGCAGCAGTCCCAAAGAGAATTGTTCCACTCGTTTGACATTTTGCGATATATTGAGGTCTTTTAGAGAGATAGTATGTGTATACTGTAGTGTTTTCAACTTCGAAGAAAATAAAAATCAATAATCATTGGATTCACAGGGTGAGGGCAAGCTGCCTTTAAACCAACCTCAAGATTTAAGCCACCTTAAGGTGGATGGTGATCATTTCCCTTTTCCTGACCAAGACCCTGGGCAGAGACTAAATTAGGAAATTTGCCCATCCGCGACTGGGGCGCTTCGTATCACCAAAAAAAGCCAAGTCTGAGGCTGTGAGGCCAACACGGGCGGGGTCTAGGGGCTAAGATTTGATGGATACACTCTGATAGAGGCACTTTGGGTGCGGCTGAGACCTAAACACGAGCTTGAAGGCTTTGCAGATGAAGATAAACACGGTTCATACTCAATAAGGAGGTGCTTTGCAAAGGTTCGCGCCATGGCTCGTATTTGTGAAAGTCTGGCCCATTGATGGTGATACACGTTGGTAAACACGAGCGTTAAACCTTGTGGAGGACGATCCTTTGTTGACGGATCAGAGCCTGAACAGGAAAACGTACCATAGCCTCCGGGGGCCTTTCTTCAACTCAGCCTTGTCAAGATGTTTGATAATTGTACTCCCCGAACACTCCGCCGATAACGGAAGGGTCTGAATGGTCGCATACATGCCTAGACTGTCCTACAGCTGCCAGCCTGCAGTGCTGACGCCCAGCCTGTGTTACACCAGCTCATGTATTCCATTATCTCTGTCTCCAGGATCCCTGTCAAAAGTTCTCGACTCGAATCGTGTGGTTGGGGACAACCGTCACAAGCATCACGGTCCGATCGATAGTCTTTGCAGTACTCCGTACTCTGGCAATGTTGGTCGATAAATGCTATGCATCACATTTCCAGGCGCACCCTGGCTGCGCATTACTATGCCAGATGACGTCGATTGCTTCATGATCATTGATCTCGCAGCATCGTATTCGGGTACTCTTTCCCTCCAGGTTGCTATTGGCTCTCTCGTTAATGCATGGGGTACTTCGACATAATTTAAATCACTCTGGCCGATCTTGAATTGTTTGCTCTATCACATCTGTTTTCGCGTAACGAAGTCCATGCGCCCCTAAAGATATACTGTGGTATAATCTAGGGCTGGTCTTCGGCATCAATTGTAGTTTCCATGAAAATATATATATGCAACATGATATCCATAGGCCATGAAACAAACCCTCCATAAAAACATATTTGTTCGGAGTGTGCGGAGTATATCTAACATTCGAACCAATCTCACCAGCCCCCAGGTTAATGATATGTTAGGTTCATGAACGAGGTAGAGTCTTGCAGAAATCATTTCGTATTACGGAGTACAGAGTAGTGCTAAATTCGAAGTAAAGATTGTATATGCAACATAAAGCAAACAAATATACGTTTCTTCATCACCAGCCTGGCTAGCTCAATCGGCAGAGCGTGAGACTCTTAATCTCAAGGTTGCGGGTTCAACCCCCGCGTTGGGCTTTAATTTTTTCTTTTTATTCCCAGAATGGAAGCTTGTTGGTGGTTACATAAGTTCTGAGTGGGAGTTCCGGGATCGGCGAAACACTGTTCCAGGTGGTATCTTTTTGGACGCTTCGAAAATTCTCGGCGTACCCATTGCTCGCTCCACAGTATTGTTGAAGATTTGACAATTGGATTTCACAATGGGTAAGCGCGATAAGAAGAAGGTTTGTTCATAACCATTTCAATGGCTCAACGCCTGTGTTGACGTTCTGTTGCAGTTCAGTAAAGGTGGGAAAGGCGGCGGAGGCGGCCCACGCGACGACCGCCAGAACTGGAATCACCTCCCCAAGGCGAACGAGAGATTTGAGAATTTCTACAATTCGCAGGGCTTTATTCCCGAGGAGGAGAGGGAGATTTTCTGGGAGACTCTAAAGAGGGACCTTCCCAACAGTTTCCGCTTTACTGGGTCAAAAGGGTACGTATACTGAAAACTTTCGTCGGGGCCCGCGCGCCATGTTTGAAGTTCCGGTCGTACTGACATTGCTTTCTTAAGCCATGCGCTGTCTGTTCAGGAACGCTTGAAGGACTTCTATATCCCCCAGATCACCTCCATTCAGTATGAGGGCAACAACGTCGAACCGCCCCGCCCCGTGGAATGGTACCCGGATCAGCTCGCATGGTCGATGACGACTCCCAAACAGGTTATCCGTCGCTTCGCACCTTTTTCCTCGTTCCAGAAGTTCCTCGTTGCTGAGACGGATATTGGAAATATTAGCAGGCAGGAAGTTGTCAGCATGATTCCTCCACTTCTGATGGACCTGCGACCTGGCATGACGGTTCTGGACATGTGTGCTGCCCCGGGTAGCAAGTCTGCGCAGCTCATGGAGTTGATCCACGCCGGAGAGGAGGATGCGATGCTCGACGTCGCCAAGAAAGTGAAGGAGGGAACCGCTGACTCGGAACCCTTTGGGCCGGAGGGACTCGCGGACGATGGACGAACTACGGGTCTGCTCATCGCCAACGACAGCGACCACAAGCGTGCTCACATGTTGATCCACCAAATGAAACGCCTCAGCTCCCCGAACCTTATCGTTACGAATCACGACGCTACGATGTTTCCTTCGATCAGACTGCCCTCTAAGCCGGGTGCTGATGGAAAGCCAGCCCCGAACAGATATCTCAAGTTTGATCGTATTCTTGCAGATGTGCCATGCACTGGTGATGGAACAGCAAGGAAGAACTTCGGTGTTTGGAAAGACTGGACTCCTATGAATGCTGTTGGACTACACGCCGTTCAGGTCCGCATCCTTGTTCGCGCACTACAAATGCTGAAAGTGGGTGGTCGCGTGGTGTACTCGACTTGCAGTATGAATCCAATTGAGAACGAATCCGTTGTTGCGAGCGCAATCGAACGCTGCGGTGGTGTGGACAATGTCAAGATCATCGATTGCAGCAAGGAGCTACCTGGTCTAAAGAGGGTCTCTGGATTGAAAGACTGGAAGGTGATGGACCGCGAAAACCGCTTGTGGAGCAGTTGGAAGGAGGTTGAGGAACAGAGGGCTGAAAATGGAATCCTTGGTCTTGGCCGACTCGCAGAGGGCATGTTCCCGCCGTCTAGCGAGATGCCGCTTGAAAATTGTATCCGCATCTACCCTCACCTACAGGATACTGGTGGTTTCTTCATCACCGTCCTTGAGAAGCAGTCTGAGATCAAAGCCAAACCAGAAGATTCGTCTAAGGTGATCCCCAAGGGTACGGTGGCTGCGCTTGCGGAGGAACTCAACAACAAGCAGAAGAACGCAAACGGCGAACCGCTGGAGAAGATTGAGGCCCTAGACGACCTAGTGCCCCATGATGAAGCGGCCGAGCTCGAGAGACAGAAAAGTGCGTCCGTTGCGGAGGCTACTCACCAACTGCCTTACTCTGCTACAAATAATCAGGCTGCCCCAGGCGTCAAGAGGGAAGCCGATAGCCTTGAAGACCCCCTTCCTATCAAGCGAACCAAGCTTGATGATGGAACTGAAGTTGTGATTGGAGACCGCCCTGTTCATCAACCCCCTCCGGCCCAGGTCTCCGACCTACCAGAGACATCCGATACCACCCCTGCATCCACAGAAACTCCCCTGCCCTCGGCACCCGAGTCCCAGCCAAAGCCGCCGAAGCGAAAGCCTGGACAGCCGATTGAAGAGCCGTTCCGATACCTGGCTCCGGATCAAGAAGAACTCGACCCGATCTTCAAGTTTTTCCAAATTTCGGAACGCTTCCCACGTGATCGGTTTATGGTCCGGAATGCCGAGGCGATCCCCTCAAGGACTGTTTACTACACGAGCGCCCTCGCACGCGATATTCTAGTCGCTAACCAGGGCCACGGCCTTAAGTTCGTTCACTGCGGTGTTAAGTTTTTCGTGAAGCAGGATGCACAGCGTCTCGATGTTTGCCGCTGGCGTATCCAGACAGATGGTCTACGCATGGTTGAGCCCTGGCTGGGTCCTGAAAGGGCCGTCACCCTAACACAGAAGGAAACGTTCCGGAAACTCCTGGCGGAGATGTTCCCCAAGGTCGACGGGAGTGCCTGGCAGAGCCTCGGAGAGATTGGAGAGCGCGTTAGGGACATTCCTATGGGCTGCAGCATCTTATACATCAACCCCGAAGGCGAGGACAAATTCAGGTACGATAAACCCTATTTCAATCCACCTCTGATATCTTACTAACATGCACAGCGAGCGAATGGTCCTCCCACTCTGGCGCTCACTGCACTCTGTCAACCTTATGCTACCGAAGGAAGACCGCCGCGCGATGCTCCTCCGTATCTTCAACGACGACACCCCAGTGCTCAACACAACCCAGAAGCGCGCCGAAGCTAAAGCAACCTCAGCCGTGGCTGCGGAATCCATCGGCACGGAGGAAGAAGCGATCAAGCAAGAAAACATTGTCCTTGGAGAGGACGAGCAGGAGCAGATGGACACGCGGGAAACCTACACGCAGGCGAACGAGGAGGAGGATCGATTTAACACGACTGTATAATTTCTGGTTTAGTGTCTTTAGGGTTCGCATATACCGGGTTCAATTGCTCTAAAAGCTTCCATTCTTCCTATATCTATTCACATTAGGTAGCCAACATCCATTCCAAGCTGTAGTATAGGTAGTCTGACCGCATCGATCTAACCCTAGAGGGATCGGAGATGAGCTCCGCCTACTGGAGTCTGGGCCATATGATGTTTGCAGCATAAACGCACAAGGTCGGATAATCTCGCGGCTTTGGACCATAGAAAGACGGCAGAGACTTAGAGCTGCGGTAGTAAATGTCCAACCGGATAATTAGGAGTATGGGGGCTCCGATCCCTGTTATTGCATCTTCTCTTCGCCAAAGCAACGATCGGGGCAAATTTTGTGAAAGAGAAGTTGCAGAGTATTCCTTGAATGATTGAACATGGTCATTATCTAACTAAGGACTAAACTTTGTTTCTCGAGGAGATCTCAATGCCAGAAGGTGAACGAAGGCACCCTGCGGAGAAATTTCTCCGCGATCACCAACACTAAACCGCTCTTTCATCATCCACTCCATCTATCTGCCCTTGGCCCACGGCATTGGCAAACCAATCCATCATGAATCCGGAGTAAGTTCTTCCTAACTCGGCTCCAAGCTATACCCTTGTCCTAACAGATTCTCGCCCTGAAGGCTGACGAAGCTAAGCTAGACCTGGACCTGCCCTGCCCTGGACCGGGACCAGCTCCCGGCTCCGTCTGCACGCATTCAAAGCAATGTGGGCGGATGGGAGAAGAGAGGAGAGGGGGCGGGGTTGATTGACTTTATTTGACTTGAGGGGGGATAAATGGTTCGCTCTCCCCCGGGATTTCGCTTGCCTGATTGATGCCAGTCAGTCTCTGCCATTGAGGTAAATCATTCCCATGAGATTACTCTCGATTTGTGCAGCTGCCTTGTTGGCTGCTCAGGCAGTTGGCACTGGTACCGGTGCGCCTCTTACGCATAAGCTAAATGGCTTCACGATTACGGAGCATTCGGATCCTGTGCAGAGGGATCTACTACAGGAATATGTACGCTTCAATGGATCTGTTTTGTTTTCGGTGTCTAGTAATCGGAGGAGCTGAGGCTAATTGGCCCTTTATATTTAGGTGACATGGGATGAAAAGTCCCTCTTCATCAAGGGAGAGAGGGCTATGATTTTCGCTGCTGAGATTCATCCTTGGAGGTATGTCATGGCATCTCCCTTTCGTGGCCCCTTGCATTGTGCCATTGAAGCCACCCAAGACTGTTGATTAACTTATCCGGGACAGACTACCTGTCCCCTCCCTATGGACAGACTTATTCCATAAAGTCAAAGCCCTCGGATTCAACTGCGTCTCATTCTACGTCGACTGGGCCCTGCTAGAAGGAAAGCCAGGCGAGTATAGAGCCGACGGCAGCTTTGCGTGGGAGCCTTTTTTTGAGGCTGCCGCGGAGACAGGCCTCTATCTCATCGCTCGTCCGGGACCGTATATCAATGCAGAGGTCTCTGGTGGTGGATTCCCGGGCTGGCTGCAGAGCATCAATGGGACGATCCGGTCGTCGGATCAAGCTTATTTGGATGCTACGGAAAAGTAAGCTTCCTTGCTCTCTAACTGTGTGTATATACTGTGTACTAATGTGTCGATGGCAGCTACGTATCTCACATCGCCGGCGTAATTGCAGAGTATCAGATCACCAATGGCGGACCCGTGATCCTCTACCAGCCCGATAACGAGTATAGCGGCGGTTGCTGTGGACAGGAATTTCCGAACGGGGAGTACTTCCAGTATATCATTGACCAGGCTCGCAGGGCGGGGATTGTGGTACCGATGATTAGCAACGATGCATGGCCGGGTGGTCATAATGCTCCTGGGACTGGGCAGGGAGAGGTTGATATATACGGGCATGACAACTATCCGTACGTTGGCTTTCCCTCTTTCAGTTTAGTGTTTAGGGCTAATGTGTTATAGGATTGGGTTTGATTGTGTATGCATGCATACCCGCCATCGCGAGAAGACGTTAGCTAACCGACACGAATAGACGAACCCTGATGTATGGCCCGCGGGCAATTTACCCACCGATTACCGCGATCTCCATCTCCAGATTAGCCCATCGACACCATATACTCTCGTCGAGGTGAGCTTCTCGTTCAAGACTCGCTCTACTCACTCTAATAAACCACCCAGTACCAAGCCGGCGCATACGACTCATGGGGTGGAACAGGCTTCGACAAATGCGCCGCCCTGACAGGCTACGAATTCGAACGAGTCGTGTACAAGAATACATTCAGCTTCGGGGTCGCGATTCTAGGTCTATACATGGTAAGTGAAACTATACCGTCAACGGGGCGTAAGCGTCCCTAGTCCACTTCACTAATGGCCATCTACCTACAGACATTTGGCGGAACAAACTGGGGTAATCTCGGACAACCAGGGGGCTACACCTCGTACGACTACGGCTCACCCATCACCGAATCCCGAGAGATCATTCGGGAGAAGTATAGCGAGTTGAAGCTCATCGGGAACTTCATCAAGACGTCCCCGTCCTACCTCCTCGCTACCCCAGGTAGCTTGACGAACACGACGTACACCGATACAGCAGCTCTGACCGTGACGCCATTGATCGCAGATGGAACAGACACCGGTTCATTCTTCGTACTCCGACACTCAGATTATCGGAGCCAGGAGGCTACACCGTATAAGCTCATGTTACCGACTAGTGCGGGACATCTGACGATTCCACAACTAGGTGGTTCACTGACGCTCAACGGACGTGATTCGAAAATCCATGTTGTTGATTATGATGTTGCTGGGACTAACATCCTGTACTCGACTGCGGAGGTATTCACCTGGAAGGAGTTCCACGATGGGAAGGTCCTCGTTGTGTACGGTGGACTAGGTGAGCATCATGAGTTTGCTGTTTCGTCGAAGGCGAACATGAAGGTGCTTGAGGGCTCGAAGTCGAGTATCTCGTCTAAACGGGTCCGGGACGCTACGGTAGTTGCGTGGGATGTTGAGACTTCTCGCCGGATTATCGAGATCGGGGACTTGAAGGTTCTTGTTCTTGGTATGTCACCCCCCGAGGATTCAAGAAAGGATCGTCGCTGACAATATAGATCGAAACTCGGCGTATAACTATTGGGTACCTCAGCTTGGTACAGAGACTAGTATCCCCTACAGCACAGAGAAAGCGGTTGCTGCATCCGTCATCGTCAAAGCCGGCTACCTTGTCCGAAACGCCTTTGTCAAGGGCCGAAATCTGCATATCACAGCAGACTTCAACGCCACGACGCCCATTGAGATACTCGGGGCTCCACGCGGAGCGAATAGTCTCTTTATCAACGGCAAGAAAGCGAAACATGCCGTCAACGAGATCGGAATTTGGACGACTGAAGTTACATACTCTTCTCCGAAGTTCTCGCTACCGGACCTCGAGGACCTCAACTGGAGATACCTCGACACACTTCCTGAAGCATCAGGTGATTATGATGACTCCGACTGGCCAGATGCAAACATTGAGACTACTAAGAACACAATGCATCCGCTCAAGACCCCGGCCTCTCTCTACGCAGGCGACTACGGCTTCTTCACAGGCTACCTCCTCTTCCGCGGCCACTTCACTGCCAACGGCGCGGAAACCAACTTCTCCATCCAAACACAGGGCGGCCAGGCCTTTGGCAGCTCTGTCTGGCTTGACGGAACATATTTAGGTTCTTGGACAGGCGGTAGCAGCTACCAGGACTATAACTCGACGTATACACTCCCAGACCTCAAGAAAGACAAGGACTATGTCTTCACCGTCGTAATAGACAGCATGGGCACAGACACGAACTGGGTCGTCGGCGAAGACAATATGAAGAAGCCGCGTGGGATTCTCAACTACCGGCTCCCCGGACACGATGCGAGCGACATCACGTGGAAACTCACAGGTAACCTTGGCGGAGTGGACTACGTCGATAAAGCGCGCGGCCCGCTGAATGAAGGTGGACTTTATGCTGAGCGACGCGGCCTTCATCAGCCTTATCCGTCCACAAACGGTAAAGAATGGAAGAGATCAAGCCCGCTAGATGGTCTGTCTGGCGCGGGTATAGGATTCTATACCGCGTCATTTGACCTGGGTATCCCGGCTGGATGGGACGTGCCCATTTTCTTCAACTTCGGGAACAGCACGACTCCTGCACCGGCGTATAGAGCGCAACTATACGTCAATGGGTGGCAGTATGGAAAGTACATTAATAACATCGGCCCGCAGACGAAGTTCCCGGTACCGGAAGGGATATTGAACTACCAGGGGAAGAACTGGCTCGCTGTGACGTTGTGGGCGCAAGGGAAGGACGGCGCGAAGCTCGAGGGTTTCGAGTTGAGTTATGGGCAGCCTGTGCAGACGACGCTGGATGTTGAGCCTGTGGAGCAACCGAGGTATCGCCAGAGAAAAGGGGTGTACTGAGGCCGGAACTATTGAGCCTGATGAAAATCTGTTGCATCTGAGACAGGCTTCTTGGCTTCGAGGCTGAGTTCGCCGGTTAGTTGACAAGGTACCTGTGAGGTACGGAGTAGATACTGTAGATAGGACCACATGGTTGAACAAATCGGATTTCATCACATAAGCTCACTGTCATGCAGGGCTAAACAGCTGCCATCCATGATATTCCAGCCAAACGCCTTATCTTTGCTAGGGCCCGGTTAATGGACACCCACTTACTGAGCAGGCAGATAGTGATCCCTGCTAAATTGGAGTTTTCATCGATTCCAAGACAGATTGACTCCGAGGCAGTTCTCACGCAGACATGCAGGGCCATCACATCTCATTTGACCTTGTAGATAGACATTACCGCAGATCTTGTCAAAGAATGGCGAGGCTGGCGTCGGGTTTCAAACAGCATTAACAGATCCTATTATAGCACCTGGATGTATCTTGGCAAAGAATCACATGCGAAACATTTTCTCAGGAGGAACAAAGCAATTTGAGAATAAGATTCGAGGCGTTTTGAGCTTCTCTTGCCGGAACTGGCCGCCGGTACACATGGGCTGATTCGAGGTCGACCAGCCAGTCATTGTTGGTCTAGATAACAAGCTCGAGGTGGAAGTCAAGGTCTCATGCGGGATTTCCAACCTGGGAGGAGGATCCTGGATGGCCAAGGTGACATCGTCTAGAATGGAGTGTCAAGTTGATAGATCAGAGATTGTTGATGGATGGGTGTTAGGATGAGAGGTGTTGAGAAGGTTCAGGTCAGGTCCAGCCAGGCACGTGGTTGAGGAACAAGATCAAACCCAACCTTCGAAGTTTGAACCTCCCTCTCCATCTCGATTCTCATTTCAACGTCCCGACCATGGATCACATTCAATGCGATAAAACATGCGCCAGTCAACTTCAAAAGTTCCACTTACTTCATGTGTGCAATTTACCAACTTCCAGCTTGTCTCGGCGAAACCAGACAGTTCTGCTCGGCGCTCGCAGGTCTGCCAGCTCCCTCGATGGCGACAACGCATGAGCCCCTAATCAGTGATCTTAAACGAGTAAATGAACAAATGATTGCTTGCGTGGGCCACGATTGGGTTGCTGGTTTATCGTACTCCTCTGGCTGGCCCAACTGTCAATCACTCTATTCCTCCTCGGGATCCAGCGCCGCATCGCCCTCCTCTCATTCGTCTGCTTAGCTGCTGCTCGATCCTCCCACCGGGCCAAGGGCCAATTCAATTCACTGCGGAAAATGGCGCTTTCCGGGGTACCCTCAATATCAGAGGGTAATCGCGGCTGGGTCACTGCCATGGACCTCCGCCCCAATCTGACTGTCGGCTGTTATCGCTGACAAGTGACAAGTGACAACTGCTTGACATTTCCGGATATCTGTACGATCGTGCGACTTAGATCTATCTCTACGGGAGGCCTCGAGTCATGAATTTTTCCGATAAAAATGGAGGCTCCCTCATCTATCCATCATTCTTGCTCTGATCGTCCCGTCTTTCGCTCTGACGACCTCGCTTTCGAAGCTATTTTACGGCGTCATTTGTGAACGAGAAACGGCCTCTCCTCCGGCCTGCTTCTACGTCACACTAACGGTCAAATTCATCATATTTCATTTTTCGACCGACCAAGACACCAAGAACAACCCCAGCCACGATCCCCTGGTTGTACGACGACGACTCGAGTCCTTCGTCAGGTATCAATCATTGTCTAACTAACTGACTCGTTGTCGACCCTTTTTCATCCGATCAAAAGCTCAAAATTCATTCAGGTTCATCGCCGTTTCAAGTTGTCACTCATCCGTACATAATCTGAAGCTTGACCCCCGCACACTGGCAACCGGCACGTGCTCATTCACCGGAACTGGATCGACATGAATTATGATGTGACGACAAAAAGAAACAACACATCAATTGTCACCGCAGCCTTATTTCATACCATCCCATAGTTACTGAAAGCTGGGGTTTCTTTGTTGGCCCCTGCCCGGGGGCGGTCCAGCCGCCATGTCCATTCTTCAACCGCGAGGGATGTACTCGGAAATCGCCCCAGATATCCGCACGAGATTCGAGGACAACCCTACACTCTTGGTGAGCTGGTGGGCGACGGGTGTATCTCTCGCTATAATCGTTACGCGCGTGTGTGGCCGCTATGTTCGCATCGAGCGCCTCTTCCGCGAAGACAAAATTATGATGGCGAGCATTATTCCTCTACTGGTCAGGATGGCGTTTATTCATGTCGTTCTGATTTGGGGCACCAACAATACTAAGGTGGACGGGTTGACCGAAGAGGACATTCGACATAGGGAAATTGGAAGTAGACTGGTCCTCGCTGCCCGTGTCTGCTATGCAATTTTGTAAGGATTGCTCTTTATCCACTTGACTAGCCAGCCGTACTGACGATTGCATGCGTTACAGTATCTGGGCGGCAAAACTTACCGTTTGTGAATTCCTCCATCGAGTCGCCGGGATGATGTGGCGACGATCGCTCCGAATATTCCTCGTATCATTATACTACTTTCTCGCTTCTACCTTCATAGCAGTGGTGGTTGCTACGCTTGCTGAATGCCAACCGTTCAGCCATCACTGGCAGGTCGTCCCAGACCCGGGGCCAAGATGCCGCTCCGGATATGCCAACCTCATCACGATGGGGGCATGCGATATTATCACGGATGTTCTTCTCGTCGCCTTCCCGATTCCTCTTATAATCATGACAAGAATGTCAAAGAAGAGGAAGGTCTCTCTTGTGGCTCTATTCGCTTTATCATTGATATTAGTCGCCATCACCAGCTATCGGGTGCCATCTGTGATCCAACACAAAGGTTCTCAACAGTATCGATCACTTTTAGCATCACTAGAGATATTAGCAGCTACTGCGGTCTCAAATGTGGTGGTCATCAGCTCATTCGTTAGGGACAAAGGTGTCAAGAAAGCCAAGTACAAGAAGAATGTTGGATCCGCGTCGGTCAACGAGAGCCTCGACTACAGCTCCGCCCGCCGCACAACTATTACCCACCACAACTGGGGAAGCGATTCCGACCTCGCCCGCGACCTGGGCATTCGGCTAGATCCTGAAATATGCCAGCAAGAACCCATTGAGCCGCGTCCGGCCCCTGTTGCAACAGGCGGTCTAGATCCAAACTGGTCTTTCAGCCAGACGACTGCTGGATTTGACGACGATCAATCCTCTACAAGTAACAGTTTAGATATCAAAATTAGTCCGCATGAATACCTCCGCACAACAAAGACTAGGCACCATCCTAGCGACTCAAACATGTCGTCTCCCGATGAGGTCCCAATCTTCGACGTCGGCGGCCTGCTCACTCAGCCTACTCCTCCTTCGACCAGCCACCGCAATCATCACAACCCCGTTCAGCCCTCGGCTCAAAATACAACGCGCTCAAGCGACGGAAGCGGCCCTATACTCCAAGATGTTGGGGGGTTACTCTTACCTTCCGGCGAAACCTCGCCAATGACACAATCACAATCACAACCACCATCACAGCATCATCCGCACTCCGCACTCAACATTCCTCGCACAGGTGGTCTCCGCCGAGGGTCACAACAGAGCCGACGACGGTCAAGTGTGCACTTCAGCGACTCACCCGACTCACCCGTTTCTTCGTCGCGAACCCAATCAGGCGTATCAGCGACTATATTCGAAAACGCGGATGAGTTCGAGCTCCAGGATGTTGGCGGGTTGCTTTCTAGGCATTAATGACATTGCCTATGTGCTTACCCGTGGGTATACGACTAGCCTATACTCATACTTCTCACGACTGTTTCGGTTTTGGCATATTAGCGACGGGGTTCTGCATGGTTTGGCTTTGATAACTTGGGATATTATATACCACGGACCCATGATCTACGACATATACATAATCTAATTTCTGTACTCTGGCATACACATAAATTTGGAACGCATGATACTGTCATATATTTTGAGATTTTGCCTTACTAGTCACCTACTAAGTAAATTGAACTCACCCTGTAACTAAATTTTAGACCCAAGGTGCCAGATTCAAACTTGGAAAGAGATAAAACGATCATTTAGAGGTGATATCTTGAGTTTTGAGATCAAACAAGCTGAAATTATAAACATGAAGCAACAAGGATAAAACACCGTCCTGAAATTCTATTTCGCCGTTACGCCATGCTGCCCAATGCCTATTCCTCCTTTTCTTTTTTGTCTTTCTCGATTTGTGGTGGTTGTGAGTCCCTGATTTGATTCGTCTCTGCCTCCGTCGCTATCTCCGCTGTTTCGGTTGGCAGTAGTTGACTGTGGTTCAGAGGACGCGATGGTGTCCAGAACTCAAAGTTCAACATGGAATGCCCATGACTCGATGGTGAATCCGCACGTGTATCCCACGCATAATAAATACGCTCCCTGCCTAGATAACCCACCGGTAACTCGCATACCGTCCCGCAGTCTCACTCCGTCGAATAATCTTCACCACCTGCCCCCGCCTCAAACCCAGATATCTCGCGACAGGATCCGATACTTGGATGCGGGGCAACTGCGACTCCTTCAACCGATACCTGTGCAACAGACGGGACTTCTCCTCAGGACTCAACAGCACATGCTTCGGCACGAGCTCGTGCCGCGTGATGTTAACGAGGAGATCCTGTTCCTGGAAATGCTCGCAGATGCGGCCCGGGATACCGCTGAGGAGACGCACGGCGGACGGCGAGATGGGGGTCTTGGTGATGAAAATGCCGGTGTGGAAATTTCCTTCGTCGACGGTGTGGTTGAAGTTGCGGACTTGCTTAGTGCCGATGCCGCTGTCGTCAGGGCAGAATTCGATGTAGATGGTGCCGCAGTCGGCTTGGGGATCGGGGTTGGACTTTGTGGCGAGGGGGGTGTATTTCGCTTTCATGGCTTCGGTGGGACGAGCTTGGATTTTGAGTTTGTCGCGGCTTTTTTGACATTGTTGTTAGAGGTTGTTAGACGGGTGGAAGAGGGAAGGTGTGCGAACCTGGGATATCCTTTCTCGTTTACGTATTTCTCTTGGAAGACTTCGAGTTTGATTTGCACTTCTTCATCTGTGACTTCGTAGCCCTATCATTCGACTGGTTAAAACATATGCGACTGGTCGAGTGTCATTCTGGAACGTACGCGGTCTTGCAGCATCTCAAAGACTGTTCGCCAGGTGCGCCAGACTCGGATAGTCTCACGTTCGGCATCGTCAGAGGAGAAATTATATTCAGTATCCATGGTCGCGGGTGCGAAAACAGCCCTGGGGTACGAGTGAAGGGACAGGCGTGGTGTTGAGGGCGAGCGACAAGTGAAGAAAGAAAGCAAAAGTGAAGCTCTAAGAAGTCGAAAAATCGGGTGAGCGCTAAGAGCGCCAACGGTAAGCGCCGCCAATTACGGAGGCCGCAGAATCCCCCAGAAAGCAAAAGGCCAGAAAGATTCATTTTCCCTGCGTTTTGTCGTGTTCTTTTCTCTCTCCTCCCATCTTTCGTTTTCTTTCTCTCTTTTCCCCTCTTTTATTGTTTTCTCCCGCTTCTGGGATTGTTCTCCTCCAATCCCCTCCTCGAGTCCGCTCCCTTTTCACTTTTCCCCGCCCAACAATGGCCACTGCTGTCAAGTCCGAGGTGGCCTCCGAGCCCAAGGCGAGGCCCACCAGGCCTGATGAGGAGGCTTACAAGGCCAGCCTCGCTCAGGCTGAGAAGGAGCACTCTGCCGTTCAGGAGAAACTGGTATGCGCTCTTCTACAATCAATTGTCCCTGATTTGGCTTTTGTCACGTGGAAACAATTATTTGTCTACACTATCAATTGCCAATGTCGCACCGAGTCCACAATGCTAATTTGCACAGAACCAAATCAAGGCCAAGATCGAGACCGCCAAGCCCAACAACCAGGACTCGCCCACCGCAAAGAGACAGCAGGAACTCCGCACTGAATTGTCCGCCATTCGCCAGAAGCAGCAGGGATTCAAGGCCTCAAGGACCAGCACCCAAGAGAAGATCAATGCCGTTGATGCGACGCTGAAGGCCCGCATTGCCGAGCAGAACAACTCCCGTACCCGCATGTCGTTCAAGAACGTCGAGGAACTCGACCGTGAGATCGCTCACCTGGAGAAGCAGGTTGACTCCGGTACTCTGCGCCTGGTGGATGAGAAGAAGATTCTCGCGGATGTCTCGAGCATGCGCAAGCAGCGCAAGAACTTCGCCGGCATGGAGGAGGCGCAAAAGGGCATTAACGACCTCAAGACCCAGATCGCTACCCTCAAGAAAACGCTCGACAACGCCGAGGCCAAGGCCCTGAGCGACAAGTACTCGGAAATTCAAAAGGAGTTGGATGCGATCAAGGCGGAGCAGGATGGCGCATTCAAGAACCTGAACGCCCTGCGTGACGAGCGCACTAAGCTTCACGGCGAGCAGCAGGCGAAGTGGACTGCTATCCGTGAGGTCAAGGACAACTACTACAAGGGCCGTAAGGCCTACAAGGAGTACGAGGACGAGGCCTGGAAGATCCGCCGGGAGAAGCAAAAGTCCCAGCGTGAGGCCTTTGAGCGGGAGAAGAAGAGGAAAATTGCCGACAAGAAGCTGGAAGAGGCTTCTCACCCCGCTTTCGCCGACGAGATTCTTATCGCACAGGGTCTCATCCGCCACTTCAACCCCGCCTATGACTTTGCTTCGCTTGGCCTGACTAACAAGAAGGAAGAAACATCTGCCTTCCTTGCGGGTGTCGGTCGTACTGTGGATGACTCCAACATCAAGGGTATGAAGATCCTGAAGAAGGACGAGGATGAATACTTCATCGGCACTGGCGGAAAGAAGGGAAAGAAGGGCAAGAAGGGCAGCGCTAACGGTAGCCCTGCGCCATCTACCCCCGCGGAGAGCAAGTTCAACATGAACGTTGGTATCATTGAGGACTTTTCCAAGATCAAGGCCGACCCTCCCATGAACCAGGCCGACGTCCCGGCTACGATCGAGAAGCTCGCGGCCAAGATCACCGAGTGGAAGAAGGAACAGGCATCCAAGACTGCCGAGGTGAGTTTACTTTCTTTTCCAGTCGTGTGAACCTTGCTAACATTCTGTAGAACATCGCCAAGGCCAACGAAGAAATTGCCCGCCTGGATGCGGAAGAGGGCGCAGCCCCCGAGACCGACGGCAAGACTGACGAGACCGCCGAGGTGGCTGAAGACCTCCAGAAGGCCTCCCTGGAGGAGAAGGCCTAGACGGCGTGTCCGTGGATAGAATCCTGCATAGTAGCATCGCACATTGAAAGCATCAGCGGATACCTACACTTGACGTTCCAAAAGTCGCATTCCTATCATCTCTCCCTTTACCATATCGTTACCCATCTCCTCATTCCTACTCCCTTTTTTTCTCATCGATATCATTTTTGTCTCACCGAGCATTGGGTTCTTGTTTATATTTCGTCGTTGTAATTAGCTAGCCTATTCTTCGTGTCTGCCTCTCTCTCCCCTCACCTCATCATTTCCGACTGTGCAGGAAGCAGGGATCTGAGCGAATTGTACGTAACGTTGGAAACAAAGAAGAACTTGAAACCATCTGAAGAACGCTTGTGGCACAGACCGTCCGCAGTGGCTGTGCAGGTCGAACGGCCAGTCGAGAACAAATAAAAATGGGTGTCGGCCATTCTGGCAGGCGTACTCCGTAACCGCCGCATATACATTTGCGACATCCGAGTAGAAAGATATTATTATCGTTGGATGGCGAGTACCAAACAGTTGAATAGCGCTGCCTAAAAAGATCCATGGCGCCAAGTCAGGAACTCAAAAGCAGCGCAAAAGTTCGGCTTAATTAACACTTTCCGTTTCTCACCTCCGTCCATCTCCATCTCCCCATCTCTCCTCCTCAACCCCCTCTTTCTCTCTTTACCGATCTGTCCTAGTAGACAGTAATCGCTTTCTTTTCTTCTTTCACGTTCTACGGCCTTCAAAGTCCGAATTAGAATCCTGAACTCCGGCATTTACCGGTCCCGTCCACAGTCCCGTCCACCCCTTCTTACTCCAACACCTCCTCGACCGCCACACTTTAATCTCCCAAACCATCAAGATGTCCTACGTAGGAGGAAAACCTGTACGCCTTTCCGCTATCCTTCTCTCTCATATTTACTAACAACCTTCAAGGACGGCCCTCCCCCTTCATACCCACCCCCAGTCCACGACCCCTACGCTCAACCCCCTCCCGGCGCTTCGCACGACTATTACGGCGCCTCTCCCCCACCCCAGGGACAGGGCCAAGGATACGGATACCCGACTCCTCCGCCTCAGGGCGGCTACCCGGCCCAGCAGCAACCGATGTACTACCCCCCACAAGGCGGATACCCGCCGCAACAGCCGGGATATTACCCCGAGGAGCGCGGTCGTAGCAGTGGAGGCGGTGGTCTCTGCGCGGGTATCATGGCTGGTCTAGCTTGTTGCTGTTGCTTGGATATCCTCTTCTAGAGGAGTGGAGAGCCTGAAAAGAGGGACTGCGGCTCGCAACTCGGCTGATACTCGTCTTGCCTTGCCTTGTGCTGGGGTTCTTTTCCCACTCTTGGCTCTTCATGTCTGGTGATGGGGATGGTTTGATGAGGACATGAAATAAAGTACATGGACTTGATCGCTCGCTGTGGATTGTTTCTTAGTTTGGCGTTTGAACTGGGTTTGTTCAGGCATGGGACTGGGAATGGGATTATGTTCCTTTAGTCGACACTGTTTATTGGTTTATTGATATTGACTTCGTTTATAATATCCATCGGTCTTTTCTTGCTTCTAACGGTACATTGAGCCAATATTCTCATTATCATAACAATCAGTCAGTCAGTCATAATGGTATCCTATAATCGCAAACAGAACAAAAACAGAAGCGGAAACATTAATGCATCAAGAACCCAGACATCAATCACTATTCCAAAAGAAGGAAAGAAAGAAATATCAAAATCACCGACTAAACTCACTCTCCCCCCCATACGCCATCGGATCAACCCCCCTAACACCCCCCCTCCGATACCGATCACTCCTCGTCCTCGAACTACTCCGACTCGAAGTCGGCGGGGGATCAATCTCACTCTCCTCCTCAATAACCTCCACTAACCCGCCCTCATCCGTACGCGTCACATCAGTATACGACCCCTCCTCTTCAACAACAATCCCACTCGGCCCACCGCGTCTCGACCTAGACCTCGACCCCGGTCCTCCCCGCCGCGGTCGGATCCCCACGTCCACAATCTCAGAGGGTGTAGTCGCGCTCCTCGAGCCGATTGTTGAGGCGCTGAAGCGCCGCCCCGAGGTTAGGGATAGGTAGAGGAGGTACAGGACGAGGAGGAAGCCTGCGACGGCGCCGAGGGTTGCGCCGGCGACTACGCCTGGGGAGGGGGAGCTGTCTTGGCGGCCGTAGGTGGAGGGGATGGAGATTGAGCCGGTGATGGAGTCTGTTCTTTTTATATTGTTGGATTTGTGATGGATTGTAGGCGCGATTGAGAATGTGTTTGGGAAGATTCTATTATTGTTGGAGTTGGAGTTGGCGTTGGACTCGGACTCGGCCTCGAGCTGGAGATGCGGAGGTGGATGAGGTGGGGGCATTGCGATCAGAATCTGATGATAAGTTGGATTCGGTTCGGGTGTTTGTTTGTATATGGAATTGTAGACTGGACTCGGTAGTGTGATTGGTAGAGGGAGATGGTCAATAATGAGGTTGTCTTCGAGGCATTCTCGATAGGATATTGTTTCTGAGATGGTGTTTCGGAGGGATGGGGTTTTCTGGTGATGAGCTGGTTTTTGTTGGTTTATTCGGTGGCTGGGATGATCGAGATCGATTTATCGATACTCCCGGAGGTATGACCCCGGCACTTTTCTCGTTGCGACTATTATTACGAATCTACGAGGTATTTAATCTGTCTACATCTCTCGTCAGTGTATAATAAATTATTATCAAGCTGTTCGCAGTCGATAATTGAAGGTATATTGGTCTGTTCGCTATTAAGCTGCTTTATCTAGGTATACTTCACCTCGCTGCGGTGGCCTAAATCTTCAGGCCCGGACCCATCGGTCACCTTTTCAAAAGCGCTTGTTGCATTAAAAGCCATCCCAGAGCTGATGCGAAGTTCCAGAATAGTTGTCCTCAGACGCCCTTGAGGTGACCTGGAGGAATGGCGAGACCGACCCGGGAACTTCGGCTTCTCATGTGGCCAATAATCGGTGAAACGTATACAGGGAACTGCAGCAAATACTTTGACGACCTGGATTTCTTGTAATTTTTCAAAGACAAAAGTTGAAGAGACAGAAGTTTACTGCGGAGAAGTATAATCACGGGTAGCGGATCTAAAGAGCATCTTCTTCCTACAATAACCAAGGTAAGACTCCCACTTGGAAGGAAACCCTACCGAAACTCCAACCCCCGATCCTCTCCAGCAACCGATATCGACGCAGCCATAGCATACCATAAAGGATGTAGCTCCCCTTGGCGACCAACTCCTCTGACTTGGGTGCTCCAGGGCTCACACCTCAACCTTCCTTGCCCTAACCTTAACAAGAACATCCTCCCCATCAACAACAGACATAAGTCCCAAAACCGGCTTCCCCTCATCCGCAACCGGAATCCTCTTCGACAGACTCACAATCTCAAATCTCTGCACCAGCGTCGCCACAAACAGCATCACAAATCTCTTAGCTACATGTCGCCCAGGACACATCGTCGACCCACCTCCAAAGGGCCTCCAGTTGTCGCTGCGGGTCAAGTACCGACCCGTTTTACTCATGAAACGCTCTGGGACGAATTCGGTGACGGGGTACTCGGTGCCAAATATGGATTCGTCGAAGTGTAGTTGTCTGTAGGGGATCATGAGGCGGTTTCCCTTTCTCAGAATCTTGTTGCCGATTACTGTGTCGGCGGTTAGGAAGCGGACGGAGGCGGAGTATGCGGAGAGGCGAATTGTTTCATTCCACATGGCGTCGAGGGTTGGGCAGTTTTCGTGCAGGTGGGTGAGGTTTATATCTCTGGGGGAGGTGAAGGGGCCGGAGGGGAAGGAGGGGAGGCTTTCGGTGCGGATGAGGTCAAGGTAGGCTGGGTTGTGGTGGAGGATGTACGTGAGGAGCCAGAAGGCGGCTTTGCGGGTGTTGGTGTTGATTCTAGGGGTGATGATCAGTTGGTCTGGCTTCTGAGAATAAAGAAGAATACATACCCCCAGTATATAGTGACCAGCATCATGGCAATATCGTCTTCACTAATCCCTAAAGCCCGCATCTCATCCTCCATAGCCTTGGTAAACCATGCGTCGCCGTGACGCCTCTCCTGCGGGATTTGGAAATACTGCCTGAGCACGCGCTGAATCGCATCGCGAGAGGACTTCATCTTTCCAGCGAGAAAGTCAGGATACTGATACAGGATCTGCCAACTTAGTTCATCAAAAGCAATAAATGTCTGTGGTAGACCGTCATCAAGCTTCTCGAGCTCCGGGCCAAAGTACGCTCGCTGCCCAGCACGAGCGAAGAAGTCAGAGCACCACTGGAGTAGTGGGAGGACGACTTCATCTTTGCCGTCGAGGTTTCCGGCAGAGGATATAGCGTAGGGTCGCTCCCGAAGACTGTCCATCGTCATCCGTGGCTCGATCCAGTCCAGGAATTGCTTCTCCAAGAAGTCTAGGTTATCTCCGGGATACAGCTGGTTGATGTGCATTTGGCGAGCGAGCGTCCCGAGAGGCTTTCCGTGTGGGTTAGGGAACCCTTCTTTCTCCTTAGGTAGGTCGGTATACATCGCCTGGACGCAGGACTCCGAGCATCCGCAGCCTCGCATAATTGCCTGCACGAACTCGTTGAAGGAGAGGGTTGTGGTGTTACGGTAGGCTTCTGCGACGTCCGGCGGCTTGGTAATGACGTACGTGAGAGAGCCGGCGATTGTTAGCCCGTAAGGGTCCTGTACGTTATTGAAATGTTTTCTGCTAGGTGTTAGTGGTTATTCGGTGGAGGTAGAGGTAGAGGTAGAAAGATTGGCCTACTTTGCTCGTGATAAGAGAGCGTTCGAATTGCTAAAGAATGCGACTCCATGGCCTGATCTGGATCAGTCTGAGAGAAATGACAAGAATGTCGGTAAAGAAACGAACCCAGAACTAGAAGATTTTCTTAGCCCACAGTACCTCGTCATATATAGGAAAACAGGATAACTCACTTGGTATCCAGTAAGGCAACTCCTTTGGATCATCAGGGTAATACCTGGGTACAATGGTGAATCTGACAATCCTCCATATCATCAGAAGGGAAAATATGGCAACTGTTATCAAGTGACCGGGGTGCTCATTCAAGGCCCAGGTCCATCCTTGGGTAGAAAGGACCTTTGCTGTGGAGAGTATTTCGGAAAGCATGTTGGATGCCCGTCGATGAGAGCTACTGTCTTGATCTAGGAAACTGGCAAGTGACCTTTCTTTGTCAGGACTCTTTTTCTACTAAAGGCGCTATGACTTAACATGCATGATGGCCCTGGTCAGTGTCTTAGGCTATATTATTAAACAGAAGGCACGAGGCGAATCCCCCATCGATAGTTCATTGGCCCTGGTTTTACAATTTCTCGCTGATGACCTAGCCTCGCAGTAGGGTTGGGATAACGAGGACAGAGTGGATCGAGCAGGGATCGAATCCATCAGTAACCTTCGAGTCTTGAGGCTGTATGCCTGAGCGGTTAACGTATATAACAGCCTGGGACATTAGGGCCTAAATGGCATGGAGCACCAAATGTGAGCGACTATCATGTTTGAATTCGTCGCCGTGTTTCTCCTGCTTTTCCTCAAAAGGCTGCGCGGTTTGCGGTACTTGGTTCAAGGGCCCGATATCATTGAGAGGGCTTACTTTTCAGTGAGCCAACATCTTTTTGAACATAGGCATGTTCTGACGGAAATAGTCTGGAGGGGCTCCCTTCATCATCTCCACCCCTTCGAACGACCACTTGATGATCACATCAGTCGATCATATCACAGAGGTAGTCAACGCGCCTCTCGGGGCCTTGTCCCTCCATGCTGTAGCCAAAGAGGTATGCTCTCAAGAGCTCGTTCAAGCGGAGAATATAACGCCGAAAATAGATCATACAGCCGAAGCACACCATGCTGGGCTTCGAATGGCAGGATCAGCGAGGGGTCGAGGGGACAGGCTTTGTCCGAGCCTTGCGAAGCCGACTTACAGCGCACTTGCCGGTTTTGCTGCCGGATCTGCAGAGGCTTGTCCAGGATGCTATAGCACATGAGCTTGATACGCCAGAATGCGACGGTAGGATCCATTGATGATTTCGGGACAGACTTGATTGACCGTCAATAGGGTTCGTTCATTGCAGACTGTTTCCAATGATTAAGCGGACGGTCACAAAAGTCAACAGTTTTATTTTCTTTGGGGAAGAGCTGGGTGAGGAAGCGACTTACAGACTCATGGTATCGAGCTTGAAGTCATACTGATTAATTTTCAGCCCAGAACGCCGAGTTCACCGCAGCGGCGCTGGAGTTTCCACAAAAGGTCATTCTCGCCGCTGAGATCTTACGAGCAACTCCAGGCTTCCTTCAAGGGTAAGAACTCATCCATCAATTGGCTGCCACTGACATTGCCAAGGACCGTGGCCCGTCTGGCGACCCGGCAGCATTATGCAGTAAAGACTCTAATGAGGTATCTAGAGCCAGTCGTTGAACAGCGGATGGCTGCAAGAACAGGATCACAAGGTTGCGTCTCTGGACATACTCCGGTTCGGACAATAACAGTCACAACGGCTTTTCCCGGGCTAACCTGGGCATCGATAGGTTGACTGCATGCAATGGCTCATTGACACGTCGCCACGGAAGCAGCAGTGGTCGACCCAGCGAATGGTAGGTGAGATAATTGCTGTCTGGTTTGGCTCAGTCCATCAGCTCGCAATGGTATGGTGACACAAGAAGATGATTGTGGGACGTCGAGGCTGAGGTTGACGAGCTCTAGACCACAACGTACGCGATTGAAGATCTGTGTCTGTATGGGGAGTATGCCGAACCACTGAGGTGCGAGTTCCGTGACTATCTTGTTGGCTCGTGCCGAAAAAGACTGGCAGATATGCCCCTCCTTGACAGTTTTGTGCGCGAGTCGATTCGCTGCACCAACTCTGATGCAAGTGAGTTGCTGGTTGCCCTTCCGGACTCCTCATTAACTCAGCTGACTGCACCAGTCACTGTGCGACGAAAAGCTCTCAAACCGTTCAATTTCTCTGACGGGCTTCGAGTGGAGCAGGGCGACTGGGTATGTGTGCCGCAGCGAGCGATGATGCATGACGGACGCAGGTATGAGAATCCGCGCCAATTCGACGGGTTTCGATTTGCGAGGGCAAATAAGCAGTTGAAAAACGGCGACCAGTCTGCAAATGTCCCAGAGCCCAGCCCGCTGCGATTGACAGATGTCAGCATTGACTGGCCAATCTGGGGGCTGGGGAACACAGCTTGGTGAGGAGACCAGAGTATACCTGCAGAGCAAGAAGCAAACATAGCTGACGTGCATAAACGCCTAGTCCCGGACGATTCTACGCGGCAACTGCCCTGAAGCTGATTCTTGTGAGCATCCTGGAGGGGTATGAGTGTCGTTTGGCAGATCCTGGAGGGCGACGGAGCAGATGGTGGCGGTCCAGCGTTGTTCCACGAGAAGGAACTACAGTCTTGTTCAAGAGGCTGAAGTGCTGATATCTTGGTCAGAATGAGAGCCACCAGTTTGAACATGAATGCCTTTAGGAGACTAATCTGTAGACAGCATCAATAGCTATGTCTTCGGAAATCCCTCCAGGAACAGACCTCTGCGCCATACCAGCAGCCCAGCCTCCAGCAGGTCAAGCACCTAACTTTGTCGATCCTGATTCTTTGGAGAATGCGACCATTGCAGTGACGACTATCCTTATTACCGGGGCCACAGCATTCATTGTTGCGAGGATCTTTACAAACTTCCGAACGTTGAATCTAGCAGACTGTAAGTTGTTTCAGCAGACGGTGATATCAGTCTTGACTAGATTTTTATAGATTTCGTGGTGATCTCTCTGATTCTCTCCGGTGGCTATAATGGGACCGTCCTGGCGATACTCGAATACACGCGCCATCAGTGGGATATCCCAGTCTGCTGGTTCAACGCCAGATACATGAAAGTCAGTCATTGCACTCTGATATTGAGCAAGAACTAAAACAAGACCTCACAGATTCTCTACGCCCAAGGCATGTTCCTAAGCCCAACCATTTTTTTCGGTAAATCCTCCATCCTTCTCCTCTATCGCCAAATCTTCACCGTAGAGACACCGATGAGATACGCTATCCGTTTTGGCCTCGTCTTCACTTTCGCCATGTACTGGCCTCACGTCGCGCTCGAGTCGTACTACTGCGCACCGCACGTTGGTCAGTCCTGGAACGATCTGCTCACGAATGGGATGCCGTCGCGGCTGATATACTGGGGTATTGTGCAAGGGACCCTGGCCGTGATCTTGGATCTCTATATCTTCATTCTCCCACTCCCACGGCTTTGGAAGATCCAGCGCCCGGTCCGGAAGAGATTACAGATTATGGCGGTGTTTTCGACGGCGTTGATGTAGGTATATTTTATTTTATTTTTCTTTAATTGAGGGACGTGCTAACGACTGCAGGGGCGTCGTAGCCAGCGTTATGGCGCTGGTCTACCGCATACGTCTTAGAACGACATCCGATACGACTTATACTCAAAGTCAGCTTTTCATCTGCGTGTAAGTTCCTTTATTTCTCGAAGACGGCAGGCGTCTGACTGGATTCAGCAATGTTGAGAATAATATCGCCATCATTGTCAGCTCCATGCCAGCATTTGCGAAATTCTGTAGAAGGAATGTCTTGGAATCGGCGTTTGTCAAGAGTCTGTATACGAAAATCACCTTCAGCAGCGGGGGCGACTCATCCGATGCGCCCCATAGTCCACACAGCTCCAGCGGAGGCAGAAAGAAGCCTGAGCACTACTATAAGCTAAGGAGGTTGCCGGGAGACAACAAGGGTGCCAGCCAGCAGCATATTCTTGATCATATAGTATGAGCTGTATCCTATAAGTAACTGATTGGCTACACTATGCCAGATAGGCGGTCCAATTTGTAGAGAAATAAAGCCGTTGCTTGGCTATCGACTATGGCAGCTTGCATCATTAGTGAAAGGAAAGGTAGTACAGTAAGCTCAAACAAAGGCAGCCACGGTACTCACTCTCTTAAGATCTACCTTTTCCCTCATCAACCCTTTTGATCTCTACCTATCTTCTTTTACTGCTGATCAATTATGCCTCCTAAATCTGCAACACCAAAAGCGATCCTCATAACTGGCTGCTCAGAAAACAGTCTAGGCGCCGCGCTCGCCCTCACCCTCGCCAGCACTCCACCATCCTCTTCAACAGAATCGAAACACCACATCTTCGCAACAGCCCGCGACCCCACAAAAATACCAGAATCCCTCTCGTCCCTCCCAAACGTCACCACCTTAGCACTCGACGTAATATCACCCACCTCAATTGCCGCCGCCGTGCAGACAGTCACAGACTCCGAGCGCGGGCTAGACATCCTCATCAACAACGCAGGGATCGGGTACACCGTTCCCTTACTAGACGCAAACATTGAAACTGCCAAGAATGTCTACGAGACCAATGTCTGGGGCGTGTTAAGGGTTGTACAGGGTTTTGCCGATTTGCTTGTGAAGAGCGCGGGGAGGGTCGTGAATGTTAGTAGCGTTGGGGCGGTGGTTACTACCCCTTGGATTGGTGAGTGGGATTTCGCTTTTATTTCCGGCGCCGAATTGCAGGTGTACGGAATAGATACTCTGGGTTGAATTGGGTTCCGGGTGCTCCGGGGATTGGCTTCTGTTTATGCTTATCTTTGTCTGGATGGGATACTGCTTGTTTGGCTACTGTACCACCGGAGATAACCTCCGCAAACCGAGCCCGAACACTGATCTGAGCCTGACCACCACTAACAATCACCAGGAATCTACTCCTCCTCCAAATCCTCCTTAACCCAACTAACCGAAACCCTCCGGCTGGAACTCTCCCCGCTGGGCATAAGCGTCCTCACACTGATGCTCGGCACAGTCACGACCTCCTTCCACGATAACGAGCCCCCCGTGTCTCTACCTGACAGCTCACGTTACACAGCTATCCGTAACACAATATCACAGTGGGCGAAAGGGGAGGCGGGGCCGAAGGGGTGTTCTGTTGACGAGGCGGCGGGGTTGATTACCAATGATGTTTTGGGTGCGCAGGGGGTTGTTTGGCGGGGGCCAAATGCTGCTGCTGTTAGGTGGTTGGCGAAGTGGTGTCCTGGGGGGTGGTTGGTGAGTTTCTTCTTAAGCTAGCTATGTGTTGAAATTGGGCAGTACTAATGGGTTTAGGACTCTATTATGAGGAGCGGGCAGGGGCTGGATGAGTTGGAGAAGAGTCTCAAAACGGACATAGGATATTAGATGTCTGATAATACTTCGTACTTATGGGCCACTATGACTAGCATTTGTGATAATCGACTATATTTACCCATCCTCAAGAAGGAATCTTGAAGCCGCCAGGCACATTGACCCTGAACACACCCTCTGGATCGACCTCTCCACTCACCTTCTGAAGCTTCTCAACACTCTCCTCTCCAAAAGAAGGAACCACATCCTGCCATATAGCCGCATAGTTTGGGTAGATATATGGATCATAACTGCCCAATCTACGCGCATCTTCTTCAATGCCACGGAAGAGTTCACGCGCGTTTTTCTCGACGGTCTCGTCATCTTTTCCATCCTCCCATGTAGCGCTGAGCAGCGTTACAACCAGCGCTTTCCTCTTCCCAGTGAGGCCAAAGGCGTTCTTTGTAGGTGCCCGGGCGTAGACTGCTGGTGGTAGAGGTTCCAGCGAGATGGACCAGTGCACACCAGTGACATTCTCAATTGCAGCCAGGCTTGATTTCCAGCGTAGGAATGTTGCGTTAAGTATTGGAACGGCCGAGTCGTGCGTTATTACTACGCTCATCTCCCTTTATCATCACCATCGTCAGCTTCGTCAACCAGTATAGGGAGGAGTAGAATTAACATACCGCTTCCCATTAACCTGGAACGACCCCTGCACCTTCGACATCTCAAGGTTACCCCGCGTTTTCAAGTCGCTCATTAACGATGGAATCTCCAAGAACGGCTGATAAGACTTCGGATTCTCCTCATCCTTTGTATAAACAATACTATTCACAACGGCGGAGCCCCGTCCCTGTGCATACCCGAAGCTCGTGATCAGCGACGCGTGCTCGTCGTATCCCTCTGCGGAATTAAACTCCGAGAAGGCCTTGAGTTGCGCGTCGATGCTCTCGAGCGAGTAGTAGGCCATCCCGCCCCAGATGAGACCTTGCTTGAATGTTTTGAGGGAGATGTTGGTTACGATGCCGAAGTTGCCTCTGCCGCCGCCGCGGAGGGAGGCTAGGAGGTCGCTGTTTTCGTGCTTGTTGGCGTTTACAACTTTGCCGTCTGCGAGGACGATCTCGAAGTTTGTTGCCGTGTCGCAGGTCCAGCCGTAGCGGGGAGAGAAGTAGGATATTCCGCCTCCTAGTGTCAATCCACCGACGCCGACCTGGGCTGCGCGACCACCGGCAACACAGAGGCCATACGGCTCAAGGAAAGCATAAACATCGCCCCATGTTGCGCCGACGCCGACGGACACGGCGGACTGGTCGTCGCTGAGACGGATCGAATTGAGATTCCTCAGGTCAAACGTAACGCCGCGGTCGATGTTCGACGCACCACCGTGGCTTGCGTGGCCGCCGGAGCGGATGGCGATGTGGCATTCGGAGTGTCGTTCTGGAGGGAGCGTCGATGCGGTAGATTTTATGCTCGTGATTGCTGTCGAGACGTCCTCTGCGCTGGTGGGGGAGACGATGCAGAGGGGTTTGAGGTTGGAGTTTTGCAGCGAGAAGTAGGAGTCAAGGGAAGCGTTGTATGGCCCTGTGTTGGGGAAGGAGACTTTGTCGGCCAGCACGGAGGAGAGCGCGGTGCGCTGAACAGGAACAGTCAGCTGTGCTACTTCAACAAGGCATGTCACATGAAGGGCAGGAAGTAGGAGCTCACGCAGGCTCCCAGACTAGGGGAAATAGTATCACCAGCCATCTTGAGGTGATCTATTGTTGTCGCGAATACGAACTGAGCTCGGTAGGAATTACTTTGGAATTGACGTCGCTGTCAGATTTATCGATCTCGTGTCAGTGGTGGAAGTAAGCACGGCTTTATGCAGATGTTTGGCTGACGCTATCCCATACGAGGAAGAACTGGGCGCTGTATGACGGTCCCTCTTAAGTCGCTTTGCTTCCTTGCTCTGTCGACAAGCTTCTCAGGTTTTCCCCAACATGGTTCGGGGCCAAGCGACGTGGGCCACTGTTCTTTGGACCTCGTGCGCCAATGCAAGATTAGCTCGTGTATCTAGCTGTGTATGTACCCTTTCTCCGCCATGGCACAAGCGCTAATTCTATATTATATCAGTGCCAGGCCCTATCCGATGCTTTGGGCCCCATACTAGCGTATCCAAATAGCGTCACATACAACGAGTCAGTCTCATCCTATTGGTCTCAGCAGGAGCAGCTTGTCTCGCCCTCCTGCGTTCTATCACCAACGTCAGCACAAGATGTCTCAATTGCGTTGCAGATTTTGGTTCCCCAGTCTTGCGAGTTTGCTGTTCGCAGCGGTGGTCATGGGGCACTTGCAGGGAGCGCCAATATCGGAGACGGTGTTACCATTGACTTGAGTGCTTTGAATCATACATCTGTGTCTTCCGATAACGCTTTCGTGTCGGTAGGCCCTGGACAGTTATGGGGTAATGCCTATGCTACCCTAGATGCTCAAGGGGTTTCTGTACCAGGGGGCAGAGATAGCCCTGTTGGAGTAGGTGGTGCGACTCTAGGTGGTGAGATAGCCCTCAATTGACCTGAGATTGAGCTAATAGATCAGGTGGCTTCAACTACTTCGCACCCTTAGCCGGCTTCGGATGCGACAATGCCGTCGAATATGAGATTGTTCTGGCAAATGGAGAGATCATCCATGCAACCAATCAATCTCATCATAATCTATGGCTGGCATTGAAAGGCTCAGGAAACAACCTGGGCATAGTGACCAACTTCGTCTTCAGCACGTTTCCGCTAAGAGAGGTTTGGGGCGGCCAGATATATTACCCTATCAGCACAATTGATGAACAGTTGACGGCGTTTAATCGGTTCACAGCAGACCCTAACTACGATTCAAATGCCGGTTTGATTCTCAACTATGCCTTCTCTCCATCGACTGGTCACATTATCATGAACCAATTTGCATACGCCTCTCCAGAAGAGTATCCTCGGCCTTTCAGGCCATTCACTTCCATTCAGCCGCAAAGCCTAAGTTCAGTGCAGATATCCAGCCTCGAGGATCTGTCGGTAAGGACAGGATCGTTAGCCCCCGCATCATTTGGGTGAGTCTATCTTCCTTTCTAAAAAATTCCCACAAGAATCTTCCTAACAGCCTACAGCCAAACCGTCTTCGCCCTAACAGTCGAAAACACCCTCTCCATCCTACACACAGTTCACACAATCTGGAACACCAGCACAGCCGAAGTTGCCCATATCCCAGGGATATCATGGTCGCTCAGCCTAATCCCCATCGTCCCCGCAATAGAAACACAAAGCGCCCTTCGCGGCGGAAACATCCTAGGCCTCGAAGTTCCCCCGCACGGCCTCGTCATGATTCTCTTGTCAGCCATGTACAACTCCTCATCTGACGATCCAGTCGTGAGCACTGCGGCAGAGAGGCTTTCGGATCGAATTGTCGAGGCTGCGCAGGAAGATGGGGTGTTCAACGCTTACGTTGATTATAACCATGCTGCGCCGTGGCAGGATCCGATTGCGAGCTATGGCGAGCGCAATCATGAGTTTATTAGGGAGACGGCGGGGAGGTATGACCCGGACGGTGTCTTTCAGAGACTTTGTCCCGGGGGCTTCAAGATTATTTGACGTGAGGAGACTTGGTGGTTGGATGTTTGCGCCATGGTGCTGGGCCCCTATATATAGATCGCTGCTGGCTACCATCTAGGTGTTATAATAGTTCGTGAAATTACAAGCAAGTAGGTAGGTCCGCGACTTGGGAACCATTGTTGTGTGGATATATATATCAGTATCTAGAGGAGCCCTGTCCATGGCTCCAATAACTATCCAATTGGGGTGTTCCAGCTCCAGAGCCGTCCTGCCATGATAGAATAGACCTAAAAACGCGAGATTAGTAATTGATCTAGTGTTTTACTATATAAATCACTGAGATGACTGAATTAGGAAGCCTCGAAAACTTCAAAAACGCGTTGAATTCTAGGCAGTACTCCGTAATATGGTTGAAAGGTTGAAAAATCAAGAATGTTCCAACTTGCAAGTAAAACGGGTGGTTGGGCGAACACGACTGACAATAATAGCAGGCTGATCATCCTCATCTTCACCTGTACTCTTCAGAACAAGCCTGCAACATCCGTATGGGCCAATTCGGTTGCTTCCCACTCATCTGACGGCACCCAACCGTCAGTTGCTGTATTCAACAAACCAGACAAATTGTTCGCAACTGCTGTGCTCCTTTGAAAAGATCGTACTCCTTCTCATCGTTTATGAGTTGAACCCCCAGCTCCTTCCAAAGCTGGTCTGTTTCAATCAGTTCAGGGCGAAGGTCTACGGCGTCTGGAGACCTCTTCCTTCTCCACCTCACTCAATGCAATTCACTGCCTCGTTTGACTAATCCATAATATCCCTAGTCCAATCTGACAGATTCTGTTGCTCTGCATGTTTTATGTGGTGGCTTAGTCCTGCAAAGCCACGTATTACCAAGGAAAAAACAAATATGAGGCACAGATTTGGCAGACCAGCACTCTGGCAATGAGGCGGTGCATTTGTGAGGCTATGAGGCTGGTTTCATATAATGCGAAGGAAAAATCCTTCTTGGGGTGCTTAATTGTGCTGTCTCTAACTTTTACATCAAGCATGGACACTTCAGCCCTCGTACCCAGCCAAACTGGACCAGTCTTCGCCCAGCAGGGAACTGTGGATTGGACTCAACTAGCCAAATCCAGTGTCGCTTTGTCGGTCGAGATACTATCACGGTTGTCCCAGGCTGGAGTTGAACCTCTCACTCTCGCTGTAGGGCAAGCAATATGCTCACGCTTTGTTTTACCACCGGAAACACAGCGCAAAATACACACTGAACTGACGAATCTTAAGCCCTTCTCATCATACGGCAATGTCCTTTGGTTTGGATTTGGGATTAAGCATATGGTCAGGCTGCTAGTCGAGTCTGAACAAGGGATGGCTTGTGTTGCGCTGTGTGGCGGCCTCTCTGTTTCCTACGACAAATTCTACTGTGCGCAGGTACTGCGTTCAATGACCCAAATACAATATGCGCCTGGTCATCTGAGTCCGTCAATCTCACAATGGTCAAGTTTGGTTGAAGTCTGCTCTGGAACACTATTGCCCTCGGAGTTTCCGCACATGGTCGAAGGGTTTTCTCGGCTTTGGTACAATGATCAAGATCGAGAAATGTGGAAACTACAGGTGCAACATCTCCTCATGCTCTAGGGGAGGCATTGTAAACACTGGCGGCTGTTGCAAGGGGGGATCTTCAAAGTGCAACCTTTGTTGGTGGCGCAGACTGCGCGTGGATAGCTGCTGTTGCAGAATGGGTGCTTTGCCTGACAGTGGAAGTTCGTGACGCCAAGGACAATCACTGCCTGTATCAAAAGTTAAATGGCGCCAACTATGAAACCGCACAGGTAATGATTCTGCGAACATTTGATATACAACATGCCATGGTTCAACTGAAGGATAAGACATGCTTTCTTCCAAGCGGTGCCGCCATCTTCGATGCAGGGTCTGAAATAGGGGAGAAGCTCTTTGCGGGGGGGCGTTCTACCTGGAATTCAATCCTGTCTGATACGTTTCCTGATGATTACTTGCAGCGACTATTCTCATCTGGGGGGCAGTCTGCTTTCTCAACTCTTCTTCACTTCACTACCAAAACAATAGGCACGGGGCTTGGCGCACACAGGAAAACCTTTGACATGCTCCCAGAGCTTCGAGGTTCCTTGTCTTTCATTCGGATTGAGGGTCAAACTTTTAAAGACGCAGGAAAGGTTATTGAGTCTCTATGTGGTTGCGATGGCTGTCAAAAGGCTTCAACCGCTAATGGAGTAACAACATTCTTTCCGAAAGAGCTCTGCCTATTCTACATGGCGGCTACTATCTTTCATTACCTCTGGATACTTGCACGGGTCACTTTACATGACAAAATCCAGCCTTCCTCTGCCGGACTCCGGCATCTTTACTTTCTATTAATCAAATCATCACGGCGCCAACTAGACCCTGGTGTTGCACTTGTATCGCAGAATTACAAAAGAAACATTCTTGCCAACGCATTGCAAGTGATGACGGGGATCCCAATTCACCAGGTGGTTACTCAGGATCCCTCGGCAGTCTCTGAGTCAGGCACGTCAATTTGCTGCGCTTCTCTCCTGGATCCGAATTTGCCTCCTGGAGGTACGCCATTTCACCTGTTCCCTGGCCATATTCAGAAGGAGGGGTCTTTATTTCAGGAAGTTTATGACCTTGATTCAAGACTTGGTGTACGAGTTGCAGAGGATACCGTGATGAAGCCCACATTTGACGAAAAATTACGCCTGATAATGGGCATGGGCCCAAACAAACGTGCTCCTGAGCTCCTTGTAAAGGAGACAATCGACGCCCGTAAACTACAGGCTAGCTACTCATGGGAATATCAGTTGTCCCGTGACCCAGTCGCGGAAAAGAGCCATAGGCTACGCACCACAGCTGCCCCAACTATGAAAATGCTTTTTCCGGCATTTGGAAGTGCGGACCTCCAACGGCTACTTTTCAAAGGGATCTCCTTTATCCAGTGCGAGAGCAGGCAAATGCGAGCCGTACAAGACAGCAAAGATGTTTCCGGAGTCTGTTGCCGAGTCATGGAAGACATCGTGCTGCAAATGGGCCCATTATGTCTTTCTCTTCCTCGCCCAGGGCAGTGGATCCTCATAGATGTTGGCAGACGCAAACAGCCCGGTGAATATGACGGGGAGGAATTCCCAACTAAGGTTTATCTTGGATCGTTGGTGGAGCTCTTCAGTCTTCTCTGCAACAGTGAGCCAGGCAAGCATCTGAAACTTGTCTGCGCATCGAGCTGCCTGTTCTGCACCTGCCTCTGGGAGGCGCGGACCATTATTATTGTTGCAGGTCAGACTTCACCTACAGAAACTGTTTTCGCAGATGATATCACGATCATTCAAAAAAGTTGCTCGGAAGCCGTGCAGACGGATGCAGTTACATCAATGGGAGATATCCACGACGTTGAGGGCAATTCACCGGCAATGAAAGCACCAACACCAACACCGTCAAGCCCCTCCCCTCCGAAAGCAACCTCGAGAAAAAGGAAGAATGCGAGACAGACTCGCAGGAATCCAAAACGGAAGGCCAGCTCCAAATGACATCTCTCGTCACATTACATATATAGACTTTTCCTAATTTATGTTATTTCACCCCTCGCAGAGTCATTGCACTGTCATTGTTGGTGCCCTACGGGACCAGTATGAATGTAATGGACGGAGTCGGAGGACAGGAGGGATCAATCAATATAGCAGAAGGAGCTGTATTCGGACTCGAATCAAGGACTTCGGAGATATAGAAGCTGAAGCTTGAGTTCCTTGTATATCTTCTTTAGGGACCTATTGGTTGTATTTAGGGTTATATATCTCTCTTCTCTCTTCAATTTCCTATTCTTCATTATCATCTTCCAGGTCAGGTACCGGCATAAGGCCTTGAACATCTCTAGGGTAGTACTTGGAGGAATTGAACTGTATCAGATTGAAAGTTATCAGAGTATCAAGGGACACCCTGGTTGGACTCAGATACGATCATGCTGCATCCTGCATTGGCGCCTCAACTACCTCAACCACAGCTCTTTTTGAGTCCTCGAAGGTACCACCTCCATGTACCTACCTACCTACCTATATATAGGTCCTAATCCATCACCCAAATAACAAATATGTCCCCAACCACCCCAAAACCCCCCCAAAACCCGCCCTCCTCCAAGCCGAAATCTCCTCAACCGACCAAAGCTTCTTCCGAATCCAACTCAACGACCCCAACACCAACAAACCAACCATAAAATACCTCACCATCTCACCAGGTCTATACAGCGACGAAGACATGGCCTTCGGCCCATCCCTATTCCCCCTCCTCCCAGAATTCCCACCAGGAGACTGGAATGACGGACTCGTAGCTAAGGATCCTAATCCTAATCCTAATCCTAATCCTCAAAACAAGGATAAGCCGGTTTTCGCACGGACCCGTGTAACCAAGTTCCCATCCGTGGGAAGTCAGCATCAGTGGCACGACACTTACGTTGATTATCTGGACCTCGCCGTTGGCAAGAAACTCAGAACGGGGATCTACGAGGTGACGTGTCCGCGTTTCAATGATGTTGTTGTCGTTGCTAAGTTCGCGCGGTTTGAATGGGAGGTTGGGTATTTGGAGAGTGAGACTGTTGCTTATGGGTGGTTAAATGGGCATGCCCATGCTGAAAGCCATGCTGATGGCCATGGCCATGAGGAGGATAAGGATATCGGACCGCAATTTCTAGCCCACTTAACAGAAGGCGATCGAGTAATTGGATTCCTCATGGAACGGATAGTCGACGGACGGCACGCCGGGCCAGAAGATCTTGCTGCGTGCCAGCAGACGCTGGGACGATTACACCGGATGGGGATTTTGCATGGAGATATCAACCGGTTTAATTTCCTTATTCGCGGCTCAGAGGCTGTGCTTATTGATTTTGATTCGGCGCGGAAATGTGACGATGGGGATGTGCTGAGGAGGGAGTTTGAGGCGTTGTCGCGGTCTTTACGGGATATGTCGATGAAAGGGGGTGGGGGGGTTCTTTGTGTTGGGACGGAGTAGTTGGTTATCCGTCTCGGTGAGTCGGTAGGTGGAGCTGTAATCTGGCAGGAACAAAAGAATACATTTTGATATATCAGCGACAGTTGCTAGTTACTGTACAGGGCACGCTCATCTCTCCTCTTCCCCGGGATCTATCTATTAAAAGCACCACAGGCAAAACAAAATCGGGTGGCATAAAGTCGGCGGAGATGAACAAAAGAAACGCATAATCTAGCTAGACCCTTAATAAGCGTTTCGGCTCATGTCCGAGCGGAGACGGTTGTAGTCGAGGATGCCCTCGATGCTGCCAACGGCGCTCAGCGCGAGATCCTGATCCCACAGCTTGCGGTTGGCGAAGTCCATCACGTCCTTCTCGGTGATCTGTCCGATTGTGCGTTCGATGTCCTCGGGTGAGAGACGGCGGCCGGTGGTGATGATCTGGCGACCAATGTCTTCGGCAACGGCGGTGGTACCGTCGAGGGAAAGGAGGATGGAGGCCTTGAGCTGGGCCTTGGCGCGCTCAACCTCGGCGGCAGTGACGCTGAAGGATAGGCGAGACCATTCACGGAGGGCAAAGTGGCAGAGGTCATCGAGACCGGTCATGTTCTCGGAGACGAGGTAGATACCCCAGAGACTAGACAACGGTTAAAAAAGGTCATTAATCTGGCTAGAGAAAACTCACCCAGTATCGCTGTAGCTGGTGGAGAAACTCATGAAGCTGTTGGCGAGGTTGTTGCGCTCAACAAAGGAGCTGAGCTTGCTGCCAAGGTAGGGGGAGTTGCCCATGGCGCGGTCCCAGTTACCGACGATGGCCTGGGCGACGAGAGCAGTGAAGTAGTCGTCATCCTTCCAGCTGACACCCTCAACGGCAAGAGCAATGTGGGCAGTGGGAAGAGTGTCATCACGGATGCGGACCTCGGAACCGATGAATTCGGGTTGACGCTTCTGCTCGGCAGTGAGAGCAAGAGCGGCGGAGGTTGGGGGCTGACTAGGGAGACGACCGAAGTGCTCCTCGGCGAGCTTGACGAGCTGCTCGTGGGGGATACCACCAGCACCGACAAGGACCATGCGGTCAGCAGTGTAGTTGGTCTTGATGTAGTCGGTCAGGTTGTCGCGGGTGATGGTTTGGATGTTCTCCTTGGGGCCGAGGATCGTGCGGCCGAGAGGCTGGCGTTGGAACGCGGTAGCGTGGAGGTGGTCGAAGACGACCTCCTCGAGCTGCTTGTCAACCTCCTCCTGCTCACGGAGAATGACGTCCCTCTCGCGCTCAATGGCAGAAGGCTCCAGCTTCGAGTTTTGCAGAATGTCGGCGAGGATATCGACGGCCTTGGGGACATCGTTGTTGAAGGACTTGGCGTAGTAGACGGTGTTTTCTCTCTAGAACTGAGTGTCAGCGTATCCTTAGCAATCCTGCCTTCAATTCCAAATCGTACCGATGTGTAGGCGTTGAGGTGAGCGCCCATGTTCTCAATCTCGAGCTCCAATTGGTGCTGGGAGCGCTTGCTGGTACCCTGAAATCTATTAGCTGGCAGTCGGCAGTCGTTCTCTCAATATACACACCTTGAAGGCAAGGTGCTCCAAGAAGTGCGCGGTTCCGTTGGTCTTGTCAGTCTCTGCCCGGCTACCGGCATCGATCCACACGCCGACGGTTGAGGTCTGAGCCCATGGGGAGTATTCAGTAGCGATCTAGAACCAGTCAGCAAGATATAGCCCCAGCCAGAGATATCAATGGCGTCGAATCGTACCGTGAAGCCGTTGGAGAGGGTCGTGGCCTGGGTCGTGGACGGCAACGTAACGGGAGAAGCGAAACCACGCTTGACGGGCTGGATAGCCTTCAAGGCGGAGCGACTGCGCAGAGCCTGGTTGAGGTTGAAGGCTAGGCGCCGGGAAGCCATTGTGAGAGGATATGAGGTGGGTGTGGAGGGGGAGAGGGAGAATGGGGTGATGATGGTACTGGGCGACCCTGGAGTTGAGATGCGAGGTTGAGTTCGGGAGTCAAATTGTGCCAGCCAATCACATGACCCGCTTTTCCAAACCGCTCCGACACTTCCCTATTCGCTACATCATCTCAGTTCTCTCCAGGGCTTGGATACTTCTACTGGATTCACGCATTAAATTCTAAATTCTTAACGCTCACTTAAACTGACTAGCATACCGCCTCACATTCTCAATCATGGGAATATCCGCCGAAAACCCCAACCCCAACGCTCGAGCCGGGTCAAAATGCGGCGACCAAGTCTGAACAATCCGATCAATATCCTCATCATATTTCTCCTCCACGAGCGCCCGTCTCTCCTTCCCGCCCACCTCCTCCAGAGCGTCCAACATTTCCTGCACAGTGACCTTCAAGCCAGGCAGATTCACAGACCTCGAGTCACCGAAGGCCTCCTTCGGGATCGTCGCCGCATGAATCAAATTCTTCACAATCGTATACGGCGAGCAAATCCACATTTCCACCTCCTTGCCAACAGGGAGAATCGCCGTCTCCCCGTGAAACGGCTCGCGGATGATTCCGCTCGCAAAGCTACTCGCTGCTTGCGTCGGTTTCCCAGCTCGGACAGTCACGGTCGGAAGTCGGACAGCTCGTCCGTCCAGGAATCCACGGCGGGAGTAGTCATTCAACAATGTCTCGATGATAAGCTTCTGCGATCCATATGACGACGAAGGCACAGGCGGGAAATTTGTCTCGTCGATAATAAAGCCCGGAGGCGCAAGTCCGTAAACAGCCAGACTTGACGTGAAGACAACCTTTACACCAGGCTGGACCTTGCGTAGTCTGTCCAGGATATATCGGCTGGATTCAAGATTGACTCGCATTCCCAGCTCGAAATTGGCCTCGGCTCCGCTGGACATAATCCCGTGTAGAAGGTAGACGGTCTCGTAGCGGTTGTTCTCGTTGATGAGCTCATCTACCACCTTGGGGACTGTAAGATCCGATTCAATGCACTTTGTCCGTGATGCATGCTGTGCTGCAGATGTAGGGACCTCTGGAGCAACGACATCTGTCAACGTCACAGTTACGCTGGGGGATCCGGCGAGGAGAGCAGCTGCCAGCTCCTGACCGACATAGCCGCTTGCTCCGGTAATAAGAATGGACATATTGAGAGTGGAGGCACGTAGAGTCCGAGTCAACAAGATAAAAAACGAAGCCGTAGATAGTGAATAGGTAAGTAGCTACAGAGATGAGAGAGTCTGTGTCTAAATACACTCACTTCTCACTGACTCGCGGGGCAACCCCGGGACCTATTCCCCCGCTCTACATCACCATCGCATGCGATTACCATATGATATCCATTTACGACCTGTGATTAGCTGGAAGAACGCAGCAATTCCGAAGGTAAAAAAACCAGTCGGGCAACAGTCCGAGTACCGAAGTTGCAGGACAATGCAGAACCAGAATCGGAGGCACGGCGCAAGTCCGAGATATCGTCGATATTTGAACGATGGCACACCACAAAGACGGATGATTCATTCACGAGGCACATGGAAAGATATCGATCGAAATGTACTTGGACAGAGGAACTACTAACAAATTCAGGCAAAGAAAAGTTGAAAGTAAGCAAGTCGATAAATGTAATTAACTCCATGCACGATGTTTTCCAATGTCCCAGAAAACACATCTAGATTCCTCGGCACGCACAGCACAGGACATAAAAAGCGGGAAAACATTTCAAGAAAAATCGTAGCACACTCGACGCCAGGACAGAGCACAAGAATTAAGAGACATGACAAGAAAAAGCCAAAGAAAGATGAGAGAAAAAAAAACCGTTACAAGAACCCTGCTTTTGGTTTTTGGGGTTTTTTTTTTGTTTACGCGGAACGCTTGTAGAGACCAGAGACGATACAGTGGTCTCGCTCGAAGGGTTCCAGGGTCAACTGCTCCCTCGGCTTGATCTTCTCATCCCTCATCTTCTGCACTTCGCGAGCGAACACGACCTCGGGCTTGGCTGTGCTGTCGATACAGCTGGCCTTGACGGAGATGATGACACCACCCTCGGACTTGAGGAACATGTGGGCATTCAGACCGACGATACGGGCCTGGTCGGGCTGGGCAACATCGGCGAAGATGACGTCGACCATGGGGACGAGCATGCGGTAGCGCAGAGGGTGTCTGGCGTCCTCCACGATGGGGATAACGTTGGTGCGGTGGGTAGCCATGCCGATCAGGTCACGGCCGGAACGGTGGGAGAATTCAACGGCGTAGACGTTTCCGGTAGGTCCGACGATATCAGCGACGTGACTGACGGAGGTACCGCTGGCGGAACCGAGGTAGAGCACCTTGGAGCCAGGACGCATGTAGATGTCATCCAGACCACCGAGGATACCGGCTGCCAACTTAGAACGGAAAGGGTTCCAGACACGGTACTCGGTCTTGGTAACGGCACCGTCCTCGGCGGGAGGAGACTCGACAGAGATGCGCTTCTCGCCATAGACAGCCTCTCCGGGTGTCAAGTTCTTGGTAACGAGCAGATCTTCCTTACCGCCGCGGGCGACGAAAACACCGGCGTGACGGTGGGGTTCCTTTGAAAAATCTCAGTCAGATAATGGTTTCCAATCATTCAATGCTGGTGTCACTCACAATGACAACCTTGGCACCACCCCTAGCACCACCAGGACCACCACCACGGCCACCACGAGGTCCACCACGTCCACGAGGAGCACCGCGGCCTCCGCGACCACCACGGCCGCCGCGATCACCGAAACCTCCACGGCCACGGGGAGCACCGAAACCACCTGAAAACCAGCGAAACAGAATGAATTAGCAACAATTTCTTCTCATCAAAAAGGAACACTACAACCGGAAGCGCCGAAATTCGTGGCTTGAACCAACTCAGACGATAGCATCAACAGATACAAAAGCCAAGCGAAACCAGATCTCAAACGTCCGGACAGTTTCCCAGTGTCCTGATAAATTGCAACTCGGTCAGGACAAACCTCGTCCACGATCACCACCACCACCACCACGGGGAGCACCACGGCCACCACCGCGACCACCGCCGAATCCTCCGCGACCACCTCCCCTAGGAGGAGCACCGAAAGCCATTATATGATATGTTTTGAGATTGTAGAGATAGGGATATCGTCAGCCGCAGAAAGAGGCTGTGAATCGGTCGCGAGAGCTGGACCGGAAACGAAAAAAGTCGAGGGTAAAACAACAATTATCACTTGGGAATGGCGAAAAACGTCGAGTGCAGGAAAATCAAGCGAGGCGAAGGTGAAGAATCACGGAAATATCACGCCGGTACTGATTGTCACGTTCGGTCGAGGCCGTGTAGCTCGTCGTTGATGCGGTCGAGTTTTTTTCAGACAGACTCTGGGATCTTTCGAAAATCTAATGCCACTAGGCTACTTTGGGTGTAGTCCCTTGAAGCTGTGGGAACTGCCTTCACGTGATTTATCCCTCCGCTCACGTGATAAAAACGAGCCCTCGAAGTCCCGCACGTGATCACTCTTCCAGCAATAGGTTAGACAGGTTGCAATAGGCCGAGAAAGTGACAGAGCTTTTGAGAAAGACCTAATTATGGGCTCTGGGGAGACGTCTGAATGAGGAAGAAGCCACGATCTTCTGCTCTGCACATGCACGGATACCAGACCGTCCATCCAGAGTTCGCACTAGGATTCTAAATGGTGGATCTGACTTATATCTTTCTCAACAGTTAGGTACATAATAAGGGTACTGATGCAGTCAATGAATCTTTGCCCTGGGGTATAAATTAACAAAAAACAAGACGAAACCCATCGCATCGCCCGAAAATTGGCGTGCTTAAATTAGATATATACATGAAGCCAATAACTACAAATGAATGCCATCTCAACCCGCGTCCTGATCACCCATAAATATAATAATTCGCCGCATACTGCACAGTAAACGACGCGGGCATCCCATCACACGTCGCCGGCGCACTTCCACCCGCCGTATCAACCCGATAAACACTCTTATAATCCCCAATAGTGCCATTCGTCGAAGTAAGATAAAGCCAAGAAACAGCACCGTTGCTCCCCTTGACAGCATTCGAGGGGGCGTCTAGGTCAGCGTCTTTCTTGACTTTCGCGACGCCGAGCTGCTGGGTGGGTGTTGTGTCGAGGTCGAAGACGGGGGTTTTCTCCTCGAAGAAGTGGTGGCCCATGAGGCCGAGGTTGATGGGTGGGAGGGTGTCGGATTCCTTTGTGGGGAGGCTGACGCGGTATGAGATTGCGGGGAGGAGCTCGATCATGTCTGGGTAGTTTGCGGCGAAGCAGGTGGCGTTGTAGAGGCGGGCGACGGCGCCGACGGCGACGGGTTCTGAGGAAGAGGTTGAGGTGGCACAGGTGTAGTTCTATTGGGGATTAGTTGGCTGAGTTTGTTTGCTATGGGTGAATTTTGCGTAGGACTGCGTACCTGAGTGCCACGGCCGAGTGCGACGTATACTGGGCTTTGCTCTGTAGGGGCTGGAAGACCCGAGGCAAAGTCGGGCAATGAGATGGATGAGATGTCGCAGGGTAAAGAGGATCTGTCGAAGAGTTCTCCGACGTTGTGAACGCGCTTGCTCACTCGGCCTAGGAACTCGGCCATGTCGTCTGAGAAGTCATAGAAGTTGTTGAAGATGGGAGCCGCAGCGGAGCATGCTGCCAGGCAGCTGGTGATGAATAGAGAAGAATGCATGCCGGATGCTTCGGAGAATGAAGTAAAAAAATAAGCAAAAAAATGGAGGACTGGGACTATAAGCTGGCTGCTGGCTCGGAGAAGTCGAGAGCGGAGAGTCCGGAGAAGAAAACAAAGAAAATGATAACCACCAGGGTATCGAAAATAACTGACAAAGGAAAAGCAACGAAGCGAATATAAGGCAGACGGTTAAAGAATTGAAGATGGGCTGCAGAGTGGAAAGTGCAGGCGGCCGGTTATATACCCAGAAGGGCAAAGTTGGCCTCCTGCATGGTGGCGGGTACGTCCATGCAGAGAAGGGCGACCAGGATCTCAATCCGAGACGACAAGTGTGGGATCTATTAACAGTGTCGAGTCAGATCCCGTTTCAAGGCGCCCGTGGGGGACCAGCTCGATCTAGCTCGGCCATTGGACGCGCTATGCGCCGACAAGCAAACCTCTGAATCCTTCAGCTTGAATTGCTGTAGAAATACCTGAATACCGGTCCTGCAGCTGAAGAAAACGCTCATTCGCAGAAAACGGCCGGAGATCTAAGAATACCCTGGAAAGCGCTTAGAGATCGCCCTAGAGCGTTAGTTGCAGATGTCCTCGTTGTCCCTCCGACTCTCTGAGTGGCTCTCCTCAGATGCAGGACAGCTGCCTCCAATTATGGCCTGCTATTTTTGTCAGCCTTGATAATAAATGAGCTTTGTTCATGATAGATCGAGATCCGGTCTGCAGCCTCCACACCGGCGCTTTGCTGAGCGGGGAATTACAGCACAGAGCTGGTCCTGATAACCGATGAGTATGTCCAACCATGGCACGAGAGATCCGGCCGAAGCGCCCATGTAATATCGAACGATGGAATGGGCTTGACCGTGCAGGCGCTCTGTTTCAGCAGGAGAACAATGGCGAGAATGACAGGAGTGCAACAAGCGGTACCTGACAGGCTGCAGGCTGACCGGAGGGATGCAAAGAATAATCCGGCTGACCCTGGTATGGTCTTGGGAGATTGGAGGGGCCGGTTTGGAAGTTTCACGACGCTGGGGTAACCCTGATATTTGGTTCGGCCTAGTGGTTTACCGCCATTTAAGCCTCGGTGATAACAAATGGAAAGTATGTTTGAATCTTCATCATTCATCTGCTGTTATAACAAGCATGAAAAGCTCAAGAGAAGTAAAACAGCTTTTTTGGTGGTCCGAAGAGAAGATAACATCGTCGATACTGTATGTACCATAAGGAACGCCTCGTTTAGAATACCATGTATTGATGAATTTATAATAACAACAAACCATTTCAAGACACTCGATCCTGCTCTCAATATTGAAATAAGAACCTTCAATACACAAGTACTTACTAGTAGTTACCAACATTGCGCCTACTTTCCTCAGCTTCCAGCAAATCGAGAAGCAATGCGTCATTTCCATATTCCTTGAGAGCATTACTCCGCCAGATTTCCCAGTCCTCACTTTGAGCATGTAAAGCCTGCTGGAGACCTCTAAACAGAGCCTGATACTGCTGTATAGTCAAATAAGAGCCCTCTGGAGCAAGACCGAAGGAAAATCTCTGAACCTTCCTTCCCTCAAGAACACATTTAGCGAGATCACCACGATCCCTTTCCCTAAAGATATCAGCGAGTCGCATTTCATCCCCCGCCAGCTCATTAGAGCCCTCGTAGAATTTCGACACAGGCCACATCATGCATGGGGAGCAGAACGCTTCTGCTTTGGATACTGTGTGGGTCCATTCCCAGTCTATGATTCCTACGATGCTAAAGGAGGCATCAACGAGGACATGATCCCCTTTATCGTCCGGATGCTTAAGATAAAACTGAGACTGAGACTCTGAGTGTACATCTTCCCAAAGGAGGTGGATGCTATCCAGGCGATAGCGATGGACGAGATATGCTTCTAGCGGGTAGGAAGTGTCGACCTCTCCGCTTGCTATTATTGCGAGGTAGGATGTTAGAATAGTATGCCACCCCTCGAACGAGGAAGCAAAGGGGCCAATCGGGCCCTTTCCTAGACGGTAGGTTGGTGTGTGTGCAAGACCTTGGGTCTTTGTGGTATTGGCCGATATCATAAGTGACCCCATTGCATCAAACGGGTGCTTCTCAATCTCCAGAAAAATATCGACCAGCTGTTGTATAACTTTCCCCCTCTGCTGATTATTTGCTGCTTGCCAATCCAGGGGCTTCCCGTCCAGTTTTTCTATCAAAATATACCCGACTCCAAGTACATTCTCGGGATCATCCTCACAAGCCCAGTCAAAAACCCTGGGGGACGGGATAGAGGTATGCTCTTGGAGGTAGATCATAGTAGCAACTTCACCTCTCAGAACCCAGTCGCGGATTTCCCTTGGGGAAGACGAGGTCCTTACCAACCGAAAACGTGCTAGCCAGGTAACGCTATCTTGAAAAGTAATTTCAGCGTGACAGTTTTGGCCCCCCATCATGGCAGCGAGGCGAGCACGAGACATATCAACGGTACAAGGTATGCCTCCTCTCAACATTGACGCGCGACGACATAATGCGGAGCAGTCGATTCGATCACGTAGTCCGTTTATGGCACGCGCCTCGGCAGCTCCCGACTGAGCGCATTAAGCCTCCCAGTCCGCCTAGCAACATGTGAGCGTAGTCTGGGAAAATAACTCATGAGCACGTCCATGCATACCTCAGGTGTTGGGCAGAGATGCCACGGCGCTTGACGGTGTACGCGGCAGAGGTGTCTGTCACACAACAAGCAGTCTCCGCAGTTTTGAGCGGCCGGATTCCTACATCCTGCCCATTCACATGGCCATTGAGGCATGTTCACAGAGTTGGAGTTGTTTAAGCACTTTGTAGGAGGGTTGACTAAGCTGAAGGAGTTTAAAGAAGATAGATACTTGAACACGATTCGGGTTCCAGCCCCTCATTGGGCATTCGTCCTTTCCACCAATTGCCGTGCAGTTTGTCCCCGGATGACAATATCTCTTCAGTAAAGAGTACAGATTCTTGAAAGGTATCACAAAATCATATGTTGCCGAATATGACTGCAAATCTGTGACCACAGCATTGAGCAGGCTACGTACGGACTAGTCAATAGACATACTACGATACCCAGGCAGCACATGTCAGAAGCAGCAATTGAACACGCATACCCTTCAATAATCTAGAAAAACATGCACGATGAACAGTGAACCCTTGGAATTAACAGAACTCTATTACATCCATGACAAAGCCACTGTGGAGTCAAAACCAACTATATATATCTCAAGCACCCTCCCTCTAGCCACATAAAATCTATCTACTAAGCGCCTGAGCAATCTAGAGCTCTAACTGGTTTCTGCCTATCTGACTACTACAAACGCAGTACTATTTCCCCTCATGACCTACAGATAGCAATCTATGACTCGGCGCGTAGCCCACCCACCCACCCACCCACACTCACTCAAGCCCTAACCAGATGCCCGCCCTGCGGTTTCATTCGCTAATGCACGGCCAGCTCAGGCGGCAACTTAACCTTCATTACGAGAGAATTTCTAATTAGGAGGATGTAGACAGAATTAGAAGGTGGGACATTCGCTGTAACGTCCTCTAGCGGCAGAGTACCTTTTACTGATTGATTCTTTGCAGAATGTCTGTGCCTAGTCCTACTGCTGTAGCCGCTCAGCTGGTGAGACAATGAGGTCCTGCCCTTTTATTGGATGATACTAGATTGGTTAGAGCTGGCTAGGTGTTAGTGCTACATACTGGTCTTGTCTTGCAGCTGAGACTCCGTAGTGATACTCATTATATTGGTGTAGCGAGGTGGGGTGCCCCAGGCGGGGGAGTTGTATCACCAGTTGATGGGGTCTGGTGCACATGTGCAAGCGTTGTGAATAACGTCCACCTGATATCTTCTACAACTCTTGGTCGGGGATATTATCTGCCTGAGTATTCAGGATAGTGAAGACCTGGGAATGGGGCGTAAGGGACGTCCATGTATATACTGTCGAATATTTACATCGCAGGTAAAAGCCCAACCGAACCGAACGCCCGCGATGGAAACTGACTGCATCGCTCTCGCAGCCTAAAAATACAATCCTGGATCACCCTGCATGGTTGAACCCTTCCTGCTGCCAGTCATCATCATGAAGCTGTCCGCTATAGCTATTACCACTGCCGCTGCCAATGCCACTGCTTGACCCCATTACCCCTGCTGCCGTAGCGCCAAGGCCTGCAGCGCTGTGTCGCTCAATTTCCATCGTGCTCATCATGTACAACATGGAGAATAGAAGAAGATGAAGGGCAAAGCAATATCCTGCGAAGAGGTTCCGGCTCGTCCGGTTTGCAAGGATGATTCGGGTGAGCGAGAACACTACTCGCTCTGGTAGGCTCATGCGTTTGTATGCGCGAGTACTCTCGCGGCCTCGGAAGGCAGCAAATGGAGATATTTGTGCCTCATACGCGGATTCATACCTGTCAATGGACAGACCTGAAGGTGTATCCGCGGACGGACGGACGGACGAGGTTGGCCCACTTGCATAAGCAGATGCAGAAGACGACGCTCCTTGGCCTCGGCTGTATGTGGAAACGTATCGTGTCTTCTCATAAAGACTCAGATTATCCTTCTGTAGAGAAGCTACCTCTTGCCGGAGTGACTTCACTGCGCTATACATCTTCGACAACTCTTCTTCTAGCTCTGCGTTCTTTTTCTTGAAGCGGTCGCGTTGGGCTTGGATCATTGGCAAGAGACCAGAGCCTCCGCCGACTGGCTCGCCCGCGCGGATCGCGTCCATTGTGTTATTGGACACGGCGCTCTGATCGAAGCCCGAAATAATCGATGATGTTGGAGACACCCCCCGTCGAGACGAGTGTGGATATTTCGAGGCATACGTGCCAGCCACGGACATTGCTGAGGATGGGAAGGCGTTTGCCGCCTCTTGTTGCAGACGAAGAAGGTCATTCTCTAGGGTTGTGGACAGACTCTGAGACTTCTCCAGCTCTTCTTTGGTGATGGAAATATCTTCGCGAAGGGTCTGGAGCTGGCCCTGTAAGTCGCGGTGCGAGAGGCGCAGGACGGTGAGCTCGTCGGTCAATTTCTTGTTCCTGGCCAACAAAAGCTGTTCTAGAGAGCTGTTCTTCCCGCCTTCTTTCTTTACAGTACCATTGGCACCAACAGCTTCTGTGACATCTCCGGCATCCTCGTCGTCACCGGCAGAAAACTCGATAGACTATATGGGGTTAGAATCAGGTTGCCAACACATACCGGGCGAAACCTACCTTGATCATCTCTAGCTCTCGGCGAATGTCCTCGTAGTCTGACACTTTATCCAACCTTGCCTTTAACTCCTCTTTCTCTGCAGAGACCTTCGAGCATTGTCGTTCCGATTGTGAGTATCTCGCCTCCCATGTATGCCGCTCGGATTCCCTGTCGAATCGCGCTGCATCTAATTTTCGTAAGAGTGAGGAATTCTCTGACTGTAGACGAAGGTACGACGGATCTTCATCCAGTGACGTCGCCTGCTCCTTTGAATGCGAGACAGCTTGAGCCAGCTCAAGCTTCAGTTGCTCGTTCCGTGCCTCCATTTCTGCCAATCTTAAGCCGGTCTTTTCTAGCTCGCCAGACACCAACTCCAGCTCAGCAGCCGAAGCACCGTGCTGGGACTGGTCGCCGCCTTCGTCGTTGTGACCCATACGCTGTGACACTTCATAGCTAGCCTTTAGTTCCTTTATCAAGCGTTCCTGGTTTTCCACTTTCTCCTCCAAGCTCTTCTCCTTGGCGGTCCAATTACTCGTCTTCTCTGACAGCACTCCAGACCATGATGTCTCGATTTCCTTAATCTTGGTATCCTGGGTTTCCTCTAATTTTGTTCTCGCGGTCCGCTCCTCCTCAAGGCGTCGTTCGGTCTCATCGAGCTGGGTTGTCAGGCGCTCGACAGAGCCTTGTAGCTGTTCGCGTTCAGAGGTCAGTTTCGGGACTGTTTCTTCGGCAACGACAAGGGAGTCGACCGAGGTTTCGAGAAGAGGGTACGGGTCGGGCGCCTCGGATAGGGAGGAGTATAGCTGTAGAAACGCGGACGAAGACGACTTTCCTTGGTTCGTCAAAAGGTCGATAAACCCTTGGTAGGCTGTTGGACACGTTAATTAACGATCAAGAGACCGAGCTGAAGGGCAGCCCAACCTTTCAATAGACTTTTGTATTCCGTGAGTTTGGAGGCGTCGTCAAGCTTCCGGAAGTCCTTTGTTTTCTGCGCGAGATCCTTTCTCTGCACCAGGGCATCTCGTTGTTCGGCGACGATATCGGAGGCGGTACCGTCAAGCTTCGCGAGAGTATTCGATAAGTCAATACCTAAGAGAGCAATCGTCAGCACACGAAGCAGAAAGCTGTCTAAGTAGTACGTACCCCTCCAAGCCGCAATGGCACGCTGGAACTTGTTTGCGCCCTCCGAAAGAGCGGCGGCTGGCTCTGCCTGACCGGTTTGGTTGTCCGACTGGGGAACGATGCCCTCCGTCATGACGAAAGTGTCCATGTTGTTCTCTCTGGGACTCGCCTCCTCGTCGATGGTTACTAAATATTCTTAGTAGGTTTTTGTTGATACAACTCCATCTAGCATGGGATCGGCAACTATGCTGTCTCAAAAATAGACAATTGAGCTGTGAATGGCGAACGGGATGCTTGTCACTTGTGGACTCCTATCGCGATGCGGAGGAAGCCTGGACATTCCGAGCGGGCCGACATTAGTTCCGGACGCGTAATCTATACAGTCTGCCACGGCGAGCATGTAGTGTGAAGTCATGATATTATTCAGGTATATAGCAACTATAAAGTAGTCATAATTGTTAAAGGCGAACTCCAATGGTGAAAAAAGGTGTTGTTGAAAGAATACTGATCCACTCCTGGTAGACAGGTACGGACTCTTCGGAGGCTCTGAGTCTCTAACAATTTGCCCCCTGTTCTCATTCAAGTATTCCAGCCAGCATGCCATGGATATTACCTTTACCTAGTTAGTATATATCTGACCATTTACTAGTATGAACTGTATGATACTCCGATCCCAGGTACAAATGCGCAAAGCGTGCTTCATGCTCCACCTGACTCAGCAAGGGAACCCCAGCTCCGTCTGATCCACTTCAACAGCCTCAATCGTCCGCATTCTTGAAGCTCCCAAACCCCAACTTTCCTGACCGATAGAGCTGGTCTCATCATGTCGGACGAGGAGGGTTTTAGCCCGCGCAAGAGGCGGAGGATTGGCCCTCCGAAAGCTGCTCCCTATATATTTCGACCACTCTTCAACCAGGTACCCGTGAAACCAGACGATGCGGAAGACGATGTACATATCACATGCGTGGAGTATTGGAGTGAGCTACTTCACTATTAGAATGATTACTAGAGACTGACAAAATAGATGACAACCTGTATATTGGAACTTCCGCAGCGGAGATCCTGCACTTCGTCTGCCTCCCACCTGACCCTTCGGACGAATCCAACGAACCGTCCTTCATCCTAGCCTCAAGACTACCTATTCCGTTTTCTCAAAACTCGCCTACCTCTCGGAGCTTGGGCATTCAGCAAATTGTCCTCCTTCCTATCGTGAACAAAGCATGTGTGTTGTGCAATGGAACGGCCACATTTTACACGCTTCCGGAGCTCAGCCCGGCCTTTGGAGGGAGTACGAAGGTCAACAATTGTCGATGGATCGGTGGTCTAGATTTGAACACAGTCCCGGATGAGCCTGAAAGTCCGGCGGTGATGATTTCAACTCAGAATCGCATAATGTTGGTGAGAATTGGTGATGGCGCTCGGCTGATAAGGAATATTGAGTTCCCCGGTTGCATGACGCTGTCGCGCAGAGGCATGATATCCTGTGTTGCAGATGGCCGGAACTATTCTCTGCTTGATGTGGAACACCAGCAGAAGATTCCCCTGTTTCCCATATCTTTCGCAGATGAGATGCTAGACTCCGGGCGGGTGGAGGATATGCCAGACCCATCTGCTGCTAGAAATATGTCGCTATCGCCTTCAAGTGGCACTTCTATTGAGGGCCGTAGCCATGGCCGAAGCTCCAGCACAAATACACTTACGGGAATGCTACAACCGAACCCTCGGTCTCCGTCGAATGACCGATCAAGATCATTAACTCCAGAGCAAACGCCGGAATCAGGGACGTCGCGAAGATCAGTGTCCGGAGAGCGAGGGGAGCGCACGTCTCCGAGGGTATCTTCCGACTCGGCACGAGAAGCGCAACCTGCCGGGGAAGATCGAAAACCTCTTCCGCCGTTGCCAAAACAGCACTCAACCGAGTTGACACCTCACATCCTCTCTCCCACATCGTCTGAGTTCTTATTGGTTAGAGGCTCCAACGAAACGGAACCTGGTGTCGGGATGTTTGTTAATGTAGATGGCGATGTGGTTCGCGGCACGATTACTTTTTACCGATACCCCAAGACTGTTGTTATTGACAAGGGTGATGAAACAAACCTCATGCCATCACCAGACAACACGAAAGATGAGCTTGTGCTTGCATTCATAGATTCAGACCAAGATGGGCAGACACGGAAGTTTCTTGAGGTGCAGCCGTGGGACGTCGATCCAGCCGAAGCCGAGGATCACAAAACCTGGGTAGAACTACCATCAATGCAAGCCGGGCAATTAAAACACGCCGGAGTTTGCCATACTCTCAGTCCCTCTCAACTAGAGATCCAAGACACGGGAAAGCTGCTGCGGATGGTTCGCCTGAAAACTCCTGTATCGTCTACTCAGACCCCTACGGCAGACCCCCGTACTCAGGCCTCAATCGAACAGCTCCAGAAAGAGAAGGACCTGTTTGAGTCACAAGAATTGACCGACTCGGATGGATCCAAGAAGTCCCTAGATTGGGAAGCTGATCGCAACGCGGAGGAGGCGAAGATAGCGCAACAGATGGGCAAATCGCAGAGCAGCCTCGTTATGTGGGCCGGAGATCAGATTTGGCGCATTGTCAGGAACCCACTGACCACGCAGCTAAACGATGTTCTGCAGAGCGCCCAGATCGGCGATAGTGGGCATAAACTTGAAAGAAAAACCGTCTGGGATATAATCGAGGTGGTTCAACAAACAGAGCCCAAGTCAGAAGCCGAGTTCATTGGCTTGAACTATTTGAAGCAAAAAGCTAGTTTACTTCTCCTGGGTGATCTTCTATTTATGGACCCTGATGCTAGAGATGATGACGCCATCAATACAACGGAAAATGCACTGATAATTGGAGACATGGATCCGCGGATAGCGTTGGTAATGATTCCTCTTCTACAGGGTGAGAATTTGCAAAGCCCTCAGGGAATCTGGGTCCACGCGGGCCTGGCGGAAACGGCAGAGGCTTACCTGCGACGAGCCAACGAGACCGGAAAGACTCTGGCGGGATTATTCGACACTGGTATAATGAACATGATGAAACGGTTTCTGATCTCATGGCAGCAGAAACGTGGATACGGCAGCATTACGGACGAAACATACGTTTTTGAGAGCGTCGACGCGGCCCTTCTCCGTCTGATCCTAGAACAATGGTCCAGTATGACAAGAGAACAACTTGCATCTTCGTCTATCCGCACCGAATTAAACAAGCTTGTTGACAATTGGAAGGGTAACTTTGATCGGGCCGCGACCCTTCTGGAGAGTTACCACCGGCTTTATGTTTTGAGTCGTTTGTATCAAAGCCGCAAGATGTCCGGGAATGTCCTCAAGACATGGCGGAGAATCATCGAAGGAGAGCAAGATGTCGGCGGCGAGATTGCTCCCGCCGGAGTTGAGGTGCAGATGCGGCGCTATCTAGTCAAGATCAAAGACACACAACTCGTCGAGGAATATGGGTCGTGGCTCGCCCACCGGAATCCCAAGCTTGGTATTCAGGTCTTTGCAGACAACTCTAGCCGGGTCATACTCGACCCATCAGATGTTGTGGCCTTGCTGAAGCAACGCGCGCCGAACGCGGTCCAAACATACCTGGAGCACCTTGTGTTTTCCAAAAATGTATGTGTAATCCCGATTCTGAACGACGTGAAACTGACGGACTGTAGTACGCTCAATATGCAGACGACCTTTTACAGTACTATCTTGATACCGTGCTCTCGGTGTTAGAAAGCTCACCCGAAGCTCGCGCCTCGCTCTCCGAATCGTATACCACGTATCGTGCCCTCCAATCACCCAAGCCTACGTACATGAATTTTATAACGGAAAACACACCCCCGGATTCATGGTGGCAGTCGCGACTGCGGCTGCTTCAGCTGCTTGGAGGCGGAAGTACATCGCAATTCACATCCGCTCCCACTCCGAGCTTAAATTACTCCATCCCGGCAGTCCTTGCGCGCATTGAGCCATTCCAGAACGAGCTAGTCTCCGAGTCTATAATTCTCGACGGACTACAAGGCCGCCACCGGGAAGCTCTCCGACTCCTCACTCACGGACTGGGCGATTACGACGCCGCAGCCCGGTACTGTCTCTTCGGCGGCCCCCGGAGTACGAGCTCTACTGGCGTTCCTCTAAACTTTGCCGAGAAAACCCGCCAATCCGAGCTATTCCAGTTTTTGCTCGACGAATTCCTACAAATCAAGGATCTGTCTGAGCGTATTGAACGCACAAGTGACCTTCTTGCGCGGTTCGCAGCCTGGTTTGATGTCCGGGAGGTCCTCAGCATCATCCCGAATGATTGGAGCGTGGATATCCTGAGCGGATTCTTGGCGCATGTGTTCCAGAAGCTGGTATCGGAGTCTCGCGAGGCCAGGATTGAGCGGGCTCTCTCTGCAGGCCAGAACTTGCGGGTAGCTGCAGATCATATTGCTGGGATAGAGAAGGTGGGAGGATGGGTTGAGAACGAGGAGGGATTGAGGCAATTGCGGGGGCAGTTCCATGTGCGGGGAGAGACAGAGAGTGATTTTGGCGAGATGGTTGAGGCAACTGGTCGTGAGACTGAGCACTGAGCAGTGCCACTGACAATATTGGACATTGTACACTGTAAAGTGCCGTGTGCATCGTCCCACACCGAATGGCCCATAGAGGACAATCTATCAATCATTCTAGATCTGATGTCGTCTCGGTTAAGAACTTTACCGCGGAATTGTGGGGTGTGGGCGGGCGGAATTATTCCTCGGATATACGGAGGACTATAGGAGCAACATAGAAGATACAACATTATATAAGAGATAATCTTGAAGCGCAATATTATCTTCAGGATCTTGAATCTACGATTCCCAATCTATTATTCCAACCTCAAAGCACCATTTACTGTTCATCAACTCATACTTGAGTACAAGCCTAAGCTTGAATAAAGCTCGAGGATCCGCGGGGTATTCCCGGACCAACTCCAACCAACCAATCACAACCGATGTGAAAAATCACTGCTTATTGATCCATTATACATCCTCAATCCTCCATGCGGGGTGATTCCAAGCTTTCGCTATAAGTTTATATACTCCATCCTTCCTCGATACTTGGTCAATTGAACAATTGAACAATTGAAACGAACCGACAAGATGGACCCCTCCCAAGTCAAAATCCCCCCAATGAAAGACCTCACGGTCGACAACATCACAGAGAACGTCATCCGCATCAACTCGCTCTGCAACGACCCAAGGATGAAATACGTCCTCGAGCGCCTCGTCACACACCTGCACGATTTCGCGCGCGAGACGAGACTCTCCTCCGCGGAGTGGATGACCGGATTGAAGTTCCTCACTGAGGTTGGCCAGATCTGTACGGATGTTCGACAGGTCCGTCCCCCTTTAACCTACCATAACCCTAGGAACTAGGTAAAAAAAAAAGAAATAGAATAATACTAACCCTCGGAACCGAATGAATAGGAGTACATCCTCCTCTCAGACATCCTCGGCCTCTCCATCCTCGTCGACTCAATCGACCACCCCAAACCCCCACACTCCACCGAAGGAACCGTCCTCGGCCCCTTCCACACGCACGAAGCCGAAGACCTCGTAGCAGGCGGAAACATGTCGCACGACCCCGCCGGCGAGCCGCTCCTCGTCGTCTGCACAATCAAAGACACGGCCGGGAACCCCGTGGAGGGCGCGAAGATCGACATCTGGGAGACGGATTCGACGGGCCACTATGACGTGCAGCACGCGGATAGAGACGGGCCGGATGGCCGGTGTATCATGCGTTCTGACAAAGATGGCGTCTTCTGGTTTCATGCGATCACGCCCGTGCCGTATCCGATTCCGCATGATGGGCCTGTGGGGAGGTTGTTGAGGAAGTTGGGGAGGCATCCCTATAGGCCGAGTCATATGCATTTTATGTTTGAGAGGGTGGGGTTTGATCATTTGATTACGTGAGTTTCTTTTCTTTCTTCTCTATGATCTTGGTTTGGTGGCTAATATGGAGGTGGGCAGTGCGCTGTATCTCCGGAATGACCCCTACGAAACCTCTGACGCTGTCTTCGGTGTTAAGGACTCGCTTGTTGTTGACCTTGGTCGTGCGGGCCCGGAGTACGCGGCTAAGTATGGTGTTTCTGAAGACCATGCGCTGCTCACGTACGACTTCATTCTTGTCTCGGATAAAGAGACGGATGAGCTGCGCGCGAAGAACTCCAAGGCCGCGCTGGATAAACTGGGCCGCAAGGTGAAGATTGTGAATGGGTTGCCGATTCCCGAGTTGGATTGATTTGGTTTGTAGATGTTTTAGATAATGCTGATATGACAAAGATCACTTATACATTGTGTAAGGTAAGGCTTCTTGAAATTACGTTCTGTCTTCTGGCTTTTCATGCAGGCCGGACCTACCGGAGACTTGTAGTATGTTGCCACGTTGTACCCAGGCACTGGACCGACTGCACCACGCAGAGCATGATACAAGAGCGTGTATATGCATACATTAGGTACACACTGCACGTTGACTCTCAATCCCGAATGGAAAGTATTCAATTCATATTTCGGACTATGTATAAGAGTTGTTATGTCCACGCTCAAGTAACCTCCAGACAAATAAATGACGATATATAGAAGGGGATTAACCCCAAGATAGCCAGCCAAAAAGATCAAGGAAATAAAAAGATGAAAAGAGAAGAATGGAAGAAGAGTTCTCCCATCTGCCTCAAGGAGCAAGCCAAGCATCCAAAACCACCTAGGTCGTAAGTACCTGTAGGCTCTGATTACCGTTCCTAGCAGGTCCAGTACCACCGGTGTTTTGTTGCTGAACAGTTCCTGAGATAATAGCCTGTTTGTATCGGCGCGTGGCGTGTTCCTGGAGGACCTTGTCATGTCTTTGAGTTTCGTCCGTCACACGTACGTCCTTCTCGGACTCGGAAAGATTTGATAACTTGATAGCGCGTAGAGCCTGTGCATGCGTATCCTGCTCGCGGGCTTCTTTATCCATCTCCCTTTGAAACAACTCTTCCCGATCTCTAACCGAACCCGTCTTCATCATATCAACAGCAGACGGTGGATGATGCCTTCCAAAGAACGTAAGGAACCTCTTCTCGCGCTTCGACAACCAACTAACAAGATTCAAATCCGAAAAACAATCCGCACTGTCAAGCTCTATAAACGCCTTTTTCTCCTTCTTGAAGGCCTTGATATCTAGAAGGAGACCCTGGCAGAGGAGGACGTCTGACGTTAGTCCGTCAAGGATAAAGAACTGTCTTGTTGTGTAGACTCGGTTCTTCCTTCCTCTACCCTTCGGATTGTGGACTTGGAATCGAGCGGTGAATTGTCCTGATATCCGGTCTAGACTTCCATCGGCTAGCATGACCCGTTCGTAGCCCCAGCCTGGGCTTTTGATGGCCATTCTATGTCTTGCGGCCCATTCGGGGGAGGCGAGGTTCATTTCCGCGCCTGTGTCTGCGTTTGCGTAGACGGGGACATCATCTAGGAAGCATCGCAACCGCTGCTTTGGAGGATTCATGTGGAAGATCCGCGGAATTGCGCGTTGGAAAAAAACAGGAATATGGCGTTTCTCGTCTAAGCGGTCATCGTGTTTGCTTAGAGTCTTCGTCTCGTGTAGGAATCTCCGTCCCATGATAATCGGCACGGCGAGTGTTGGGAAGACTCTGAAGGAGGCTTGTACTTCGGGTCTGCTCTTGCCCTTTGCGAAGGTTATGGATATAGGTTTTATGATACTGCAGCTTTTGATGCGGTGGCCGTTTGCGAGTTGGAAGATTATGGGGTTTGTGTCGGGCGAGATTTGGAGGCCGAGTTGTGAGGCACAGGCTTTTGTTATCACGTTCTCGTCTGCGCCTGTGTCGGGGATAGCAGGTAATGTTCTCCCGTTGATGATGAGAGGTAGGGTGAAGGTCTTTCGACCTGGCTGATGGCAGTGAAACCGCCAACGCTGAAGGGGAAGACATATACCCAGATTCAGGCGTGATAGTAGTGAGGATCTGTGCATCTCGAGAGAGTCCTTGAGCCCCATCATGGCAATCAAAGCCGCAAGTGGACGAAGGAGCACGAGCTCCTCGGTGGAGTAGAAACTAAAGAAGACCAGGGTACTGATCGAGTAGCCCAAACGCACCAGCTCAGGCATTCTGTCAACACTAGCCAGTACAAACCGGATGACGAGCATTGCCATAATCGCGGCAGAGACGGCTTCCGCAACAGCCCTAAACCGTGTCTCCATTGGCATCTGAGGAGAGTCACTGGAACATTGTTCAAGCAGCATGGCCGTCTTCCCACGAACCGAATTGAGCCCGGTAGCTGTAACCAGGAAGTGCCAACGCCTTCAAGCACTCTGGTCCCGGAGATGATGAATTAATCCGACTAAACTATTTTTTATAGAAAGAAGGCATGAACTCCAACTCGCGCTAATAACTTGGAAGTGGCGATGAAGAATATGACTGGTCTATGCAGGTCGCATATCCCTGTTCAGCCGGGCCAGCTCAACAACGAAGGCATATTGAGGGACGGTCGGTTACACAGGCTGAGTTCTCTAAGCCACATTGTTGGAACTAATCAGAACACAGAACCCGGCCATCTCGGGACAAGGCTGAAATCATCACCAGAATAAGAACCTTTCACTTCCCACCTTTTCTCAAGATTCCTCCATCGCAAACTAAACCATGGGCGACCCGTTCTCCGTTAGTGCGGGCGTTGTGGGAGTCGTCTCGCTAGGGCTCACGCTTGCCCAAGGATTCTTGCAGTATTACGGCCCTTGGAAAGATTTTGATAACGATATTCAGGGATTTATAACCAAGGCAGATGGGCTCCTACAAACCTTACAATTACTGAGCGAATTCGTTTCTCCGGAGAACGAACTGCACCTTTCTTCCGACCAGTTTCGCCAATTAGTCCTGAAAAACTTGACCTCATGCGAAGAGGCTTGTCACCGACTTGAGAAAATTCTGGAAGAATGTAAATCCAGTACTGTTTCAAACTCTCCTTTTATACGCAAACACGATTGGTTACGGTTGAAGAGGGCAGTTTACCCATTTAAAAGGGAGACATTAGTTGTACTTTCCCAGCTAGTCTCTGGTTTGCAGGATAATTTAAGTCTCGCCCTGCAGGTTCTTGATCTGTAGGACTTTCCTCTCCTCTTACTGTCTCGTTCGATACTGACTCGTTATGAAAGCGCTCGTACAAGTGAACAGCAAAGGCGGATACACGAGCTCATCCTCAAAGCATCCTCGATCGAAGACCGAACAACGCAAATACTGACTGTTGTTCAAAAACAAGACATATTGATCTCCAGCTCTTCAGCTATTGTCCAACACAAAGCTCTCACACCAGTGATACGCCGCACCTCCTCCGTTGCAATGCTAGAACCGACCACGTTGCGGAATCTCTGCGATCAGCAACAACTGATAAACGCCTGGTTGCAAAGGAAACGGAGATCATCTAACTCATTCAGCCAGATACAACACTACTGCTCCTGTGGTCGGAAGCCGCGGCGCGCATCGAAATTCTCATTCTCGATCTTTGCACTTCATGAGACATCATGTCCGCTGTACCTGAATGGCCAACAAGGGCTCGGCATTGCCGGGAGTTTCTCATTCTGCAATAAGTTTCTGAAGAGATCTATCCAGGTCATGATGACCATGACACGCGGGGGAGGGGCGCTTACAATTGGTCAAATGATTCAGACGTATGCCGTTGTGGCCCGCGATTCTCCGGCTTTCAAATTGATTTTTGACTATGATCGCAACTCGAGCTTTGATGGAGACTTCAACGATTTCGCAATCCTAAGAGACTTAAAACGCAGACTTCTTAGGATGTTTGGCGAAGGGAAGGCTGCCGCGACAGATCGCCTGGAAGATGGCAGCACACTTCTACATGTTAGTTAGGGCGACCAAGTATCTCTGTTCGTGAATATTGTTGACTTGAATGTAGGTGCTGTTTTTTGATACTCTTTGGTGGTCCATTAAAACTCAAGTTTCAGAATGTTTTGGCCCTTACAAAGCATTGGTACGGTTCTTGATTGATGCCGGTGTTCCTTTCAACGAGCAAACCACCGACGGCGAGACTGCCCTGGATACGCTCATTCGCATGCATACTACTTCAATAAGTGCACGAAGTTGGGTCACCGAATCAGGGACATCTATTTTACGAGAGATACTCATATCGGGCGGCTTGATAAATTCATTCATACCATCTCTTTACGACAACAGCTATAACAGTGCTTTTCGGGTGCAAGCAGCGCGATTCTTACTTCCAGACGGCCCTGAAGGTAAGTTTACTACTCAGATTGCGACTGTAACCCTAACCCTTACATTCTAGCATTCGACATCTCCGACATTGAGATGGCCATCCTGACTAGATCGGAAGAGTCACTTCACCGTTGCTTAACGACAATAGACTATCAGCCATGCGGGCTCGGCCCACCAACGCCCGGCCACATCGAGCCTCTATACTTCTTATGCCTAGGCTGGCCCACCGGCCTATCCATCATGTTACAATGGCATATACCCTCGCCGAGTCGTATCCTCGAGTGGTGCTTCGAGGAAGCTTGTGATGCGGACCAGGTCGAATGCACGATGGTTATTCTTGAATATCTTGACGTGACACATCCAAGCTACCTGTTGTCGGCCGCTCAATCCGGAAATCTTATAATCCTGAAACAAGTAGTATCTGCCCTCGCCACATCACGCCGTGAACTCCAGAAGCTTGCATGTCAGCACCTACCCGGGGAGGTACTTCGTTCACTCTCGATCCCGACGGACGCCCTTCTGGATATGCGGGCTTCTGCTGTCTATAAAGCACTCAAGGATCACGGCATCGAAGTGGATGATTTTTGGTTTGAGGGCGTCTCTGTGTATAACCGGGCCAAATGTAAGATCGCCGCGTTTGAGCTCCTTTATGATGCCGGTTTCACAGATATGGACCAGTGCCAAGAGAATGGTATTACGCCACTCATGGCTTTAGATGAATCATGGTGGGAGAACTATTGGTTCAAACGCAGCAACCCTGAGGAAAATTATCCCAGTAACTTGGGATATATCGCGGGTTGGATGATTAAGAAAGGCGCCGATATTCATCAACGCTCGAGGGAAGGTTACTGTGCAATCTGGTATTTGGCCGAAACCTTTGGTTTCACATTTTCAGACGGTCGTTGTACGGACGAGCGTGAAATTCGGTCGTGGATAAAGCAGCAGCACCCTGATAGCGGAGATTTTTTGTCTTTCCTCCTCACCGACCGTACTAGAGATGATTGTGTATGCGCGTGCTCAGAAGGCGGATGTGCTACAATAACAAGAGTACTCAGAGCATGGGACTCAAAGACCCCAAAAAACAACACAACATCGCTTAGCGTACTGGTTGATGAATGCCTGAAAGTCTTTCCGGACGCTTTCAAAGTTAGTGACCAGATCAGGATTGCTCATCAAATAATCCGGTACCTTACCTTTGAAGCTCTAGAACTAACACATACATGCCATGTTACCAAATATAAGAGATACGAACACACTCGAATGGACCAGGAGGAAGTTGATGAAATCCGCGAAGAGGAACTATCGCTGATCGAAGAGCTTGGGACACTAGTCATGGAGTTCAACCAGAAGTATGACGAACTTGGAGTGGGAATCTACGAATTCATCTTCCAACACTGGCGGCCGCGCATTGATGAGGTCGTCCCAGTGGAGGATAACGACCCAGAAGAGACAAGACAAATTCGAGCAGCCGGCTAGATTCCACCTTGACGGAAACTGGCAAACGAATGAAAATGAGATCGGACTTGATTGGAATGATGGGGTTTCTTGAGTGGATGGCCATATTTTTCTATAGGCATTGCTTTCGCTGGTGGACATGGTTTAGCGAGTGGATATGAGCTTATACGCCATCTTCTTTTCCTGAAGGGCTTATCACCATATACCTAGGTCCTTGACTAAGATTTCTATTCCCTGGTGACATTATGATATCAACAATGACATTCAATGGCCATACTTGCAGACTGACTGCATTATCATTGCATTGTACACGTCCCAGATTGGGCCAAACCTTTCCTCTGTTATTGGCTACATCAATCGGGGAAAAGAATTCAATTTTCAGCTACAGATAAGACATGCTCGAGAATCGAAAGGCTCAGGTCACCTACCTCCACAGGCGGACCCTTCTTAGAATTACTATGTGCATGACCCGCGCAAGCGTCTTGGGATTATTGCGGGCTATACTATTCTGTTTGCGCTGTGTGTTACACTGTTGACAAATGCGCGTCGAGTGGAGGTCTTTAGTGCGTCTGCCGCCTACGCTGCTGTCTTGGTGGTTTTTGTTAGTGGGGATTTGCATGGGTAGAATCTGTATCATAATCATGGCTCATTTTACTCGTCAAGTGTAGATGTAGCACGATTAGAGAGCGGTACTCTTGCCTTAAGAGGTCAACCACCCAGTATCCCTGTGCAAGAAGATATCTACCTAACTTACAGATGCATGCCCTCAGAATGTGCCAAATCCCTAAATCAGGGAGGAACTTTCATTCCCAAGCAAGGAGGATCTACATACTTGGGTCAAAAGTACCGATACACCCGCCTTAACCAGGGCCTATGATTGTCTTATTTAAAAGATGAAAATAACCTCAAGACCCTCCCACCAACTGATTTCCGCCTGGGTTTTCGCCTTCCCACTTTCATCACGCCCTTTCCCACCATGGCGATAATTTCTTCATCTTCTGACTCTTCCGCCCTCTTAAGCATATAGTCAACACCCACACTAAAGGAGGCCTTGTCAAAGAATAGCTGCAGGGCATCAATCCGTCGCATTCTGACCGCAGAAGAAAAGACAGTAAGGTTCACCACTCCCCCTTTCTCGATCATCTTGTCTATGATCTCCAAAGGCCGTGAATATTCAATCGCCGTAGGGCGAACCACACCCTGCCCAAGAGCCCTCACTTGGATCGGCTCCATTGTCCAGCAGGTAATGAATCAGCGGGAGCGAATCATCACCAGGAAGGTTATCATAATTATACCCATCACCCCCGCGACAGGCTGCTGAGACGAAAGTGTCGAAGTGACTGAGCTCTATATTGACGATTTCCGGCGCGCGCGCGCGAAGCAGCTCGGCGATTTCCAGGTTTTGCGTTTCGATTAATGCCCGGACAGTGCTTTTCGTAGCAAGATTTTCGAATGGAGTTATGGAGAGAAGATAGCGCACGATGTGGGCGTGTTGGTATACGACGGCTTGGTCGAGAAGGATGCGTGTGTTTGGCGGGCCATGGGGGTCTTCCCTCCAACTTGCTCTGGGTTCTGGCTTAGTGTTGTGACCTTGGAATAGGTGCAGCAGTCCTGCGAGGTCTCCTGTTCGGCATGCTTGTAATATTGCTTTGTTGTGAGGAGCAAGTTTGCCTTCGAAGCTGTACCGGGATTTGGTGTTGGACATGGTGGCGTTAGGGCTGGGTTGGCTCTCAGCGCGTGGGACGAGGAGACCTGACTGTTTTATTATACGATGGTATGAGACGAATATAAATAAGATTAAATTAGCCTCGCCCTCATCTCCACCTCGGCAGACGGCCCCAGCCTTAACCGTCTCCGTCAGTGATGAACAGTGGCCCATTCTGTAGGTATCACGGTTCACGGCTCTACTCGAACTCCTGAACTACATTGTTTTCGATTATGTATGGGATAGATTTTGTTGAAATGGTGAGTATCTGGCAATGGCCCAGCCACCCAATGTAGGATTCACAGAGCCTTGAGCCTAGGCCAACAACAATTCCAAATACCTGGCAATCAACCCTATAGCTTAAGGTAACGATCAACGACGGATCAAGGAGCCCACCATAACTCGTCATGACCCGAGGCGCTAACAGTTGACAACTTGACATATAATTTTATAATTTGAAATCCTGTATCCACTGCTACGATCTGTCTAAGCACTTCCGAAACAACCACTTGACCCACTCAGGAGTCCTGCGATATGGCCCCTGCAGGCGGTCTCTGGCATCACATAGAATCACAGAGCCAGGACGATCGCAATATCGGACCTTGGTAGATGGTGTGCGGATAGCAGGCCTTCACGGATTCGACCTATGAGGACTATATAAAATATAAAAATAATAATAAAGGCCCCTCCGCCACAGAGAAGAGCATACGGAGTAGTATGGACATGTTTATTTATCAATCGGATCAGCAATACTTATTTTTGAGTCTTGTTGCTTATGGAAGATTGATAGACATTGTACCGGGTGTCAGGGCTACTGTAATCCCCTCCTTATTTCATACAGCGGGACCGCCAGCGTCAGCGTCAGTTCACCTTTGTCGTTATCCTCTCCCTCTCCCTCTGCTTCCGAACTATCCATATCCCGTACATCCGTCGGCCCAAGTTGCAAGAGCACCCTGGACAACAGCCATATTTCCTCGGCACAGCCCACGTACCCAACCAGGTCGAGCTCATGGATCTCCGAGCGCCACAGCAGGTCCTTCCACAGCAGCCGCCACCTGTCTAAGGCGCGGTGAAACATCGCTCGTTTATATGTATCTCGGGCCGCCATCCGACCAGCTCGGATGTCAGTGAAGATTAGACAGTATATGCCTGGCAATGGAATGGATTGGAATGGGTTAGCATGCGGTGCAATGCGAGGTCATGATTGCTTCGGGAACGTCGTTGACCAGTAAGCTGGCAGTCCAGGAGAAAGATCGAGGTGGCAAGCCTGAGTCAGGTCAGTCGTGGTCAGTATGGATATCAATCAACCATGATTTCCCGTTCTTCAACCCAATCCAACAGCGGACATACCTGATGCCTATCTCCTTTTCGAGCCGGGTTTCATCCCGCGTACCGGGGTCGCGATGAGCAACGCCGAAAAGGCCTAGGGCCCTGGCCGCGTCCACCAAGGCAGGGAGACGCAGACGGCGCAGCCTGCGGCGGATCGCGCTGTTGTTGCGCCCAATCTGCAGGCTGACGAGAATGATGGCCGCCATGAGTGTGCCGGTGCCGGTTTCGATCGCTGCGGCTTGACTGTGACTGTGACTGTGAATGTGACTGTGGCTCTTAGCCAAATCCTTCAGGGTAAACAACGGCAGTCCAAAAATGAAATTCTCCGCGATATCAAAACAGCCCACCGCAAGCTGTAAGCTAGAAACAACGGACGTCGCGCGATCCGACGGCACGGGGGGTGCATCAACCACACACTCGGCCAGTATCATGGCCAGCAAGAGCGGTATTGACGCAGCCGCGACTCGGAACGTAGGGCGGTGCACGAACGGGAAATGGCGGTGCAGGTGGTAGATGCAGCACCGTGCGAGCCGGTCGATGCTGGCGCCCAAGAAGATGCCTGCTGTGGCAGCGGTTTCGAGCGCCGTGCTGGCCGTGGTTGTGCTGCTGGAAGATGAAGATGAAGATAAAGAGCACGTAGTAACGGTGATTCTGAGACTATCCAGTATTTCCGCACCGCGGGCAGTGAAATCGGCCAATACCTCTGGGCTCGATTCTGGGGCGTTGTTGTTGAACCCGTACGGATATACCGGACTCGGAGCATACTCAGGAGATATTAATAGGTCATGCACCGGCCTCCCCATTTCAAGAGCCAAGTAGAGATTCGAGCATGATCTGTTGATACCGTAGTAGTTGACGAGGAACGGGATTGTCGCCATGAGCACGTCGTCCAAGACTCTCACCTCGTTCTCGGGCCTTGGAGAATGAGAATGCGAATGCGAATGTGGATGATCCCCCTGCCCTCGACCTCGAGGAGAAGGCTTCAATGGCCCTAGGGAGAAGGACGAAGCTGAAACTGAAACTGCCACTCTACTATAGCTACAGCGGGCTGCATCAGGGCCTCCTCTCGCGACGCACGAGCCGCAGGGGCAATTCCCGTCACAAGCGGTCTTTCGTAGGGCGCACGAACCACAGCTCAATCGCGGTTTTCCCTTTACTCCAGCGCGGTGGGGGTCTTGTTGCCTCTGTGGGCGCAGGTTTTGGCGTGGCGGAGTGCGGTGTCGCTGTATACAGTAGTTCGGTATTACATGTTAGTAGCAACACTAGTATTCAGCAGATGACTGACCGACGGAGAAATTCCCGGGCGCATCCGGCAAAGCGACAAGGGAAGGGTTTCTGGTTGGGGTCGTCTGCCAGAACATGAGATACCGTGGGTACAGGTATAGGGATGGAACTCACGGGACGTCTCATGGCGACGCTGATGGCTGCTGGAGGAGAACCTAGCAACGCAAGCGTGGCACCGAAACGGGGGCATTATTAGTTGAGCAAGATGCTGAGTGAGTGTAGATGAGGTATCTGGAACATTAAGTGAACTAAATCTTCAGTGGGCCTAGCATCCAAACCCTGCACCCTCGCAGCCCTGCGCTTGACAAAACCTCCACATCGGGTCTACAGCTCTCTAACACAGCCTGGCAGTGGCACATACACTGCTTGTATGTGTGATGTTAGATGGTTACTCCTATGGATAGGATAGGACGTGCCTTGGCTACAGGACATGCTGCGGATGGACTGGACTTCTCGATATCTTACCATCCTCACGGCATATGTCGACCTTTTCTACTCTTCCTTCTGCTCCGTACTCTCTACCTGTACCAGAGCCTCCACAATCTGGTGGGTATCTCGCCTCTTCATCCTTCCGAAACAGCCGCTTAGTCAATTTTCATCTTGTTGATTGGGTGTTTTGATGGCCTGGGATCAGCTCATTGTCCAGTAGGAATAAACCCACCACAGTAATTGGGCTTGGCCATTCTCGGGTCTATCAACACTTCCATTCAGTGAGAAGTATAAAGAGAACCCAGGGAATCAACCATACGAACACATTCAATACCTCAGCTGTCGAATGCCAGTTCTTCATACCATAATCAACTCTACAATGACTGGAAAGTACGTTCTGACCGGAGGATATGTGGCTACTCTGGACGATTCGCTCGGAGACTTCCCCCGCGGTGCGGTGTTAGTTGAAGGAGGCATCATCAAGGCGGTTGGTAACGTCGGAGACTTTGAAACCACAGGGGCTGAGATCATTGACACAACCGACGGCGTGGTAATCCCTGGGATGGTGGACACTCATCGCCATGCTTCCATGTCTCTGACGCCCGGAATGGGGGCCGACCAGGCATTGATGCATTTTCTGTCCAACACGTACATGCGGTGGCTGCCCGCCACTGGCGTCGATGATGTGCATCTTTCTGCTCTTGTTGGCGCGCTCGAGGCACTTGATAGTGGCGTCACAACGATCATCGATACGTGCGAATTCTTCCATTCGAGAGAGCATGCGGAGGCGGAGTTGCAAGGTTTGAAAGACTCTGGCATCCGGGCGTCTTATGCCTACGGCATGTGTGATCTGGAGTACGACGGGGTCCCTACTGGGAAGGACGCTTGGAACGCTCGCCTGGGTCACCTTAACGAGATGCATGCAGCACACTCGTCCAGTGGAAGTTTGGTCAAAGTTGTATTATAGCTCAGTATGTTCGGTACGGTTCCTTTTGAACTGACGGCCAAGGAGATCGAATATGCGCATAAGCACAAGATGCTGTGCTGCTCTCATTCATGCGCACTTAAAAACTCATGCATCACCACCGGCATTGATGAACTTGCAGACAACAACCTGATGATGCCGGGCCATGTTTATATCCACTGCACAAACCTCACCGAGCACCAGATGGCACTTATCGCGCAAAGCCAGGGTAAAATCGCAATTGCGATGGAAACGGACATGCAAATGGGCATGTGGATTCCACCGATTAGGGCATGTCTAGAGCACGGCATCCAGCCATCGCTCAGCATTGATACCGCTGCAGCCGTCGCTCCCGACTTCCTCTCTCAGATGCGCCTCGCATTGCAAACACAGCGATGCCGAGACAACGAAGCCACCCACAACCGTCGACAGGTGCCGATGACGCTGGAATATACCTGCCGGGATGCCTTGGTCTGGGGCACACGCAACGGCGCCGATGCTGTTGGGCTAGGCGGCCAGATTGGCACCCTTACGCCCGGAAAGCGCGCCGATATCGTCTTCCTCTCGAACAAGCGCTTTCTGAGTCCCTCGGCGTTCCCCCTTGGCACGGCTGTTCTGCATTCCACTGCCGCAGATGTCGACACGGTTCTGGTCAGCGGAGTTATCAGGAAGCGCGATGGCCAGCTGGTTGGACAGGACGTTCAGCTAATTCGCAAAAAGGCGAAGGAGGGGTTGCAGCGGATTCTCGACAATCTTGAGACGATGATGCCAGAGATGACCCCGGAGCAAATTCGCAAGTACCTGGTGGATGCTGAACGCTCGTCCCGGGTGAATATGGCGCGGGCCTACCATCAAGATTCCCGAGGTGATGCATTCCGACAAGCTTAGGATGGTCAGATTGCTGTGTAAATGCTTTTTAGAATATTGGCTGTAGATCCTTTAGGCGTCCAACAACTTGATACAGCCGACTGTGACAACCGATAGTAGCGGTGATTCCGGTTCATATCCGCCAGTAGAACCTTGCACTTTTCAATTGGGATATGCGATACTTCTGTAACATCTGTCGTCGGAGCTTATCAGCAAGTCAGGGAGGGACCTCGTGTTTTGCAGATCTGGGGCGAGGGGACCCTTGCTACAGCCACTCAATCTTGGCCGTCGATGTTGGCTCTCCACACTCATCTTGATGCGACGATTTGAGTCGTCGATGAGGCTAAGGGTCGTATTCGTTTCAAGCAATCTGTCAAGCGATCTGTCACGATCTGTCAAGCGAGGCTCAGCCCATGCTTAGGCAGTGAACCAGGCCGTAAAGTATAACTAAAACTAACTATATTAAGTGGATGTGGGTCAAGTTTGATATTACTAATATGGGGGCTAGAGTAACTAACATCTTAGAACTCTCCAACAGCTTCTCCGTGCATGAATTACCATCAGAACCAAGGGGCCGAGCTACAAGGTGCAGATGTCAAGACCCCAACATAATTCAGGTCGCCATGATCACAATTCACCCATTATCCCCTCGACACGAAGGCTATTCTACGATTCCACAAACACCCGAGTACGCCTTCCCCGCGAGAAATATACCGTGGGATGGATCTCTGCGCTTCCCCTCGAAATGGCAGCTGCGTGGGCGATGATGGAGGAAATCCACGCCGAGGGCGATCGACGCCCTGGCGTCTGCAACACGTACACTCTCGGCACCATTGCCGGTCACAACTGCGTGATGGCATGTTTACCGGCTGGAATCTACGGCACCACCTCCGCGACATGAGTCGCCAGCGACATGCACTCCAGCTTTCCGTCGATACAATTTCGGTTGATGGTCGGTATTGGAGGAGGCGCGCCGACTGAGAAAGCGGATATACGGCTCGGGGATGTCGTGGTCAGTATGCCTACACACCAATATCCTGGTGTTGTGCAGTACGACTATGGGAAAACGGTCGCAAACGGTCAATTCGAGCTCACGGGGACGTTGAATAAACCTCCTCCCTTACTTTTAACTGCCATGGCGAAACTCCAGGCCGAGCACCGAGTACATCCAACCGGTCAGATCGCCAAATTGATGCCCGACATGCTGCAACATTCTGAGATAGCGGGCCAATATTCATATCCTGGTCAGGAACATGATGTTCTGTTTGAGGCGGAATATGAACACGAAAACGACTCACGAACTTGCGATGCGTGCGATGGCAGCAGGATGAAAACACGTCCTGGTCGAAAGTCTCTCGCTGCGGTCGTTCATTACGGCACTATCGCCTCCGGAAACCAGGTCGTCAAACATGGAAGGACAAGGGACAGATTTTCTCGAGAACTGGGCATCCTGTGCTTTGAGATGGAGGCTGCTGGACTCATGGATAACTTTCCCTGTTTGGTCATCCGGGGCATCTGCGATTACTCGGATTCCCACAAAAACAATCAGTGGCAGGAATACGCCGCGGCGACGGCGGCCGTATATGCAAAGGAGCTTCTGATTGTTATATCGCCGGATAATGCAATTCAAACCCCACAAGATCTCTCCCAGGAGCGGGGAAAACGCATAGTGCTATCCATCGTAACAATTTGGCTCATTCTTTTTCTTATTTTTTGGTTCACTGAACTAGTGTATAGCTTGAGAAAATCCCTATAACCCCATTTTGTTGTATAAATGCTGAGCGATGAAAAAAGACCGGCGTTGCTGAGCGAACGGTCCCTCGAGGTCCTGTCAGCCAGTTATCGAGACCCACTAGAATTGATTTCCTATTGTGGACAATCCTAAACTCTTCTACCTCGGGAAAAAGAACAAGACAAATCCAGAATAGCTACCGAATCAGAGCAACGAGATAAATTTGAACTGCACTATATCCAGTAGAAATCGCGTTCACCAAAAAGAGCCCAGCGAGTAACGCTGGATTCCATCACTATTGAAATTGAGCGGGTCGAGCCACTTCACGAAACATCTTGTAATGCAGGCCATTTTGAGCCAATAATCGGGAACCAAGCCATATCATGGTTATTGCCTTTCACAATCATATGCCAGCGGAAGACACCTTTAGCTGTGAAGCCAAAACGAGTCGCAGCCCGCTTTGAGAGAGCATTGAGGTCACTGCTTTTCCTCTCCAGACGACGGAAATATAGATCCTCGAATACAGCACGTGCTGTCAGGTAGAAAGCCTCTGTCGTGGCCGTCGTGCGCTGCAGAGCAGGGAAGAACACGATATATCTAATCTCCACCACACGGTTCTTCAAGTCAATATGTGTTAGACTGAAGAGTGCATTAATTTAAGAGGGTGAGCGCTTCCTTACCATCATCTCCAAAGGGAACGTCCATATAGAAGGATGGTTTGACGAAAGAGGCCTTTTAGTAGACTGGTGGATTGAATCAAGTCCTAATAGATAGATTTATTCTTTATAATTATTAAACTATTATTATTTAGAATTACCTTTAATAATTCTTAACTCGTGCGAACTTCTTTATAAAATAGGAATATATTTTTATCTTAGTTGTATATTATTTATTTAAGCTTATCCCCTTTAGACTAGCTATAACTAGTCTTTATACTAGTTAGATATGGCTAGACTTGTTCAACCCAACCCGTGAAACCCGCCCCGACCCGCCCCGACCCGCCAAGAAATGGGTTGGGTTGCTTATATTAGTAACCCGCTGGGTTTTGGGTCAAGAAAGGTGTATATGGGCTCGAGCTTGATGATAATACTATCAGGCCGGAACTGCAGGGTAATCCTAATATAATGGCTCATGAGCTGCCTCTAGACATGGTACCTCAAGAGTTGCCTGTGGGTCTAGTTTAGTAGTAATAGGCAGGCCAGGCTGGTTATATATCATGATTCATAATATTAGTAAAAGAGAAGGCTCTAGTAAGATCCTTTATTTTTTTTTTTATAAATTTCTTATACTTTATACCTGCTGGTACTATGACTACCTAGTCTAATATAATATTTATTTAATTTCTAACTTGGGAATAGAGTTTACAGCAAATCAGTAGGAAGGGTAACTCTGAGCTATATCCCAGCTCTACTAGTTCTATCATAGATATATTCTCTATCCTGCCGCCTTCAATGATATTCATAACTATGAGCATGTCGGCTTCCTCTGCACAGGCCTTCATTGCCTGCCGATCAGGCAGCGCCTCGACAAACACCGCATCCGGTTGGTAGAGATAAGGTGGTGCCCCAGCAGCAGATATAGGGTCATGGACATTGACTCGAGATAGCTTAGACTAAGAGAGTAGATTTCCTGGGAGCCTATATCTAATCCCCAAAATGCTGCCGAAGCCATTTTTAAATACTATTAAGGAGCTAAACCTGAGCCGCCCGCGCAACTGATCTAAAATAAGATATGGATATCGACATTGATTGCAGGCTTAGATAGTATATAAAGTAACGCTCCTTGTCCCTGTCAATATCACGTGCGGTCGATTGGAAACGCCAGCTGCGCTCATGACCAACTTCCAGCATCATCAACACAGAAAGCTGCCAGTAGATGCTTCAACCCATGCTGCGAAGCAAGGAAGCCAAAAGATGCTCGCTCTAAAGCGGCGATTTACACTACCATCTCAGCTTGTCCAACTACGTTGTGCTGGAACACCTCTGCTGTCCCATCGATGGGTTCACGAGATCGCCAACAGTCAAACAATTGAAGAACAGACCCTGCCATTCTATCATCGAAAGCATTACTACCTAGTCAAAATTGGTCAGCTCTTTAACAATCGACACCGAATAATCGCGAAACTTGGTTATGGCGCTTACTCCACCGTTTGGCTTGCGTGGGACGAGAAGTTCACCTCCTTATTCACTTTATATACCTTTTCTTGTTACTGACTCGGATACCAGAGCGAAAGAATACACCGCACTGAAGGTCTGCGTTCACACTGATAATAACAATGTCGAGCCCTCTCCCGTCCTCAACGAAATCAACATGCTCCAGCGCCTGAACAAGTTCGCCGACGGATCAGACCACCCTGGGCTGGACTTTACGCGTCTTGCACGAGACATCTTCGAGACTGACAGCAACCTGTCGTCTGGTCGCCGCCATTACTGCATCGCTTCCAAACCTCAAGGCAACAGTGTCCGCACATTGCAGGAGACGTATCCTGATGCAAAGTTACCCAAGCTGCTGGTGAAATCAATTATACACCGCTTGTTCTTTTCGGTGAACTGGCTGCATGCAACTTGTGGTGTTACACATACTGGTAAGTTACTCGATGTATATCTGTCTTGATATGTCGAGCACATGCATACTCACAATGGATCACTCAACAGACATTTCACCCCAGAACGTGTTGATACAAATCGACAACGACATCAGCCTCAAAGACGTTGAGGACCAGGAGTCTCAGGAACCAAGCGTCCCAGTAATCACGGGTGATGCCGCCATCTACAAGTCTCGGCCGACGATGCTGGAACAGTCTGGCCACCCCATCCTTACAGATTTTGGTCAAATGCGATTAGTTGAAGGACGGACGAACCAGGACTGGTGGATGCCTGATCTATATCGCGCCCCGGAAGTGCTTTTGCAGCTCCCCTGGGGGTTTGCGGTCGATATATGGTCAATTGGTGTCATGGTGAGTCCAAAAAGTGTCAATCCAAGCGTATAGGTGGCACAAACCAAAAGATTGACTGAAATTCTTGGTATAGACGCTCGAGCTCTTGGAAGGCAAAAACCTCTTCGATCCGGTAGATCGTGTCCATGGCCAGTATGTACTTCCATTGGCTCTGGCGCAATACATAGGATATCTTGGTCCTCCTCCGCTAGAAATCATTCGGCAGAGTCCACTCTTCTCAACCTACTTTGATATAGAGGGTAAGCAATTTTTGTTTACTATCCCAACATGGAACTCGCTGCTCACCACAATTGACACTAACAACGACAACAGGAAACTGGATATCCAAAATCCCGATCCCAAAGACTTCGTTAGAAAGCTTTGTCACGACGACACAACCGGGAGAAGAGAAAGACCAGTTCCTCCGGTTTATACGCAAGATCCTGACGTGGGATCAAGCCAGAGCCACGTCAAATGAAATCATACCGGACGAATGGCTCAAGAGGGCAGTAAGGAGACACGATATTGCCTTCTAGCAATCTTGTTAAGTGTTGTCATCAGTCCTATCAAAGGAACTGACATCCTGAAGTGACTTCCGCAGATGATTAAGAGAACCGTCCAGGGGATATGCATGATAACATCACAAATTTCTTCTAACGATCAGCTCAATGTCGTATCTTAATAGATAGCTTTATGTTGAATGTAGAGGTTTACAGTCCATAGAGCGCGTAGAGCCATAAAATTTATAAAAAGAGTAAATTGTCTGAATCAAACTAAAAGTGAAGAATCTGACGATGTGTAACGTAATCCACCACCGAACTGCGCGCCCAACACGATCGGGTCTCCCTCACAGCAGAGAGCACAAGTTAGGGGGAAAACACTAATACAGCGTCATAAGGCGCTGGGATGGTAATGAGATTCAATATGGTGATAGAGAGCCAGTATATAGTAGAAGGAATGGTTCACTGTATATAAATAAGGGGGTTACCTATTATTATAATCAGGCCTGGTTTTATTATTAAGTATTTATAGATAGAAGCTAGTAATCCTAATAATTTCATATCTAGATTTATTACTAGGAGTATCTAGATAAGGATATAACCTAAGCTTATTTAATATCTTAATTAATTATATAGTTCTTTCACCAGATGTTCAGACATTAGCGTCGGCTTCCTATGACAGAACAATTCGCCTGTGGGACATGGCCACCGGGGCTTGCAAGCAGACTCTCGAGGTTAATACAGTGGTTGGAAGTCTGGTCCTCAGCGGATGGTTGGTATCTCAATACTGATCAAGGGTCCTTAAATCCCAACTACGGCTCATCAGATATATCCACTCCCCCAGAGAAGACACGGAGCATATAAGCTCTATTACCCTTATTTCTTAGAGCTATTAGCTAATGATACGAAATAACTCGTCTTGCTCATACACATTTAAATCATGTTTGAATGCCGCCATCCCCAACGGATCTGTGAGTCTACTAAACGCATGTCGCTCACATCGAGACTGAGAAAACAGCATTCCGATATACATGTAGTTAATATTATAATTTATTACTGTAACCAACCCCTGCGGAATCCTACAAGGTTACCTGTTTTCTCACAAATAAAAGATCACGGTCATCCGTATTTGAGAGGTTGGCTGAATCTAATTAATATGTATTTGTTAAAGGCGATTTTGAGAAGGACTGTAACATACGATATTAAATCTGTGGTTGTGATTATATGCTGAACAGGATGGCCTAATAGTAACCCTATAAACCCCTAAAAACTCTATATAGGATAAGGCTATCTTAATAATCTTATTAGAATATAAGACTTACAAAAGAAATACCTAGGTAAAATCTATATAGGCCCAATAATTAAGTTTCTACACCGTCATACTGTGTCTATGACAGCAGACATGGATGCTTTCATACTTTTTCATTCAGGTCTTCTAATAAAATTGTTTATAAAGTTGCCAAAAATAAGAGAATACATTATCTTTGACAGTGCCTAGGGTGATCTGAACAGGCTGGAACGCTGTTGCAAGAGGAACTTGAATAAGACCTCGCCAGAATATCCAGGGACATGAGGAGGTGGCGTTTGTTCAGTAATCGTCAGTGTTCACTAATCACTACTAAGTTACATCTATTGTGTATGGACGGATTATTGAGAGGTTCGCATGGAGCTCCTGTATAGCATCACTTTTTATGAATCAAATGAATCAGTAGTCAGAATAATACAAGCCCTAAGCCAACATTAACAACCCAGACCAAGATGCCCCCCAAAACCACCATCACCCTGCTCCTGCTGAGCAGCCTGGCAGCCCTAAGCGTCACCGGCCCAATCGCCTCGGCAGACGCCTCAACCCTCGCAACAGGCGTCTGGGTCGACGTCTACAAAGCCGGCGACTGCAACAGCAGTGGGCAGGCCAATGCAAGAACATCGAGTCCTTCACCTACGGCGCGAAGGCCGGCTACAACGGAAATCTCTGGCCCAACTATCCTGAATATCTGGGAGAACGCCGACTGCCATGGCCATGCGACGACGCACCATATCCAGGACATGATCTATTAGTCCAATAGGTACCCGACTGGGAACTATGGGTGTATTGTGACGGTGAATAAGGGGGATGAGTTTCATTCGACGAATGGGGCTTCTAGTGTTGAGTTGATTTGTTGGAGGGGAGGCCGGTTAGGGCTTTTCTCCCAGTAGGGCTGTGTAGCTTTGCAAGGTTTTCCTGCGTTAAATAATCCAACTCAACAGTCTAGCGGATGTTGTTCTTATAGTTGATGATCGTTTAGTCTACTGGATAACTTGCTTCAATAAGACTGTTGATCCTACTAGCTGTTAGATTAACTACCTTTTAGACAAAATCACCTAATGGATTTAGCTGCATGGCAAAAGCGCGTAAGACAATGTATTTCACTGCGTCTATGTATCAATTGGTTCCTGAAACCAAGCCATCTCTTGTTGGAATCTCAGAGACTGTAAAACCCCTTCCGATTCCAAAAATTAATAAACCCTTTTAAAATCCGTGCATCTAGCGGCTTATACTGAATATCAGGCCGATCATTGATTGCTTGAATAGCATTCCGAGAATCATACAAGGGGGTATACTGGCTCAACTGCCACCTTGTCTCTTGACCCCGGACCTTCTCCTCTATCATAGGCATCAGAGGAGCCAAAGGCCCCGAGGGTCTCTGCTTCTTCGCAACCTGCTCAGCCCATTCCCAATAGTCGATTGACTCCATAGGCCCATACCCAGCTTGATTTATAATAGCGCATGTTCCCTCGACAGTCACCGAGATCCCGCGGTCTGGAGAGAGCAGATGGAACGAGCGGCCGAGATTCTCATTCGAAGACGCGATGTGCATCGTTGCGTCGACTATATAATCAATCGTCACGTACTCGAGACATTGGATGAGCCTGGGCCACGTCCCCATCTGGATTCCCCCGGCAATGAATCTAGACATGAAGTCGTCGGGATTACTAGCCCCTGTCTGTGAATGCCCGATGATGAAACCAGGCCGGAATATGGTGATGGGTAACCCCCTTTCTCGCATGCAGCGAACCATCCCTTCTGCTGTATACTGGCTCTGCGCGTAGCCAAGGTCAAACCGGACGCTCTGGACATGCGGCTCAAGAGCCGATTCTTCGGTGAGCATCTGCGTTCCGAGAAGATATCCTGTTGGTCCGCCCCAAACGTCGATGGTGGACATGTAGTAGAGAGGTATACGTCTACTGCCGCTCGCAGCAACTCTAGGACATTGCGCGTGCCGATCACGTTGGGCGAGTAGTGCTGGTCGTACCCTTCGGTGAAGCTTACTTTAGCACCGAGGTGGAATATGGCGCTGGCCCAGTTACTTAGCCAGTGGAACTTCTCTTGCAATCCGAGCTTATCAGCGGCGATGTCGCCCTCGAGTGGGAGGATCTTGTCTGTTAATTTCGAGTCAGCGGGCCATATATCGTATCTCTCGAGGGACTCTCGGATTCGTTGGATAAGGGTTGATGGGCCTTTCGCTCGAGCGAGACAGGCGATCTGCTTGACATTTGGATTGCGCAGGAGGTGGTCAAGGAAGAAAGCGCCGACAAAGCCTGTGGCGCCTGTAATAAAAATCCGTCCTTCGTCTTCAGCATGCCAGACTGGTAGTGCTTCTGCTCGTGCGGCTGGGGTAATCTGGATATCATCTACCAGGCTCATGTCACTCGTCCATCTTGCCGAGTCATCGGGCACTTCTGCTGCTGTAGATGACTTGGCTTTCTCTATGAGCTCTAGGAGATCGGGTAACGACGTGTTCTCGAATAGGTCTTGCATGGAAATAAGGACATTGAGCTTCTCGTGGACCAGCGCAATCAATTTAGCGGCTTGGATAGAAGTAGCACCCAGCGCTAGGAAGTCGGCGTCGTCTTCTATGTTGGGTGCATTGAGTATTTCTTTCCAGAGGGTCTTGATCTGAGATTGGGTATCATCATCGCTTTCAGCCCGAGAGCTGCTGCTACCGTCTGTTTCCTGCGTATGCTCTCGTGCGGCCATGTATTGGCTTAACAGCTCCTTGCGATCAACTTTGTCATTCGGCGTCATGGGGAATTCCCCCATGATTTCTATCTCAGCTGGCACCATATACGATGGTAGCCTTGCCACGAGAAACTGGCGCAGGTCATCCACGCCTACTGCAGTCTTGTTTCCCTCCGCAATGATAAACGCAACCAGTGATGGACTCCCCCTGGGTGACGAGGGGGGCCGCTGCACGACGACAGCCGACTTCACCTGCTCGTGGTCTACGACGGCCTTGTCTATTTCCCCAAGATGGACCCGGAAACCCTGCTGTTTGACTTGGTTGTCAATGCGTCCAACAAAGTCCAGTTGACGGCCATCAGCTCGCCATTCAGCGAGATCCCCTGTTCGGTACAGCCGCACATGCCCATCATTACGCTGTCCCAGCTTCCTCCTGTCCATGGTGACGAACGATTCCTCGTTTTTGTCCTGCGAGTTCAAGTACCCCGGTGTTTGCTGCGGTCCTGCAATGCATATCTCTCCGACTTTTCCACTTTCGTGGATGACCTTCAGTTCCTCATCATCTTCCGGGTCAGCAAGATACACCTCAATATCCCCCACCGCGTTTCCGATTCCTATACGCCCACGGCCCACTTCCTCACGCGTAATCTCGCACATCGTAGTCGACGTGACACACTCCGTCGGCCCATACGTATTTCACAGATGATCAGGCGACCCAGTCTCCAGAATCGCCCGCATGGCTTTTACCTGCGCGACATCTCCCCCGCTCAAAACATGCCTCATGCCCTTGAACGTCCCCGGAGATACAGAAACAATAATTTCAGGCTATTCGCGATCAGAACGAGGCTGTTGCGCGTGGGGAGAACCATGCCTTTATAGCTCTAGAGTCGTTTTACAGCATGGATAGTGATCTTATTCTAATAGAGGGTATTCTTAGGATAATACACGAGGCTTTGCTACTAGGGAATTATCTACTAACTATAAATAAGGCATACTCTAATAGGCTAGTTAGACTAAAAGGGGTAGGTATTATCTCTTATTATAGGCTTAAGTAGACTTGTTGACCCATGGGTCGGGGCGGGTTTTTGACCTTAGGCAACCTGCCCTACCGGGTTTTGGGTTAGGTCAGGCACTGCTTGAACTTCACCAACAACCATATGACAATTCTTTTTACGCCCCACCACCAAGACTTTAGCGTGATTAGCTTATTGACCCCAGCGGCACGGAAATGAGGGCATCTGTAATTTTGCTGAGATATCAGACGTGTAATAGCACAGTACCACAAGTTCTACCTTAAGTACAATAAACTATACGTACATATATGCCCACCCTATCACATTGCTACGCTTATATATACAAAATCAATGCTAAATGCCTGTGCAAGAGAGATTTAGTGCGCAGGTAATAGGTCACGATGTCTGCTTATCCCAAACATGTCTAACATGCAAAATCACTTTAGAGTACCAGATTCTTGCAGCTGCAGATTAATCAGTGCTTAGTATAGGATTTTTTACAAGTTGAAAAGATGTCACTACTGAAATTGTACATGTTACTCTCTGCGGAAGATTCTGTATAGCATGTCTCTCTTACAAGGGCTTTCCGAGGAAGAGCTTTGGAGGGTATTAGCCCCTAACGCCTGGGGTGCCGGGGGAATGTGGGGTAGAGGATGAGGAATCAATCTCTTGCTCAGCACCAAAGCTAGGAAGAGATCCTAGATTCTCAACCACCATGCGTGTTGTTAAATGGTCAGGACCCAGTGCATTCTCATAGCCTGCTAGTGCTCGCTGATACATCTCCTCTGCCTCTTTCAGCTTGCCCTGCTTCTGGTAGATTTTCCCAAAATTGTGGACTGTTGCTAGGGTGGATATGTGATCTGGACCTAGCGCATTCTCATAGCCTGCTAGTGCTCGCTGATACATCTCTTCTGCCTCTTTTAGCTTGCCTTGTAAAAAGTAGAGATTCCCAAAATTGTTGACTGTCCATAGGGTGGATATGTGATCTGGACCTAGTGCATTCTCATACCCTGCTAGTGCTCGCTGATACATCTCCTCCGCCTCTTGCAGCTTGCCCTGATTGTAGTAGAGAAGACCAAGACTATGGACTGTGTCAAGGGTGAATTTGTGGTTAGGACCCAACAAATTGGCTTCCTCCTCATATCTCGATCTTAACTCCCATTCGCGGTCATCTATTTCCGGCTCGTGGCTTACGTTGTGCCGAACAGCCTTTGGACTAGAAAACGCAGCAACTGCTCGCTCTAGATCCTGCTTGTGCTGTTCGTATCTTTCGCGAGCTTCTCTGAGATAACCTGCGGCCAGGATAGCTAGCTCATCCTCTTGTTGGTGCCCTGTCTCACTTGACATGATTACCATCGAGTATTTTTGTATCGCGTCCTTGTAGTTCCCCAATCTGGTATCAACGTTCGCGGCTTCCATATAATGCTCCCGGCTTAAATCATGTTTGACCCAGCCCATGTCAGGGAAAGACTGATACTGAAAAGCGATTGTCCAGAGATTCGCTGCGGTGTCCAGGTTCCCCTGAAAGCGGCAAATTCTGGCATACACAGGAGCGACAACAGCACATAGTCTAAAGTACTGGCCATCTGGCGGCGCAAGCATATGGTCAGGGATATCAGTCAAGAACAGGTCCAGAACTTCAACTAATCGACCGATATGTTTGCGTAGTGAAGTCTCACTCAGCATAGTGCAGCCATCATATAACTGCAGTCCGCTTACCAGATATGAGGTGGCCAAAACGTCTGATATTTTTTGCCGCGACACCTTGCTTCGAATGAATGAGCGCGCTAGATCATGGATGGTAATGCTCTCAATGGCCATACCATCAGCACCCCTATGGAGCAGAGCGAATCCAGACACCTCCAGTTCCCTCACAGCCAATGCTAATCGGTCGATATCCGAGCGCAGCTCGATCAGCCACTGTAGTGGCTCAGGCACGTACCTTATTTCCTGGCTCTGCGTAGAGATAGCGCATGCTGGCTCGGAGGAATTTTTATTATCAATGGCTTTGCCGGATATTGTGCTGAACGGTATGCGTCCCCGGCCAAGAAAAGCAGCGAGGGTCAGAAGTTGGATAGCATCCACGGATCTCTGGACCAGCGCACTATACAACATGTCAAAGGTTGTCCAAAGCGTACGGCCCTTCTCATATGATCCAACGTATTTCCGCAAGGGAAACTTTAAAGTCTTGTCCAGGTAGCGCATTTGGAATTGTTGGTTGTAGTCACTCAATGATATCATGCCGTAAGACAAAAGGCAGCCTGCTTGTTGAATAGCAAGCGGCATTCCCCCAAGTTTACGAGAAATTGCCATGGCTTTTGTTTGAGCTTTTTGTAATTAGTTGGGTGAAACCTAAAGGACTTGCCACAAACATACTAGAAGAGTCTCCAATATTTCCTCCCGCGCATCTCAAGAGAATCTTGGCCCCTGTCTGGTCATCGACATTTCGAGTTGGGATGTCAGGAAATCCCAGGCGCAGATGAAGATCAGGAGACGTTGTGATTAACAGAATATGACCGTGATCGCAGGAAGGGAAAAAGGTGCGGATATCCAAATCATTGATACTGTCGTTGTCATTATAACTTTCAACTCCATCAAACACCATTATCCACGAGCTGTTGATCCCCTGTTCCAGCCATCTGAGTAATATATCAACGGCTGAATGTCCATTGCGAGCGTTAGACGGTAGTTGTGAGCATATGTTCTCGCAGGCTTGTTCAATCATAGCTCTAGATGAGCTGTCAATCCACAGGACGGATTCATATTGCGCCTTTCGGATGTGGATATACTCTAGGGCCAGCTGTGTCTTCCCATATCCACTGAATCCCCAAATAACGGCTGTTTGCCTGGTTGAAACGGTGAGATCAAATGATTCCGAAAGCCTGTTCAATTCCATTTCTCGACCAAAGAAGAGTGACTTCGGAATTTGAATTTTTGACTGGATACTTATGTGCTCATGAATCACTAGGCAACAAAAGTGGTTCATCAGCCCAAATCTTTGTTGGTAGGAAGTTCACTAACCTTCTTGAACAGTCGAAGCCCAATACTCCAAGAAAGCTTTGGCGGCCGCGGCTCCAGTTGCTGCTGCATACCCTTGCCATGCTTTATTCTTGTGGCTATCTGCGTAGTCACACACCCCTTTGATAATAATGCATGATATGTTGTCCCACACCCCTGCACCCTCCATCTCGAAACCAACAACGCCCTCTGACTGGGCTAGACGATCGCGATGCTGGCCTGATTTCATCACGGTATCAGCGGATGCGACCGTTCCAATATAAACCCTTGGGCTGCTGTGTTCTGTGCTAAGCCGACGTCGACATACCTGGTTCAGATCACAGCCTAGAAGAGTACAGGTTAAGTCGACGGCTGCCTTGCAGATATCTTTGGACGTGCTATCAAGACAAAGACACGTAGCTGAAGTAAGGTCATTGTGCTTGTGTTGATATGAAGCATCAAAAAGGACATCATCGGCAGAAGTAGGCCGAAGCCAATCAGGTTGTGATTTCTGAAGTGCTTGTAGATGTTGTAGCAGCTTATCTTGAAGGTCTTTGCGGGATCGCCTTGCCTGGAGGCTTGCCAGTATCGAACGGATAGCTCGGTTTGGTCTTCCAAGTGTATCCTTCAAATCTGTTTTCTTTTCAAAGCCGCCAGGATACTGCCTGCCGAAGTCATATTGCACCACGGAGTCACTTATTATAACATCCCCTAGGAATACCTCTCCACCAGATAACGGGTATGGTGTGCCTCCACAGATACCGACAACCAGCGCCACTTCAATCCTTTTATAGCTGATTTTCAAGCTTGATGCCACGCTGGCCGCACTCCCTCTCCCCATACCAGGCATATAGCACACGACCACATGATGGTTTCCAATCCTCCCGTTGATATATGCATTGTCATCGCCTGGTTCTTTCCTGTAGTGTTGGCCTAACCTGTCGTAAGTTTCGTCGAAAAGGTCTTCAACAGCCTCCGCTTCGAGGATCAGCGCGCAGATAATCGCGATCGTAAATTCGTCTCGACTAGATGGGAGCATCGAGGTAAATTGATGGTGAATTAATAGCGACAAGTCTAAGTGTTTCAAGCGAAGAATCAGTTAGCCTTGGTATCTTAAATAAAGCGACAGCTGTTGCTGGGAAGCAGAGCAGACAGTCCTCTAGACAGCTAAGCTGGAATTACCGTGAGACACGACTAGTCTCGTGACATATCTTCACCAACCAGATATCTGCATTAGCCGCATGGAGGAGGGGTAATCAGGAAGGTACGAGCAACTTGGCTTGGCAACAGAAAATAGAGTAACTTCACACCCATCATGAATATCTTGTGGCCTGACTCTTTCCATAATCAAAGGAGAACACTTCCAAATGCTTAGCTTCACAAGGAGGATAATATAGAACCAGTGAATAGATGGTATTAAGGGCGCCAGTTTCCGACATGTGACGGACAGTGTCCGGGTTAACTATTGGACCGGCTGAATATTGCCTGAGGCCTGCGAAGCTCCACGTGATGAGGAACACAACCACTTTATATGGAACCATCATCCACGGACGCAGACTGGATGACGATTCCATCGAGTTTGACATTCAGTCCAACTGTCTCATCGTTGTGTATATTCCAAGTTACCCTTGGGTCTCATTTCTTGCTAGAAAGAGAGGTCTTTTGCTGCATCCTAAAGTATCCGGTCTACACAACCTGATATAAGATCACAATGAAGAGATGGAAATTTTGTTATGATAACCCATAACTGTCCCATGGTACTTCTTGCCTTCCATGTAAGTTACTTGGGCGTCTAGACTCGCCGAAGATGTAATGGCATCAACAACATCTTGCACTTCAACTCCCAACTGCTCACTCGCAACAAGGGGAGTACAACAAGCCAAAGTAGCAGCGCGCAATGGAAAGATTCTACTCAAAGCTCCAAGCAACACTAGACAAATGGCGAGACGCAAAGCGCCTAATAAACCCGCCGTCCGAAAGCGCAAAAGCACAGATGATCGACTTCAGCTCCAACGACACGCTCTCCTTATCCACATCACGCGTGCTCACAGAAGGCTCCCTGCACCAGCTCAAAACGCACCCAAACTTCATCGTGGGAAGCCGAGCAGCACGCGGTGTAGACGGAACCCAGGACTATCTCACCGATCTAGAGACATTCCTAGCATCCTACCACGGCGCAGAGACATTCTTGTTTTTCAACTCGGGGTTCGACGCAAACGTCGCGATGTGGTCTACTCTTCCCCAGCCGGGAGATTTTGTTGTGTCTGATCAGTACGTGCACGCGAGTATCCACTATGGGATGAGGAAATGCCGCGCGAAGACGCGCGCGTTCCAGCATAGTGACTGTGCCGACCTACGGCGGCGTGTCGAGGCTATCCGCGATTAGAACGAGGCTGTTGCGCGCGGGGAGAACCATGTCTTTGTAGCTCTAGAGTCGTTTTACAGCGTGGACGGCGATCTTGCTCCGATAGAGGGTGTTCTTGGGACAATGCGCGAGGCTTTACCGCTGGGGAATTATCTGTTGGGTATAGGCGAGGCGCACTCTAATGGGCTGGTCGGACCGAAAGGGGCGGGTGTTGTCTCTTATTATGGGCTTGAGGATCAGTTCGCGCTTCGTCTGGCGACGGATCGGAAGGCGCTTGGGTCTACAGGAGGTGAGTACCTGTTTTCGATGCGGAATCATCATAGCACAGGAAGAATCATACTGACCAGGCAAGCGACGATTCTGTGCAAAGAGGTCGTCAAGCAAACCCTCATTAATTACTCCCGAGAATCAATCTTTAGCACCGCCCCCTCATTCCTCACTGTATCTGCTGTCCGAGCTGGATATGAGATCCTAGCCAGTGAAGAAGGCGAAAGGGTAGGTCTCTAGGTCTCCCTGGGTCTATATTGATAGTCAGCTAAGAAAGCCTCAGCGCCGGCACGCTCTCCAACAAAACATCCACTCATTCTACCACCTCCTCACAACGCACAAAACATGGACGCATCCATACCGCCAAAGGGTGCTGTATATCCCCACCGAGGGCAGATGGAAAAGCCAGCCGTTTCTTGCCCCCATAATTGGCCTCGTCATGACCCAGCCGGAAAAGGCTGGTGTATTGGCAGATAAACTGGCCGAAGCCCATTATTTTACGAACGTCTTCCATTTCCCCATTGTGCCCATGGGGATGGATCGTATTCGACTCATGATCCATGCGGGTAACACTCGCGAGCAGATTGCGCATGTCGTCGAGTTGATTATCGCGTGGGTGGCGGCTGAGGTTGGGGATATTTAACCGGCTCAGCCTCGTTTGTGATGGCGGAAATGGTTTGGGCTGCGTCTTACTGTTTTAGTTGCTACTTTCATGGTACTCCGTATCTATCAAGATAACTCTGATTATGCGGTACCATGAGCTTGCTGATTATGATATTGGTTACTACGAGCCTAACGGGTGAATATTGTTAATTGGTAGCAAGGCAAGATACCCCAATGGCTGGCAGACAGCTGTCCTAGGTAAGCATCAGTCAAGCCATAACCTTGTAGCGGTAAACATCAGTAGTCAACGGTGCCTCCTATGAGTGCTATACATATGACAGCAGCTTTAGCGCCGTGGGTCAGGAACGTGACAAGTATAGTGATTTCTGCACTGTTTCTATGCTAGTTTTTACCTATACTATGATCATTTTCTATCTGTGACTATATAGAACCTGCGCGCAGTTTTTCAACCTGTTAATATCTGTATATCAGTTTTTTAGTTCTATATATACATCAACTGTGGTTGCCAGCGCTGTCTGGGGCGTTTGTCAGGAATGGGCGGATGATGTGAGTGGTGCGAATAAACTGTGAAAAAATGGTATATTTGATTATTCAAGATACCAGTATAAACCAAGCTAACAAGGTTACTCATAAGCCGGGGGCGAGCGGGTAGACATATAAAGTAAGTAGGGCTCTGTCACTATGTGGTAGGCTAGGGGCCTAGGCAGGGAAGAGAGTCCCAAGAACTAACAATAAAATTAACTATACTTGGTAGGATGAGGTATCTACTCTCAATTCCACACATCTTCATGATACGGCGCGACGCGACCTTCAACCCATAGCTTTGCCAGTTTCACGAACCCCCCTCCGAGACCATATTCATGGCTGGGATCATACTTGAACAGATTTCGTCCTGCAGTGGCTTCAGGAGCAAAGAGATCCTCATCCCCCTTCACTGTGTATGGAATATCGGTCCACTGACCTTTATCCTGTAGTATCGGTACAAGATCCCCTACTGTCGTCCGAATAGCCCTCAACTGCTCTGTATAACCAATATCCCCCTCCGTCTCCTCGCTCGTCATGGTTGGACGTATGACATAGGCACGAATAAAATTATCCTCAATAGCCGTTGCATCAAGTCTTGGATGGAACCTGCCTCTGTTTCTCAACAGATCAAGTACGGTCTCTTTAAACAGCTCTTCGTCCGTTTGTGTGTTCGGATCCCGCTATTCCTCGTCAGGCGCGAAAGAGACATTCTCCCACCAGTGCGTGGCATAGACACCTCGGCGGCTAATTATGTAGAGGGTCGTGCAGCCCGATAGGCCGTCAGTGCCAGTGCTATACTGCTTCCTTCTTTGGATACTAGCAAACCTCTTTATAACCGCGGTGCTCATGTCCGCGGCTTCATCGAGGTCGTCGTGGTCGTCGGGCACAATACGCTCAGTAACTCGGGGTAATTCCTTGTTGTAGAATATACTCATGTTCTCGTCCGGCAGTTCCATCCGCGTTCTTAGCGCCGTGGCATTGCGCTCAAGCCGAATAATGCCTACACTCGGCGCGTTGGTGACGCTAAGGCCTCTATCTGATGCAAATACCGGACCGCATTTTGATCGAGATCGCTTGACGAGATGGAACGATCGCTCCTTGAATATTGCCGCATTGGGTCCTTCCCCTGGTTGTTTATATAAGTGTGAGCTGCATTGCTTGCTTGATAAGGTCTGGAGAATTCTTACCTAGCTTGATAATGTTGGCAGAGGCTGCAACGGCCAGCAAAATAATAAACCATAGTTCCCAGGTTTGTATTGGTTCTTGGATGGTTGTAAAAGTCCTTCCTTGTACGGTTGCAACGGGAAGGCTTAAAAGAAAAGAAAAACAGGAGAGAAATGCCACAACGACTAGAGGAGAGATTTTGTTGCAGAGACCAGGTTGCTACATTCAGCCCCCTCTTTTACAATAAATTTGGTGTAATTACGAGCTGGATGGATGGCGACTATAGCCGGCCCTAGACAGGGGTGCTCTTCCTCTTGTCTCGGTTAGAGAATCATAAGCATCCTAAGCAATTAGATTACTTGGCACCTTTTCTTATCACGCCTTGAATTTGCTAGTGCTAATTGCTAGAGGCTCTCGCCAAGCTATGGTCCACGCGAAGAAGACTAAGTAGTGTCTCGCGAGTATCCTGGTGTCTCACTCTCTCAGCGACCTCTGCAGGAGTCTGTCCAAGTGTTTTCCTGCTGGTTGATAGCACCGTGGCAACTGCACCAGCATCCAATAGTAATTTCACAATAGCGGGTTTCGTAGCACGTGCGGCACAATGCAGGGGAGTGCCCCATTCCTCGCTGGTAATATTCGGATCAAGGCCCTTGGAGAGAAGATACTTGGTTATGAACTCCCCCTGCGACACTCGAGGAGCTGCCGCGTAGAAGAGTAAATTAGAAGACAGGCGCGCACCGTACTCCAGGTATAGTTCAATCAAAGAGGCATCCTCCTCCTTGACAGATTTGATAACCATTCCAAGGATAGGCTCTCCGCTGTTATTGCAGAGATTAGGGTCGGCACCTCGTGATAGCAACTCCCGGGCACATGTATAATCCTTGAAAAATCTAATAGGCATCAGCAAGTCCCCCGTTCAGCACCGATTGCGGAGATTTAGTATGCTAGAAAATGCTAGTCAATAACATACCCTAGGATTGGCCACCCTTTCTTGTACCTCGAGTTGGGATCCAGGCCATGGTCTAGGAACTGGCGAATAATACCGGCATCCTGATGCATGTGCTCTCCGGGAAGGAAGCCCTCGACAAAAGGCGACAGTTTAGCGCCAGCGTCGAAAAGGGCGGCCACAACCTCTGGATGCGACCGGTGGGTAGCAAGCCCTAGCCCCATTTCGGCGCTTTTGGCGGTTAGTCGTCCGCTGGCGATGGCTTCTTCGACCTTGGAGAGCTGGCCATGCATGCATGCATGGTGAAAGTCACGTACAAAATTGTTGTCTGACTCCATTGTGCTGAGGACGTTGATGCCAAATCGAGCGTCGCTGGTGAACATGAAGTGGCGATATTGTGGAAGACGGAATATTATATCAAACGATAGGAGATGAGCGGCAGAGTCTCTTTCCTCTAGGCGAGAACCTCCAGGTGACAGGGTCTAAGCTTTCAGGTCTGATTGGTAGACCAGCTAGAGACCCCGACTTAGCTTCTTGTAGCGTCCCCTAGATTCTAAGCGATGCTCACGTTCTCTTCGAATTATGCAGGTCCAGGATCTATACCCTGTATTATTATATGCTTCCAGGGCTTAGGCCTTCTGTTGGGATAGAATTTCACAGACAACGCAAAGCGGGAAAAGTACAATTGACATCTATTCACTCTCGCGCCAGAATAATGCCCCTTCCTTGTGTAGTATAAATATATAGAGATTCTCCCTGGTGCCATATACCAGTGCCCAGAGACTGAGATTGACATACCATGCTACCGGTCTCCATGGTTAGGACCGCAGGTTGTCGTTATATCGCGCATCTCTGCTAGCACCTGTCCGACTTTGTCCAATCTAGTAAGACAATAGATGCTCGCAGACGAGCGAGAAGCATTATTTGTATCAGTGTTGCTGTTGCCAGATTGGTTGGACTATGCTTCACTGACCCCGTATCCGAGTGGGATAGATGCTATGGCCAGCTGTATTTTATATAGCCCTATTTCTTTTGTTCGTTTGGATTGACCCACTGCCATAAACGCTATTGCTTCAATTTAATAGTGGTATCAGGGGACGAAGGACCCTCCCACAGTTCAAATATTTCATCAAAACTGAACATCCCAGATGACGAACAGGAGTCTGACGCAAAGTCACTAAGGATTGCGCCAACAGCGTTTGAAGGCGCGGGACTTGCATGTCGTATACATGCGTCAGATTCTTCCGTTTCGCATGCACTAAAATCTGAGGAGCTGGGGGAGTTTCCATTCCCGGACCGCAGAACGGAGAGTGCACAGGCATAAAAGAGATCCTTGTTGCCGATCTTCTCGACGAGGAGCGGTATGCGCTCAATCTCCACTGCCGGATTCATCCAAGGCGGGGCTTGCTTGTCGAGTATTTTACAGAGGAGCAAAGACCGGATAAGGGATGGTCCAACAAGTTGGAAATATGCCAACTGCTCACCGTCCAAGAGGCTGTCCACTAAATGGATAATAGGCCTAGTCGAGGCCCGCAAGGCTTCAATAGCATCTTCTGGAGCGTTTCCGGAGGGCAAAGCGTCGCCTAGCCAGCGCAGGCTGGCGAGATGATTTAAAACAATATAGTATAGGAGATAAAGCATGGAGTGGTTTGACTCAAAGATAATGTCGCGCGCCGAGAATTTTTTGCTATGTACCTTTGTTTGGATACAAAGGATCTCAAGCGGTATCTGGTTTAACCATAGGCTAAGTTCACGATTGATCTGACTCATTTGCCCTGAAGCTGTAGCAGCTCTTTGGACATGTGGCCATGTGCAGCCGGACGGCTGTCCTTCATCTTCACAAGCACCTATTGTGATTCGCGCGAGTCGACCAATGATGCGTGCGATTTTGGCTCTCTCGATGAATACTAATGTAAACTGACGCTGTTGTGCGGAATTCTGAGCAAATGGCCCGTGGTCTCTCTCGCTTTCCCAAAGGGGGGCTGCGTTGAAATCTTCCACCGAGAGCATGGGTACGCTATGAGCATCATCCCAAATCGCGGACGGCGCGCCATAGTCCAGGGTAATCAGGCGTTCTCGGATGTAAACAGACCACCAGAGCCTCTTGCGCAGGCCTTGTTCACGTGGGCAGCTGGATATTTCAGCAGAATTTCGGTGCAGCCCAAGAGCATATGAGAGGGAGACTGCCTGGGATACCCAGTATTTCGGGCCTTTACGTGCCGTGAGAGATGATTGAGGATAATAGCTCAGCAATAGCGAGGATTGCAGTAAGGTGAGTTGGTCGGTCTCCCAGTCAAGATCAAAGAGCAGCACAATCTTATCAAACGTGGCTTGAGGAGAAGAAGAGGTGATTGGCCGGCTGTCGTGCGCACCACGAAATACCTGGACGATCAACATGACACAATGAAAGAGCAGAAGACTGATGCCCTGTCGATCACTGCCGAGAGAGAGAGATCGCAGAACCCGGTCGCGGTCGAGAATTGGGAGGCTTGGATGGACCAGTTGGAAGTAACTGTCCCATAACTTCCTGCACTTTTTGGAGCCAGGAAGGTCCAGTACGCCTCTCTGCCGGAGGTATTGACAGTCAGCCTCCCCATGGCGTGAGGGAAAGGGCCTGATGTATGAAGGAAGGGACAAATGATGGCTGTTGGCTTCCAATTGGGCTCTGACCTGATAATCATTTCTAGCGACCGTCAGCAGTGAGATGGGGTAGTATTCCGATTATTTGGGACTGACACTTTTTTCCTCTTACCATCTATAAGGGCGCAATCGAAGTTGTCAAGGCGACAATTTGTGCAAGGTAACCCAAGCCGGACACCATCGCAACGGACTTTGCGTATTCGACAATGCTTGCAGGCAAAGCTGGCGCGTGGGCGTTTATTTGTACTCTTTGCCGGGACTTCATTCATCATGGCACAGAGTGGTGGCTCATTGCGGGCAAAGCGACCCCTTCCCATAGCAACTGTTTCTGTTTCCGAGAGAGTAAAATATGTAGAAATTACTTTACGCTTGCCATTGGGAAGGCCCTATTTGAATGGCCGGCCCCGCCGCCGTCGGCTATGCCAGCAACCCACGGGGTATACATCTGCGGCTTTGTATGCGGACCAGGCCATCCGCAAGATCGGGGCCATGCGGAGATATGCGGGTGCGGCGAGAAAGGGCCACGCCACCACTTTCTAAGCAGCACCTACCAGCTACAGGAGATTACTTCTCTTAACCATGGAGATAGGCCATTATCCCTTCACTAGGAAAGGTTGACCTTTTTAAGCGAAGCGGAAAGCTTGTTACCTTCTAAGCAGCACCTAGCAGCTACGGAGATCCTGTCTTTTGACTAAACATGCATAATAGTTACAGATCGGCGCTGATCCGTCTTTTGACTAACTAAACATATGCGTAAGCGCTGGAACTTGTCAGTAACTACTACAACTTTGGTCCTCGCTTCCTACGCGCCACTTCAAGTTCGCGCAACATCCTCTTCTGTATCTTTCCTGTGCTGGTCTTGGGAAGCTCCTCGACAACTTCCACTTCACGAGGAACCATAAATCGACTCATGTCTGAGTTGTCGCGAGCCCAGCGTACAATGTCAGCCCCTGACACGGTGATCTCGGGCACCCTGGTGACGAAGGCTTTCGGTGTTTCCCCCCACTGTTCGTCAGCCACCCCGATCACCGCAGCCTCAAGAACGGCTGGGTGCTTCACGAGGATGGTCTCCACAGCAACAGACGAGATGTTCTCGCCACCTGACCGTGCCCTCGTCAGTATAAAACTGCAAGCGAAAGTATAGTCTGTGCAACCGACTTACCACTGATGATAATGTCCTTTGTCCGGTCAAGGATCTGGATCGCTCCGTCCTGGTGCCACACTGCCAGGTCTCCGGTATGGAGCCACCCACTAGCGAACAGCTTATCAGTAGCCTCGCTGTCATTATAATACCCCTTGGCACATAAGTTGCCCTGCACAATGATCTCTCCAATTTCAGAGCCGTTTCTGGCGACATCAGTAGGCTCGCTAGCGAGATCATGTTTCACCACACGAACGGGTAGCGAAGTAAGAATGGCGTGTCCCTGGCGAGCCATTTTGCCATATCTCTCACCGTACGGAAGATCATGCCACTCGGGGAGGTGATATGCCTTCGTCACGGGCCCGTATGTCTCTGTAAGACCGTACGCATGCACCGGGTGAAGGTTCAATCGGGTCATCCTCTCAAACAATGTTGCTGACGGAGGGCTGGCGGCCACGACGACTTGGACCTTCCGCGGGAGTGGTGCTGCTTCTTTGGCATGGCATAATATTGTGTTGACCGTTGGGGCGGCACAGAAATGGGTAATTGGCTGCGTGCGCAACAGGTGCCATATCCGCGGATAGTCGATCTTGCGGAGGCAATAGTGGGTTCCGCGCACGGCAGTAACGGCCCACGGGAATGTCCAGCCTGGTTAAACGATTGTCAGTCATCTGGTGAAATGTCCAGGAATACTACTCCAACACGTACCCGTGGCGTGAAACATAGGCAGAGTCCAAAGATAGCCACAGCGTTCGGGGCCCATGTTAAGCTGTGATTCAACGATATTACCCACTGCTGCCAGGTAGACCCCGCGATGGGTGTATTCAACTCCCTTTGGTCGGGAGGTTGTGCCACTAGTATAAGCCAGAGCCAACATTCCATCCTCGTCCGGGGATTGTGCTTCCAGCCCTGCCCAGCCACGGCTGCCTCGCTGCTGGTCGATGGCCATACCTTCTCGGATGGCTTCGTTGAACGGTCCGTCGTCCTCACCCACGTCTGTATCGACTAGGATTGGGATGTCGCGATGCGCATTGCGGAACGAGTCCAACAGCGATATATACTGCTCGTCAACAATGATCATGTCCACCTCGGAATGCTCAAAAATGTATTTGATGTCATCTCCTTTCAGGCGATAGTTGATCGCTTCGCTGGTCGTCAGTCCGCGCGCAAAGACATTGCTTGCTAGCAAACTTACCGACATTCACAGCCCCAGCAGCAGCAATCCCAAAGATAGACTCCAGGAACGCCGGGGTATTTGGCGCTAGAATCCCGACCCTTTTGAAGCCTCGGTCGTTCAAGTAATATGCTAGTGCCGCCGCGCGATTGGCAAATTCCTTGTAGGTTTTCTGTAGCTGGCGCCCATTCAGTCACGTGGTTGATCGCTGTGGCCTGGGGTCGTCAATCGGTGCGTTTCAAGTGCAGGGTTATCTTCTTACATTTGGTTCGATCTCAGCAGCTCGGGGGAGGAACTGTGTGGGAGAGAGTGTGTGAAGGTGGACTGCACCAGGCCGTACGACTGCCATGGCTGATTCTTTGTTGCCTTGCCTGAGTGAGATAGTCAGAATATTTGAGCAACCAGAGGTTCAGAATGTGTGGATAAACGCGAAAATATTAGATCCGTAGAACTTATACCACTTTCGACGCTGGCTGTCGGTGTATATGGAATTGTGTGCTGCTTTCCCCACGCTCAGATAACCCCATGTTTACATACGGTCCGGCCTCCCGCCCAGGTGATCGGTTAGAGGACTTCATGCGGCATTCCGCACGAGATTCCTGGTTAGGCTCGCAACCTCGGTAGTACGATCAACGCAGTCGGTTAGAGCTAGATGAGCCGCCTGATGTTTCTTGAAGGTCCACAGACACATAATAAAACGGCTGTCTCTGCTCTGCTCGGCAAGTTAACATGTCGAATATCTCCAAAACCGGCTAGAGTGTGAGCATACCGTGACAGCGGAGAACATCCTTTATGGCTACAGCAAAGGTCTGCTTGGTAGAAGGTGTCAACACTGACTTCGTTACTAACAGAAATAGATGGGGCAGGACTGGGCCTTTATTGGTCTCGGAAACATGGGTGCGAGATCCCGCAGAGGATGGACGCTAAGAGGAGCAAAAGAAAACAGAAAATCATTCAATGGATCGCTGACGATTGAGCAGGTGGTCCTATGGCATTAAACCTTCGACATCTGTCGGAAGTGGACACGTTGCTCGTCTACGACACCAATACCCAAGCGGCGGAAGATGTGGTGGCAAAGGCAAAAGGAAAGACCGCAGTGGCTTTGGATCTAGAGGAGATTGCACGCAGAGCGGTATTACCGGTTTCCGACAATATACAAGCTTGAACACGAGGCTCATTATCATGCTAGGATGTCATCGTAGCCTGTCTCCCTAATCCTCAAGTTGCCGAGCAGGTCTTTACAGAACTTCTGGCATACGGCAAAGACATGCGACGAGACCGTTTAATCATCGACTGTTCCACTATCGATCCCATCACGTCGCGGCGCATAGCCTCCCGCCTGAGGAAAGCCGGTTTCGGTGAATATGTCGATGCTCCCATGTCCGGTGGTGTAGTTGGCGCCCGGGCGGGGACCCTGTCATTTATGGTTGGCAGCAGCTCCAAGGAGATCTTTGACAGCGTTGTGCCGATCTTACGGCACATGGGCAGGAGGGTGGTACACTGCGGCCACCAGGGAACTGGCCTGGCAGCCAAGCTGGCCAATAACTATCTCCTGGCCATCACCAACCTGGCAACAGCCGAGGCCATGAACTTCGGGATCAAAGCGGGTCTGGGAGCATCTACGCTCGCAGAAATCATCAACTCGGCCACCGGACGCAGTTGGGCAAGTGAAGTCAACAACCCCGTGCCGGGTGTTGTCGCCGCAGCGCCGGCGTCTCGTGGCTACCAAGGGGGGTTTGCCACCAGCTTGATGAACAAGGACCTCAAGCTTGCAATTGCAGTAGCTGAGCAGGCGCGGGCACCGTTACCCTTAGCACCGGTGGCAGCAAATGTTTATGGGGCGCTAGCAGAGGATGGTTGCTATTCGACGTTGGATTTCTCTGTCGTGTACAAGGCGTTGAGCCAGGAATGGGACCCAGCCGCCAAACTCTAGGTCTTTTAATCCGCACATATCTTGGGGAGCAGATGCAGATCATGTAGTCAGTTGTAAATTCCAGTCTATCATAAAACATAACCGAGTTCAGATTTGCAAGAGCAAACGGGTTAGCACTCCAAACTTCCCAATCCATGAGAACAAGCCGGACCTCACGCCAACCATCACTTCTGTCACTCTCCTCGGGCGACTCCGCAATGCGGTCCGGTAGTCCGCGCCGCTCGGTTACCACTTGTGTTTCCGAGGTCGGGAAACCGGCTGTTGAGCGAGAGACGTGTCAGATAGATGGAGCCCATCAGGATTTAAGGTGAAGAAGTCCACGGTTCATGGGTCTTCACCTTCGACGCTGCATTCGCCATGACACCCAATCTGAACGCCGTCCGACGGCTCCAACAGACTGGCCAACACCTCAGGCCTATCGCAGAGAGCCCGACGGCAGTGGCCAACTTCGTTGATAATCAGCTAGTATCCTCAAAGGCATCCGTGTGGTACGACGTCCACGACCCGGCAACGAACAGAGTCGTCGCGCGAGTTCCCCAATCCACCCCCGCTGAACTGGAATCCGCAGTCCGCAGCGCACAAATTGCCTTTTCCACCTGGAAGACTGTCACCCTGCTTTCCCGACAGCAGGTGCTCTTTCGCTATGCTCAATTGATCCGTGACAACATGGAAAGACTAGCCAGAGTCATTACTCTCGAACAGGGTAAGACAGTGGCAGATGCACGGGGCGATGTACTGCGAGGTCTGCAGATTCTCGAGGCCGCATGTAACAGCACAGCGCACATGATGGGCGAAGTGCTGGAGGTAGCTAAGGACATGGAGACCCGGAGCTATCGAATGCCACTAGGAGTCGTTGCGGCCATTTGTCCATTCAGTTAGTGCTTTCGTCCCCCTGGAAGGAGAAGCTTTACTGACATCCAGCATACTTCCCCGCTATGATCCCGCTATGGTCGATTCCCATTGCGGTGGTCACTGGCAACTGTCTGGTTCTGAAACCTTCTGAGCGGGCGCCTGGTGCAGCCATGATCCTAGCTGAGCTAGGACGCGACGCAGGTCTTCCGCCTGGAGTCCTGAACGTGGTCCACGGCACTCATGATACGGTAAACTTCATCCTGGACGAGCCGGCCATTAAAGCGATCAGTTTTGTTGGAAGCAACAAGGCCGGAGAATACATATACAGTCGGGGCTCCGCAAACGGGAAGCGCGTGCAAGCTAACCTGGGAGCGAAGAACCATGCAGTCTTGCTTCCCGATGCAAATATCCGAGTTGCGCTCAAGGGGATTGCAGGCGCTGCGTTTGGTGCCGGCGGCCAGCGTTGCATGGCTCTGAGCGTCCTGGTGATGGTTGGCGGCACAGAGACGTATTTGTCTGAACTGGTCAACATCGCAGCCTCTCTCAAGGTCGCGAATGGCTTTGAGGAGGATGCGGATGTCGGGCCAGTGATATCTCCCGATAGTCAGAAGCGAATTGAGGGCATTATCGGAGAGGCAGAGCGTGCAGGCGCTACGATTCTTCTGGACGGTAGAGGTGTCCGTCCCGATGGATACCCGGATGGAAATTGGGTGAGGGCTCCTCGACTCTGATCCTAGAGTGCTGCTGCTAACCAGTCCAGATTGGGCCGACCATCATCACCGATGCGACGCCTGACATGACCTGTTACAAGGAAGAGATCTTCGGCCCTGTGCTTGTTTGCCTCAAGGTAAGCACGCTGGGCGACGCACTGACTCTGCTCAATTCAAACGAATATGGGAATGGGTGTGCTGTCTTCACGAGCTCTGGATCTCATGCCCTGAGGTTCCAACAGGAGGTAGAAGCTGGTCAGGTGGGAATCAACGTTCCGATCCCTGTGCCGCTCCCGATGTTCTCGTTTACTGGAAACAAGAGAAGCGTCGCTGGAGGCGGCGCCAACACATTCTACGGCAAGCCGGGGGTCATGTTCTACACTCAACAGAAGACCGTCACCTCGACTTGGAAATATGGCGACGTGCAACCTGGCGATGTGGATGCAAGTATGCCCACGATGGTATAGCTCTAGAGGTTTTGGTTTGTTTATAGCGAGAAGTAAATGCCCCAGAATATTAGACTGTGTCATCCGACGCTACTACTACTGCCGGTTCGTATTTGTATCTGCTTCGAAACGGTGTTATAATCGAGCAAACTCCAGATAAGTTCGCGATCTTGGTCATCCAGCCGCGACCCGCCAATATCTCCATCCAAAACACTGCTGTACTTGTGAGCATTCCTATTGAGCTGCTGGAAGGCGGACATCTGTACGTGCGTGTTAGCGGACACCTGAAATAGAGGAGGCTCTGAGTGCTCACCAGGTTAACTGAATTTGCCCAATACCTGCTTAACGATTCCAGGTGGTCATTGCATTCTTGGTACCATGTAGGCAGGAAAGGTTCTTCAGCTATTCCGGCAGAACAGCGGAGGACTTGAATTGTCGCCGCGACAGTCACGCAGTAGCCGCTGAAAGAAGACGTCAGCATAGAGCCGGCCCGCTTTGATCGGCGAACCAGGTCAATCATATCGTTCGAAGCATTCTGACTCATGTCTTTGACTTGGCTCCAGAATGCCTTGGGTGGTGGAATCTGTGCTGCGAACATGTGTTCCCGGAGGAGGAATGGATGATACACTAGGCATTGGCACAAATGGAATAGGAGTCGGGAAAAGACCAGGGAGCTCGAGACGGATTGATCAAGTACGCCGGTTTCATAGCACCGCGCCCGCAGGGCTTCTTCGATAGGCTGGGCTGTTTTCAAGTACGCGTCTAAAAACATCACGCTAGAAACTAAGGCGGCATGTTGCGACTGCGGATGCCAAGGAACATTGTCGCGTCCAACGTGTTGCGGATGCAGCATGTACTGCGCACATTGACTGAGCACGCTGGCAGATGCAATCACAGCTCCAAATGTGCTAATTTGTTGTCCAACTGGGTAGATACGAATAGTGTTCAACGACGGCGTTTGCTGATCCAGATGATTGTACCACGCTCCTTCGTCACAGGGTAGACGGAGTGAGCAGGTTGAGTCGAGTATTGCTGGTGGGCGACATCGGCCACACGACACAAGTCGCTCGAGGAGATAGAGAGACCAAAAGACTCGACGATGCTCTTCTCTTTCACCCACAGATAATGCACGATCGGGTCCTTCTGTAAGGCGTAAGTCCTGCGCGAGTCGTACGGCAATCCCGATCTTCACCCAAGCGAAGTTGTGTCGCGTGTGACCAGCTGTGCAAAGTTATCAGCATCAAGCGCCCTCTGGATACTTTGCGAGAAATTGAATTCACCAGTGAAGTCAAAGATGCACAAAAGCGTCAGCGTCTGGATGATAGACACGTTGACCGCATCCTTGCCTGAAAAGCAGTCCTTACTAATGGACTGCCAGGCCGAATCAGCGAAAGCAGCAGCAGTCTGGAGGCGTTCCTGAGCGGCGGATGAGTCGTTGACGAAGCGGAAGGAATTAGCCATCACGGCAAACAATAGATAGTCAGGTAGAGTTCCAGTATGGAAACGAATACGGAAGTCGCTTTCATGGAATAACGAGTATGGCTGGTTATGAAAATATAAAAAATACAGATCGACCAATATAAGTTGCTCCTCGTAGGGAGGTAAAGACTCCGTTTTGTCTGTCGGTATGGGTAAGGAGAAGAGCGAGGAGAGAGGGTCAGGCAGGTTGTGGGAAGGTTCGAAGCCAGCCATAGGCAGAGGCACATCGCAGGAATCGAGACTCCTCGACCAGGAGTCTCTGTGGATTGCCAGCAATCTGGAACATTGGGTCAATATCTTTGTCTCTCTGCGGGTAGATTATCTACCTCTCAAGCTTGTCGTCGATCTTCATCAAATACATCTCCAGTTGGTCAAGACGTGATGCCATCTGCAGTGGAATGTTCACCGTCCAGTTCCACTCAAGACACTTTCCTACGAAATAGACATACCTGTTCCGTCGTATTCTGGGCCTGCTTGGAAGGTCCGTTAACTTCCAGAGCTTGCTCATAGAAACAGTCCTGGAAAAGCCGTTTGCAACTCGAGCATTCCGGCCTTTCCCCCGGACAGCGCACTTTTTTCCGTCTAGTAACATGATCGATGTCAGTAAGATACAAGGGCGTATCCCGCATGAGCTGTACCTGCAGTTGATGCACGCTTGTGCAATCCGTCGGATCGGGGCGTAGTCTCGCTGGACGTGTTGCGGGGACTTGTCGGACGTGCCAGACGAGCAGCTCGACATGCTGAAGAATCGACAGCTTGTCGAGTGGGATCGGGACTGTTAAAACTCGAGTCAGATGTTTGCTAACAAATGCGAGGACTAAAGAAAAGTGTCGAAGCAGAGTCCCAAGATGTAGATGGGAGTGACCGGGGTTGCCACACAAGCTCGGGTCTTGGGTGTCCACCCGCTTACCTCCGCACTCATAACCCACAAACCCCCGCTCAAAAAAAAACAGGGAAAAAAACTGGCTTTTCATTTCCCCAGGCGGGTACTAACATATTTATGTTTTATATCTTTTTTTTTCTTTTAATTTTACTGGACGTATCCTTAATTCTTCATCCTCCACACAGCGACGCTGTTCCATGGTAATTGCGCGATGAGATATCTGCTTCACCGTCCAATGCAGGCGTTCCATTCAAACATTTGTTCTCCCCGTTACTGACAATGCTTACCTCCCGTCCAGAACTCTACCCTATACTCGCCCTTCACCCATGTCATCCCCGATATGCTTAGCTCTACTTTGGCCGTGTTCTCCCCATGGCAAGTGGAAATGTGGAACCGGCACGAAGCTATATTCACCCGTTAAACCCAGAAAATATGCTGATGAAGGGAATGGGAGTATGGTAGGTATTACCTGTTGGATTTATTCGCCATGCCCGCATACATGACATACCATGCGGTGAATGCCGCCAGGATGCCAAATGCGCCACCAGCTTTTTCGAGCTTTATGTTGGGATCGCCAGCATCGTCTGTGAAAAGGTTTGCAAGCCCCAGAAGGAGGAAAGTGACATCGACCAAAGCGAACAACAGGCTGTAGAAGACTGTGGTCTTCATTGTACATAAGGTGAGAAAAACCGTGAAGATAAAAAATCCCTGGAATGGAATCAGGTTAGGCAGGGGTAATTTGCAGTTCCCGGATGGGAAACACATACCATCAAGAAGAAGCCTGTTGCGTGGTGATACTCTGCAGCAGTCGAGTACGCATCAGCTACTCCAAACGACGGCACTAAAAGGAAGCCGTAAGACACCCAGAAGGCTCCGTACGACCCTAGCGCAGTAGCGCCAAACGTATTTCCTATTGCCATCTCCCTAAGTTGTGATGGTCCTCGTCAGTGCTGATATTGAACAATTTACCGCGCAAGGATTTCATACCACATGCCGGCGCAGAATTGAGCTATTCCGCCATAGGCCAATGCTGGCGCGAGAACAATATTGGGCACCCTTACTTCACGCGCTTGAAGATTGACTAACGATAACACGAAAGTCGTGAATGCGAACCCAGCAAGTCCCAATGGTGCCGGGTTCACGCCTCGGAAAGGTGCCACTTGAATAGGCTCGGGATCCTGATTCACCGCAGGTGCAGCCTTTATTTGGGTCTGCATGTTACCACTAGGCAAGACTGGCTGAGTCGAGCGGACTCCTTCTTCGTGATCATAAGTGGCCTTTGGGTTGGACATGCTTTAAAGTAGACTGCCTCTGTTATGATTTAGGATAGCGAGTTATGGAATTGGACCATCCATTTCAAGGAGACGATTTTTCTACTATTTATCCTCGAATGGTAACGCAGCAAGTCCGGGGAAGCACTGGCGACCTGAGGAAGCTTCTTGGAGATAATGCGGGGTTCGGCTGACCCGGTCCGTATGCGATCCACATAAAGCGATGATCTACGTATCTGTAGTAAAGAACCCCTCACATCCGGTGCGTAGTCCCGGTGACAGATCTCTGTTCTCGATCAGTCCTTCAAGCGAGTTCGAACAGGATGACTGAGATCCGCCCATGTTCTTGGGTCCAGCGCAGTGTGATTACATATGATACAAAGCAAAATGAGGGGCAGTCCGGTTAGGGTACGGTCCGGTCACGCGGGGACCCTTGCAGCAAAATACTGACAAGGGAATTCTTGATTGCCAGTTGTCTAGCACTTTACCAGTGGTAGTTCTATATCTATCCGAATACCTTTACGCTTTTGTGTTCAGTCATCCTCAATGCCAGTGGTCCCTGGCCAACGATTTAGAAGGGCGTGTGTCTCTTGCCGACAACGGAAACGCAGGTGTGACGGCGAGTATCCTTGCACGTACTGTTCTAGGCACGCCCATCGCTGCGAATATGATGATGGATTGAGAAGACCACAGCACCGCCGTTCGCAAAGATGTCGGCCTTGGACAGAAGATGTGAGAGAAAATGCAAATGATGGCTTCCAACTGCGATTGCTCGAGGCAAACTCCGGGGCGGTCTTTGTCCGACAACTAAGCTTAAAAATAAATCCTGTCCACGCGCCTCGTCTCAATTGCTACGCCTGGAATCTAGGTCTCAACCGGGAACTTGCATGTTCGTCCCAGCCATTGAGCATCACTGAGATCTTGACACCAGTTCAGATTCATGAATTGGCAGGGGAATATTTTACACATGTGGCTCCGGCGTACAGCTTTTTGGAATATGACTATTTGGCTGAGATTATCAACAAGCGATGGGCAAGCAAATCAATCGGTGATGCGGCAGACTCTCTGCTCTGCGGAGTAGCAGCTTTAGGGTGCCTTTTCGGCGGACGATCGCCCAGTCTCGAAATTCAGCTAGCGAACAGCGCGCGCAATGAGCTAGAACGCTCGACATTGTTGCCATCTCCAGAGATCGATCACGTCCTCGGATGGTTACTGCGTGTCATATACCTGCGCGCGACCGGCTCTGCTCACGCTACCTGGATGGCAAGTTGCACCCTCATGCACATGGTTGAAACTACCAAGCTACACCTCGAACCATCCGATGGTTTCATCCTGGCCCAGTCTGGGAAATCCTACCCGCCCGAGTTACGACGACGCATCTTCTGGGTAGCACGACTCTTTAATACATGGGTTTCGTCTGATTGCGGCAAATCTCAAGTCGAACTACGTGGTGCCTCCTCGGAACTTCCACGGCAAAGTTGGACCGAGGATCAAACTAAGCTCTGCCTCATATCGTGTACCTTCCTTGGTCTGGGGTTCAGTCTTGAGCCAGCCGCAATGGAGGAAGAGCTGTCAAATCTTGGTGCATTAAAACCAGTGCACCCCATGCTGCAGCTCTTGCAGTGCAATCTTGCCTTATGCTTTTATCGACGCTCGCGAGCCCTCGGTCAACCATTGACTGATAGATCGCTAAAAATAATTCTGGATCTAGCTAGGAGCAGCCTAGAGGTCATAGACGGGTTGATGAAAACCTCCTCACCCTGGTGGCACATAATCAACGTTCCGTTTCAAGTGGTATGCGTTCTCTTGGCAATTGACACTGATCAAGCATTACGCATTTTACCAGAGGCTCTCCAAGTATTGAGCAATATTGTCAGCCAATACCACACGGATACGTGCCAGGAATCCTATGAGATTGCATGCTCTCTTGTCACTCAGGAGCATAAAAGGAGGGTTATGAAGTTGGAGCGTTTAACAAACGCTCTAGATGAGCACAGGACGGCGTCGGCTTTGTCGGCTTTGGACTGCAGCATTGGCGTCTCAGATTTCTCAGAACCTGATCAGAGCTTCTCCTTGCTTTCACCAAGAAATTTCGGCGTTGGAGGGGATTCTACTAGTTCTCTTGTTGATTATTTTCTGCTCGACAACCTCTGTTATTTTACTGGCACTTGAAGGTGTTATGAAAGCGCCTCAGGGGAATAGGAGCAATAGATGAAAGTATAGCGACTGCAATACGTTGCCGATAGAACTAGGTGGTAGAGAACAACTGAAGGGGTAATTATATTGAGATAGATGGAGAACCTAGGATCTAGATAAAAGCAGAGGTCTTATATAGACCTCGCAGAGCTCCGATATCGATCCCTTCGGAGTTGCCGCTGGAGTTGTACGACTACTGTAATATATCGCTACTCCTAAGAGATCTTCTCCGACCAATAGCTTCACCTAGTAGCGATACTGCAACCTCCGGTCCTAGCCTGATAGGTAGCGATTTGCCACACTCCCCCTCGTTCAATACCCTAAAGCGAATGAAATGAGGCTATATAAACCTCGCGAAAACAGGACATAAAGCAATGCACGGTGTAGGGGTGTTGAACGCCTTTTTCTGTTCAATCTGAAGGATCTCGATGTTAGATCGCGATGCCTTTGGTATTATAATTTAACCTCAACAGCTGAATAACTCTTTTCAAGCCCTCTGGGTTAAATGCTTTTGTCAGGCCGTTAGCGACCATATTGTTCATAGGAATATAAAACGCTTTTATATCGCCGTTCTGGATGAATTCACGGATTGCATGGTAGCGGATCTGTATATGCTTGCTGCGTGAATGATTGACTGGGTTTGAAGCCAGGGCTAGGGCCCCCTGGTTATTAATTCCTAGTTGAATCGGTCCATCCTTTTCAAATCCCAATTGAATCAGTCCCTTAGGACCTTTTCGGACCGCTGCAAGGAAGTATCGGATCCAGATCGCTTACTTCGAAGCTTCTGCGGCAGCGATATATTCAGATTCCGTCATTGATAAGGCAATAATTAGCTGCTTCCTGCTAGACCAGCTGACGGGGCCATTGGCCATCATAAAGACATAAGAACTCGTTGAGCGATGCTTGGAGGCATTACTATATAAGGAATCTAAAAATCCTTCTGGCGTTGCAGGCGCTGCACTCCCCTTGGCGCTATATAATATCCCATATAGAATAGAGCCCTTGATATAGCGCAGGAGATGTTTTGAAGCTGCTAGGTAGACCTCTCGGGGTTCTGCTAGGTACTGGCTTAATCGGTTGGTCGGGAACGTAATATCAGGCCTAGTTCCGCCTGCGAGGTAGGTGACGCCTCTAATTATCATGCGGAATTCCGTGTGCTTAGCGCGCGTGAGTTTCCTTGAATTCGGATTATCTAGATTAATACTAGGATCTAGCAGGGTCTTTGCAGGCTTGCAGTCCGTTATTCCGAATTGCTCTAGAAGCGTTCTGGCGTAGAGTTCTTGATCTAGGCGAATAGATCCATCAGGTTGTTGCTCAACGCGGATCCCTAGAATCTTCGTTGCTAGTCCAAGGTCTTTCATCGGGTAAAATCCTTTCAGGTGGTCCTTGGTAGCCTTGATATCCTTTGAACTTTTACTAAAAATTAGCAAGTCATCGACGTACAGGGCGATAATTATCCCTTAATCGTTGATGAAGACGCCGGGGTCGGCGGTGCTTTGCTTGAAGCTAATCAAGGTCATAAATATCTTTACTTTCTGGTTCCAAAGGTAGGCAGACTGTCGGAGACTGTAGAGAGATTGAAGGATCTCGCATATGTCTTTTGGGCCATGAGAATTCGGGTCAACGCCTTCGGGGATCTCTATAAATATCTGTTTATTGATCCGGGAGCCGACGTAGGTGTTTGTAGTGTCAAGCAGGTGGGCTATTAGGCCTTTACTTACTACTAAAGCAAATAGAATTCGTAGGCTTTCAAGGCGAATAACTGGCGCGAAAGTATCTTCAAAATCAAGTCCTTCGTGTTGTGAAAAGCCTCGAGCGACGACTCTTGCCTTGAATCGATCGATTCGGCTATCAGCGCCGTATTTGACGTCAAATACCTATTTTATTATTATGACTAACTAATTATAAGGCCGCTTGACGTATTTCCAGGTCCCGAATTGTAATAAATTACTTAATTTAAGCTTAATCGCTTCCCTCCATTTCGTACCGTAGGTAGGGTCGCTAATAGCCTGTTTAAATGTTTTCGGGACGGGAATCTAGCCTTGTGTGGGGTACTCCTTCGCTCTAAAAGCATCGTGGTTGTATAGGTAGAGCTTGATAGCGGTAGCTAGGCTAGCTACCTCTTGAATCCTCTGCTGTTCTATTTGAGGTGGCAGGGAAGGCTTTGATACCTCCCTCTCTTCCCTGCGTCGTTTTTGGCGGGGTTTGCGGCTATAAAAGGCCTCTATCTCTTGCAACTCGATCGCAGCTTGCATTAGCTTTCGAATCCGACCTATTTTAGCTGTTTAGGGGCTATTTGATGGTTGCGGTGTGGGTATACGCGGTAGCAGCGTTGGTGGTTGAAGTTAGGGTAACATTGAATTTCGAGGCGTCTGATTGGTCGAATCGTTGCCGAGGTCAATTTATGGAATTGCCGAGGTTGAATTTATCGAATTTTCTGAATTTCTTTGAAATTCGAGTTGTGCTATCCTCGACCCCCCCCTAAAATTTCCTAATCAGGACGAATCTTTGAAAACGTTGATATTTGGCGTCGAATTTTCACCACCTTCCCGATGGGTCTGAATAACGGGAATAGGATTATTAGCACTGCTGAATCCATGGCTTTCTCCCCCCCTAATTTTAGAACAGGTTTCTGAAATTCTAAAATTCATTGATTCCACGCTTTTTTCTCGCTCCCCTGGTTCGCTGCTGATGAAACCATTTTGCCCTTCTAGAAAGATTAGATTAGTTACTTGGTAGAGCTATTAGTTATGTTTGGCTAGCACCTGGTAGTGCTTTCTACTTTTGTTATACCTGATAAAGGTTCCTTCGATAGCTCTTGGTTCGAGCTTGTCGGAGTCTTTTTGGTGGAACCAGACCTTGCAAAAGGGGGTTCGTAATCAGGAAATATCTGCTTTATAACCTGCCTATAACTCGTAGGGCGTCTTGGTAGTACCTCGCACCTTTATCGTTTAATTCTGAATAAAGTTTGCCATTTGAATTGCTTTAACCTAGTATTTCTTCGGAATATTAGCTCTGATTAGGATGGCTCTGGCGATCTCGAGAATAAAATAATTTAATCTTTCTACCACGCCGTTCTGCGGAGGCGTGTAGCTTTTAGTGAATTCAATCTCGATCCCTAGGTCCGATAGCCATGGGTTTTGTGTAATAAATTCTTTCGCGTTGTTAGTTTGAATAACAAGTAATTTGATGCCTTGCTGTCGCTCAACCTGAGCGAGCCATTGCTTTAAGATCCCTTGGACTGTTATAGCGTTGCGATCCTTTGTTAGATAAAGCTATGAAAGCCTCGTGCAGTTGTCTGTTAATAAGAGATAATACTTAATACTATCCCTGCGCGTAACTCTTTTATACGGACCCTAAAAGTCTATATAAACTTGCTTCAAGGGTCTTGAAGCCCTTGGAATTTTGATATGGTTTTGATATTTCATGCTTTTCACTTGGATGCATGTCTTGCAGGTCTTTAATTCCTTAATTACTTCCTTGCTAGGTGAAATACCTAGTTTCACTACTATTTAAATAAACCTTATCTGACCTGGGTATCCAAAGCATTAATATAGTAATTATTAATTGATTTCTTTGACTAATCGTGCTATCTCGTCTCTTTTCTACTTATTTATTAAATTAGTTGTCAAGGTATCTCGATCCTTGACCTAACCAAGGTAACTAGTCCTGCTGATATTATACCCTCGTGCTAGGACTTCTCCGCGCTTTTTAAAGAAGTAATACTTTTTATCAACATGTTTGTTCTATATACTAATTTCTTGAAGATCTTGCGTAGAGAGGAGCGTTTGCCTGATCTTAGGTACGTATAAAATATTTAAGATCCGCGCGATCCTTCTACTGCTGAGGTATATCTTCATGATACCTCTTCCTTTAATATTAATTGATTTTCCAGCGGTCCCTAGGCTCCCTGAGTACCTCTGGTCGAGAGATTCGAATAGATTAATACATCCGCTGCAGGTGCTAGTAGCTCCGCTGTCGATAACAGGGTTATCGCTCTGATTAATCCGGTACGCTGCCTCGGATTCTTCTCCTTTGTTATTGCTAAGGAGGTATTCAAATTGGTTGCTAATTTCCTCTCTTAATTTGATTCTGAAGGCTTCTTCATCGCCTTGCTGGTATTAGTTGTTATCTTAAGGTTCTTCCTTATCGCCCTCTTCGTCTGCTGCCCTTGCTATTGCTCTAGGGTGCTTAGGGTTAAAGTTCTGTCCTCCTTGACCTCCTTTGCCTCCTCTGCCTCCTCTGCCTCCCCTAGGGGTGCCTCCCCTAAAGGTCCTTTGGTTGCCCTGACTCCCCTGCTTCGAATCCTCTCGATCCTCCTTCGGGGGATGTTGGCAATCCCTTGCAAAGTGACCTGTTTTATTATAATTATAGTATTTCAACGCTTCGCGGGCCCTGTTGGCCGCTTCCTTGCTTTCTTCCGCGTTTTTTAATATCGTCTCCTTTTGTTGAAGTATTGAAAGGATTAGACCTCGATCTAGCCTTTGATTCGCTGTCGGGGTGCTGAATATTAACTCCCTCTGCCACGTGTACTTGTCTAGCAGGCTGTTAAGGAATATCGATAGTATTATTATCTTGCTTATCTTGATCTCTTCGTTGCTGGCTTCCTTCAGGTCTCTTATCTGTTGCTCTAGGTATTACAGAGAGGTCTCGATATCTGTTCCGGGGTCCTTTTTCTATCTATTAATCTTCTGGTGTAATATTAATATATCAAAGGTCGTCTGGTATTTGTATTTCTCCTTGAGGTAGCTCTAGATCGCTCCCGAATTAGTTATATCTCTCGTGGCAGCCTTGTCTTCCTGACAGAGGTTCTTCTTCAGGTAGATTCGCGCTATGGCATCTTACGCAGCCTATACAGGGTCTTTTAGTATCTCTTTAAGTCTTTTCTCGTCGCTCTGCCTTTTGTTTGTATGGTGAATGACTACCTATACGCCTTGCGACTCACAGAACTCCTTTACCTCTGCTTTCCACGTCTTTACATTCGATTTTATTAAATTTTCGGTGTTAAACTATACTAATTTCGCTGGTTTCGCTTTATGTGACTTGGGAATTGTTGAGGCTACTACTAGCGCTGTATTAGCTACTAGAGGTATATTACTTGCTATTTCATCGCTTTCGTCTGCGTTGTCTCGCTCGATTGATTGGATAATATCGGTCGGTTCTTCGCGTGAATCGGCCGGATCTTCGTTAAATGCCCCGGGCAAGCGGCTATCGCTTGCTTCGTTGGAGTCTTCCGTGGTATCTCTTCTACTACTACGGAGGTCGTATCTTCGCTCGCTAGCGCTTGACATTCGTATTAGCGGCGGTAAAGGTCGGCAGCTCGATCGTAGGAAGGTAGGTAGGTTATACGGGCCTAGCTACTTCGTAGGGTCGGGGTGTCGACACGTCGGTATAGCTTCAATCTATTGAATTGAGCAAGGTAGTTAGCCTTAAGCAATCCTCCGAGGTATTAGGTCGAAACGTAATAGCCCGGGCTCATAACCTATGTTATGAAATGCACAGGGGAATAGGAGCGATAGATGAAAGTATAGCGACTGCAATACGTTGCCGATAGAACTAGGTGGTAGAGAACAACTGAAGGGGTAATTATATTGAGATAGATGGAGAACCTAGGATCTAGATAAAAGCAGAGGTCTTATATAGACCTCGCAGAGCTCCGATATCGATCCCTTCGGAGTTGCCGCTGGAGTTGTACGACTACTGCAATATATCGCCACTCCCAAGAGATCTTCTCCGACCAATAGCTTCACCTAGTAGCGATACTGCAACCTCCGGTCCTAGCCCGATAGGTAGCGATTTGCCACAGAAGGAAGGACTTGATAGGAGATGTACACGAACTGCGTTCAGTATCACAAGCATGAATGACCACTATCAGGTTTGAGAGTTCTACCATCATAAATCGGCTTCCTCTACTTGCTAATCCCCGAGTATTTGGTGCGCATCAAGTAGATTGTCCTATGCGTTTTGACGATCAAAAGGGACGGTTCAGTCGGCGACTCAAGACGTTGGAATTACTCTCTGCAGTGAGAGAGCCATTCTTCTCTGACTAAGGAAACGTAATCGATCATCCATGCAATAGTTGTCGGAGATTTATGGTTTTGGGGGCTCTATTTCATTGGTCCACCACTGAGCGTCGGCGTGGTTTAGATGGATAAATCATCCGGATGCTGGACTACAGCCTTGTTCGCGGTTTTTGGTCCAGCGGGGCCTGATTGTGTGCTCTGTAAGATGGGTAGCGATGACGCAATAACGAACAGTTGGAGCTCAAAGCAATAATAATAGTATAGCGGCAATAGGCTTTGGTAGGTACGCAATATCATAATAACAGTGTCGGCCGGAAGAGACCCCTCAGGTGCCCTCTTTACAGCCACACACATCAGTCGACGAACATACAAATTGGACGACAATTGGGATTATTGTAATGAATAGTACTTCAGGGTGGCTGGACAGGAAGCTACTGGCCAGAACTAAACCGAGAGTGGCGTTTTAACTTAATCTACTTGAATGCAGAACTTATTACTATAGCTCAAACGTCAAAATTTCTGTACGTCGGTGTGCATAGATTGCTCCTCGCAAACCAAGGTTAGCTGAGAGCTTAATCCGCTAACTTGGGACAGTCGAGACAAGCTTCGCTGCAGATAACAGAGATATACTCTCGCTTCCTGGCTTGCCATCAACAAACAAATCCGAAACGTGATATAAGTTCAGGCGGGGGGGATTCACCTCGAATGTCGTGCCATGCCGTGGCGTCGGCTAGATGAGTAATCAACAAGTTAACGGCGACATTACAAAACGATAGGGAGATAGGATTATTTCTAATAATTGTGGGTACGCAGCACATATATAGAATGCGGGACGGCGTCCCCCCGGAGCATCTGCCTCTCCAGTGAAAGCCTGTAGGGGTTTATTTGTATCAGTCAGCTCATTTTAATCAGTCATCGACGATGAACGCGTTCAAGAGTGTTCTGCTCATTGGTGTACGCCTACATAGCAGTTTTGACTTCCCACTCCACTCCGAGCCTTCCATCTAATAATCTAATAGGCAAGCGGAAACCTAGGTGCTCCGGTCCTTGAAGCGTTCCTAGCCTCTCCATACCGCGTCAGTGTTCTCACGCGCAAAGAGTCGACATCAACATTTCCCGAGGGAGTACCTGTCTTCAAAGCAGAGTATACCGATGTGTCCTCCGTCAAGGCCGCAATGAACGGCCAGGATGTAGTGATAAGTATGGTCGGCGGTATTGCGGCAGGCGACCAACAGGTTTTTATTGATGCTGCCCTCGCCGCAGGGGTGAAAAGATTCTTCCCTAGCGAGTTCGGCCCCTACTCGCGGAACCCCGAGTTTGCCGCACTGAACCCGCATGTTTTACCGCATAAGACCGCCACCGTTGACTATCTTCAATCCAAAGAGTCTGAGATGTCTTGGACAAGTGTGGTTACAGGCGCTTTTTTTGACTGGGCCTTGCGAGTTGGGTTCTTTGGCTTGGACCTCGCCTCGAAAACTGCTACTCTTATCGATGGCGGTACTTCGACTTTTACTGCTACCACCCTGCCGACAATTGGCAAGGCCCTAGTTGCGATACTTGATCATCCGGAAGAGACAAAGAACCAGTATGTTTTCTTGTCGTCCTTCAACATTAGCCAGAAAGATATTCTGGACGTGATCGAGAAGGTGGATGAGCAAAAATGGACGGTAAAGCATGTTACGTCCGAGGAGGTCATTAGTAGGGGCCAGAGACGGCTTGCAGCAGGTGATTTCGCTGGAATTATGGATTTGACCACGGGCGGAGCGTTTGGCAAGCAAGCCCTGGGCGATGAGAGTCGGCATGGTTTCTGGAGCGACCGGCTGGGTCTTGCGAAGGATGATATAGAACAGATTGTCAGAGAACTGCTGTAAGATGGAATGGCCGCAGTCGCTACGTCTTCTGCCGTTGTCAATTTCGCCTTCCCAATACTCTGTAGTATGTGGAGATGAGATAGCCAGATATCTGAGGGTTCAAGACACCGAAGGAAAGAAAGAATTCCTAACGTAAAGTAAAACAGCTCTGGTTCCCACCCTTTGTAGCTATAATATAGACAAGCCCGGGTTAATAGCAAATTAGATATAAATATATATACTTACTCTAGATACTAGATACTAGTATTTAATTAGCTAGAGTATAATAATTACTCGTCACGTCGCTGAGCCCTGCTTCGCGCAAGCGAAGCGGTCAGCTTCACAGTAATAACCTAACCACAGTAATGATCAAAAAATCAACATGAAGCGATTCAAAGAGTAATATCTTAACAAAATAATTAGATACAGAAGTAACCAGGTCCTTTTTTCTATAACAGATAAGAAAATATTGGTTTTTTATTCAAATTTCCAAAAGCCACCCAAAATTTTCAAATTTCGATACGTTGCCCTACTCTGGGCAAGTTTGCACCTTGCAGATCAAATTTGATATCTCATCACCTCCGTCTCCAATGTGGGTCGCTCGTACCGCTTCTTACCAAGTCTGGACTATCCGCGGTTATGACTAAGAGTAGACCGGGGTTCTACTAGCTATATAAGACCACGATTTCCTACTCATTCCGTTGTATACCTCAACTAACACATCACGAATCTTCTTTACATCAGTTCCTGAAAATTGAATCAATTTCTCGCAACTGCTTCTACCATGGCTTTTCCCAACCGCATTTTCACTCGTTCAACATGGCGCCTAATCGGCCTTGGGCTGACAGCGACCGTCTTCTCCTTGGGAACGTTGTGCTTTGTCTCTCCATCCGCCGCCGCAGACGCTCTTGGGGTCGTACCTACCACAGATGAAGGCCGCGACATATCCGACAAAGCAATGGTGTTCCTTGGTATACGTGACATAGCCGTGGCCGCAACGATGTTTTGGCTTTCTCGGCATGGAAAGGATAAGGAGTTGGGGGTTTTGCTGACTGCGTGGGCGGCTGTCTGTGTGGTGGACACTTGGGTTACGATTCAGGGACCGAGGGGATGGGACAAAGGGGTTTGGGGATTGTGTGGGGGCGCGGCGGTTGTGTTGTTGGGAGGTCTGGGACTGTTGCAGGTGTGAAATCTTCGATTGATGGGCCGAGAATGTCTGAGTGCAATAGAGGAAGAGACACGACAGCACTTGGGCTATAATTTCCACCTGCCTTGTAATAGGAGGGATACTGAACACTGTACTATCACCGACAATGCCTGCTGATGGCGGCTAAACGCAACCCGAACAAGTTAATGCGTCTGATTCGAAGTCAATATTTGTACTGTATTATTCTGATGGATAGCATCTACCACGCGAGAAATCCGTGTAGCAGAATTACGTTTCCTAGGCTCTAATTTGTCCTCTATTTGTTGTACAGTTTATACCACTGGGAGGAAAGCTACAACTGTAAAATCCTTGGTGAAATTACGTTTATTAATAATCCCGCATTTCTTTCCTGGAAAAGGTAGTACAAGATCTGTCGGCCTGCAGGATGGGTCAGGGTTTGCATGGTCCAAACACATCCTTAGACTCGTGATAATTGGCAAGCAAATGGAAAGTAGCCGACTAGGAAATGTATTTGGAGAGGAAACTAATCGTTGCACCAGCGTAATCATCCGGGCTTCAGTCTTAGTGAGGGATGTGGGAGTACAGTCTGATCCTGATGCCTGTGGCAGGATGTATGATACAAATCGTTACCTTAAGCAGAAGAAAATTACTAGGTGCTTCTGAGTTATAGACAGGTCAAAGAATAAAAAATTAAACACACATATGCAATAGCTTCTCGTTCTATACCCCTCCCTTGCTCAAAGCAACCGGGCCCTGATGTAGGAGTTAAAACATACTAAAATCGTCGTTGTGGATGTACATGGAGCAGGAATGCATATAGAGGGCATCCTAGAGTTATTTGGGAAAGAGGTAAATGTGACAAGGGTAAGACGGCATTCACATTAGGTGGAACAAATTACCCCCTTAGCTCCAACTGCTGGTCCATGACTTCTGCCACCTGCTCTTCCATCTGTTGGAACTCCATTCCCAGCTCACGTTCTGCCCTGGTAGTATCAATCATGTAGTCAGTTGAATCTGCGGGGTCCAGCTTGATCGGTACATTGGGATAGCGCCTTTTCACGAAGTCATATACTTCTCGCCACGAGTGTCTTTTACACGAAACAAGGTACGGCTGTACACCCTTGATCGTAGTGCCGCTCCTGGTCAGGGTTCTAACGTGGGCCATAGCAACATCGTCAACATGAACGCCGATGAATTGGCCGTCAAACGGCGTTCCAGATATGAGGGACAGGAAGAGAAGCCTGTTCGTGCCGTTGAGTTGATCAGCAGTCTCTTGGACGAGACTGCGGCCAAAGACGTAGATGGGATGAATAGTGGCTATCTCAAATGGTGGATTGTTGGCGGCCACGAAATCGATCACAGCTTTGTGGGCAGCTATCTTGCTGGCATGATATTTCTCGATTTCGGGACGGCTGGCAAGAGACTGGACATCGAAAGTAAAATCGAACTTATTCTCTTCTTGAATGAATGTCAGCGGAGAACTGGCGCTCTCTGGATCTTAAACTGCAAGGGAAGACATACCTCGAACAACTGCACCGTCCGGGATTGGCCCTATTGGTATCAGGGAGAATACGGAGGCGGTAATTACCACTTTCCGGATGCTTGGGACGTTCAGGGCCGACTGTAGCACAGACACTGTTCCCTTCACGGCGGGGGTCAGGTGATCTGCGGTGCCTGAGCCTGGTATAGGCGAGGCCACATGCATAACATACTCTACCCCCTGCAGAGGCTCATCGAAGCTTCCAGGGACAGTGATGTCGGGTACGACAACAAAGCTTATTTTGTCTTGGTGCTTGGAGAAGATCCGGCGTAGGTTGTCAGCCTGATCTTCGCGCCGAACAACAAGACGGACACTGAAACCGGCCTCCAACGTGCGGAGAACGACTCGGGAGCCGATGAAGCCCGTGGCCCCGGTTATCAAGACGAGAGACATTTTCCAAAGAACAAAAGGTGTTATGAAGGAGTAAGTTGCGCAATCGTGGACGTGGTGGTTGAGTCAGTTTATATAGGTGACCGCAAAATGCAGAAACATACTATGCGTTATTTATGACTGATTATAGATGATTCTTTACTGATTACACATTACTCACGGTTAATTATTCAGCACCACTTGGTTTCTTAGTTATCCATTTCCTGGACACGCGAAAGATTATCCGAGGGTAGGACCGTCTTCTATGTTTGATAATGTAGAAATACAGCGGCCTTGCCGAGGCTTTGTTGGTCCAAACAAAGTTGACCCAGATAACCAAGGCTTTTAGGCATTATCCCAGACGGAGCCCGGTGATGATGATTCTAAAGAACCTGACTATTAATGTCCTACAATGGCCTACCTGCGTATCCAAATCGAGCTTAATTAGCCTTTAAAAAACCCCAAGCTAATTGAGTCTCCTGAAACAATTTTGACCAAAATACCTTGAACTCCGGAGGACCAGTAAGCCACCATTTTTCAATAGTCCGCTCCCGGGGCCTATTGGAAATCATGGCTGCTGCAGTGACACTAACATAAACTTTGTAAGGATATTGATGAGTTCAATGCACTGTGATGATAAAGTATGAGAGTAACCAATAACAACCGGGGTGTGGAGAATGGCTTGGCAGTCTCGGATTGATTACTATTCAGAAGTTAAACAGCCGGACGATCGCCGCAAAGATGCCCGCAGCCGATCTTTTTATTCCCGGCAGTCCGGTTAGAAGCGCGACATAAAATTTTTGACGGCTCAGGTAGACGGATGCTCGGAGACTTTTGATAGCCAATTTAGTCATCGATGACAAAACCATGCCATCATTCGGCAATTCTCGGAGGGTGTCAACTATAAAACCGGCGGCACGAAACGCGTAGTCGGTTATTTTGACTCGTTCAAGATTCCTAGTTACTCCCTGTCATTCTCAACATATCATTGTCATGGCTTCCAAGAAACTAATTGTCACTCTCGGCGCCACTGGTAACCAGGGCGGCTCCGTTGCGGAAGCCTTCCTCCAGGAGCCTGAGTGGCGTGTTCGAGCAGTTACCAGAAATCCTCTCGGTCCGAAAGCGCAAGCGTTAGCTGCTCGCGGTGCAGATGTTGTTAAAGCTGACCTGGATGATCCATCCTCCCTTAGCGCAGCATTTAAAGATGCACATGCCATCTTTGCTGTTAGTGACTTTTGGGGGTTGTTTGGTGATCCGGCCAATCAAGCGAAAGCAGCAGCAGCAGGGCAGCCTGCGAACATCTGGGCCGCCAACCATGAGACACAGCAATTGAAGAATATCATCGACGCCGCAGCAAAGGTCCGCTCTCTGGAACGCTTCGTGTTGTCGTCCCTATCCGATGCAACAAAATGGTCAGGAGGGAAGTACAGCCATATTTATCATTTTGATTCCAAAGCCAAGGCCGAGGATTATGGGAGAGAGAGCCACCCTGAGTTATGGGCGAAAACGAGCATCTTCCAGGCTGGGTACTTCTTAAACAACTTTGTCTCCAATCCAATTACCCTTCCCAGAAAGGTAGTGTGTTGCCCTCCCTGTACTTGAACATTAGCTTATTCTATGCAGAATGCTAGTGGAGTGGTCCAGTTCATTGGCGGACTCGACCCTGATGTGGAATTACCCTTTATCGCTGCTGAAGAAGATACTGGGCCCATCGTCATAGCCCTAGTACGTGATTCAGAAGCGAAAAGAGTTATCGGCTATAGAGCCCGCATTACTCTGCGCGGCATAATTGAAACCTTCGCTCAGGTGACAGGTATGAAAGCCGAAGCTGTCGTGCTACCAAAGGGAGAGTCAGTTATTCCATTTCCGCCTGAGCTTCAGCTGGAGCTCGATGACAACTGGGCGTATTGGAAGGAGTTTGGATACTATGGAGGGGATCCAACCCTTATAAATCCCCAGGACGTGAGTGTCATACCAGTTTGCGTTTGGTTCAATACGCTAACTTGTGTAGTTGGAACATGCACCAAAGCTCAATAGCGTGGCCGACTACTTGAAAAAGCAGGACTGGTCCAAGGTCTTCGCCTAATAAATGCTGGGATCACTGACAGCAGTCTGCTTTGCTGACCCGATTAACTTACTGGAATGGGCGTCTTTAATGACTTGAAGTTGAGGTTGTTGGCAGATTAGGATGTGTCAAGGTAGCGACAAGGTACTGCGAGCAATATTATTCTGTATTACTCTGTGCTGAGATCACTAGTTGGAGTAAAATACTAGAGAATCTCAAGCATGAACAATGTATGATAACAGGAATTAAAACGCCTCAGTATCTCTTTATTTATTCGGAATCTACGTAGCTAATATGATTAACAATATATAATTCCCAAATTGCACCTATCATCCTGTGCTGCCACAAGCTGAACTGGTTACAAGACAACCCGCTTATTGTCTATATTCGAAACTCCAACTCAACGCTTAGAAGACCATAATTTTTATAAATGAGGCCTCCATATGTAACTGAGTCACACGTTATTCCTACAAGAACTCATTTCTCTTATCTAAGGCATCACATACCATGGACGACCGGCCGCTCATACAACTTCAACCCGACTCAGCAAGCTAAACGGCCACTTCCTTCCACGTCCACGGCTTTGTTTGTGCATAAGGAGTTCCAAAGTAAAAATACCTGTGAACTACTAAGGCACTATTTTAACCGTGATTGACTAGAGTATAACAAAGCAACACATCTAACTTCAATTCTCATTTAATTCAACCTACACAAAGCAAGGGAACCGTTGGCCTGACTGCTAAAAAGTCACAACATATCAAAATCACCCTATACTATAGGTAAAATTCTACTAGCTTTAGTAGAATAAGGTGAAGATTCAATAGTCATTGAGGAATTCAGGCCCAGTCGCTCGTGCCCTCCATAATAATCTTTACCGAGGCTATGTCTGGCTGTGTGCTCATCTCCGACAAGACGTGATGTGAAGGTTATACCACATTCAGTATTTCTGTATTCTGATGACGGATTCTCACCCTTGCCCAGTCAGCGCTAGGGACCCACAAGCCGCGCGTGAGGATCCACTGTCGATCGATGGGACTACCGCGCGGTTTCCCTTAGTGGTGCGGGTCTGGAGTCTCGGCTCTTGATCGACGCCGTCCCATTTTTGACCAAGTTGACGTGACGTGATACGAAGCGGGGTTGATGTTTACAGATGCAAGCAGACAAGGACATAGGCAGGGTATAGATATATGGCGTATTCAAACCAGCTCATTTGTCTTCTATAGCAACTCCAGCACCAGTCCCAAAGTCCTCGACCCCAAATCCACCTTACGATGGCACCCCAACCAGTCGCCCTCATCCTCGGATCCGGCCCCCGAGTCGGCGCATCCGTTGCAGCAGCCTTCCGGAACAAAGGCTACAGCGTCGCAACGGCCTCTCGGTCCGGAACAGGAGCCAAGACGCCCGAAGGGTATCTTTCCCTCGCCGCCGACTTTGCCAACCCCTCCTCAATCCCGGCGCTGTTTAGTTCCGTGAAGGATACCTTCGGCACAGCGCCAAGCGTTGTTGTTTATAACGCAGCGAGCCTTACCCCTCCTCCAGACGATGACTCTGTCTTGTCAATCCCAACAGAGAGATTCGTGAACGACTTGAACGTGAACAGCGTTAGCCCGTATGTTGCCGCCCAGAAGGCTGTAGAGGGGTGGGCCACCCTGCCCAGAGATGTGAAAAAGACATTCATTTACACGGGCAACCGGCTAAACGTCCAAGTTGCGCCCATCCCGCTGTTCTTGAACTTGGGAGCCGGGAAACGCGCGAGCACATATTGGATTGCGCTTGCAGATGAGGCATACGCGGCCAAGGGATCTAGGTGCGTATACTCAGGAAAATGCGGTCGAAATTTCAGCTAACAATGGATGAAATAGATTCCACTATGCGGATGAGCGCGCTGAAGGTGGAAAGAGCAAGGGAAACAACCTTGACGGGCCGGCTCATGGGGAGTTCTATGCAAAGTTGGCGCGTCATGAAGGGAACATCCCGTGGCATGCGACTTTTGTCGCGGGCGAAGGCTATGGCAAATTCGATTGAACCATTTAAGCTGGAATTGGGTAACTCCGGGATCGTAGTAGTCTCATCGTCAAACAAGCAGTATAAGCTCCCCTGGACTGCTGAACAATGTACCTAGGTCATAGTTGATACTATTTTCCGCATCTCTGTTGCGCCATATATCCTCCATCAATTCAAATGCTTTGCGTGCGGTGCCGAATATACTTGGCCGCTGTAGATCGTGAACAAGTTTTCGAAAACGGCATTCATCGTGAGGTTGTGCAAGAAAGCCAGCAATACAGAATGGCCAAACAATGGTCCGAAGGAGCCCTTGCGGTTCCACTCTGTTACACAGGATGTCGAGTATTTGGGAGACATGGTACGAAACTTCTGCGTTGCGAGGCTGCCAGCCAGATACCACGACAAATAAATAAAGCAACGCAGCATGCGCCCAGACAGAGGTCGCAAGGGTTTTTTGACAGACAGCTTTTGGTCTTTGGTCATTATTCCCGAAGAAATAACCCAATGGAGTGCTAGACCCCGGAGTCATCGCCTGCGGTTGTGCGCCTAGTCGTGCGAGGCGAGCCTCCAGTGAGGACTTAATAGGCGAGGCGCGGCGAACCAACTCCATCATATCGAGACTTCCGGCTCTTTTACAGCGTTGTTTCCATGCGTCAAGACGAGCGATCTGGCTGATGCCCAGTAGGATCCAATTTTGGCAGCCCACCACTGCCTCGGCATTGATAGGGCTATCAGGTTCCTCTAGTAGAGAGCAGTGGTATGCGTAAAGCTTCGGCTCTTCTTGTAACGCAGTGCTCGCAATAACATCATCCAATATCACAAGCGTAGACGCAAACGAGAAAGCTGCCTGCTCAGCGCTAGGAACGTGGAAGCTGTCGGTCGGTAAGATCCGCGTTGATGGACCGAGACATTGCAGAATATTATCAAAGGCTAAGCGTGCCTCGGCAGCACCAAGAATATCCATCAGCCGCTTGAACAATGCCACTGCCGCATTAAGATGTGCCTGGCAGTTCTGAAAGCTCATTACAGCAATCTCAAATCTCTGCAACTGCATGATGCTGACTAGGATATGGGCTGCATCATGAAGATGTTCCGTGATGTCCGAGCCGCCCACGAACTGAATGGACTGCCGCAACATCACAAATGCATCCCTCGCTCTCTCACCCACCAGCTCGTCAAGTCGAGGATCACTTGACTGATGAATAAGAGAGAAGAAATACGAGCTTTGGCAAAGAGTTGCCTGGCGCATAACTGGGCTGACACGCATCAGTTCCATGATCCATGCTCGACCACCTTGAAGAATGGGCGGGTTATAGAAGGGAAATAAGAACGGCAGGAGATGCTCGAGATAGAACGTGGAGAGTAAATTGTCACATTGTCCCAAAGACATGACGTTGTAGTCATCATTACTGACACGAATAGCTGCCTGAGGTTTACCGGCCTCGCCGCTTGTTGGTAACACGGTTGGAGAAGCCTGGTTGCCGGACAGTTGCTCCGATGATTCGATCAGCCCACATTGGACAGTGGCAGTACCAGGCGGTGGGCCAGAAGCGTAGACGACTCTCTCCCACCGGCGACGGTGGGCGCTTTCCTTCAACTCGGCCTTGATCTGCTTAGCCATCTGCTTCTGGCGCGCACCGCCATCCATCCATTCCGGCTTATCATGATTGTAATGGCAGGTGATAGAAAGAGTAGCACAGGTGACACAAACAGGGCGCCTCTCATCGCATTTCTTGCGTCTGATCCGACAGGTCCAGCAACCATCAAAGCTTCTTATTGCGCTTTTGTCGGGGCTATGCAGTGGATGCTGATTCATTCTTAGCAAATGCAAAATAACTCTGGACACTTGAACACGAACGGAGAACAGTTATCGTGAGGCAACAGTCAGGTTCTACCAAGTCCGAAGGTCCGCTCTGTAGCCAGCAGGTGCACATTCGATGTTGAGACGAGGAGTGACCGACCTGCTGACAAATGCAGTGTTATTAACGTAACGTAATTAGTAGTTCCCTGGGTTATATAAATTACACATGTATTTTCCGTATTTTGTATTATATATATATATAAGAAGACTTTTCCTACTATAAAAATAGGCTATATAGATTTTCTATAACCTTATTATACTACCCCTTCAATCTTATATCTTTATATCTATTCATTGTTGAGACATTAAGGTATAGAAAATGGCCCGTTTGTATGCAATACACGGTGGTCAGCTCACCTGGGAATTACGTTATCTTCCAGAGAGCTCTGTCGCTAGGACCTAATATCATCAATCATCTTCATGATCACCCCACCTTCATTAGGTTCCATCAGGTCCGGCTGTAGGACAGATTTTGCATAATGCGCCCGATTATGTCAGAGGGTAGTAGCAAGTCCATTAGGCGACTTCTGATAGTATTGTTAAGTAGGTTTATTATAATCAAGACGCCAAGAGCTCTGCCTAGTATCCTTATCTATAACATGCTACCCATGGTAATAGCTATGGAGAAAGAAAATCTATGTGTTAGTCTATAGTATTATTAAGTTGGATAGGGTTTATCTATAGCCTTATATAAACGCCGTATCTCCATGATAAAGGGTGTAATATTTAACGCTATGGTAGAGCTCAAGCCAACGCTAAATCAAACTAGAATCTGATAGCTGTAAAGGTTCGGAGCCAGTGGCTTATCCAGGTAGACTAAGTATAATAGTCCTAATCTAAGAGTCTGCAGGGCGGCGCTAGTTAGAAAGATAAGAAATAAGGATAGACAGGCCCGGGTAGTAAGGCTGCTAGTTAGAGCCAAGGCTAGTATAATAGATAATATAAATAGGAGAATATAAATACCTGCCTCGAGTGCGGAGTTATTATTAAGTATCTAGAACTGCCCGGGGAGGACTAGGGATAGAGCTATATAAGGTATCCCTAACTAGAGCATGGTTCTATTTCTCTTGTTAGAGTAACCTGTTCTAATATATTTAAAGCAGGATATCCTAGCGGGGAATATATAGATATACCCCTAGGAGGACTCGGTTCTTAGAAAACTCCCAGGGAAACATTGGTTTATTAGTGTCGCCACTGTGATATAGATACTATCTAACTAACAAAGATAATCAGGGAAACAACGGAAATAACAAGATAACTTATCATGATGGTATAACTCTATGAACTCGATATTCCTGCTTCTTTAATAGTTATAATTAATAGTACTAAGGTTACTAGTAGAAGGATAAATCTAAGATAGTTAACTTTACCACGGATATTAGCCTTACTAGGGGGGTACTAGAGAGCGGCGGAGTTTAAGATATCAGGAAACACACCGGGCATAGATAGAAAAATAAGAAAAATACTAGCGGTACTAACGGGAAGGTTAATATAAAAAATCTATCTCTATATTATACTGTCCATGATTACACCCCCAAGTATTAGCCCTAGTAGAAAGCTTAACACAATCGCGCCGGACAGTATAGAGCTATACATGGTATATTAGTCGGGTAAGATTATCTCTGCTATTACAAGGGGAGCTATACTAAAAGTCCCTGTACCCTTAATTCCCTGGAACGCGCGAAGAATAATCCTGGATTAGTTTATTAGCGAAAGCCTCCGGCGCTGTTATTCACGTAGTAGACTTATAACTAGAGTATAGTTTAGGTGCCATCGCAACCACCGGAAAATGCCAGAAAGATAACTATAGTAGTTAAGAGTATAAACTTATGTCCTAACAAGTCACTTACTTTAGTATATATAATTAGGAAGCCTACGAGCTATTAGTATAGGAGCTTCCTTCGCGGCATAAGATGGTTATTATTAAAGTAGGTTATCAAGTAGCTCGAAACGACCCAGCTGCTCTCGTCGAACCCCTCTATATCCTTTGCTATGGCAGTCAGGGATGTAGCGATGATAATGGCGTCGAGCGTAGATAGGAAACAACATATACAAAGACTTCGCGAAGACAGCTGTTAGTTGAGATAGGTGATCCTGGGAAATAGTCGGGTAGGCAGATAACATTCCGTCCCATCCACGAGTCCCTTCCGTTAACCGTCACTTTTCTAGGCCACCCGCGGTTGTCACAACATTTGCAAGCTCCGGTAATGGTGCTAGTGCCGGCGACGTGGAAATCCAGCTCGTTCCATCGGTGGCGTCGCATCTGCAGCTCCTGCTCTCGCGGCCCGGTACCAGGAGCTGTGAGTTGGAGGATGACTTCTTTAACTCTAACCTGCTTCATGTCCGAGATCTGGATTTGAGCAATGTCATATATAGCGCCCAGGCAATACTAGCTGACGAGTTAGACCGCGATGGATACCCTAACTAGCTTCTAATAAACCCGGCGAGGCTGCCGTGGACTAACGCCGAGGTGGTCGCAGCTGTCAATATACTAATCTGGTGGGCTCTTAATTTAGTAACAAGGTTAAATACTGTGATTACGGGTGGTAAACTCTAAGGACTTGTTATTTGAGCTTTTGCCCTCTCATATAATAATGGCCTTATTACCACTAGAAATATTATCCCTGGAGTATTGCTACGTGGAGGTCCTAGCGCTACGCAGTGTCCGATGTAGATAGCTATATAGTGCGGTGCGGACTATAGCGTGTTTCCATGGGCTCCTTAATAGGACTGTATAACAGCCTGCTTAACTGTTACCAGCTGTAATACACAGTCTAGGATCTCTATAACTACTATAATAACCTTCTCCGCTGGTTCCTTAGCAACAGAAGTACCTTCTTCGGAGCAAGGCTAATAGATTATAGTAGTATCTTATATTAATCCTCTCGCAGACCTGGCCGCCTGGAATAGGCTTATTGCTTATAATCCGGATAAGATACTAATATTAGTTGTAAATATTATTAACGGTCCTGACTCTGCTATGGACTTGGACTAGACTAATGTTATTACTCGAGGCGCGTCCTCTGGTAAAACGGTCCTTGGCTATATTTGAACTGGTTATCTAGGCGTTAGTATCCAAAAATTCACTACTTGGCTTGGTTCAGGTAATCTAGCCGACTGGATCGCCCAGATCGAGGAGGACATGAATATATGGTATAGTCTCTATGGAGGTAGTATTGGTAGTATCTTCTTTAACGAGGGCTGGCCAGAGTGTGGCGATAATAATTAATATATGGACCTTTATAAGTATATTAATAATTACACGAAGTAAAGATATCCTGACATGCTAATGGTCTTGAACCCTGGCTTGCCTATTGCGTCCTGCTACGAAGATACCATGGACATGCTATTGACCTTCGAGTTATCTTATGATACCTATAAGAACTCTTATACCCCTAATGACTGGACGCCCAAGGACCCCCGCAAGCTCTAGTATATCGTTTATAATGTACCTGAATCAGCTGTTGGCGAAGTAGTTAAATTGGGTAAAGATCGCGGAGCTTTGTTCCTATAACTTACCAATGACATGCTGCCAAATCTATATAATACTTTGCCCGGCGAGTCCTATGTCTAGTCTATGATAGATACTATTAAGGGCGGTGTTCCTTTGAATGATTTACCCTTGTCCTGGTAATCTAGAGGCAACGCTATATTAGTTTCAGTACTCTCTGTTTTAACTTTAGACTATAGTTCTACTAAATTCTCGTGGAACGTAGCATCCAATGCTCTTAGCTACCATGTCTACTCCGGGGATAATATTATTACCAGCGTCCCAGACTCTATAACTATTATCATGGTTGGTAGTCTAAAGGCTAGAAGTACCTACACGCTCCATGTCAGTACCGTGGGCGGCGGTAGTACTCTAGGCTCCCCCTCTAACTCTGTGACTGTCACTACCAAAGCATTGCTACTTGGAAATATAATAATAAACTATGCATCAAAACCAGAGGCTAATATAATAACCTTTACTATAGATATTCTTATCCCTTATGCCTTCATCCGCCTCTACGTATGGGACTTTGTCGGCTACGAGTTTGATACCAACCCCGGCTAGAGCGTTAACTTCAAAATTAATAAGTATATCTGCACCCACTACATGGTTGAAGGGACAACGCTGTACAAGTACAGCGGCATGCTTCCCGAAGGCTCTACGGCGCCGCCCTGGTCGTGGACCCCTGTCGGGCCCATCACGCTTGATATCACTGGCTACACCTACACATGGACAGTACCGCTGGGGACATCCACCATCAACACCGGCAAATTTGTTATTCAGGCGCAGGGGTATAATCCTCTTACCAATGTATTCTATCCGGAACCCGGGGCGTATGATTGCAAGGGATCAAGTCTGTGTACGACACCCGGACTTCTGGTGTGGTGTGACCATGCAGTCAATACACTCTACCGGGGTGACGACGAATTCTATAGCAGCGGGTATGTCTTTTTTCTCTCACCTTCCTGTTCCTGCATGCTGCATCCTTACTAATCCCATGCTTCTCATAGGTCGGGCTCACTCAGTGGAAACTGTTGGGGCGATCAGATCCGCGGCTGTGGAGTCTTCATTCAAGGTGATGGCTGCAGGATCAGCGGCAATGACATGTGGAATGCCTACCAAAACATCCGAGACGTAGGCGGTTGCGCGAAGTGTGGCTCTTTCCACAGGGACGACGGTTGTCTGGTTACCATCAACTATGTCTATTCGTGTGATAACCATAGTGCCCCGCATGGCTCTACTAAGTACTATGGCGCCGGGTAATATAACCAACAGTAGCGCTATCAGTGCGGGTTGAAACTAGACATCTGTCTAGATATTATGTCTCCCATTCATAATTGTTAACCGGACGAAAGATGGGGCCCAGGAAGTACGGGTGTGCCGTTAGCGGTTCCCAGCTCAGCTCAGCTACGCTCTTGCTATAGTAGTATTAATTATATTATCTAGTAGTAAATATTAAGTTTATTATATTAGTCTATAGTCTAGTCTATAATATCTTGATTTACTTATGCTTTCCAAGGGAAACTCTACTTGTAACTCATAAAGGTTATTCACACCCAGAGCTGAATCTATTTGCCCAACTCCTCCTCAATTGCCTTCTTTACCATGGCATCCGCTTCCAGGAATGCACCAAGCACATCCTTCATCTTCTTAACAACAGCCGGGTCGCTCTCCACGGCTTTCGCGAGTGCCGCTCCGTTGTCTGCGAGCCAGTCGACCTCAGTGTTAGCAAACGTTCCATCCCACTCAGGTCCAGCAAGAGGATCCGTAGTGGAGTGCTGGCGTAGACGAGGGGGTGTAGTCTGGACGTCATAGTAGGAGGCTTTCTTCGGAGGAGGATCCCGAAGAAGCGGATACTTGGCGAGAGCGGTTTCATCCACGGGTGTTTCTGCCAGTTCCTTCAGGTGGTGAGCAAGGACCGTGATGTGCTGGCATCCGAGTTCGGCCGTGGCGAGGACCTCGCCGATGTTGGCGTTACTGGGGGAGATCATGTAAGTAGTTCCCTTGTCAGATAGTTGCACGGGATACCTACCTGGCAATCACAATCACAGGTTGCTCCTTCCCCGTCTCGCTATACAGCTTCGCATAGGTCTCGAGAATGTGGATAAGGCGTGGCGCCATGGGATGCTTGTCCTGCGTTAGCTAGAGCCACGTGACATGGACGGAGGGGATGGAACGTACAGTCAGGGCAGGGTCTTTGCCCTTGTGCATGAGCGAGTCGTCAGAGTAAGCGGCCACCTCTAGATTGCATACTGGTTAACCGTGTCAAGAAACAGCACTTCCAGTCCGATGCTTACCATTGAAATAAGGACTGATGAAGAGACAATTGGACTGGCTCGCCGCAATGGCCTGTGCCAGACTGAACACCGAAGTCGCCAGAATGCGAATGCCCTCCGCATTGAGCTTCTTAGCGGCGACTATCGAGGGGCCAGTCACCGAGATCTTGATCGCATACTGGTCGTGAGACACCCCAGCCTCCCTGAAAGCCTTGTCGTAGGCATCATCCAAAATGAGTCATATTCGTTACGGAATAGTAATAAGTATATAGAAATTAAGGTTGGCGGGCCGTCCCGGCTCCCGATCGAGATTAGCCTGATTAGGTCAAATGATCGTTGCCACTTATGACTCCATTTGTTTCATTCTACTATTAGGCAGGTTTGGGTTATGATATCCATACAGCTAGGTAGGACAGTGCCTTGCGGGGATGACCTAAGATAGAGGTGTGTGTAATAGTCCTGCAGATTAGTCGGTGAAAGTAATCTTTATTGGCGGTACAGTTCTTTAAGCACCTCTACTATTCGGGTTTCTGCAAGTCAGTACTCTGATAAATGATAAATTGAAGGCGCTACACACTCTCGTAGGATCAGAGTCAAGGACTCCGAATGTACAGGTCATCATCAGATGCTATAGTAACAGCAAATACACTCCATGCCCGATCAGGTTGTACCTTCCATTTATATACCGTGGTGTATACTTACCGTAGGGAAGGAGCATCCAAGATGTCACCGAGAGGGAAACTGCGACCCAGCACGCACCTTCCATGACATGGGGGTACAGTTCCAGGAAGGAACAACCGAGGGCTGACGAGGTCGCTGTCCTTCTGTCCTTCTGTTCTTCTGCCCTTCTTCCTTCTGTCCATCTTCATACTCGACATCTTTGGTCGTTCTCTTGGTGTAATCCGCACATCAGATCATTATGGCTTCCAAGGACATCAAAAAGCCGATCCCCCGATTCTCTGCCACCCACGACCCCCTTGCAATCTGGCCAGCAGTCGAAGAACATGGAGCGATAATCATCGAGTCATTCCTCCCTCTCGACGTCGTGCAGCGCCTAAACCAAGAGACAGCCCCCTTCGTCAAGATCGACCCAATTCCAGCCGCCAAAACCAAAGACCATCCCAGCCTCGTCCTCCACCCAACAACCCGAATCGTGAACGTGCAGGCCCCCATATCAAAGACCTACCGCAAGGACGTGCTGAACAACGCAGTCCTCCACAACATCTGCCGCGCCGCATTCTCTGTCTACGGCGATTACTGGGTCCTCATGGGCGCCGTCATGGAATTGGCGCCACACAACCCGGCTCAGCCGATGCATCGCGACATGCGCAGCCACCCCATCGTCGACTACCTGAAGCCCGAGGCGCCGGCCACTTCGATCAATTTCCTCGTCGCGTTGACCCCCTTCACCGTCGAGAACGGGGCCACCCACGTTGTTCTGGGAAGCCACAAGTGGCGCGACTTGAGCGGCGCCTCAATGGAGCGCACTGTGCGCGCGGTGATGAGCCCCGGCGATGCGCTGCTCATTACAGATAGTACGGTCCATTGTGGCGGCGCGGACACTACAGGTACCGACACTCGCCGGCTTCTGACCCTTGCCATGGGGATCAGCCAGCTCACTCCGCTTGAGAGCAACCTGGCCGTCCCGCGTCCCGTTATCGAGAGTCTGATGCCGCTTGCTCAGAGACTCCTGGGCTGGGCAAGTCAGCGATCTGCGGCGTCGCCTGATATAGTGTTATTGGCGTTTCGGGGAAAGTCCATTGAAAAGACACTGGACTTGAAGGCGGAGCAGCCGCTGCACGAGGGCATGTAGTTTAAGTCTATCAGATCTGTAACAAGGAAGCCAACCCTGTCCATGGTATATATAGTCAATAATTGGTCCGTTTGTGCCGAACGCTATGTATTACGCAGGGTATAGGCTTGTGTAGTTGATATCATATATAGATTGACGTGTACACCATGAACCGGTGCTATATTCCGTGTAACTCTACTATATATAACAGAGAGGTGCGCCATGCCCCGCTAGTTCATCCCAGACCTCTCTACACATAGTATTCATCATTCATCATATTACTAATCATAGACATGTGCAGCGTACGTCCTGTTTATCTCTGGAAGCACCGGCCGGCCGAAAGGATGCGTGGTCGGATACGCAGCCCTCAGCGATATTGTCAACCACACCGCGGCGCTGAAAATCCACCCCGACAGTCGCGTGTTGCAGTTCGCCTCCTACACGTACGGCATGTCCATCATTGAAATCCACTGCGCCCTGGCAGCCGGGGCGACCATCTGCATCCCCGACGAGGACAACCGCCTGAATGCCCTGGGCAGCGTGCTGTCATCCATGGACATCACCTGGGCAATCCTCACCCCATCGACAACGCTTTCGATTACCGACGCGGTCGGATGCTTGGAGACACTGGCCGTTGGCGGCGAGCCCTTGACCCTCGACCACGTGCACCGGCTGGCTGGGGAGACCGAGCTCCTCCAGGCGTTTGGACTCACGGAGTGGGCGGGCATCTGCTGTGTGTCGCAGCGGATTAGGAGTACGGAGGGGGCCGACCTGCGCGTCATCGGCCGCTCACCTACGGCGCGTCTGCACCTCGCGGACCCGGCAAACTGCAATCGCCTGGCGCCTGTTGGAGCTGTGGCTGAGCTGCTAATTGAAGGGCCGGCATTGGCAGATGGGTACCTGGGGGACGCTGAGCAGACGGCCATTGCGTTTCCGAAGACATCATCCACGGGTGGCGGTGGGCCGCTCTACAGGACTGGGGACCTGGTCCAGTATGCAGCCGACGGCAGTCTGCGCTATAGTCTGCCGGAAGGACAGCCAAGTCAAGATCCGGGGGATGAGGGTTGAGCCTGCGGAAGTCGAATACCAGATCCGGCGGGCATGGCCTCAGGCCGAACACGTCGTTGTCGAGGCAGCTGCCACGAAAGGTGCTGCTGCGGGGCTTTTGGTCCTCGTGGCCTTTATATTCTCGGCGAATGTGCTGGCGCATTCGGTTGGCGCGATCAGGGAGTTCGTGGAGCGGACGCTGCCTGATTACATGTGTCCGAGTGTTTACTTCCCTGTGGATGACATTCCCCTGACGATCTCGCGAAAGGTTGACCGGGCAGCTCTACGGCGTCTCATCCAGTCGTCCACGCGCGGAGAGTTGGAGCTATATAAGAATGTGCCAGTGGTGAAGCCGCGGACCGATACCGAGCGCCTGCTCTACCAACTCGTCGCAGACGCATTGCACCTCGACAGCCTGAGCTTCGGCATGGGAGACAACTTCACCAGTCTAGGCGGCAACTCAGTCACAGCCATGCTGCTAGTCAATAAGCTTGCAATGCAAGGCTACAGGGTGACCGCTGCGGGCATTCTGCGGGCTCAATCCCTGTTTGATATCACTTGCCTGGTACGCCCTGAGCCAAAGAGACAGTTAGAACCGAGGGCTGTACGCACTGGGCCTGTAGAGCAATCGCAGGCACGAATGTGGTTCTTGCAAAAACTGCACCCGAACTCGACTTGGCTTCTCCTACCGTCTGCAACACGCCTCCAGGGGCCGCTCCGGGTTGATGCGCTGGAATCCGCTTTCTCGGTCCTTGTCGAGCATCACGGAACGCTGCGGACTATATTCGAGGACTGCGAGGAGTTAGGCGTACAGGTCCTCGCGCCTTTCCAGCCGTTCCGGTTAGAGGTCGTTGACATGGAGTCTGGGGCGCATACGGACCTCATGAGAGAACTGCATGAACAGCAAACCAGGCCCATGGATCTCGCCAGGGAGTGCTGGCGAGTTAGGCTCTTCCGGCTCTCGCCGGACCACCACACCCTGTTCATTGTGCTGAACCATATCATATGCGATGGCTGGTCGTTTGATATCTTTATGAAGACACTCGAGACTTCCTATGGTGCTGCTCTCCAGGGCCAGTCCCCGGTAGCAGCACTCGCGCCGCTGCGAGTCCAATATCAGGACTTTTCAATCTGGCAGCGGCAGAACAAGCAGCAGGAGGGGGTGCAACTTGGCTACTGGGTGCGCCAGCTCGACGGCAGCCAGCCCGCCGAGTTCCTCGTTGATAGGACCAGACCGGCTGTGCTCTCGGGCAGAGCGCATTCGCAGCCGGTGATGATAGACGCGGTGCTGTACAACAATCTGAAGCGCTTTGCCAGAGCGCATCAGGCCACGCCGTTTGCTGTCCTGCTCGCGGCGTTCAGGGCGACGCATTACCGCTTGACAGGCGCGGAGGACGCAACAATCGGCATCCCCTCTGCATCTCGCACGCAGCCTGAAATGGAGGACCTGATCGGGTATTTTGGCAATGCGCAATGCATCCGGTCCAAGGTCGATATCTCTCTGTCTCTTTCGCGACCCTCGTGCATCAGCTCTAATCGTCCATCACCGCGGCCCTCGAGAACCAGGATGTCCAGTTTGACCAGATCGTGTCCAAGCTAGTAAAGGACCGTGATTTGGCTCGCCATCCCCTCGTCCAGATTGCCTTTGTTCTGCATTCACAGCCCCGCTTTGGGCAGCTTCGCCTGGCCGGCTTGGAAACTGAACAGCTCCCCCTGCTCCCTGTGTCCAGGCTCAACCTCGAGTTCCATTTGTATCCTGGCGCGGGGGACGACCTGCACGGCCATATCCTCTATTCAGAGGACCTCTTTCACGCTGACACAATCAGTGCGATGCTCGTGGTGTTCTACAGCCTTCTCCACGAGGGCGTGCACAGCCCAGGAATAGAACCACCAGACGTGACGATCGAGCACCGCGGCGTCGCCAACGTGGCCAAGGCACCACCCAGAGATTTCACGTAATCAGCTCATCCAGCTCCTGCTTGCAACCATCCCGGAGAAGCGCATCCGATGGGGCACAAAGGCCGTCGTCATCAGCGCGAAAGAGAAGGGAAAGACGAGGGGTGCATTCAGTTTACCTCCACTACCACCACCACCAAGACAGAAAGATACGACGTGATTGTTGGCACAGACGGCGCCTGGTCACGCACGCGTGCCGCTATTCCCAATGCCCCCCAGCCAATCTACAGCGGCGTGTGCTACATGACACTCTACCTCCCCAGCCTGCCCGAAACGCACCCCGATCTTGGTGGGGGTACATTTGCCGTCTGTGGCGAGAACAAGCTGGTCCTTGCCCAACGGGGAATCGGTGGCACAGCGCGCGTCTGCCTGTTCCTGCATTCCAAATGCCAGGCCGCGATGCGAGCGCGAACGCCTTCTTCCACACCTTCCACACACGACCACACCGCTGGCCCAGATCCTCTACTCACCCCGGACACCCTGGTGAATGCTCTCCCATGCAACCCCAGGGCCTTGCAAGAAATGCTCTTGACGCACGATGATTTCTTCGCCGCATGGTCGGATGACATCAAGCGCCTCCTGACGGTCGCCTTGGAGTCCCAGCCGGCGGACGGGACAATTACCACGAAGCCAATGCACATGCTCCCCCTCCTAGAGCCATGCGCACGCGGACACCAGCACCAGCACCAGTGCTGCGGGAGGATAGCGCTGGTGGGAGACGCAGCTAGTCTGATGACGCCGTTTGCGGGAAAAGGGATCAACGTGGCCTGGCCGATAGCCTGGACCTTGCAGAGGCCTTGGAACGCCATTTTGTGTTTGAGTCTGGGTCCACGGTTGCGGACATGGACAGGCTGGATGGAGCATTGAGAGCTTTTGAGCGGGTCGCACGCCCGCACGCACACGACGCAATGCAGCTGACATGGCGCAATCTGTGTCTCTCGTGTAGCGAACTTGGGCCGCGGCTGTTCGCTGGGGTTATGGGTAGCTAACTCACTAGTTACTGTAACCATATCTGCATGCAGACGGGACGGACGGATGAGATTGGGTGCCGTATGTTGTGACTTGTGAGACAATGATGGTCATACGATGTGGACGAATGTCCAGGTCTTGGTCTTGGTCTTGTGTAATTGACTCCTTTTCGTGAGACTTGGGTGTGTTTGCCGGTCAGGCTGCTATCTGTTAGTAGGCTATCCAATTGACAATGACTGCAGCATGCGCTTCTAGTGACTGCTTGGCAACCACCTAGTCCAGTAAACAATAAACACCTGCTAGGGACTTATGATCGCAAAGACAGTGTAATATGACTGGACACTGCTCTATGTTTAGATCGTGTTCTTGCTGCACGAATCCCTGCGTTTCAGCATTCGTACTATCTGATATACATCCCATACCAATGACCATCTAGCCCAACTCCCCCAATCTCAGAGGATCATGGACAAAACAATAGAAGACCACGATATGGACGGCTTTGAAGAATTCGGGACCGGGCTGGTGAAGGCCATGCAGATGTAGGTATCCAATCTCCTTTGTTTATGGTAGTTAGGGTGTCAGAATCACGCTTTGGTTGGTTGCGTCTAGGTCACTCTATTGATTTCTAGATGTAGACCGCAGGTGCACTACAAATACCACTCACCACATGCTAGATATTTTCTTCTTCTTCTATGAGTATTCTCAGCTGATACGAGTATAGATCCTTATTGATGTGCATAGCTAGCATAATTACACCTTCCAGCAAGAACATGACATGTGTAGATATCTAGTCTAGGGTATCCAGAACAACAACAAAAGGAGAATATGAAAGACATTTTGCGCTGAGAGACTGAAGGATATCTATCTGAAAAAGACTGAAGAACATCTATTAAAAGAAATAAAAGCGCTCAAAGCAAGGCAAGTCAACACAAGTCTAATCACTTCTTCACAAACCTCTCCTTCACCCTCCCCAAATCCCACTTCCTCACACGGAACATATAATACAGCGCCGTAGCCATGGCGATATTAAAGAAAACATAAACCCACATAAGACCGAAATTGCGCCAGCGGTCTCCCCACACGATACCACTACCGGCAAGATACTCATCCGCAACAGTCACAGAACAATACCGGCAATCAGACATGGACTCAGGATTCTGAAGCTGTCCGCCGGCTAGACTGATATATTCCTGCATATACGCAGCGCACGATTGATTCGCAGGGGGATTGAACGTAACAAGCTCCTTCTCTGAACAGACAACCTGGCGACCATGGGCCTGCGTCGAGGCCATGCCGCTAATCCAGTACGTGAACGATGACGCGCGGTACATGAAGATCCAGAAACCGGGGAGGGCGGAGGGGACCTGCATGACACCGCAGAAGGTAAGACACATGCTGAACAGCAGGACGACGATTGCGGAGGCTGTTTCGGCGTCGGGGAGGGCGGCGATGACCATCTGCGCGAATGTGCTGGCGTAGATGTAGAACTGGATCATGTAGAGGAGGACGAGGCCCTGCCGGGAGGAGGCCTGCGATGCGCCGACGACGGGGTAGTAGTAGCAGGCGTAGGTGACGATGCCCATTATGGTTTGGTAGGGGATCTCGACAACGATGTTGGCGATGATGAAGGCTTTCCAGGAGTAGGCTTTGCTGGGGCGTTCGCGGACTTCGTAGAGGGAGCGTTGGGTTACGAATAGGGGCATAATCTGATTTGTTAGATGCGTACTGACAATAGAGGAAGGAGGGGCATACCTGATTGACCAGCGAGGCGAAGATAGAACAGATCATAAAGAGCGAGAAGATGAGGGTCTGCATCCCAGCTAGCGAAGGGTTCGCATCGTAGAACGAAAAGCCAATAAACAGCCCAGCCATCACAGCAAGACCCCATTTCGCAAGGATATACTCGGGCATGCGCCAGTACTGCTGGAACACGCGGTGCGTGACAATATACAGCTGGAACCAGAAGGGCATGGCGAACTCGGCGTTACTCGTATCCTCGCCTTGCTGCATGCCGCTCTTTTCCTCGTGGATGCGCTGGATCTCGGTCTGCACGCCTGTGCATTCGGGGCTCTGTTTCCACAGGTCATACCAATCGACCCCCTTGTCGTTTGTCTTCTTGTTCACGACTTCGATCATGTACTCGGCCGGGTTCTCGGCCTCGTCGCATTTCCGCCCGCCGTTGGACTCGAAGTAGTCGAGGAGTGTCCGTGAGTTGTTGCCTACCGGGCCGAAATACACGGTGCGTCCTCCTTTGGCGAGGAACAGCAGCTGGTCGAATTCCTGGAACAGGATGGCGCTGGGCTGGTGGATTGTGCAGAGAACTGCCTGGCCGCTGTCTGCCAACTTGCGGAGGAACGAGCAGATAGCCCAGGAGCTCTGTGAATCGAGGCCACTGCATTCGTTAGTATACCCGTCTTTCAATCAGGATTCAGAACATACCTCGTCGGCTCATCCAAAAAGAGAAGAAGCTTCGGCCTCGCAGCCAACTCAACCCCAATAGTCAGCAGCTTGCGCTGCTCAACATTCAATCCCTCACCAGGAACCCCAACAATCGCCTCCGCAAAGTCGCCCATACCCAGCATCTCAATCACATCTTCCACATACGCATGTTTCTCCTCAACCGAGACACTCGCCGGCTGGCGCAGAACCGCACTAAACCTCAGCGACTCGCGCACCGTCGCCGTCTGCAAATGCAGATCCTGCTGCTGCACGTACCCCGTGCTCCGCTGGAAACTCGCATCGAGACCCCGGCCGTTGACGAACATATCACCGGTGATAACGCCCATGGTCGTGCGGTGCGCGAGCACATCGAGTAACGTGGTCTTCCCTGCTCCGCTGACGCCCATGAGCGCAGTGAGCGTCCCTGGTTTGACCCAGCCCGAGACGTGGTCTAGGAGTCGACGCGGCTCGCCTTTGATTTCGATGTCGTAGGAGATGTCGCGCCACGTGAAGATGTCTTGTTGAGGGGGGAGCCGCAGGTTCTCGGGTTCTGTTGTCTCTTTGGAGACGTCTCGTGCTGGTTTGACCGCGCCTAGCTCGACTCCACTGCCTTCGGCGTCAGAATGGTTCTTCTTGTCGTATCCAGCGCGCATGTACTCTGGCTCGTGGCCCTTGCGGAAGACCAGTGCTTCAGCGGTGCTCGTGGTCGAGGAGTTGAGCTCCGTGGCGACGAAGTAGATAGCCATGAACGCAATGAGAAAGGCAATCAGGATGCCGAAGTTGCGCCAGACATGGTCGTAGCTGTAGTCATAGTTGAACAGGATAAAGGCATCGCCGCTAACAGTTCGCTCGCCAGCAACAGAGCCCAGTTCCGAGCACGAGAAGGCGTCCCCCGAGAGATCGGCATACGCGGGGACGAAACTCGCGCAGTCGAAGTCACGGCCGTGGAATTCGTTGGCGATGAGGATTTCGAACGCGTAGAAGATCGGGTTGAGGTAGTGGATCCATTCGAACCAGGGATGCATTGAGGGGACTGGGATGACATAGCCCGTGTAGACGATCAACGCGAGGATCATGATTCCGGCGAGACCGTTTGCTTGCGACGGGGACTGCGTGACGGCGGCCATTGTGCGGAAGACGGCGCTCATGACGAACATGACGATGAAGGTGACGAGGAAGTAGAGGAAGAACTGGGATGGCTCGGTGCGGAGGTTCGACAGGAAGTACATGATGATATTAAATGCAACAGCGAGGACAAACTTAACCGGGACATCACTAACAACGCCGGCAATTGCTTCAGTGGCCGGGTGATAGAAAGCGTACGACGCATGCTTCTCAACAATCGCGCGTTGAGCATAGAGACTGTTAATCTCACTCATAGCCGTCAGCGCATTGAGAAGCACAGCGAAGAACAGCGTTGCGCCCTTAGACGCAAAGCCAGCAGTCGTAGTCGGCGAGCCATAGAAAACGGAGCCCATAATGAGCGCCATAATAATATTCGCGATAACGGTCGTCATCGTCGCAGACAGATTGTTCCACACACGCTGATACGCGCGCTTCGTGTTCAGTTTGATCTGCATGGGCACACTGAGCAGGTATGGACTGGCAGCTCGCGAGCCCTTGGCCTGAGTCATTTGCTTCCTGGCGCGGAATCCAGCGGCTGCTTTCTCGTCGTCGCCGGGGGCGTACACGGTCTCGAATTCCTGCATCTCGGCTTGCAGCTGCTTATACTCGGGCGACTCGCGCCAGTATCGCTCGAAGTCTTCCGGGGTATGCGGCACGGCGTCGCTCATCCCTTCACGCGGGCGCCGCTCTTGCGGGTTCGTCACGGATGTCAGAAAGTCTCCCGTTGTCTGGCGAGACGGACAGTGCCATCCTTGCCGTTCGAAGAACGCCTTGGCTGTGGCTGTCGGACCGAAGAAGATCTGCCGTCCCTCGTAGAGAACCGTCACCTTGTCAAACACCTCGTAGATACTCTGGCTGGCTTGGTAGATCGCCACGGCATGCGCAGTCCCTGCCAGGTCCGCCAGGAGGCGGAGAGCCTCGACGAACTTCAGCGCGGTGGCCGAGTCCAGGCCTCGACTCGAGTTATCCCAAGCGCCGAACGGCGTCGAGGCTAGTGCCATCTCGGCGATGCTGACCCGTTTGCGTTCACCCCCGGAGACGCCGCGCACGAAGTCGTCGCCTACTTTGGTGTTGTATGTGTGGCTTAGACCGAGGATGGCCATCACCACCTGCGCCCAGTACTTGGCGAATTCATCGCGTGTCATGTCGCGGAATCGGTGCGAGGGTGTGCGCGCGGCGGCTGCGAATTCGAGGGTTTGGCCGACGGTGAGATGGGGGAAATGTTTGTCGACCTGGATGAACTTTTAGCTGGAATCCCGGGTGAGATCGGAAATGTACATACTTCTTGGTTGTAGACTACCTCTCCTTTGAACTCTTTCATCATCCGTGACTGAGACACACCTGCTCTGTTAGCTGTATATACTAACAAAGGAGATCCACAAGCATACCATTGTAATGAAGAACACTCGAAGAGTCAATATCCAACCCATTCGTCTCACCACACAGTATCTTCAGCAGGGTACTACACCCCGCACCGGGCCGTCCAAGAACAAGCAGCATCTCACCAGTCTTCATAACGCCATCAAACCCATTCAAGATACGACGAGGCGGCGAACGCCTCTGACGCAGTAACTCAGGGATACGCAAAGGCGCAGAAAGCACGGAGCCAACAGTGGGCTGCAACTGCAGCGCAGCGCCAGACCCCGACACAGTCAGCTGTCTGAAAAGGATGCCTCCTTCGAGCGAGTGCAGACCGCGGTCTTCGGCGTCTGTCATGGCGACTTTCAGCCATCGCTCCAGGTCGAATTCTGAGGACTGCGGATCTAATCTGGGATCGTTGTGCGCGAGCGCTTCTGTTGTTGACCGGCGGCCGGTCTTTGTGGACTGCGTTGTTGCGATTCGCCGGAGGATGTCGGTTTCTGAGGGGCTGATTAGGTCTAGGGGGGATCGGTGGAGGGGTTCTTCTTCAAAGGAGGAGGAGGAGCTGTCTTTTGAGACGAACTCTCGCTCTGGCTCCACCATGGTCGTGGCGCTATGAGTGCTCATGGTGAGCTGGTGTTCGAAGGAATTGAGATTTTACTGAGCTTACGAGATAGATAGGGGAAGGGGATTTATATGTGGAAAGCTTCTATAACCGGAGCAGCCGATCCGAGTAGTGAATGTGTATGTACCTAATTGTACATGGAGTCAGCCACGTTTCCAGCCCGGAACTGGCCCCTGCCCCTTTGAATAGCATTATAGCAGCTAATCAGATTTGGACAATGCACGGAACTCGGATAAGCCGCTTACATAAATAATCTCGGATCCCATTACCCGATTCCGATTGGCAGATTTAAAGAAGATCATCTTTCAACCTTATTTTGCATGAGCCGATATCTCCGATGACTCATCAAAAACCACGGAATCGGAGTGAATTCAGTTAGAGAATCCCGATCGGGTAGATGACTCGGCCTATTGTCTATCCGTGGTTGCCTAATGCTTGCCCTAACTGCCACCATTGCAATTCCGGATACGCCACATATCAACTAGAGCCAAGCTAATATTCAGAAACAAAATGAGCAGTGATCATAAAGGGAAAAAGGACATGGATTACGGAGTATATTCACCCGTCTTCGCCTCTCCAGACTACCATGCCCGGATCTATGCAGGCTGGATATATCTAAACAAACCAGATACTTTACGGAGTACTATGACTCTATACATCGTGTGCAAGGGGCCACCACGAGCCATGCGAAGAGCCTCGATAATACCAAGAAATGCGCCTCCTTTTCCCCGCCAATCTCATCCTCAAACATATGCAACGTTCTCTCCCACGTTACCTGTTATGGGTTTTCGACTTCTAATAGACCAGCCTAAAAAGCCACCGGAACCAATCCTTAAATTCCACCCGAGGAAGAAGATCGTCTCCGGAATATGCGCTGTGAATCTCAGGTTTATCAAAAACTTGGAGACCACTGGTGCACGCATCCTAAAGTTGATCGAGTGGAACCGGAACCCGGAAACTTGCTGTCTGATACTGGAGCATCTAGAGCGTGGAGATCTTCCGGAATATATCAGGGATAATTGCCATGATGATCCTATTCTACTAGAACTTCGCTATAAATGGGCCAGACAGGCAGCAAAAGTTCTTCATGGTGCTAATATCATCCACTGTGACATATCATTGCGGAATTCCCTCCTAGATGGGGGACTGAACTTAAAAATTGCTGATTCCGGTGGCTCGTCTCTGGATGGCTCTTCTCCATCTGTGTTTGTATTCTCTCGCTATTATCGCGGGGTGCAGCTGGGATGGGCCTGCTCAGCCTACAGACGATATCTTCGCGCTAGGATAGGGTTCTTGATTTATCTCATCATGATAGACGAATATCACTACGAGGGGGTCAAGAGCCGATAAGGTTTTTGAATTTCTTTGACGCTACTTCCATCTCCTGTGAAAATATCATACACCAATGCTGGTCCTTAACAGTGGACGCGGCCAAGGTATATAACTACTTTGATTTGAACAGAGGTCTTCTGAGTTACATAAACATCATATTAGCTATGACCTTGTTTCCGATCTCATTCGCCGAACTTCTCCAGGTCGTCTTGGTTGCACGGACGGAAATAACCCTCATTGCCGGGGGCTACCCCCAGAGTGACGCTTATGTCTCTGATCAGGATCAGGGTATCGAAGTCCGACTAATCATCTAGGTAACCAAGATGGGCTTAGCAGGATCCTCACATGCGCGATGTATCGCTGCGGACTTGGGATAGGCTGTTGACCGCGTTCGATTGGACTCCTATGCAGGCCGGGCGGGGGCAGCGTTTGACTCTCCCCCCTATTCACTTGTCAGTCTGTCTGTATTCTTGAAATAACATTCATGCTGAAAAGATCACTCCAGTGGAAAGGCGCCGCAGTGGGAGCGTCAATTTATGGATGAGGACCCATTGGACCTTGAGCTTGTCACGCACTGAAAATAGCAAAACTAGCTGTGAAGGAAAGCCTAGTAGTGGTTTATCTTGCTTGACTTGCAGGGCCAGACTATTCAGGGGTGGGAGGAAATAAGAGGACGGATAGAGCTGCTAAACAGGCAGCTAGCAAGCCAGGCTCTGGCATTTACCCACAGGGCCCGGATAGAGATAGTAAGCACATGCAAGCAGGGCTAGATAGCTTATAAATACCCTAGCAAAGCACCCCTAGTAATGTAATAATCCTACAGCCTGTTTTAGATTTGACTTTGGAAGATGTGCAATAGGTATTCCAGGATAGCATCTTTATATAGCCATACTCCCTGCACTGACTTTCGGAAACTATATCGCTATTATCTCCCTTCCTCGGCGTGTACAGCAGCATCCTTGTCTATCGGGCATTCTTTCACAGACTCGGCAGATTCCCCGGTCCTTTCGTCGCTCGACTGTCTAATTTCTACCCTGCGATACTATCTTCTAAGCATCTTCAACTGTATAAGGAAGTTGAGAAGCTTCATCACACATACGGTGATTACGTTCGATTAGGTAAAGCCTCCTCGAAGTCAATGTAAAAAAAACAAAGTAAAGCAGCTCAAATCAGTTATCCGCGCATATGAGCCCATCGTGACAAAGTACGCACAACAGCTTGTCGAAGTCGTCGACCGAGATCTTGCAAGTCCAATCAACATGACCCGGGAATCTCGCCTTTGGCAGGAATCTCAATATGATTGCTGATGGGGAAGAGGCCTATTTCCTACAAATCACTCGGATGGATCTGGCGACTATTGGGTATCTCAAATATCTGCCATGGATAACACCTATCCTTACAAGCATCCTGATTTTGAATATAAACAATTTGAAGTTCTGGGGTGGATTAAGACCTACTTTTAGAAAGAAGCTTAGTACATGCTTTACAGCCTTATAGCTTACTAGATAAAGAACCCTTATTAGCCTATAATTAGCCTATCTTTCTAGTAGGAGCTAGAGTAATAGGATATTATTTCTTGGATTCTTAACGCTTACAAGCTAGGACCATAATTTTACTTCTTTAAACTAGATGACGGCAAATAGACTGCCCAAAACGGCCGCAGTCGACGCTGTTTTTGGCCGTCGACCTGCCAACTTTTCCGCCACTCACTCAGGCATTTGTGTCCACGCACTACCAACACGTGAGCAGTGGCCAGTGACTATAGCCTAGTTCCCGAGCTCTACTTGTAATTTGCGCATCTTATCCACTGCGCTGCGGTCTTAGAAGGGAGCCGAAAATGATGCTCGCTCGAGTCTCTTAGTATAAATTGCGGCCTCATCGCTCTATATTTTTTTTCTCCCAAGACTGTGATCTTACCCTGCGAAGCATGATTCTACCTTATCAAATCCTTATATCAAGGAAGAAACTCAATAGTTCTTTAATTCTTGCTCTATACTTTCATCTCATGGCTCGCTGTACTCGAAAGGCGGACTACTAGTTGTCTGATAATAGTGATAACTCTGATAGAGAAAGTACTGAAGACAGTTGATACAACACCAATCTAACAGAGCCCGAGGATAACGATAATAAGGTACAGGATACGGGTGATGCAGCTCTGCTCTTTATAGATAATAAATATCTACCAGAGTATTATATCTAGTAACTAGCGAACTTTGATAAGATGGTCTATACTAAGGAAGACTATAGCAAAGGCACGACCGTTCTCCTTGATCAGGTAGAGGGAAAAATGGGCTTAGTAAGCTACACTATCTAGTTAAGGCTGTTCTACTTTGTTTCCCAGGTAAATCACTTTCCTTACTTTAAAACTAATAGATTCTGTGCTTTTCTTTAGAAGGATCCTTAAGAGGAACTTACATGTCTGTCTATTATAATCCTGTATAATTTCCTAGACTAGGTTCTTAATCTACGACGTGGCAAAAACGGAAGACGCCTTCCAGGTACTAAGTGCAAAAGCTTGTTAGATACTTTCTAGAAAGTATTCCGCCTAGTATATGAAAAGGAAACTTCCAACAAGATTAGAAAACAAATGAATTACTAAATACGTTAGGTATGAGTAACCCTTTTATTACTATATATCTTGACTATAACATGCGCTTTGTCATTAGGCAAGGATAGGCATATTACTAACTTATCATAGTAGTCTAGGTTATCCAATGATTAGCTAAGAAACACAAGCTGTCTCTTAAAGGACGAGATAAGCCTCCTCTAGACGTGAAAGATTTGGCAAAGGTTATAGAGACTACCATCAGCATAACCAAGAAGAAATTTGGGCACGGCCGTCATTGTATTGAACTAGGGCTCTTCTTACAGCTTGCTAGTCTCATAATAAACCATCCTCAGGCTATCTTAAATCTAAGATATTAGTATATTCAAGTTAGCTTGCTCCGCGACCCTCAGGGCGGACCCTATTAGATCATGATTGAATTCACCTTTGAATTTACCAAGGAGTAGCTAGGCGCTAAGGATGTGTATATTATTAAAGGCCTTATACTATTACTAAATCTGACCTGTCTCCTAGTGTCGAACCGTCGGGTCATGTGATCCGAGGTTCAGCGGTAGATCAGAGGAGTTCCCAGCTAGTTTTGAGGTAACTTTCACTTCGTTCTCAGATCTGTAAGGAAACACCATAGAAAAGTGAGAAGGAAGTGAGAGATAAGTGAAAAATCAATAAAAATCAATGAATTTAGGCTTTACCTAGGAGACTCCCCGGATCTGGAGCTCTCTAGTACCTTGAGATCGGTAAGAAACTGTCTGTTCTCCGTGTTAAACCAGAGGTAAGTAGGCCATATTTATGTTGAAAACCCTATGGCCCAGAATCTTCTAATTAATAATCGAAAATAGTGGTAGAATAAAATAGAAAAGAGTGACATCATATAGAAAACAGATTAGAAATTAAAAGAGAACATTCTGGTAGTGTGATGTCATGAAAAGTGGGGTCGAAATCGATAGAAACATTCTGGTGGTTGCCTGATCAATAATGGCTGCCTCAGGCAAACACCCCTGCCGTCTGACATGTATTATGCTAATACTCGTACCTTTCTATGCTACTATCTTAGTAGGAGAATTAATAAAAATCTCCCTGTAATTATCCGTGGCCTTGACCCTGAGGACGATCTTATGGGTGCTGCTTGCTAGATAAGCTGGACTATTAATCCAAATCAGCCCCGGAAACTCACTACTGCATAATCGGAATCTGTTAATCAATAACTAGGAATTCTCAAGCTAGTCTATCTACGGGATGAGCTTAGTCAATAGATAGGACGACCTCTATCAAAGCACGAAGGAACAGAGGAATATATAATGTATAAGAAACTAAATCAAGAGATTATAGGTACCAGGCAGCGTGCGCGAGATACTTTACTTTCTTAGACCTAGGATAAATATAACCAAGAATAGCCGATGCTGGAAATCCAGCGCTAGCTGTCTGGTGCCTAGCTATCTAAAGAAGAGAAACCTTTAAAGTGCTCTGAGGTAGTACTAGCTATATAGAAGCGACTAATAGAGAGCCTTCTTACCTTACCTTGACCAACACTCGGGGAGGAGATGGCAAGATGGATAGAGGCTATTGACGCTATGGCAGCCTACTCTCTCTTCGAGGAAGGTGATACGTGCTGTCTTTCTCGAGAGAAGCGTTCTCTCAAGGATTGTATTACCGTGAAGCCAGCCGATGAAGATGGAAATATATATGATACTAAGTTAACCAAAACTAAGTCGGATGATCCACTGGCAGCTGTAATCTGATCCGTGATGAAGGATAGGACATCCATGCTAAAGGAAGATGGAGCTAATATAAAAGTTGAGAGACCTTTATTCTGTTTTATCTATCTGGGTAAACCGGACTTGGATGTTGGGAAACAAATATACAAATTTGCGAGCCATGGGGATGTTACTAAATATATCAAACGAAAACACCTCCGATATATCTCAGCGCGATCTGATATAAGGTGTGATATTTGTGATAAACAGTTTTCCTGCAAAATGCACCTCCAACAACACGCCTCTGACATGTATTTGACCATGAGCTGATATGGGTCCGGTTCTATAATTATTCTAATTTCTTGTTATACAACAGTGCTCCTAATTTTAGTATAACTTTAGATATTAACTTACTTCCCTATAGTTTAGGAGGGCGTTGCTTTTCCTGCTGTATTAATTGATCGCAAGTGGAACTAGAGCTTGCTTCACGTATAATACAAAGTTGGCTCTTTTTAGATTTCTTTTTCACACTCGAGCTACTAGGGCCGCCTGAGAGCTTAGTGCCGTAATCACCCTGCCATTGGTTAAAGACGGGCTTTCATTGGTCCCCTCCGAGGGTGGACCGCCACTGCGGGATGTATGGAGTAGCTAGTTCCTGTTTAGACAGCCGCACCCATCAAGGCTCGCTGCGGACCTAACTAGTGGCTACAGAGTATTATTCATCACGGCTCAGCCCTTAACGTATTTCCCATACAACCCGCCCATCCCATACGACCCGCCCGCCCTGTATCCTATATAAATAGGTTATTTTAGAACCTTAATAAGACAACCATAAAGTATCTATAGGATCTATAACTTATATATAAGTAATAATAAACTATA